>CM028137.1:926582500-927782500 GCA_016271365.2 Neoceratodus forsteri
TGTGGAATTCCACAAAAGTAATTAAATATTGTGGTGTGCCAGCGGAAGCAAAATTTAACAATTTTGACCAGCAGTACTCACCATGCAATTTATATTTAAGAAATCCAGTACTGTCACATGTACCAACATTTTAGCCTCACGTGCCTAGTTTTGGGCTACTGAATACCCAGTAACTAATCTACTGGAAATATATACAAAAACAGAAAACAAACAAGAGGACCAGAGTCACCATAACTTTTATTGTTTTCTATTATGCTAATTGGGGCCTATTCACTAACACGGGAGGGGGTATGCACCAAAGGCACGTATCCCCCCCCGCACAGCTCCTCACCTATGGGGGCTCTGTGCGGGGACCACATTCACTAAACTGCAGTCCCCACCCGGCTCCCTTACATGGCCCCACCACCCTGGTGCACAGGTTTGCAGGGGCGGGAAGGTGCAGAGCTGCCGACCCGGGTCGGCAGCCAATCAGCTGTCCTACCCGGGTCCCTCGGTGGATCCCTTGTGCCCATGGGGCTTCATGCTGGTGGCTGGCACAAATTGCTCCAGCTGTACATTGAGGGTGTACCCCAGATGTTCACCCCTGGCCCAGTTTGTTTGCCCCGATGGCAGGGGCAGCCTCCAATGACCCCCACCATCTCCTATATAATGTGCCATGGCATCTGGGGGGTGCATAACATTTACAACTGCCTGCAAAAGGTATAGCTATCACCTCCATGCACTACACTCTGCACAATTGTGAATGGCATGGAGTGCAGTTATGCCGCCCGCACCAGCCCTGGCCCACCTCAGCATGGAGCTGAGTGTTCGGCCAGGGACCTTGCCACATAGAGGAGCATATCCTGGTCCAGCATGCCATGCAGGGGGTGCAGTGAGCATAGCTGGGTGTAGCCAGGTGCAGAGTGGGCTATGCACAGGGCTTTCATGGAGTGTAGTCCCTCCACATCATTTGTGAATAGGGCCCATTATGACGAAGTAAATCACACTGAAGAAATACGTGATTTTAATTTTTGAAAAGACTATTCATAACATATATTAAATGGGGCAGTCCCTTTCCAAGGGATAAGTGATATTCACTTGTCAGCTGCAACATGTCATAAACAACTTTAACAATAACGTGTGAAAATTTTGCAAACTGACCTGCACCAATGGCAGATAAGAATTAGAATCTTAGCAGACTCTCTTTGTGTGCTGATGTAAAAGAAGTGGTCAGGGTATCATACATGAGTGACAGAGAACAAGATATGTTTGCCTGCAACAGGAGTGAAATTGTCCACCAGTTTCCTATCTTGCATACTGCACAGCAGCATAAAAAGCTAGGAAAAACAAACAGATTACGATCAACAAATCAGCTGACCTAGTCAGCCATGGAAGTATGGAACACCAAAGAGGAGGGAAATAGAATGTTTTGTGAAAACTATAAAAGTGAATGTAGAATTGTAAAACAGGGCACATGTATGCTTGCCAGTATATTGAAAGGAGTCTCTAAAAGGCAGTTTATCCTGCAACCCATCTTTGTGCTGAATTGCGTAAAGCACTGACTGAGAAGCAAATTGTTACATGCTACCTTTTTAACCCTTTGCATAGCCCCAAGGATTCATTCCTGTTTATGAAGTGTGTGCATGTGTGTGTGTGTGTGTGTGTGTGTGTGTGTGTGTGTGGTGTGTGTGTATGTGTGGTGCATGTGTGTGTGGTGACATGTGTGTGTGTGGTGCATGTGTGTGTGTGGTGCATGGTACATGTGTGTGTGGCATGTGTAGTGTGTGTGTGGTACGTGTGTGTGTGTGTGTGTGTGTGGTGTGGTGTGTGTGTGGTGCATATGTGTGTGTGTGTAGTGCATATGTGTGTGTGTGCATGTGTGTGCGTGTGTGTGTGTGCGTGTATGTGCATGTGTGTGTGTGTGTGTGTGGTGCACAGGAAGGACTTAGAGTACCTTTCAATTGTGAAATACTTCATTTGTTGGATTTTGATGAGCAGATAGGCTCACTGAGACATAAAGAGTTATTTACATGCAGAGGCACTAATACAAGTCATCAAATGGAATACAGATAAATTACAGTGAGGGGTATACAATAGTGCAGTGACATTAATAAGACAGTCCCATAATTAGGAATGTATAGATTTGGTTTTCCTTTCCAAGTCAGTAATTTATTTTATCAGTCCTAAGCATGTTAAATGCAGAAGATTTCTGTCATCCAAAGAAGTCCTCTACATGCTATAGAGAAGCACAGACATTGCCTAAGCTCTGTAGATTAGCTGGTAGAGAGTTGCACCCAGGATTAAGGCTACATGGTTTCTCCAAGAAGTAACTGGAGGGTTTGAAACTCAGGGTCCCATGAGTAACGGCATGCCGCTGGCAGTAATACTTCTAAGGAGACTAATGCACTTGCAAGGACTGTAGGTGAACCATATGGAGTCAATGAGAGGTGAAGTCAAGCTCAGTAGGAGTAAAGTGGTGCAACAGAATAGGCATGCCACATATATTTCTACAGTGTTGTTCATTATAGATATATTATGTATGTGCTAGCTTGAAAAAAGGCCCTTCCTGCTGAAAAGCTGAGATACCATATGTTTTATGATAATGATTTTCTGAAGAATAAACTGTATGATGAGTGCACCTCAGAACTTGGGGGTCACTGTATCTTTGTACATGCCATTCATATTTAGCTGAGCTAGGTATGCAGTCTTACAAGATCAGAAGCTCACTTGACCACTGCAGTCCTTCTGTTTTAATTAGTCCTCTTCAGGCTGAAAACATTTCTGCTACTGGAATGGCTGTCCTCTCTGCTACCTTCAGAGTTGATCCCTATTTCTTCATTAATTTTTTGGGGACTGTAAAGGGATCCTCTGCCACTATAAACATTACAAGTACAAGAGCATCCTGGATTCTCCAGTAGCGATTATCCAAACGTACCGAGTACAAGTGATTTATGACATTTTCATTGATAACTGTGTTACTGGATTGTTTTGTAACTGAAAAGATGTTAAATGTTACTGCATAAAGCCCTGCTGTTCTACAGGTAATTGCAGCATTACTTTGATTATGACAACGTTTCTGGCTTCCTTAAAACATTTTTTAACACTTTGTAACAATGTTGTGATAAAAAAAAAATCTTAACTGCTCTGATTAGTGGAAGCTTTCAAGCTGAACGTCAATCTTCTATCCTGTTATTACAGTAATTTCATAAGATTAAATAGGATGGCAATGTCATTTAGCATCACAGTTACAAAGAGAGGCAGAACTCTTACACAAATGTAATAACATTTAACAGCCATGGACAGCTGCTGTTACTGTAGAAAACAAACTCTGGTCAGAGATGATATGGCTGTGGAGAGCTTTTAGGAGCATCAAGAGTGTCAAAAAGTATGTTACGGTGAGGGGTTGGACATGATGGACCTACAGTCTCTGACAACCTTAAATTACTGTGTTACAGTGAGGGGTTGGACATGATAGACCTCGAGTCCCTTACAACATAAATTATTATGTTACAGTGAGGGGTTGGACATGATGGACCTAGTGTCCCTTACAACATTAAATGACTATGTTACAGTGAGAAGTTGGATATGATGGACCTAGAGTTCCTGACAACCTTAAAATACTGTTACAGTGTGGGGTTGGACATGAAGTAGCTCGAGTCCCTTACAACATAAATTACTGTGCTACAGTGAGGGGCTGGACATGATGGACCCAGAGTCCTTTACAACATTAAATTACTTTGTTACAGTGATGGGTTGAACAAGCTGGACCTAGTGTCCTTTACAACATTTAATTACTATGTTACAGTGAGGGGTTGGACATGATGATCTTAGAGTCATTGACAACCTTAAATTACTATGTTACAGTGAGGAGTGGGACATGAAGGACCTAGAGTCCCCTACAACATTAAATTACTATATTACAGTGAGGGGTTGGATGTGATGTACCCAGAGTCCCTCACAAGCTTTTCTAGGACCTCTGCATGCATGGAGGAGCAGTGAACTGTTTGGGGATTGTTGGGCCCTCAATATATAGACTGCTACAGTTACAGTTGTGAACCATCCTCCTGGCTAGCCTCTCATGCTGTGAAGCTTGATCAAGTAGAAATAAAACATGTAAATGCGGAGGTGGACATTGGACAGCAAAATAAAATGAGAGAGGTGAGGAATTAAAAAACAAACCTCTGTAAAAAACACAATGCATTTATGGGTCTGAATTAAAAGCACACAAGAAGGCTGAAGATTAATGACCAGGATAATCAAAGGTTAAGACTCAAATGTTTTGCAAGGTAATTTGAGAGCAGGGGGAGATGGAAACAATAAAAAATAAATAGCCAACTAGAAAAGGCAACATTGGATTACTATGTTACAGTGAGGGGTTGGACATGATGGATCCAGAATCCCTTACAACATTAAATTATTATGTTACAGTGAGGGGTTGGACATGATGGACCTATGGTCCCTTACAAACTTTTCCAGGACCTCTGCATGCATGGAGGGGCAGTGACCTGTTTGAGGATTGTTGCGCCCTCAATATACAGACTTCTACAGCTACAGCTGTGAACCTTCCTCCTAGCAAGCCTCACATGCTGTGAAGCTTGATCAAATAGAAATAAAAAATGCAAGTGTGAAGGTGGACATTGGACAGCAAAATAAAATGAGATAGGTGAGGAATTTAAAAAAATTCTGTAAAAATACAGTGCCTTTATGGGTCTGAATTAAAATCACACAAGAAGGCTGAAGATTAGCGACAGAAGAAGGCTAAAGATTAAAGACCAGGATAATCATAGATTAAGACTCAAATGTATTGCAAGGTAATCTGAGAGCAGGGGGAGATGGAAGCAATCAAAAAACATAGCCAACTAGAAAAGGCACACACAGCTTCAAAACCATGTAATTATTATAAATATCTTTGTTTTAAAGATATATTTTGCAGGAAATCAACACATATACTGTACAACAGAATCAGGTAACTATGAAGCAAAAAAAAACAACAAAAAATGATATGCATGCTCCTTTTAACAAGCCAGCAAGTGAATATACTAAATCCTGTGTTAAAACAGGTCAGCTAGACTTCTGATGTTTTCTGTTTACAAATACCTGGTATATCTCTTGTTATGCTCTCTCCCTCTCTGTCTCTCTCTCAGTAGCAAGACTTTTTTGACACTAGTGTGCAAAAAGAAAAGAGTTTCACAGACAGTTAAACTACTTCAAAGAAGTGGTGTAACTAACTTGCCTTTGTGCCTACTCCAAGATGTTAGCTGTCAGGTCACTTAAAGCAGGCATGGTGAGACAGACAAACAAGCTGAAAAATTGTGTTGAAACTGGTCTATTCAACAGAGAGAAGGAAGTATTTCATTCAGCTGGCATAGTGATTTGCAGTTGTGGAAGGATACATTGAACATTCCTAAAATCTGTGCTTCAGTATCCCGTTTTTCCAGCTACAACAAGATGGCTGCAGGCTCTGCCCACAGCCGTAAAAATGGCCTGGATTTGTTTTTCACAATTGAAAGCACCAGCACTAGTAACAGAACAAAATTTTCATTAAACAGTACCTTTTTATTCTGCATACTTTATTTGTTTTTTGAATAAGTTACACATATTACATTGCATATAAAATAATTGCTTACTGGTGCATTGGTCAGTCAGTATTTCAGCCCTCCATCCTGAACACAAGTGTCCAAAATGCAGCATAGTCCAGACCTTGGCTGAAGACCTTCTTCTATATACCCAAGGCCACCCTAGACCATGCTTCATGATGCCTGAACCAGTTGATCAACAGGATCATGACATTCAAAAACAGCAAAAGTGGAGTTCGCACTGGGACAGTGGTGCTCCAGACAACAAAAATCACTTTTTCAAACACAGAAGTTGGGCACACACAAATCTCAGTAATACAAGGGCACCAGTCTTGAGATAATGAAAACATCATTTATTACACCATCAAAATAAAATCTTTGCAGGCAATGCCCATCTGATGCATTTCAGATGAAAACACAACCTTTATCAAAATCTGGGGCACAAATGGATCAAGTGGCAATTAAATACATACACACTGTGATGTCACTATAATGTGACAGCAGTCAAAATACAATTTCACTGGTTAAAACCTCTTTTTAAAAATGTTTTACTCATTTGAATAATGGTCACATGACAAACTAATTCACAGCAGTGCAAGACACTTCCTATATATACATATTTACAAATAAAAAAAACACGTTTGCTCATTTTGCTATGTATTCCGATTTTGAAGACCCCTAGTGTATTTGTGAAAAGTGGGAATTATGAAACCTGTATCTTTAGTTATGATGTGTCTGCCATAGAAACATAGAGACATAGAAACATAGACTTTGATGGCAGATAAGGACCGCTTGGTCCACCTAGTCTGCTCATTTCCCTACCTACAGGATAAGCCGCAGATCCTAGTCAACCAACAGCCTATTTCTTCCTACCCCCCACTAGAATTGCCTTATGTCTGTCCCATGTATTCTTGAATTCTCCCACAGTTTTAGACCCCACAACCTCCTCAGGAAGGCTGTTCCATGCATCCACTACCCTCTCTGTGAAAAATACTTCCTCACATTGCCCCTGAACTGCCCCCCATCTTTAAATTGTGTCCCCTTGTTCTTGCATGTCTCTTTTTCTGAAAGATGCTACCCTCTTGGACTTTGTTGATTCCACTGAGGTACTTAAACATTTCTATCATGTCCCCCCTCTTCCTCCTTTCCTCAAGGATATACATATTAAGCTCTTTTAGTCTCTCCTCGTATGGCTTCTCTTGCAGACCCTGCACCATTCTAGTTGCCCTCATCTGGACTGCCTCTATCCTGCGAATGTCCTTGCAGAGATGGGGTCTCCAGAACTGGATGCAGTACTCCAGATGGGGTCTCACCAACTGTCTGTACAGAGGGATAACAACTTCCTGTTTTCTGTTGGTGATGCCTCTCCCTATGCATCCCAGTATACCCCCAGCTCTCCCTACTGCCTTCTCACATTGCTTGCTAACCTTAAGGTCATCTGATATGATTACCCCCAGGTCCCTTTCCTTTTTTGTTTTTGTTACTACGTCTCCCCCATTGTGTAATGTTCCCCTGGGTTTTTGTTTCCCAGGTGCATTATTTTGCACTTCTTGGCATTGAATACTAGCTTCCATACTTCCGACCATTCCTCCAACCTTGCCAAGTCCCTTCTCATCCTTTCCATGCCTCCTTGTGTATCAACCCCATTGTAAATATATTATCCCCTGATTATAGTTATAATAGTGTGTTTTTTTATCTGTAAATATGTGTACAGTATATAGGAAGTGTCTTGCTCTGCTGTGAATTAGTTTGTCATGCGACCATTATTCAAATGAGTAAAACATTTTTAAAAAGAAGTTTTAATCAATAAAATTGTTGTTTGACTGCTGTCACATCATAGTGACGTCAGGTGGTGTATGTATTTAACTGTCACTTGATCCATTTGTGCCCCAGCCTTCGATAAGGATGTGTTTTCATCTGAAATGTGTCAGGTGGGCATTGCCTGTAACCCTTTTGTTTTTGATGGTGTAATAAATGATGTTTTAATTATCTCAAGACTAGTGCCTGTGTATTACTGAGGTGTGCCCGACTTCTGTGTTTTAAAAATAGGATCATGAAACTGTTGCATACTAAGTTTATGGTTTGAACAAAGAACATGAACAGGAAAACATTATGTAACAGTGGGGATGCAATGCCACAGGCAACAAATCTGGTAGTCTAACTTGTGTGAGAGGAGGAGGTGGTGGGATCAAATCCAAGTCACTGAGGGGGATGCTATGGCTATAGGAGGGTTCTAGGACCATTGGTTTGAAATAGCAGGGTTCCTTCTCCCCCCTTCATCTCTCCTACTATCTTCCTGAGTCTCTCCACCACCCAGATGTTTCACATGTATGAAGAGCATAATGGGCAGGAAAGCCTCCTGAGACCTTTTAATAAGTGGGCTCTGAGCACCTGGCAATATTCCCTAGGTGCTCAACCCCCATCAGGGAAAGCAGGTTCTCTTGTCTTATGGTTGGTACCTCTAATGTACAGCACCACCACCACCACACTAGGAGCATTTTAGACTCTAAAAGGCAACAGTCAACCACACCACAACACATGGGAGGCCTGACCTAGAGCACATTGGTGTTTTTGAGGCATGCAGGGCCAGCAATGCATGGTAATTGTTATGGTATTACTTGGTCTAAAATGTCCCAGATCTGATGTGTCAATAAATCTTTGTTGCAGAGAATAGCACTGTTACGCAATAAAGCTTGTAGGCTTGCATATGACTTACCTTTAGAATGTCATGTTTGTTGTTTATACAGTACAACATATCGAAGTGGTATACTTTGCAACGAAGAATAAATCAGCAACTGGGATGTTGGGCCTGGAGGATGGTAAATGAACAAGTACCAGCTAAATTAAAATTACTGGTAGAAAGACCAACATTGTCAAATGTTAAAACCTGATCTATAGATCGCTTGTATTTAAAATTACCTAAGTGTTCAAAGAAGGTTGGGCAAACAGCTTTCTGTTATAGACGTGGTGCTTATTATCTTTATCTGTAAAAACATTAGCTAATTACAAATCTTTTGTTACAGCTTTAAGAAATGCTAATGGTATTACAGACATTTGCAATGGGCACTAATGGTGCTCAACTTTATGTAGGAAAATGTGATTCTTGTACTATGTATTTTATTGTCTGTATATGTAGTTTTAAACTGTATATGTGCTATAATTTGCACCATGACTATGGTTGCCTTTGAAAACAGACATTTATTGTCCGTAGGCTCTTGTTTAAAAAAAAAAAAAGACTGAATGAATGATTCCACCACTTGTTACAGTTTGGGGCAGGACCACAAAATAGGCATCAACCTACCACCCCTCTACCACATCCCCAGAACACATCTGACTACATAAGATCCATTTTGACCAAGAATGCTGGAGTCCCATACCACAAATGTAGCCCTTTTAATTGGATAAGCAGGTCCCCTGTGTCTCCACAGTTTCTGCATACATGCTGCATGCACAGTACCCAGTCATCCTCTGTGATCTTATGACTCAAGAAGACTTCCCATCTGGTTCTTGCCCTATTCATGGTAGGGGCCATATGGGAGTGCCGGCCTGCATATATTTTACCCAGGACAAGGAGATTATGAAACTGGGCACCACATCTCACTTTGCCTACTTGGTCTTCCCAACACTTGTTACCCATGAGGCTGTGCAAACTAAAATGTTACGCAGGAGGTAGCAGGTTTGGAAAAATCTCCAAAAGTAAGTATAGGAATTCCACTGGTATCTTGGAGATGTTTAAAAAGGAAGAGGACACTGATTCCTGGGTTACACAGATCTCCTATAGTTAGTATTCCCTTTGTGGACCAGTTGTGCAACATTATGGGCTGGTCTGTCAGATGCAGAGTGGATTATTGTTCCACAGGGCTATGGCATCATAAGGACTCTCAGCTGCCCTCCCTTAACTATTGGATGTTCTTCAAGATGAACCAAGTGTACTGTAGCATTGGGTGGGCTTTAGGACCACTCTTTCTCCATGTAGGGGCAGGCAAAGGATATACCCCTTATCCTGCAGGGCCACCTCCAGGTGTGCCACTGAACCTGATGCTCACATTTCCAGACGTGATTCCTAACCAGATTTTCCTAAGCCCTGCAGCCAGGTAGTAGCCCCTGAACCAGAGTAACTTAAGCCCCCATGGCTCAATGAAGGCATCATTCTATCACACAATCTTGCCATTCCTCCCTCCCATAGAAAGTTTTTTTTTTATTTACTCTTTTTGCTTCCTGCAGCCACCAGCACATCTGCCCAGTCTTGGACCCCAGGACCCCCACTTCCACACTGGCCATGTCTCCAGATACCCCTGGCTTTCCACCTCGGAGTGGGCCTGCTCCACCTGAGCTCAGTGCTGCAATCATGGGACCAGTTCGGGAGCTGGCCTGGAAGCTAATCAGGGCCAGGAGTGGGCATCATTCATGGTGGCTGTGAGCTAGGATTTTTTCCTTGAGTCCCCAGGGGTGGGGACATACAATGATGTACTGTGTCTGCCCCGCCCCTCTATGGCTTCAGACACTGGTGCTTGCGAGTCCTCCTGGCCTCCACCAGGAGTTCTACACAGGCCAGGCATTCACTCTAACCCTCCCCCTGGAGAAGGACAGCAGCCCTGAGGGTGCTCAATCCTTCTCCCCAGGCTGGCCCTCCAGCTCCCCGGGTCCATTTGCGAACCAGGGTCGCTGGCGTCACAAGCAGAAGTCCAACTGCTGCACCGGTGGGCCGGCCCCATAGAAAGTTCTGAATCATAGCCTGCAATTTTCTGAATAGCCCCACTGGTAAAGTTAGAGGGATATATTGGAAGAAATAGAGCAGCTTGGGGAGCATCATAATGTGGCACATCTGCACCTTTCCTCAGATTGACAATTGCAACTTTGTCCATCCATCAAAAAACATGGCTACATGTTTGACTGTTACTTGTTATTTTCTGTTTTATTAACCTTGTATAACTTTGATGTTCCATAATGAGTTTATTGTTGTGTACCACAATCATACTCCTTCCTGTGGCATTTGTTGTACTATAGATACAGTGAAAGGTGGCTGTTTGCTATTTTGTGTTGTTTGAATTTTTCAAGAAACAGTTTAACTATGAAAAATATGTCTGCAGTTCCCCACACAGTGGTCTACATTCACCTAGATCCAGGATTTCCCATGGAAAGTGATGCGCAGTCCTAAACATTTTATTCCCTCTTGTGACCATTTAAGGTTATCTTAACGAATTTGCTCTAAAGTATGTCAGGTGTTCCAGGGAAAGATTTCTGTTTTGTCCTGGTTGTTACACAGCCTGGACACCTGAAAGAACTCCTGAAGCATAGAGACCAGATGAAAAATTGACCTGTTTAGGATGGGCACCATCATAAAGATGCCATCAGCAGGCAGCATAATCTTGTATGTCAGTCCAGCCATCTCTATCCCTTGTATGCTAGATGCACATCACAGGTTGTGGGTCAGGGATTTTGCTGCCAGTAGAACAAAATCTGGCTAGAGCTGATAGGGCTGCAGCTGCGGAATTTGGGGTAAAAATATTGAAAATTTGTTTTTTTAATATTTTTCACCACATTTTCAACATAGCTTTGTTATGACTATGCTTCATGATGAAAGGCAGAGAAAATGTTCAACTCCTGGCCTAAAGGTGATTTTGCTCAGGGACTGCGAAATCAACTTTCAGGATGCAGAAACACATTTTGGGCAGGAGTTGAAAAATGACAGCTGTCACATTCATCAGGTGCTGTAAAGAAATGGTTATGTTGAAAAGTTGGAGTAAAAATATTGAATATTACCAAAGTTATGAGCCTAAATTTGCAAAATTCAGCATATCCTCATAACTTTGTTTTTTTTAAAGATTTTTACACCAAATGTAAAACATAGTCTTCTTATGACCCCGCCTCGTAAATGAGGTTAGAGAAAATGTTCAACTCCTGTCCGAAAGGTGATTTCGTGCAGGGACTGCAAAATCACTTTTCGAGATGTAAAAAAAACAAAACATTTTGGCCAGGATTTGAAAAATGGCAGCTGTCACATTCATGAGGTGCTGTAATGATATGGCAATGTTGTAAATTTGGAGTAAAAATATTTAAAAATACTGTTATGAGCCTGCGTTCACAAAATTCAACATAGGCTCATAACTATTGTTTTTTAATATTTGTACACCAAATTTTCAACATAGCTTTCTTATGACCCCACCTCATGAACAAGGGCAGAGAAGATTTTCAACTCCTGCCCAAAAGGTGATTTTGTGCACGGACAGTGAAATCAACTTTTAAAATGTAAAAAAAAACATTTTGGGCAGGATTTGAAAAAGGACAGCTGTCACACTCATGGGGTGCTGAAAATATATTGCTATGTTGTGAATTTGGGGGAAAACTACTGAAAATTACCAAGGTTATGAGTCTGCATTTGCACAATTCAACATAGGCTCAAATCTTATTGTTTTTTAATATTTTTACACCAAATTTTCAAAATAGCATTCTTATGACCCCACCTCATGAACAATGGCAGAGAAAATGTTCAACTCCTGCCCAAAAGGTGATTTTGCACAGGAACCACAAAATCATGTTTTGGGATGTAAAAAAAAACAAACATTTGTGCCAGAATTTGAAAAAAATAGCTGTCACACTCATGAGGTGCTGTAAAGATATGGCTATGTTTTAAATTTGGGGTAAAACTATTGCAAATTTCCAATGTTATGAGCCTGTGTTTGCAAAATTCAATGTAGGCTCATAACTTTATTTTTGCATCACATTTTCAACATAGTCTTCTTATGATGCCACCTCATAAACAAGGACAGAAAAAAATTTCAACTCCTGCCCGAAAGCGTATTTCACACAGGGACCACGAAGTCACCTTTCGGGAAGTAAAAACACATTTTGGGCAGGATTTGAAAAATGGCAGCTGTCACACTCATGAGGTGCGGTAAAGATATGGCTGTGTTGTGAATTTGGGGGAAAATATTGAAAATTATTAAAGGTATGAGCCTGCATTCACAAAATTCAAAGTAAGTTCATAATTTTGTTTTTTAATATTTTCACACCAAATTTTCAACATAGCCTTCTTATGACCCCACCTCATGAACAAGGGCAAAGAACATTTTCAACTCTTGTCTAAAAGGTGATTTCACACAGGGACTGCAAAATCACCTTTCAGGGCATATCTACCTAATGACAGTGCAATTGTTCATGAGATAGGGTCCCAAAGAAGGCATGTGGAAAATGTGGGTCAAAAATAAGCAAAAATGCCCAAGTTATGCCACTAAGTTCAAAACTCAGTTGAAATACATTAAGCTGCATACCTGCTTCTTCAGTTCATGGTCTGGCTTTAAAGTGTGAATATGTGTTTGTAGTCCGGACAGGATTATAGTGTTGGACCCTGATGGGTAAGTAAGGGCTTGGGGGTGGGGTGGTGAGTGTTGGTGGGAGGGTTGGGTGGGGGTCAGTTACAGCCATGAAAGACATCGATGGATTTTTTTCAGGGTTTTAAAAAAAGAACAGCAACACACGGAGGAGTCCTCATTAGGAAACTGGGGGAATTAGCACCCCCAGTGTCACTCTTATGTTTGTGTGTGTGTGGGGGGGGTGGTAGGTGCTGAGAAGGAGGATCAGGTGGGGGGATAACTAATTGTAAAAGAAAACAAATGGCAGTCACAGCAGAACATGGCACACTCCACCGTGTGCAAGATAGCCACCATTTGTTTTTTCTTTAAAGTTAGAGTTCTCCCCACCACTGACTCTTCCTCTCAGCACCCACTACCACACACCCTCATACCAACATCGGAGTGACACTGGGGTTGCCCAATCCCCAAGTGTCATGATTAGGACAGCCATAATATTTTGTTTTTTTTTTAATTAAAAAATTGTGCAATGCGAGTGCTCCATAGATGTGGAGGCAACTATGGTGTAACTGCAACATGTTGTTCAGTTGCAAAGAATGCAAGGAATGTGGAGTCCTCATCTCATAGCAAGTGGTCTGCAGGGCTCTACCTACTGCAGCCCTAAAAAGCTCTGGTGGCAGTGGGCACTCCTATCATGCTCCATGCCTCAAGGTAAAGGGCTATGAGACCACTTCATTGGTTAGGACCAAGGCTTTGGCATCCACATAGATTAGCCAAATCTAGTTAATAAAGCCCTTCCCAAATCCAAAGTGCCTAAGAACATGAGCAGATAGGGCCAATTGATGGAGTCAAATGCCTTCTTGGCATCTAGTGCTATAGCTGCTGTGAATATCCTGCAACCCACATAAGGTTTACCAGGAATCTAATGTGGTCTAGCCCATCTCTTCCCACCCCAAATCCCTCCTGGTCTAGGTGAATGAGTGTTGGTAACACTTGATTTAAGCAGTTAGCTATAACTTTAACCAGCATCTTATAGTCTACTTTCAGGAGAGAGAGACTGTCCAGAAGGGAGTTGTGTAGTGCGTCTTCCCACAGGACCTCCAGGAGCGACTTCCCCACAGTATCTGCAATCTCCCTGTATAGCTCCATGGATGCCCATACCAGCCAGGGGCTTTTCCTCTGTGCGTGGTTCTCAATGCTTCCTGTAACTCCTCTGATACAGGTTACAGAGCCTGTATTTGTTCCTGTAAGTGATGGAAGATCTAGCCTGTTTAGCCATTTCCCCAGGGTCTGCTTTCCCCCAGTTTGCAGGCATATAAATCCTTATAAAAGGAGCAAAAGTGCTTTTATCACCATGGAGTGTGTCTCTATCCCTCATCACCTTCCACTATCACCAGGGATCTTAGCATCCTACACCATCTGATAGAGGCGGCAGGTCAATAATCAGCCTGCTTGTTCCCTGCCCTTCCAGTAGGCCTGTCACCTATGACACAAGGCAAACTCAGCAGGTCTGAGTGGACAACCTATTTGGTCCCCATAATATTACAATATGTGAGAGCACGTAAATTCGCTCCTGACAATTTGTGCCCTGAAATTCGCTCCTGACAGTACGCTACTGTCAATTCACTCCCTTCTACATTTCGCTCATCTTTTCTCTCCCACCAGCAACAACATAGTATATTGAGCAGCATTTACATTTGCTTCCACCACCTGTAAAAAAAATAACATATTGAGCAGCATTTACATTTGTTAACACCACCAGCAACATTTTACATATATTTACCTGTTCCACCTGTGCCACTCTGTCTTGATCTCTGCAGGGATAGGAATCCAGGATAACCAGGATATAATCCAGTTGTTTAGTTCATATGTTGTTTAAAACAGAATTTTTAATTTCAAGAAGTTTAAAAAAGTAAAAATGAATTCTTTATTTCAGCCCTAATACTGGAAGCAGTGTGCCACTCCTCTGAGGAACTCCTCTGTTGAGCGCTCTTCGCATTTCTGCAGGACCTTTTCCAATCTGACAGCACTGTCCTTGTACTGTCTTTTAGGCTCATTTCTTGAATTTTCAGCAGTCAGCTGCTCTATTTTGGCTTCCCTCTTTCTCTGAATGCCCCTTAGTCCATCTATGAATTTCCATATCGAGGGGCAATTCATACACAGAATCGACTGCATCCCTCTATGGAAAGCTTTGACTGCATTATTAGTTTTGGAATGTTTTTCAGCCACAGTGTCACTATGGTTCCACAGAGAGATGGCATACTGTGGTTGCCTTCTTCCAGTGCCACGTCTGTTTCTCTGCCCAATCCAGGTGTCCTTGAAATAGTCAATTACTGACTTGAGTTCAGAAGGAAAAATATTTAATGCTTCTTCAGTAATCTCCTCGAATCGGGTGACTACCTGGTCAGGCGGATAAAATGCAAGTGCTGGGAGATATCGGCATTGAAGGCTGAATTCAGTGCCCTGAGAGTACTTAATTCCCAGACCCTCTGATTGTGTCTTACGGTAAACACACTGCACAAAGTGGAAAAAGCACCCCACCTGCCGTGCTTGTGGAAATACATTTTTAAAAGTTTGTATGGTGGCCTTCTCAAAGTCAGTCATTATTACTAAAGGATCTCGGCATGAATTTAACTCCTTAATAGCTGTAAGCACTCTCTCATAATGCTGTCTTCTCTTGCCTGGCAGTAGAGCATATACTGCCGGTTGTACATTTCCAAATCGCTCACCAAATATTATAAACATTTGGTAAAACAGAGGTGGAGCAACGCTAAATGTGCCATCAGCAAACCAGTTTTTATGGTGTATTTTTTCTGAAATGAGCATTGGGGAGTGAAAAGATGCGGAGCAGGTAGTACAGGAGCCAATTGACTTAGATACGAGTCGTTGGGAGCGAATTGTCGTGGCATGTATTGACATCAGTGAAATGTCATTGACCCACAAATACGTCTTGTGCAAGGTATCACCATGCTTGTGCTTGTTCTCCATCTCATTCAGGGTCTACAAGAATGAATTCAGCTCTTCTTGCCTCCATGGTTTCCAAACTGAGACCTGTGATCTATGTCTCCCCCTAATGGTCACATTAAAAACTTTCCAGATGATTCCCTTCAACACTTCAGTACCCAGTCTATTGCCCCTGAAATGCACTCACATCTCCTGCCTCAGCCAACCTCCCAAAATCCTTTTATAGTTGGACGGCTGGGTTAAATCTCCATTGCTTTGAGCACTCCACCTCCTGCCCTCATTTTTGTTAAGTTTAACTTATCGAGCCCATGAACATCTTTATTGATGCAAATTCCTGCATGATTAGAGGCTGTCCATCTGTACCACCTGTCATTATCTTACCTGGCCTGCACACCATACTAAATGGAGACTCCAGTTACTCTGTCCACTTCACCAGCTGATTAGAATCTAGAAACCCCTCAATTGTGTGCAGCATATTCTGTGAAGGGAAGGGGTAGAATGGATTAGTCCCTAACCTTTCTGAAAACTCTGGATGGTATCAGACTGCCCAGCCCTGGTGAGAAGCAGCAGTATTTAGGCTGTCATCTTGCCAACTACATTATGTGACCCCCCCAAAAAAGTACCTTTTTATCAGGGATGTAAACAGTTTTTACTATTGTTTTTTTTATTTTGCACTACAATGACATTAATTTCCATATTCTCCTCACCGAGGCCAGTCTTTAATGATGCACAAAATATTCGTACTGTGGATATAGCAGTGCGATGTGCCAGCACTGCTTTCTGAGGCCCAGAAATATGTCACCCACCCTGCGATGCATAGGTTTATCATAGACAATGAGCCACATTTTCAAGTGGTGGCACAGCGCTTGCATCAAGCCCTGCAGCCCAACACTTTGAATCTAGTGCTACACCAAACCCCTTTGCCGCAATTGCACCTGATTTTTGTACACTGGGCACAGTTTACAACACTTTCCCCACTTTACGGCAGCTGCGCCAAATATTTGGTGCAAGTCCCATGAAAAGGGTACCCTGGATTGACACAAGCTAGACCAGCAAAAAGCTAGTCTAACTTGCAGCAATCAGTGCACGGGATAAAAAAATCCTGATTGCAGGCTGGATGAATGCTGCACTCTCTGCGAGCCCTATGTACGGTACACCTGGGGTGTGTGGTGTTCACAAGCGTTAGAAAATCCAGCCCTGTGTGTTGAAGTGTTTTTCTAACTTTCTGTGAGGGATGTCTATAAGGTTAATAATATGACTAAAATAGTTAAATGCTACTTACTTTATTGCTGAGTCTCCCTTAGAAGCATGCATTCACCAACAGATTTATTTTATTTTTATTCAGCCACCTGCTCTGGTGGCATCCTGGCATCTGTTGCATGAACTGTGGCTCCAGCATGCTATTGGTGATGTCACACTAGTAAAGGAGGGAGAAGTAGAGCCATTTACATAGTATGACTACAGCTTCTGTGAGCTCCAACTCTGTCCATAGTCCCCCTCTCTGGCAGGCCCTTCAAAGTTGGGTTCTTTGGTGGTGGTGGTAGTGGTATATTTGGTGTTGGAGGTTAACAGGCTCTTCCTCCAACCCTGTGGCTCACAGCTCTACCTTTGAAGAAGCAGATGGTTGTGGAAGAGACAGCAATTCTGATCAACAGCCAATTAACTGCTCTGTGTTTGGCCTAATACTGTTTTTTTAAATAATATGTAAATGCTGGGAATAGAAATTATTTGAAGGCTTGGGGACCCAAACTGATCCATGAAGGACCTCTGTCTCTCTGGGAGAAAAACTTGGACAATTCCTTGACGGGAGCGGGAGCTTTTAAAACCTTAGAAACACTTATCTTGCCTCAGGAATCAAAATAATTCAGAAAGAAATCTGTTAATGTTTTTGTTTTGTTTTTTCTAATCGTGGACTGGATTGTTAAAAAAAAAACATTTTAATTCACACTGCTAGCTTTAAATGGGAAGAGAAATGCCCTAGATCTTAATCAGCCCTGTAACATGCCTGCTGGGTATTTTTTATAAACTTATGTTTTACACAAGTTGTAGAAATGGCAGGCATTTGTGAGAACTACAACATAGGTGACAAGCCATCTTTCTGAGTTATTTGCTGGAAAATGCAGAAAAGCTTACTTTTAGTTTATTCACTACTGGTTAATGTTTCATAGAAATGTCTAACACTGTTTTACTTTGCTTTTGTTTTGTAAATTCATCAAGTACACATAAAGGGAAATTTACTAAACACATTGATAATACTTTCATATGACCCTGACGTGTTTCTAAACTGCATTTCATATCTCAGGGTCACAGTGATTGATCTCTTGAGGACTCACAGTATAATACCAGTAACACTATCTGTAATGCATTGCAAGCACTTTTGTATTCTAAATATGAAACCTTATACAGCTGTTCGGGTTATAGGGTCTTGGCAATATGAATCATCACTGACCAAACCAGGCTAATGTTCTCTCTACTTTCTCTATGCTACTATAAATAGCTTTTTGGAAGACATAATTTTTAGACTGTTTCTGTGGGAAAGTGGCTTGATATTTGCATTTATTGCAGTTTAAGGGATCATGTGTCACTGCAGAAGTCCCTGGCAGTTGTAAATCTGGACTGTTGCACCTATCAATATGCACATAACAAGAGGAATTTAACCCTTAGGCTGCCGACAGAATTATAACATAGAGCAATTTTGGAATGATATATCAGTCTGCGGAACAGCAAAGGTTAATACTAGAAAAAAAATGGCATACCCATTATTAACCTATCCATTGCTGTGATAATTCATATGTAGACTTGTCAATACAAGGTTGAACTATAGTTTTTTAACCCTATTGATTAACTAACGGGATGGGGCTGTCCCTCTTTTATTTTCAGATCCAAACCCAGACCAATTATCAGTATACTGTAGGGGCTGCGGATAAGCTACTGATAACACAAACTGTGCATCAGCACAGCTACTAGTGAGGGGACAGAAAATGTCAAATGTCTCACTGTAGCTTGCTGAGGACTTCCCTTCAGGCAGCAGCATGTGACATTGTTTCAAGGCTCAATTAGGAGCAGGCATGGCAGCCATTGCTCTCTGCAGTCCTTACGTGCCCACTGGGAATGACACTCCGAGTGGTGTTGGGGAATAGGAATAAAGCCAATTATCTAGTCATTTCCAAAGGTTTCAAAAGAAATCTCCTGGTTTCTTTCTTATACAGCAAAGTACTTACTAGACAGGAACCTCAGTGTAACAGCACTAAATCAAGGTTATGTAAAAACCACATGAACAATATTGTCAAGTTTTAAAGAAAATGACACGTATCCTCTCATGCGAGGTGGGAAGAGGAATTGGATATATTACCCTAAATATTTACTGTTGTTACACTAGTAGCTACAACTGTCAATTTACCTTATTTTATATTCTGTTTGTGAGAAGTGGACAGAATTTTCAAAGGCTGCAAAACTACCCAGCACACACTGCTGGACTGTGTCAGAAAATGATGCAATTTATTTTACTGCTAATATATTTCTGTCAAATGTGGATCAATTCATGTTACAAAAGATCACATTTGCAAGTACCAAAAATCAACCCTGATGGTAGGCATAAAAATACAAAGTCAGAATCTTGGCTGCAATGAAATTACGCTAGGTGGGTGGCAGAGCCAAGTTTGAGGACCAGGAGGGGGGCACAGCAGTCAACCAGGGGCACCAAGATGTCAGCAAGTGAGTCTTAATTTGAAAATGTGATGTGATCCACTGGATAATCAGTGGTTTTTATCTATAATGTATAACAAAGTAAACAAACTGGCAACTTGCGAGGACTGTATTTCACATACAAAACTTAACCAGTGATCCCACTGGTGCCGGCACACAAAATATGTAGTATAGCAGCAGTGCCATGAAATTTGGCAACAAATTTGATCCTACCTTTTTTCACCATTAAAGATTTCAGGCATCTTCCAGTTTTATTTGGTGGTAAAATGTTCTAATTCCATCTAAATTTGAGTTTTCTACAAATGCCCTAATTTAGTTTTTTTCTCAAGAAAAAAGATGGCTGACACATTTGGATTAGAAATACCACTGTGGACCTGACGAGGGGTAGGAATGAGAAAATAAATAACCATACATTGTGCTCAGCATAGCAAGATTTGACAGGAATGCTAATATTTTTATTTAGCTTTTGTTATCGGGTAAGTGCACGAGGCAAAAACCTGCCTATTTTCAGGCACGACCCGGGAGAGTACATTACAGATAACATACAGCAGTATAGATAATTGAGTACATATATTTAGAGCAACAGGGGGGGAAATTGTTTAACCAGGAAAGGCACACTAAGCCGAAGCTTGTTTCCAGGTGCGATCTGGGAGCACAAGGAAGTTAAGTGACTTGCTCAGGGTTACACAGTATGCAAGTGGAAGCTGTGGGATTCAAACCCAGGTCTGGTCTGCTGGATATCACCAGATTTGCAGCTCAGAGCCTTAGACCACTGAGCTATACTGCCTCCATGTAAAAGATCCAAATACAGTACAATCTGAGCATGCAGTAATACAGTAATCAAGATACGGTGCCTTAGAGCAAGCGATAGTTTATTAACAGTAGCTGGAAACTATCTGTCGGGAGAAACATTTTTCATTGCACCACTGCTTTAAAAGAGTACTGGTAGAATTTTAATTTTTGGGGGGTCTAATTAGGCTCATGGGAGAAGTAATGTTGTCTCCCCTCCCTCTTTGACAAGAGGGCAGGAGCTGAAACCAACCATGAAAGTCTAGTAAGAGATGTACATTTTTGAGTAGTGAGGCTGTAGACAGTGACTGTGAGTCACTGGTCACCCTGCCAGAGCCTCTACATTTCAAATTAATGGCAGCCAGGCTTGTCTGTAACTGGGCAGGTACATCACTCCACATGTGTGTATGCATTCACAGTCTACCTTACCTGCCTGCTTTTCTGTTTTCACACACAGATATGGCCAGTTTGCTGTGCTGCATGCATCTAGTAGCTAAATACAGCACTATGCAGATTTACAACTTAAATCAACTTAAAGTAAGGTGAACAGATTTCCTAAGTTAGAAGTTGGGACAAGCATGCAAAGTGTGTAAAAACAAAAAACCAAAAAACTGACATAAATTGGGAGGTGTGGGTGCCCCAGAAGCTCTGGGGATTTAGAAGCTCTTTGGTGCATTTTGGGGCTTATTGAGGCAAAATAAAAACTTCATTAGGTCACACCCCACCTATGATTCCAAGAGAAGAAAATCTAAAGATTGGGGTCTGCATAAGTAAAAACTCTTTTTTTTACCTACGCCAGTGACCACCCCCCTACTCTCTCTCTCTCTCTCTCACACACACACACACACACACACACACAGTCACACAGCTGGGAATCCTGATTTGTGTGGCACAAACCACACCTCATGCTCCTCCAACCCCCAGCCTGGTTCTCCTGTCTTCTCCTCAGGATTACATTTTTTTAAAGACCGATTTTTTTTTAATTTATTGATTTTTATGTACAGAGATTTTACTCACTAACAAGACTCACAACACCTTCCCTCCTCCTCTCTCTCACTCAGCAGCTGACAATCCTGTTCAGCTTCAAGCTTCTCCTGCTCCCATGGGACTCCCACCTCCTGCTCCCCCCCTTTCCTGTCTCTCCAACACAACCTCAGGATTTAATTTTTAATTATGTCGACAAGGCACTGGACCAGATAAAAAATAAAAAAAGAGAAAGCTGACCACAAAGGAAAACAGTAGTGGTCATCCAATCCATCTGATGCCAATAGATGCTGTCCTTCAAACTCGAGCACACTGCATGCCTGCGCCAAGCTTCCAAGCTGCAAACTCTGACCAATGCTGATCTAGACTGTATGTGTGTGACAGACTTACAGTCATGTTGGCAGCATCGGAGTTTGCTTGGTGTTTGTGCTTGCACTCTCAGTTGGCACTCTATAGAGTGCTATATTAAAGGGACAATGTCAACCTCCTTAGGCCTCAAAGTGTCCCTAGTTAGAAAAACACATTATGACTGGTCACATTCTGTAGAGACTGCTAATGTAGCTATTACTTTGATTCTGATTCCTTTTTTATTTAAAAAGTAAAACCAGACCTGCCCACCACACTGGTGTTATCACACAAACCATGGTTGTTTACATTCCTTGATCAACTCCCACTGAATCGTTCCTGGACATGGGAACACTCCAGTGCAGTCTAGACACTCAGGATTCAGTGGCAGGAGAGCAGAATATTGCATAATGAATTGCTGCATTGTTTGGGGTGGTTCTTAATATTCAGGAAGTATGTAATAAGAGTAGATCAAGGATTTGAAACAAAACAAAGTTGGGTGTAATTCACAATTAGCATGTATTTCGGTTCTATTAAGAAAGGAAGCAGGTAAAACAACTAACATCATCAATGAATTTCAAAAAATGTAAGCTATCATAAAATATTGGTTTTCAATGAAAAATAATACAAAGCAAAAAGGGTTGACAGTGTCTCTAACTATGAGGCAATCACAGTTAGAAGCTGGCTGTTTGATATGTGCGTCCGGGTCTTGGAGGAAGGAGTAGACTGGCAGATAGCTACAAGGTAGGCAGGGAGAATGGGCTGACTCCACCCACAGGGCCGGGCAACTAAGGCAAGCAAATGTTTAACATTTAAAGGGCCAGAAGGCCAGCAGCAACATTGCTACATTAAAGGGCCAGTTTTTCTGTGATGGAAACTGTGTTTGTAATTCAAACTATAACAAAACACCAGTTTTTAAGATAGTGTTGGGACACCAGGACAGGGCAACAAAAATCAGGACTGTCCCAATAAAACTGGGATGCCTTGTCACCCTATCTTAGAAAGATGATGTCGGGAATTGGGACGTGTCTTGGGAGACAGTTTGATCTAGTGGATACAGCCCTGTGAATCTGGAGATTCAGGGCTGAACCTTACAACTAGATTGTAAAAGATCTTTAATTTAAGTGTTCATATGGCCATGAGAGCAAAATTTGTACTGGACAAAACTCCTATAGTGGTAGCCATTTAATTCAGTTGTATAGGGTAGATACACCAAAAAAACTTTTCAGTGGCTGCTAATAATGTTTATGTGATTACTGGCCATTGTCCCACTATAAGTTGTACATCTTGCTGACAACTACAGCTCACTCAGTGGGTCACCCTGATCAAGTTATTTAACCTCTTTATAATATCTCTTTGATTGGTCTTTGTGCTGTGTGAAGTTCCCTTTACACCTAGTGGCAATGTAAATTTTCTCCTTGGTCTCTTGGATTTGAACGTGGTTTGGGATACAGTTTGTGTGACATTATCCCCTTCCCTACCTCTCGGTTTAAACCTATATGGCTATAGATAACATGCTCAGAAGTAATTCACATTATATATTACACATTTTGAGAACTGGTGACTGGATACAAGGTACAGTGCATAGGACAGCTAGGAGAAATGTCCATCAGGCAAAAGAGATGAAGCTAAAGGAGGCAAAAAGGGAGATTTGAAAGCAAACTTGGAGGGCTTTGGTGCATGGTTTTAAAAAACTTTGAAAAAAGAGGGTCGTCCATTGGCCCAGTTGCAGTGCATTGAACTGCTGGGCAGGTGGCCTGAATTTGGGAGTGAGCTCAGGATGCCATGTTGAAAGGCAGGCCTGACCCCCACAGCTGCCAATTGGCAGTGTGCTGCAGTCGAGCGGGATGGTGCCATGCAACCAGTGGCACAGCGACCATTCCGGTGGGCCAGTGGAGCTTGCTCCCTCTGCAGGGATGTTGCTACTTGGAGTCACAGGTCTGAAGGGGCTACACTACACCAAGGGGAGGAGGGAGAGAAAACCAGGGGAAAAAAACCATGAGCTCTCTGTTTAACAGCTTGGGTTCCTGAACCCCCAAGGGTCCTAGTGCCTGCCTGACACCAGATCCTAGCCCGGGGCTTGGGCACTAGGGCAGTCTCAAGGGGAGGATTGCTGCTCCTCCCAGAGCCCCTTCCACAAGGAGGAAGTCATGGTGGGATATAGGGAGTGGCGTTGGACCCAGGGGAGACCAGGGATCAATAGACCAGAACGGGTATATCCCAGGATGACGGACATGGCCTAGGACAGAAAAAGGTCTATAAAGTCCTATAAAAAGTGAACATATTGTTATAAAAATGTTGTTTCAGAGGCATGTCACTGTCGGGTCCAATGCAGCTCAAACTGCAGTGGGCATGGCAGTGACAGACCAATGACCAGGCACTCTGATCATGACACACTCCTCACAGCCAGCTCTCTAGACTTTGTTTTTCCCATCCAATCAGCTGGTGAGAGTTTCTGTTCATAAGTGACTTCTTGTTGGAGCTGGAGGGAACCAGTATACTACCATTGTACTAGCCTCTGCAGTGACAGCAGAAGGGCTATGCAGAGTCTGCTTGGGAGAACCTACAATCTTTTCCTAATTTGGAACTGACAGACTCAGACTCTGCTGAGTTACCTGCTGAAAGAGAAAGTTTTGTATACAACTTCAGACTGACAAGAGCAGAAGCTCCAGCTGCTTGGAAGGCAAATGCTGAAAGAGAAAGTTTTGTACCCAACTTCAGACTGACCTACAGCAGGAGCTTCAGCTGCTCATAGAGCAAATTCAACAAGTTCTACAGAAACTGAAGTTGTACTTCTGATTCTGTGGAACTTGTTGCAATTGCCCTGCAAATGGCTGGAACTGCTGATATTGTCAGTCTTGGAGTGAGAAGCAGATCCAAGCCTAGGGTCCAAAAGCTAACAATCACTTATGGAAGAAGTTCCCAGCTTGGGGGAGGTGCAAGTGAGCAAGCCCCATTTCTCTATCCTCAGCACTGCCAAGCCCCCTCCCTTTGCATGTTCTCCCACCCTCTGTTCCCAGACCATTTGGTGACCCATCATCTCCTCACAGCCAGTGCTCTAAACATTGCTTTTCCAGTCCCTATTGGTTGGTGAGAGATCCTAATCATGAGTGACTTCTTGTTGGAGCTGGAGGGAGCAAGTGTATTACCATCATACTAGCCTCTATAATGAGTGTACAGGGGCTAAGCAGAGTCCATCTATGAGGAGCTTTTTCCCAACTTGGAACTGACAGACTCAAACTTTGCTGAGTTCTCTGCTGAAAGACAAAGTTTTATACCCAACATAGACTGACAACAGCAGAAGATCCAGCCATCCATAGGGCAAATTTAACAAGTTCCAGAGAATTAGAAGTTCTTATTCTCTGGAACTCATTGCATTTTCCCTGTGACTAGCTGGTGTTGCTGCTTTTGTCTGTTTTGTTATTGTTACAGCAGTGGTAACATGTTTGAATTATGTTGCTGTGAAGTATACTATACATTTAGTCAGTATATGGCCCACAAGGACATGGGATTTGCAATTTTATTCTCTGTTTAAGTATTTTAGTAAGTACAATATATGGACTCCTTAACTAATGTGATGCCACTAAGCAAAACACTTCAAAAAGTACCAGCTTCGACACCTCAGTGGAAGCTTTCCCTTTAAAAGTTGCTGAGGGAGAGGTCTCTTTATTATTATCTGCTTACCAAGAGCACTTAGATGACAGCAGGCTAAAGATTTTGCTAGGCAAGTCAGAATATGTAAATATTTAAGAGAGAGACAGAGGTAAAAAAGTTCAGAATCATGGTTTTTATGCAGCAAGGTAATTTGGGCAAAATAATGCACATTTGCATTTAAACAGTTACAAAATCATGGGATAATTTTAAAGGTATTTTTTGAAACTAGGTTTTTAAACTTAAATACTTGATGAATTTCCATAGAAAAAAATAAACATCTCTAATGCTGGAAATGATTGTTAAATAGTCACCATGTCTGAAGACCTGCTTGTACTTTGCTAACTGGTTCATGTGTAAGTCTCAATTTTTTTTTTATCTCAGATAAATCAAATAAGTTTTCATCTGATATTTAAGAACTGCTCGTCACTGCTTTTCTATTGATCAGTAAACAGAAATTAGCATGCATATCTGTCTATCTATCTGTCTGTCTGTCTATGATGGAGTGCCAATATTTATAAAAAAAAGGTTTTCTGAAATTTCCTTCTGGAGACCAACGTACCTCTTGCACCGTTTTCATACTAACCTAAACAGAAATTATGCATATTTGATTTAGGAATGCACAAAAATTCAGGACCGGTTTTAGACCAAAACACCTTAAAGTTTATATTTGTTAATGAAATGACTGTTTCAGTAAAACACACCCCCTAACCTTCATCTGGGACCAAGAAGATCCTGACTTACATATGAGCATACTCAAACAGGAAAGACTTGAAACATTTTGTCTATAAAGTTCTGTCTCCAATAAGTCTGTGAGAGGAACCATTTTTGCTCTAGTTATGTGACTAGCCTTGAAACTTTACCTTTGATGAATATCTAGTCTGCCCATCCAGCACTCTTTCTGTGAAGTAATATTAACACACACTTGGGGGAAAGAGAGCACTTCCTGTGGTGGCACCTGCACCCATTACCGCCAGTATTTTGGGATCTGGGTTAATGATGCAAACTTGGCTTGTACTACCTTTGGACCACCCAGTGGAAAATATATCATCCTTAGCACAACAGTTACATGTAATGAAAAAAATATTTTAGAAATTAAACCTATTGGACACCAGGCAATGTGGATAACTGCAGACATTTATTCTTCCTACCTCTCTCTCAGCCTATGCAAATGAAAAATCCCATTTTAGTTACTGTCGTGCCTGCTGAAACTGGCTATGTAAACTAGTACTGTAGGTGTATGTACACTCATGCTATGCCACGCTACAGTATATGAAAATGTCAGTCATGTGACAGCTGGCTTAGAAATGGTCTTGGAATGGAATGATGCCACCTAAGGTGGGCACCAGAAACAAAATGTGGCCCAAACCTGCTAGAAAGGGAGTGTCTTTCCACCCTGAGAGATTGCCTGTTACAACCTATTATTTTTTAGTTGATCCCTGAGAGATCAAAGAGCCAATTAATGACAGATGAACCGCAAGACAGGTTGCCAAGCCACTTGATTAAATGCCTGAAGATTCTACAGTGTGTTTACCTGCATTAGTGTAATCTCTGTATAAACAAACCCATGCCGTTGTGTGAGGTTGTGAGTTCTTTTGTGTGTGTGTGTGTTTGTGTGTGAGTGTGTGTGTGTGTGTGTGTGTGTGTGTGTGTGTTTGTTCATTCATGGGGGGTTCTGGATGACTCAGAAAATGCTTAAGTTAGGACAGGGCAGTTCTAGAATACAGACACAGATTCAGCAACCATGAAAAAAAAAGACTGTTCAAATTCTCTACAGCATGTTTCTGTATCTTCATTTAAAAGGTAATTAAAAAGCTATTTACTTATGAGCGCCTTTTAGTAACCAGAGCTGCTAAATTAAATTGTTAGTAGGTCTGTGTATATATAGTGTTGCGTAAGTGGCTATTTTTTTGTATGACTTGATATAGTCTGTATCATCATGTTAGATTTATTTATTGTACAGGTGCTCCAAGCCTTGGAGGAGTGCTTCATAAAAATGTAATAAACAATTTGTGTGTGAGGTTGTACACACATAAAAACTGTAAACTGTGAAGTATTTCCTATCACATACTGATGTAGTAAGGGTTGTGAATTGTATATCACCTTATTCTTTTCATAAATCTGTATTTTCTGAGTTTTGATATAAACATCAGTAAGGACTTTCATCAGTTCCTGCAGAGCACATTGGAAAATTAACTCTCCTGCACATGATGACAGAGCTTACTTTACCTACTGTACCTGGTGTGACTCTAGCCAGAAACTCAGGAGAGAGGGCTCACTGGCACAAAACTGAAGAATGAAGGCAAAAGCCCAAGGGCTGAGGTTTCTGTCTATATCCTCTAATAAAAGAGCATGAAGGCAACCTGCTAAGGAGTTAGGCATCAGCACCTGATAGGGAGTTAGGCATGAGCAAGAGCAATGCTATAGCAGCTAGAATAGGAAATGGGCACAGGGCTGGTACAGCTGGAACTCACTTGCCATACTTACCCTGTATCTATAAGTAGGGGTAGAGGGATGTTCTTATCTGAATACCCATGGGTCAGTGCTGTCTCTTGCTTTTGAACTAGGGACACAATTGAACTTGAGCTTGTGTAAATGGATAACTTCCTACATAAAACTGAACTGAATTAAACATATTTTTCAAGGACCTCAAAGAGGGAGTCAGCAGCAAGGTACTGACATTTGCTGATGATACTAAATTGACAAGTAGAGTGGACATTGTGGGGTGAGGGGAATGGTTGTACTACATGGGGACATGCATCCATTAGGAGCATGGACCAAGAAATGAGGTCATAAATTAAAATGCAGAGCAATACAGGCAACTGTACTTAGGGGTGAGATATCTGGGTTGCTGTATCATCTGCATAACAATGAAAACTCACACTATGCTACATAATGATCACCCGAATGGGCAACATGTACACTGTGAAAAGCATGGGGGAAAGAATTAAATCCTGGGGAACTCCACTTATGACCTCAATTGGCCATGAGAAAGACTCCATCACAACATACTGGAATCTGCTGGATGGGAATGACTCAAGCTATTTCAATTCTGACTTAGTGAGTCTCCAATATTTCCCAAGGTGCTCCATAAACACTCCATGATTCATAGTGTCAAATGCCATTGAGAGATCAAGGAGAACAGCTGACTACTCCCCTCTATCTCTTGCAAGGAGCACATCATTAATCACACTGACAAGTGTGGTCTCTGTACTGTGATGAGGCCCCAAAACCAGCTGGAATGGTAACATTTCTCAAGATGAGCTTCAAGCTGCATTGTCTTCACTTTCTTAATAACCTACCCTAAGAAAGGAAGGTTAAAGATGTGTCTGTAGTTTATCAGCAACTCCAGATCCAAGGATGCTCTCTTCTGAAGAGGTCTTACCGCAACTTTTCTAAGAGCTGTGGGGAAATATTCCTCTGTAAGGGAACACTAGATGATGCTGAAAAACACCGAACCCAGAGCTACCCAGCAGTCCACCAACAGCCAAATAGGCCTGGGATCTGATTCACAGCAGGTGAAAGAGAAGAAAAAGCAACAGCATGGGTAGGATAGAATACCCCTTATCTTATAGGTTTCTCATTTATATACCATCAACCTGTTAGGTCAACACTAAACAGAGATGCACAGAGTTTAATGTAAAATTGCTTAATATAATAATTAAATAATACAATGATTTGAATAAAGATTGTCCCCTTAAACTTCAGGGGTTCAAGTCCTTTTAGGCTGAACCACACATCTGAGGACTGCATTCTGAACACAGCTCAATTTATTCATCCATTTAAACAATCGAGACACTAGTGCCTGTCCATTTTGTAAACATGATCAGTTAACCAGTGCTAGCTCCTCCTCCTCCTCCTTCTCTGTTTGAGGCCATTCAACTCAAAATTATAGCTTTCTAATTAGGTCACATTCCAAACTGAACATGGTGCGCTGACATGGGTATTACACATGCCAACATAAATATAACACATTATTTTTATTTATTTATTTATTAAATTCTCAGATTACAAATACCTTTGAGCAGAAACTGCTCGTTTACAAAGGTTCCACGTCAAAGGATGAGGGTCAACATACATACAGAGGTAGTAAAAGAATGTACAATAAACAACCAAAACAACTACAAGAAAAAATAAAGATACTCAGTTATAACATACTTTGAGATAATATTCATAAAACGAGCAGCTTGAGTAGGCAGCTGGCTGCGGTAACAATAAGAGATAGAGGGCACCATAGGCAGTTAGTATTGCAGGCGTGCGACTGGGAGAGGAAGTTGGCAGGCTAATGGGCCACTGTCCAATGGTGGTGGAAAATATCTTGTTCCAGTGGAGATGTGAAGCAGGAAAGGAGTCACAAAGAAGGCCCAGTGCCAGAGGGAATGAGACTGGGAAAGGGCGGGCTGTGAGACATGAGTGAGCTGGGAGGTGTTTAGAGAGATCTCTGTTCAGAGAAGCAGTCACATTGAGTGGTAGAGGTGAGGTAAAGTTTGAGATTCCTTTTGAAGGGTCCAAGTGTAGTAGAGGAAAGTGCTTCCTTATTGAGGGAATTGAACCATTGAGTGGCTCTATAGATAAAGCACTGCTGACCCATGGAGGTACGACATCTGGGAACCTAAAAGGTTAGAGATTGGGCACCATGCATTTGTTGAGTTCCACTGTAGGTAGTAAAGAGTGAGCTAACACCAGGTGGCATGAGACCAAGGAGAATCTTTTTGGTAAGTAAGCAGGTCTGGTATTGTATTCTGCTGCGTAGGGGTAGCCAGCTGGCCTGTGCATAGAGGTCACAGGTGTGAGTTTGTCGGGCTGCACCCATCAGTAGTCTACAGGCTTTGTTGAGAGCAACTGAGATCCTGCAGAGGGCACTTGTTGGGGCAGAGCCATAGATGGCAAGGCCGTAGTCAATGATAGAGGTGACAGAGCTGTAGATGGCTAGTTTAAGGGCATCCGCAGACATACAATGCTTGTGTTTGTGTAGTAGTCCAATCCGTATATAGACGGTCTTGGCAACAGTGTCAATATGCTGAGTGTAGGAGAGGGTACTATCCAGGGTAATACCAAGGTACTTCAACTCCTTGACATGTTCGAGTGGGTTCCCAGTGTGGTTCTTGATGGTGAGGGACAGAGAGTTGTGCCTGTTCTGTCAGTTACAGAAGGACATGGCTTTAGTCTTGCTGTGGTTCAGGACAAGTTTATGAGAATTGAACCAGTCTTCGATGCGATTGAAGTCGAGCTGCAGCTGGGATTCAGGGACTGTAATGTCATGGTGGCTGGAAAACAGGACTGCATCGTCTGCGTATAGTAATATTTTTTGGTGGCAGGCACTGGGGAGATTGTTTATGAAGAGGGAGAAGAGTAGAGGGCCCAGAATAGACCCCTGGGGGACTCTGGAGGGGAACGGTTTCTCATCTGAAGAGATCCCTGCAATCCTTACACGTTGGATCCGATTATCAAGGTAGCTGGTGAACCATGGAAGGGCATTGCTGGAGATCCCAATGGAGGACAATTGCTTGAGCAGTAGGGGGTGGTTAACTGTGTCGAATGCCTTGGTAAGGTCTATAAATACTGCCCCTCCACAATTCCCTTTGTCAAGTGTGGCATGGATGAAGGTTGTAAATTCCAGTAGTGCAGTGGTGGTGCTGTGCCCTTTTCTGAAGCCATGCTGCTCTGGGCACTGTACATTGTACTTATCCAGGAATTCAACTAGTTGGTCCGACACTATTTGCTCCAGTGCTTTGGATAGTGGGGGGAAGAGTGAGATAGGTCTGTAATTGGTGTGCAGTGTTTTATCTCTGCTTTTGTGAATCGGTGTGACAGTGGCTTTCTTCCAGAGAGAGGGGAAATGGCCCAATCTAAGTGAGAGATTAAAGATCTTTGTAAGTGGTTCTAAGATTTCATCGAGGACTTGTGTCAGCAGTTTCAGGTCAAGGGAGTCACCACTGTACCCTTGTTTGCCGATGGTCATTTGAATGTATTTTCTAGCTACTTGTGGTGGGACCTCCTTAAAAAAAAACTTTAAAAAAAAAACTATCCTTCCCTGTGAGTTCTTTCATGTTGTTCCAGAATTTGTTTCCCTGGCCACAATACTTTGTTTATGAGTATGACATAACCAAAATGAGAACTACACATAGCAATATGTGTATAACACATGATGTAATGAGTATACGACATGCCAAGAATGAGTATAACACAAAACTAAATAGTGTAACATTCAGAAATTAGCATGACACATACCAAAATGAGCAGGATATATACCAAAATCGGAGTAACACATTCTAAAATAAAATTATTAAAATACATACTGTATTAAAATGAGTGTTACAGTACCAAAAGGAGTATTACATACAGCAAAATTAGTTATTGAAATGAGTAGCTTACATACCAACACAGCAAAATGGTAACACACATACTGAAATGAGGATAGCACAGATAGTGGCAGCCAGAGATCAGTAGTGATACTGTATTATCTACACACATCACTGCAAAATGCAATTTGTTTTAATAAGATTGTGCAGTGATAACACAAGGGCTGACTATGTATTATATCTAGATATATTGCTACTCGTCCTCTGGTTGCCACTGTACTGAAATGTGTATAACACACACTGAGATGAGTATAACACATATAAAAAAGCACATGAAATTGGAAACCAATCACAATGCAATTAAAAAATGGCATAGGGCATTGCCCTAATGTTGCATGTGCCTTTTTGCTCTGCAGCAGGATATAAACTTTTCAACTGTATTTTATTTTCATATATAACTATGTGACTAAATTATTCTTGTAATGACATATTACTTTGAACTAGTTCATTACTTGTCCATGTTTTATAGACCAGTATATGTGGAATAAATGATGCACAGTCTACAAAAACACAAAATGTTATACCGGTTAATGGATGATTGAGAAGTGATGCTGTAACAGCAGCAATTAGCAAATTTGTTATGTTCTTAAGTCTTCTTTGGTTACCAAGCAAACATACTTAAAAGCAAAATTCTGCTTCACAGAATGCACTATGCAACCCAGTTATTAAACAAAATGAATAATACAATTCCACCAACCTGCAACAGATGCGAATCATGAATAGGTACATTAGAGCATGTAATAGCTACATGTAGAGATATTATTCCCTTTTGGGAAAACATTATTAAAGTACTAAATAAAATCCCTGATGTAAAAATATTAAGAGAAGTTGAGCTTTGCATGGTAGGCACCAGTTCCAGTTAAAATTTACCCACAGGAAATTTGGCAAATATCATAAACATAGCTTTGTTAAATGCAAGAAGATGCATAGCTAGAGAATGGAAAAATAAAGAACCACCATCATACTTATTATGGAAAAATCTCTTCCTGGATTGCTTAAATCTCGAACGTCTCCATTATCTAAATATGAATCAGGCACATAAATTTAAGGAATTATAAGATCCTATCAATAGTCTATTAACCTTGAATACAACATAGAACATACACTTTCTATGTAATCTCACTACTTATGGATAGGGAATGGAGAAGTGAGAGAGTAGGTTAGATAGGATAGAGGGAAGGGAAAGGGTAATGAATTACATTTCTATGCATATGGGGGTTTCTCTTAGAGAGGTTCACCCCTCTGGACAAGGGATCACCTTTCTGAAAGCCAAACAGATTCATTGATGCTATCTCTGAACCCCAATAAAGAAAGAAGATGAAAAAAAGAAATAAAATTCTGCATATTGCATTTATAATAGCAATTTTTGTTATCAGGAAAGAAATTTATCAATGTATCAGCAATATCCAAACTTGCAGCCAACCTTTCTGACAAATTTATTTTGGAATGAGCAGAAAGCCGAATTAGCACCCATGACATAAAGGGATGGCATGGTGAATTGAGATGAGCAACCCAAAGCAAATATAACTGTAAGCAATGATCTATATACAGTATGTGCTGAATCATTGTATTACCCTATGGGGTTGAGGCAAAAGGATCTATGATACCGGTTTGACAACACTTTTGTTGACTGGCATCACAGCGATGGGATTTATGTCGACTGCAAGTTGTGGTAGACATAAATCTCAAATGTCTCCCGGTCCTGTTTTTTTATCAGGGGGTTTCACCCCTGAAACCCCCATGTGGGGGTTCTGACCCCAGCACCCCCCCGTACTAAAGATTCTCAACTCTGAATCAGAGATGATTCAGGGAGGGGGTGAAGGACCAGGAGACAGTGTGCCCCTGTCTCGGGTGCACCAACACAGCGACCTGTCAGCAAACTGTCACTTTTCTCAACAGTGACGTAGGTTGCTCTGTTGGTGTCGCTATCGGGGGGCATACCGAGGCAAAATGCATTCATACTGAGTGTTGTAACACCCCTTAGAATATGTTTAACATTATGAATTACAGCAGTGAGACGATGTATAAGCAATAAGACATGTTATGGTGGTGTACTGCAGGTTGTGCTAGGACATCTGCATTCCCAGGAGTCTAGTCATAAGTGAGTGGGCAGTAACAGTGCTAGGACTGGACTTTTCAGTATTTAATAAACAAACAGTAAAATGAAGCAGAAAAAAACTTGGAAGAAATAAATTAAAATCAAGAAAGAAAGAAAACTGAAGAGAAGAAGTGATTGACAGGTACAACTTGTGATATTGTTAGAAACTAAGTTAAAAAATGGCTACCAATTTAAAAACTGAAACTTCTTAGCTAGCACAGTGATACTACTTGTAATGGAAAAAGGCTGGCACCAGGACTTTCTTCCCCATTGGGTGTTGTGTCATGTCATAAACAGGATTACCTATAAGTACATGAAAGAAAACACGGCAACGTTGACAGCTGTGCATGGAAAACAGCTAAAAGGTAAATAGTGCTATGCCAAAATACCACAACTCAGACATAGTGTAATGTACTATTGGTACACCATGGTCGCCATTGATCGAAATTGGGGGGGAGATGGAACTTGGAGGGGGCGCAGCTTGGGAGGGATTTACTATTCCAACTTGGGGGGGTATTTAGAAGTCCAATTCTGGTTGGGGTGCAACTCAGGGGGCACAACTCAAGGAAGAACATTAACTATTCTAACTCTGGGGGGACACAACTCAGGGGGAGAAGGTCAGGAGGTGGCAGATTTACTATTATAACTCTGGGAGGGAAGCAACTTGGGGGCAGCGGGCATGACAGCTCCCCCCCAAAAAGCCTTCCCAGAATCAAACCCAGATCTGGTGGATGTAGAAAGCCCATTCATAGGCTGTTACTCTAACCTCTATGCTACACTGCCATCATGGGTAGGCAGCACACAATACTGAACTTTAACTAGTCAGCATGAGTGAAAACAGCTACATGAACAGCGCTATAACATCCCCGCTGTTAAATCCATGTAGCTGTTTTCACTCACACTATTTATGTCACCATGCAAGTCACTTTGCTAATGTTTCAGCGTGATCCTGATGGTATAACTCATAAACATATGGGTTTAGAAATGCATAAGCCAATCAAAGTGCAGAACTTTCCCTATTTTTTTTTTTGCATAGGTATTAAGTGGCTGTTATAAGCCTTGAACATTTACTTATTTTATTTCAAAAGCTTCACCAGGAAAGAGACACTGAGCTGGTAACAGTTATTTCCAGATATGTCCTGGGGGAAGGGGATGGGGAACATTGTATAAAGCATTTAAAAAATAATAAAACTTTAAATACAAATCAGAATTACATAAGCATAGGTGAGGGGAAAAGAGATAGCCATGGCAAAGATTGTGATAGGGAGATGGAAGAGGGCCAAGGACAGGTGCAGGAGGGAGAAAAAAGTCAGAAAGGAGAGACATTAAGGAGAAAGCCGAAGAGGCAGAGCAAATAGACAAGGAAAGGGAGGACCAAAGTCTGGGAAAGCAATAAGAGAAGGCAGACTGACCAGCTGTAGTTTTCCTAGGAGGAATAGCAAGGAAAGAGAAGCAATACTACATAAAGGATATCAGGAAGTTGAGGGAGAGGATAGGAGGGAGGTAAGGTGGGAAGGAAGGGAACCAAACCAGAATTTAGAAATAAAGGAGGCACAGTGGGTAAGACACGTGGCATCGAGAGAGGGGAGTGAAAGAGCAGAGTAGAGTGAACAGTGGTGAGTGCATGGGGAACAATCCAAAGCAAAATGACAAAAAGAATTGAAAAGAGGGCCCAGTTTAGCGAGGGTGGATTTGGGAGCTCCACTGTAGATTATATCGCCACAATCAAAAATAGGGAGGATCATTTAAAAAACAATCTCATGGTGTATAGGAAGTGAAATACTCGCTTTGTTCCTGTAAAGTGCACCAAGATCGGGGTGAAGCTTTTGGTAAATGGCACCAATTTCTCCAAATACTCAATATATATATATATATATATATATATGTATATGTATATATATATATATATATATATATATATAGCTATCTCTTCTCTCTGTGTATATATATATATATACACATACTGAGTGGATATTCAGACTGCACCAGGCAGAGGCGCAAGCTTGGGTGCAGCACAAGTGGGCTAAGCCAGGGCATGGACCAGGTGAAATGCAACGGTGCTGTGCCATGGCTCAGCACCGTTGAATATGGCACTGAAGGTGCCGCACTGTACTGCACGCAGTGGCACTGCGCCAGTGCAAGTGTCAGAGGGAGGGAGCAGGGGCTGCATCAGCACCGTCTTGAGGATCGCTAAGTACCAACAATAGTGATATTCAGCTCTGGGCATGCCAAATGAGGCCATTATGCATGCAAAGCACAAATGGGGCCGTTGCATGTCATTGTAACCCCATTTGCATGTGGTGCACTGATCCCCGGTGACTTGTGCCTGGCGCCCTGCCAGGCTGCAGCCATCGGGGACCGACGCCCTGCTGCCCCTCGGTGGGCTCCGTTCCCGTTCGCCCGATTTCAGGCTTATGTTAGAGTACTCCCTGGTGGTCCAGTGGACCAATCCCCTTCACCCGATCACAGGCATCTGTTTAATTAATTTCTGGTGGTCCAGTGGAACCCCCCAGTGCCCAATCATGGGCAGAATAAATGCAGGACACCCTGGTGGTCCAGTGGTACATCCCTCCCCACCTGCCCACTGAGGCCCCCCAACACCCTTCACCCACCCAATCAGTGGCGGGTGGCAGCACCCCAACTGCAAGCCATCTAGCCGCCCGCCGACTGACAGTGTACAGTAGGGTCTGTACACCTGTTGGTCCACTGTGTGGGCCAATGGGCATGCAGACCATACTGTACTACACAAGCCCAAACTGCGAATGAACCATTCACAATTCAGGCCTGTGGTACAGTATGGTCCTGAATGCCCATTAGCCCATGCAGTGGACAATAGGCATGCAAGAACCCTACCTCTCAGCAATCCGATGAGCTGCTGGGTGGCTTATGGGTGGGGTGCTGCCACCGCCGCTGGGACTGGGGGTTCAGGTGGTGGGGCGCAGGTGGGGCGGGCGGGGTTACCACTGGACCACTAGGATTTATTACACCTATGCCCACGATCAGGCGCTGGATAGCTGTCCACTGGACCACCAGGGATTTCTTTGACTTATGCCCATGATTGGGTGATGGATAGCGGTCCACTGGACCACCAGGGATCTATGTAACCTGTGCCCATGAATGGGCGAGGGGGGAGCATGATGCCCCCTGGGCAGGGGGCATGTGGACTGTGTCCCTGGTGGTTGGGTGGCTGCCCACAGCAGGCGGCTGCCATGTTGCTCCTTGCAATATGCAGCTCACCTGTGGGTGGCCAGGACTTGCTCCTGGTTTTGCTAGGCACAACTTTGCACCCCCCTGAGTGGCACATGGTGGGTATCTGCCAGCATATGCACCTCACATCCTGGGCTGAATATCAGGATGTGCCGCATATGCATGGACATGTCCCCTGCACTTGTGCCACATACATTACTGGTGCGCCCTGGTGCATTGGGGGTTGTGCAGTACAACTTGCCCCATCGAATATCATCTGGGGTGCATCAGTGGGTGCACATCCCTTCTGAATATCCCACCCACTGTATATATATCTATTATGGTGGGGGCTCAACAGTCACTTTTATGTTAAACCCAAAAGGTTGCACTTTAATAACTTTGCAACTGTTTGAGCAAGTCACATGAAATTTTGCATGTGCCATTGCGGACCAAAGATCTCTTGATTTTGAAATTTTGTTTTGGATGGATGTGCGAGTGTGGAGATACAGAATGTCAAAAAATTGTGTAAATTATCATTTTTCTGTAAATTCTTTATCATGCCATTTCTCAGAAATGGCTTGGGGGTTTAGACTGAAATCTTTAGGGTATATCGGGCTTGAGTCACAGATGTGTCTTTTGATGGTTTGGCAAAAAAACATCAGTTCATTCAAAAGTTACTAAAGTTTCAATTTTCCCATTATGTCCTATGGGAAAAATTAGATGTACTGTGAGAAACAACAGTTTTGTTGCCACAAAAGCAGTTTTTATTGTTGCAAATGTGGAATGTAGTGCTGATATTCCACCATCTTGTTTTCTGTTAGTGAGGTAAATACATTTTAATATTTTAAAAAATACTTCTATATGGTAAATACCAACAGTTGTGTTTACCTAGTTGGGGCCCAAGGAATCTGATTCTGGGATCAGTTTGCCCCAAAAATGGGTAGAGATATGTTTATTTTATCCACGGAGGTTTTACTGCCACAAATTGAGGCATTATTTCTACAAAACAAGTGTGGGGGTTCTGCTGCAAATTGTGGCAATAGGACTCAGTGTTGTGGCAGAAACCCCCTCCTGTTTTGCAAAAATAGTGCCCGCAATTTGTGGCACTACAACCTCTGTGGCTACAACAAACATTTCTGCCAATTTTTGGGGCTAACTGACCCCAGAATCTGATTCCTCAGCCCCCAATTAAGTAAACACCTCTTATTGTTTACCTAATTCTAGTATTATTTCAGGGTTTTAAACCCTCTAAGAGGAAAGGGGCCGGGGCATGGTAGTAGTCATACTGCTGACATCGGGGGCCCAATCCCTGTGTCAGTACTTGAAACCCTCCTTAGCAGTGTGGGACACTGGGGAGCCCACTCCCAGTGTCCTGAGACATGTATCACCCCCCCAGCAGTGTGGGACACTGGGGAGCCCACTCCCAGTGTCCCGAGACATGTATCACCCCCCCAGCAGTGTGGGACACTGGAGAGCCCACGCCCAGTGTCCCAGACATGTATCACCCCAGCAGTGTGGGACACTGGGGAGCCCTCCCAGTGTCCCGAGACATGTATCACCCCCAGCAGTGTGGGACACTGGGAAGCCCACTCCCAGTGTCCCGAAATATGGTTGTTATTAAAACCTGTGAAAAGGAAACAGTCCCCCAACATCTTTATTTTTAAACCTGAAAAAAAAGAAAATGGTCCCTTGTCATCCCCGCTGTCACTCCCATCCCGACACTCCCACTGAGCACCCACCACCCTATGGCCCCCCTTACCGTATACTTATCTGTGAAGGTCATCTGCTGTCATGTTCTGTGGACTGGGACATATCTGCACTCTTCAAAGCCGAACCGCAAACTGAGGAATCAAGGTAAGTGCCATATAATGTACAGTATTTCAATGGTGTTTTCAACTTATGGTCATAACTTTGGCATTTTTAGGTATTTTGTTCACCACATTTTCAACATGGCCTTTTTGGGACCCCACCTTATGAACACTGTGACTGTCATTTCATTAATCGGGCCCAGAAAGTGATTTCGTGGTTGTTCTGCAAAGTCACTTTTCAGGTCCTAATAACAACATTTCCCCACCAGTGCTCATGAGGTGGGGTCTCGAAAAGGCCATGTTGAAAATTTGGTGAAAAAATTTCTAAAAATGCCCAAGTTACGTGTGTTCATTGAAAGTTTTCTATGCATGTGCATAACAGGTCATTTTCAATATTTTGATGCCACATTTTTAACATAGCCATTTTTTCACACCACCTCATGAAAAGTATAGCTGTCATTTTTGACATCCTGCTTGAAATGTGTTTTTGCACCTGTGGTGCAGAATGGCATTTTGGTATGGATTTTTAAATTTTCACCAACGGGGTTTATGAGGTGGGGTGATAAGAAGACTATGTTAAAAATGTGTGGTCAAAATATGAAAAAATGCCAAAGTTATGACATTTCATTGCAATTCCATTTGTAACTTCAGAAATGTTAAATATTTTTACCCCAGATTTTCAACATAGCCTTCTTATTACCCCACCTCATGTATGTCACAGCTGTCATTTTTCAAATCCTTCCTAAAATGTGTTTTCACACCTGTGGCATGGAATGGCATTGCAGTTGCACAGAATTATGTTTTGGTGGGGATTCAAAGATTTTCTGTACCAGGTGCGTTAGATGGGGTAACGAGATTACTATGCTGACAATTTGGTTACCGTCATCCTACAAATGGAAGCGCACAGCCCAGAGGGCCCTGTGCTTCCACAGCTACATACATATATGCATCTACAGAGGGATGGCCCTGCGCTCCCACAGACAAATAAGGATATCATTATAATATCTGAAAAAGTAAGGAAATGAATTGCAAAAACTTTGTTAATGCATCAGTTAGGGTTCTTACTAAAGTGTCAAAGGCAGGGAAATGTGGTGTTAGGGTTTCTAACCTAACACCCAAACCCCACCCTGGAAACACAGACAGGCATCGGGGGGGTGTCTTGGGGTCATCGGCCTGAATGCTCACCCCATTCTCCTATTCTGTGCCCATCTCAGCTTATTTACTTATGGAATGGGGTGAGCGTTAGGGCGGACAACCCCAAGGCACACCTGACACCTGTCAGTGTCTCCCAGGGTGGGGTGGGGTGTTTTCCTGCTTTTGTCACTTAATACTAACTAATGCGATGATGAGTTTTTTGCTATATATACACACACACACACACACACACACACACATATATATATATATATATACATATATTGCAAAAAAAAAAATGATTAATGCAACATTTAGGGTTCTGGCTAAAGTGACAAAAGTAGGGAAATGTGACTTTAGGGTTTCCAACCCTAAAACCCTAACACCACCCCTAAAGCAAATCAGGGGCAGAGTCTTCCTAGGGGTTTGTCAACCCTACAGCTCACCCCATAAGGTGTGAATGTTTCTGGAGTGTATAGATTGGAGTGAGCTTTAGGGTTGTCTGGGAGGGGAGCACAGCTCAGTTTAAAAAAAAAAATTAAGTCCCACGGCCGCGGGACAAAGCAAAATGTATCCAGACCCCAGTTCAAAACCCAGGCCCTGCTCCATCTGAGCTAGCCACCCTACCCACAACACCACATGGTTGGCTCGGCAGAGCAGGCACACTAGAGGGTTACAACCATTTTCCTTATCCCTCCACGTCCCCTTGCTATAAATGCTTTCTGGTCGCCCACCCCTACCCTTACCATTGCAATAGTAGCCATCCCGGGAGGTCGCCCATGATAGTAGCACCCTCATATCAGTTGCTGTTTTGACGGTCGCCCATATGCTAGCACTATTATCATGGGATACCAATATTTCATTACGCTCTCTCATAACTTTGCTAATTTTCAATATTTTAACCCCAAATTATCAACATAGCCATTTCTTTACACCACCTCATGAATGCGACAGCTATGATTTTTCAAATTCTGCCCAAAACGTCTTCTCATGCCAGTGCTGTGGAATTACCCTGCGGTGGTGCAGAATGATATTTTGGTGAGGATTTGACAATTTTTACTGTCGGGTTGATGAGGGGTAATAGAAAGGCTATGTTGACAAGTGCAGGGGCCCTGTGCTTCCCCATAAACATACATATACACATCTATGGAGGGACAAGAGTGCAGGGCCCATCGGACAACTAAGGATATGATTACAATATCTCAAAAAGTTCAGATGCATGGCAGCACAGGGCCCAGAGGGACCTGTGCTGCCATAAGAAAATAAAGATACCATTATATTATCTCATAAAGTAAGGCAATCTGTTCCAAAAAAACATTAATGCATCTGTTATGGTTATCAAACCTTAAAAAGGAGGGAAATACGACATTAGGGTTTCTAACCCTAACACCCCATCCCTACTGTGCACATACCAACAGGTGTTGGGGGTGTGCCTTGGGGTCATCAGCCATAACGCTCACCCCATTCCATAAGCAGTTCAAGTTCAAGTTCAATTTTATTGTTGACGATCAAAATGTTGTCTTTACAATTACTCATATATGAAAAAATTCTACACAGATTAACAATGCTTATATCTTACAAAACTTCTTATATTAATTTTAAAAACATATTAGTCACATATTATGCTTTCGTCATTCTCATATATTAATACACATCAATACAAATTAGTTACATGTAGCATGAATGTATTTCCATCGCCTCATTCACAATGTGCAAATCTATTTGCAATGGATATGCAATTTTTTTCTTTCCAGCAGTCTACAAAATTTGGGTTACCCTTTCTAATATACAATTATTTTTAGATCTAAGTAGATAATTAAATTGATATCTTGGTTCCATATCTAAGGTTGCTAATATTTCGCCCAGTAAGGTCTTTCTTTCGCTATTATATAAAGGACAGAGCAAGAGTAAATGAATTGAAGTGTCTCTACCCATATCACAAGCACACATATCATTATCAGTTTTGTTATACAGTTTTCGTAATACTTGACTGTCTAGAAAACAAAAACGAAGTTTAGTGAATACTTTTCTTAGTTGGGGATTTTTTAAGTTATGTAAATAATATTCAGTTCCTATTGATCTGTTGTTATTATTCTTTACTAGCCAGTGGCTAAACTTGAGGTTTTTGGCCATACTCCTTTCCTTCTGTAAATAAATATCCTGAATTCTCATCTTAATTTGACCTTTGATATCTTTAAAATCAGTTATTTGACTGTCTGTTATTGGTTGTAATAAACCATATAATTTAATTATTTTTTCCAAGGTAGATATGCTTGGGTACTTAAATCCCATGTTACCAAAGTATAATACTTCCTCCAAGCACATCCTTGGGAGTCTGTTACCTAACATGTTATATATTTTTACCCAGTAAGTAACTAACCTTTGTTCAATGGTACATTTCATGGGTAATTGACCTACCTCAAGTCTTGTCACTATAAATGCAGCACATTGTGGAATCCCCAATAATTTCTTATAGAATGTATTCACTAAAACTTCAGGTTTATCAGTTTTTCCACAACCCCATACTTCTGACCCATATAGGATCTGACTTTTAATTTTGGCATTACATGCCTGAAGGGAACCCTTCACAGATTGACCCCCCTATTTATATGCAAACCTTTCTATCAAAGGGGCCATTCTTTGGATGTTCTGTGCCATATGGTTAATGCCTTTGTCAATTTAAATTATACATAAATTCAATTCTCAAATATGTAAAATTGCTAACATGTTCTATCTTTTGATCACTACAGGTTAAATTGCATGTTTTACTTTCCCATACCCTAGTCTTGTTAAATATCATATATTTTGTTTTTTTGAAAATTAAAATCCAAATCTGAACTTGTTGCTTATTCATAAAATTTTTGTAAACTTCTTCTAATCCCCAAATAGCTTGTCGCTATTAAAACAATATCATCTGCATATGTCAGGTAGGGGCACCCCCTTGATCCCAATCTTGGCATGTGCAGCCCAGGGTCCTTCAGCTCTTCTAATACTCTACTCAGGAATATGTTAAACAATACTGGTGATAAGACACAACCTTGTCTGGGTCCTATATTAGATGGAAGTTTAAGGGTAGTATCCCCTTGTTTATTATACCTTACTATAGTTTGATTATCACTGTATGTAATTTTGATCATATTGAGTATTCCCAAATCAATCCCATAGTATGACATTGCTTTCCATAACTTTTCCCTATTTACCCTATCAAAAGCAGATTTTAAATCGACGAAAACACAGAATAATTTTTGCTTTTTGATATTAATGTATTTATGTACTAAATGTGTCAGTACACAACACTGATCTATTGTTGAGTGTTTTGATAGAAAACCAGCCTGAGATTCATTAATAATTTTTTCATTCTTAATCCAGCACATTATTCTACCGTGAAGAATTCTAGCAAATAACTTTTGTGTGGAGTCTATAACACTTATTGGTCTGTAATTGCTAGGGTTCCCTCTTTCTCCCTTCTTAAATATAGGTACAATAATGTTTTCCCTCCATGTACTTGGGGTCTGTCCAGTTTCTATTATGGAATTAAATATAACCAACAGGACTGAAGTCCATACTTCTGTATCCTCCAGTATGATGTCCACAGGGATGCCATCTGGGCCAGGGACCTTGTGTCTTTTTGCTGATTTAATCACATTCAAGATCTCATTTACTGTTATTGGGTCTTTAAAAGGTATCTAAATAAGAGAATCAGATTTCTTTTGTTCCATCTTTAAATCAGAAAATTATTTTCTGTAGAATTGTTCCCATATATTGGGTTCAATAAAATTGTCTAGTGTATCTGGTATATTGTCCAAACCTCTTATCAACATATGCCAACATTTTCTGTTGTCCCTTGTCCATGCTGCTTGTTCAAATTCTTCCCATAATATTCTTTACTGATTTTTTTGTTTCTAATAGTTTTTTTTTATATTGTTTTCTTATTTTGTTCAATTTATATTTATTAATCTTTGTGGGTTGTTTTTGATTGAATTTTGCCCATTTATTAACTTCATTTTGTTTGTTTTTTACACTCATTATCATACCATTTACTACCTTTCTTAACTTTATTTATTGAAATCTTAAGAAATAATGGCACAATCTTTTTACTATGGCTTCATAAACCTTAATACGGTCTTTTGATGGTTTCTCTTGATATATTTCCATTAGTTCAACTCTAATTCCATTATACTGTAGTAATTCTGTAGATTTCTGATTTTGTAACAAATCCCACTGAATCCCTTTTTTTGTTTTAACAATAGTTTGCCTATTATTATCTTTTACATATTTTATCCCAAAATTAATTATAATTTCTAACGGATAATGTTCACTTTCTGCTCGTACCACTATTTTCATATCTATACTTGATCTAACTGTATTTATTAGAACCCAACATTGATCTATAACAGTTGCTCCCCTTAATACCAAATATGTATATGTTCCTTGGCTGTCTCCTTTTGTTCTTCCATTTAATAACATAAAATTATTATTGTCCATCATTTTCACCAATTTTTTTCCTCTATCGCGTCTCTTAGTGTCTTTAGTTTTTCTCTTCTTTAACTACACTACAGGGGCCCTGAGGTGCACATGCCTCCATTATTTCAGGGGTGGGATCCAGGCTGAACCCCACTCTGGCATTAAAATCCCTCATGAGCATCATTTCTGTTTCAGGTTCTCTTGTTAGGCATTTTTCAATTAAAACACTCAATTTTTCAATATCATTTTTGTCTTCATACTTAGACCCCATTGATGGAAAATAAACATTTATAATAACAATTTTCCTTTTTCCCATTAAAATGTTAACTGCTAGAATGTGTTCAGAGTCACTTTCAATCTCCTCATATTCAACTTTACTTAATGTTTCTCCCCATATTATTAAACCTCCTGACAATCTGCCAATTTTTTTTAAAACTCCTAGCTTTTTATAAAATGTTTTGTATCCATTTATATTAAGTTACTCTTTCTTTCATGATTCTTGTATACACATAATTCTAAATTGTGTTATATATGTAATAAATGAAGGATCTGCCATTTTTCTCCTATTCCTGCAACATTCCATGATAATATTTTAGCATATGTCAATCTTATCTGCTGTGTCCTATAATTATTACTGTCTGTCAAGTGTCAATTATCATCATGATCGTATAACACCTGGAATCTGTTACTCGTCTTTATTAAATTTAATCACTGATCGTCGTCCTGCTCTTGCCATTCTTTAACATTTATTTCAAGTTCTCCCCTCAAATATATATCAGCATGATCAAGCCTTTTGGTCTTAGAAAGAAGGTAATTGTAATCAGCTTGATTTTTACCCAAATAGTTATTTGTCCCTCTCTTTCTCATCTTTTGGCCTTTATAATTCTTTCATTAAGATCTTTATCTCTTCATAAATTTTGCAGTAAGTCAGTTATTTTCGATCTGATGTTATACTTTGACTCATTTAAAAAATTCCGTAATCCAAAAATTGAGATCAAATAATCTATCTCCTTATTGTTTTGATTGTGTATAGTTTTATAGTATTCAGGAGAGATTGTTTTAATTCCAGTTACACTATCTAATTCAAATCCCAAATCCCTCACTTTTTCTTTTTGGTTTTCCAGTGCTTTTAGCATGTAATATTGATCAGATAACAACATGACAATTTCTTCATCTTGTAATGGTCTGATAACACTCATATTATTTATAAGCTTATCCATTCGTCCTTCACCATTACAAACAGATCTCAGTAGATGTTTTAAATGAGCATTTAGTTTTGTTTCTGTCTCTTCTGGCATAATGTGTAATTTAAATATTGGTAAAACAAAACCATCTTGATAGTCCTTACCAAAAAGTCTCTAAGTCTGTTGTTTAGTTCATTTACATCTTCTTTTTCTCTACTTAATTTTTCAAACAATTTTTTATTTTTTATACTTTTATTTATGTTACTCTCTTTAGTTTTAGATTGAGTTGCTTTCTTATTCCTCTTAATTTTAGTTGTCTCTTCATTCTTTTTATTTTTGCCTTTATTATTTTTATCATTTGCTTTGCCTTTCCCTTTTCTTTTTGGGTTAGTTTTTACTAAGCTATTACCTAAATCCTTGGCCAGTTTTTTCTCCCTTACCTCCACCGTTATTTTCTCTCTTACTATTTCTTCCCCCTTTTTAAACTTTTCAGCTTTCTGGTTTTTAATCCTTGTACTTTTCTGTTTATTTTTTCTTCCTGTATTCCTAGTCCTATTACTGTCATCTTTAGTTGTTCCTTCCTTTTCCTTTAATTTTTGAGATGTTCCCTTTTCCCAAATCTCAAAGTTCCCTGCTTTAAGTTCTTCTATAATCGAGTCTGGTTCTTTATAACCACTTGGGAGCATCACTAATTCATTTTCTTCTTCTGTGTGGTCTCCTGATCCAATTATAGTAAATGTGATTTGTCAATCCTGTCCTCCCTTGTCTGTTCATTGTCTGATTTGATGTCACTTATTTCAATTACCATAGTCTGTTTCTCTGTATCATTTAATATTAGTGTCAGCTCTTGTTCTGATCTGTTCAAGTCACTCTGATACAGTTTACTATAAATACTATCAATCCTTCTCTTGTCAATACAAAATCCTGTTTGACTGCAGTCAATTGTTCAAAAATCAATACATTTGTTGACTGTGGGTCACTTAATGCTTTAGCACATTCCCTTGTAAGAATCTCTAGAGATGGAGGGTTGTCATATCCTGGGCTCATATATAGAGTTTCATTGTCCTTTGACCAGATTGCCTCGCGTTGGTCAAGTTCATAATCTAAGTTTTTTATCAAGTTACCCAATTGTATGTTCTTGTCCATATTAGAATATGAATCATTGATTTCTTGTTTTAATATGTTCAATTCCTGCATTTTTTGTCCTATCCTGAAATTTGTTTGAATTGTTTCCCTGATGTTCTCTACTGTCCTGCTAACTTCATTATTAGCTAAATCTATTGGGTCAGCATTATAAATAGCCATAATATTCCCAATTCCCCAATTTTTTGTCTCTTGTGGACTAATATATTTAATTAGACCAATCTGATCTGGTTTTTTCCATATGTCTTTAATAGATGACTGCTTCAACTTTGATTTAGTAGTTGCCTTTATAATCCCTTCCTTCTCCTTCACTCCATTCCCTTCTCTCAGCACTGTTGCGAGATTTAATTCTAGAGACTTGGTTAGATATTCATTCACTATCCCTGTCTCAGAGTTTATCTCTTTGATTTCTTTTTCAGAAATCAAACCAGCTTTAACTGTTCATACCATCTTATTAGTTTTCATTTTTTTACAGTTGTTATTCTCCATACAGAGTTTCCCACTTCTCATTCTCATTGGCATTATAATGTTTCCCTTTAACAGTCACAGTAGCTATATTATTGCCCAAATAACTCTATCACTATTTCACTTAATTTGTTCATAAATTTGTACCTTCACTTCACAATCACAGTTTCAGATGACCTATTAAACAAAAAATAGCTTATAGCTATTTTAATAAACCAAGTGTTATCTCAATCTATTTCTTTAAAAGACTAGCTTGCTCCAAAAAAATTGCTAAAAAAGTGTCACAATTCACAAAACACATATATAACATATATCACACAATTAAAGACAGAGTTATTATTAGGCAAATTAGACAAATTAGACATATTAAGCAGTTTATTTAATTTCCAATATAATCTCAGTTATTTAAAACAATTTGAGACAGTCCCAGATATTACAGGTGGTTTCCCAGTGTATAAAGTTCTTTACTTTTCTATCATCCAATTTTTACTAGTCACCTTCAGATTGTTAATCCATTCTCTTAGACCCAGTCTAATCCCACTGTGGTTATTCAACATATGTTCTCTGTTCTTTAGAAATGCACGCGCTTCCAATTCAAGGGAAATAAGGCCTTTAATTGGGTTAACAGTATTCCAATCCCAAGTCTTGCCCTCGATATTTGGTCTGTAACATCAACTGGATCAAAAAATAATGCTCAATATTACCCTCATTTAGTGACTCATGGATTAACAAATACCAGACATGTAGACAGTAGAAAGAAAAAAGCAAGGAACTCAAAAATCCTTAAATTACAAATGATTAAAACTAACCTATAAGATTTCAAAAAACCCTTGAAGTGTAATACTATTTTTGTAATGTATAACACTAGCCAGTAGACTAAGTATTAAATGCGTATCTCTAATCGAGTATCTAAAAGAAACTATAATAAGTGCATGCCATTTTTTATCAGGATGAAAACATATCCAGCAGAAATACAGCAACTAAATAACCCCTTCTACTGGGTTTAAAACATTAATTTTCTTAAAAAAAAAAACTTCTGAATCACTGCCCATAAGCTTTAATATTACAATTAAAAATGAGAAAAACAGAAGATGATTACAAATTCTCCAGTCTCATATTGCTGTTGTTCTTAAGGACTTTCTTATACTTTCCTTCTTCTGTCCGGTGTTTTACCATTTCTCTCCCCCGTGAGCCTATATCTTCTAGGCCTCTCCAGAACCCCTTGGTTCCTTTGTTCCTTCAAGACACGCAGAGAAACAAGAACAACAAAATGGGCAATTCACTGAAAATGCACACCAATCTCTGTCTGTATCTTCAGGTGAACGGTCAGAGTGAGCGACCAGAGTATTAAACTAGGAAATGAGTGCCGTCTTTTCTATTTTTGCAGCTACTAACATACTAGTAACTGCATGCTGCAGCTTCAGAAAATGGTGATCTGACTTCAAGAATGCCACACATGCACAATAAAAGGGGTTCTGAACAATATCAGCTGTGACTCAGTCAGTCGAGATAATTTACAAAAAAATGTGGGGAACTAACAAGGGAAACCAAGATCACGCAAAAATAATCAATCAATCGATCATTCAGAGGGATCAGAACAGCTGAAAGCAGTAAGCAAAGTAAAGGCAAAAGGCAAAAGCAATCAAAAGCAACCAAAACAATCAAAACCAGTTAAAGGCAATTAAAGGCAAATCACGCTGAAGTCACGCACTCAATTGTGCAATTAGGTACAATTAAACACAATTAGATGTAGTTGTACTCACACCCTATTATGTACTCTATTTGTATTAAGGGACTAACAACCTACCAAAGTCCCTTGTTTCTAATATGGCAAACTAAATATGGCTAGCCAAAAAAGACAAGAGGGTATAATATAACATATAGGGTATATATGGCTTTTCTTTCCTTATTACCTTTCTTTTTAACTTTTTTAACCTTTTAGATTTTTGATTTTTAAGCTCATTTACAGTCTTTGCAGCTTTCTGTCTTTTACAGCTCTCACAGCTCCCCCTTTGTATTATAGTTTAAAAATTATAACTGCAGCTTCTATTTACTGCATCTACAGTATAGCACAAACTTTAGACAAACAAAAAAAACATAAAATAAAGTGCTGAAGTGCTAACATAAGTTCTCAGCTGTGACAGCTGCAACAGCAATCGCAGCAAATACTAAACCATCCTTCTAGCCTCAAGGCTCAGTACTCCAGTACTCCTAGTCTCGTCGTATGCCCAGTGTATTTGGTGATTGTTCTCTGATGTCCTGTGGCAACCTGTATCAATCACCTCTGAGACAGAGTTAGTGTCAGGATGGGTATCTTTCTATAGTGTCTTCTGTGAATGTCTTCTGCAGCTACTGTGCCTACTGTGCCTTCTTCCTCTCCGACCCTCTGCAGGGTGGTCCGATCACCCTAGTGGGTGTCAGTTCCTCCACCACAAGAACTCCGACTCTCCAGGCTAGAAACATAGAATTTGAAGGCAGATAAGGACTGCTTGGCCCACCTATTCTGCCCATTTTCCTACCTACAGGATAAGCTGCAGATTCTAGTTAATCAACAGCTTACTTCCTCCTACCCCCACTAGAATTGCCTTATGTCTGCCCCATGCATTCTTGAATTCTCCCACTATTCCTGACTCCACAACCTCCTCAGGAAGGCTGTTCCATGCATCCACAACCCTCTCTGTGAAAAAATGCTTTCTAACATTACCTCTGAGCCACCCCTATCTTTAAATTGTGCCCCCTTGTTCTTGCACATCTCTTTTTCTGAAAGATGCTACCCTCTTGTACTTTGTTAATTCCCTTGAGATACTTGAATGTTTCTATCATGTCCCCCCTCTCCCTCCTTTCCTCAAGGGTATACATATTAAGCTGCTTTAGTGTCTCCTTGTATGTCTTCTGGTGCAGACCCTGCACCATTTTGGTTGCCCTTCTCTGAACAGCCTCCACTCTGTCTATGTCTTTGCAGAGGTGGGGTCTCCAGAATTGCACGCAGTACTCCAGATGGGATCTCACCAACTGTCTTTATAGAGGGATAACAACTTCTTGTTTTCTACTGTTGATGCTTCTCCCTATGCAACCCAGTATCCCCCCAGCCCTCCTTACTGCCTTCTCACATTGCTTGCCCACCTTTGGGTCATCTGATATAATTACTCCTAAGTATCTTTCGATTTTTGTTGTTATTATTAACTCACCCCCCATTGTGTACTCTTCCCATGGGTTTTTGTTTCCCAGATGCATTACCTTGCACTTCTTCACATTGAATCTGAGCTGCCATATATTTGACCATTCCTCCAACCTTGCCAAGTCCCTTTTCATCCTTTCCACCCCACCTTGAGTATCAACCCTGTTGCAGATCTTTGTGTCATCTTCAAAGAGACATACTTTTCCTTCCCGGTGTTCTCCAATATCACTTATAAAAACATTAAAGAGGACCAGTCCCAGTACCGAACCCTGTGTTACCCCTCTAGTTACCCTCCTTTCTTCACTGTGGACTCTGTTTACTATTACCCTTTGTGTCCTGTTGTCCAGTCAGTTTTATATCCAGGCTACCACCTTAGGGCCCACTCCAAGGTTGGCTAACTTGTATATTAATCTTTTATGTGAGACTGTGTCAAATGCCTTGCTAAAATCTAGGTAGGCCATATCCACAGCCCCTCCCTTATCTACTACTTTGGTCACCCAGTCAAAGAAATCTATTAGGTTCATCTGACATGACCTTCCTGCTGTGAAACCATGCTGTCTTGGGTCCTGTGCCCTACTGGCCTCTAGGTACTCAACAATTCTTTCCTTCAGAAGTGATGCCATCATTTCCCCTACCACTGAGGTCAAATTAACTGGTCTGTAGTTTCCTGCCTCTGCTCTGCTTTGCTCCCACTTTTGTGAAGTGGAATCACATTTGCCCTCCTCCAGTCCTCAGATACCACCCCATTCTCCCATGATTTGTTAAAGATAGTAGTCAGTGGTGTTATTAGTTCTACCCTTAGTTCTTTTAGAATTCTTGGGTGAATCCCATTAGGCCCCATTGCTTTGTCCACCCTCAGTTTCAAAAGTTCTTTCAAAACCATTTCTTCTGGAATGGACTGGTATCAACTTCCCTATCCAGAGTGCTTATATTCTTTGATTCAGGTAACCCCCCCTCCTCTTCCATTGTGAATGAGCAGAAATATTTGTTCAGTACCCCTTCTTTTTCACTGTCACCCTCTGCCCACATTCCCTTCCCTTATTAAGTCTCTGTATCTCTCCCTTGGTCTTTCTTCACTCCCTAATGTACCTATAAAAGGTTGTATCCCCCTTCTTAACAGAGTTGGCTATCTTTTCCTCAGTTTGTGCCTTTGCTATTCTGACTGCCTTCCCTGCTTCCTTCTGCTTTAACTGAAAAAGTTATCTGTCCTGCTTCTTCTGTTTCCTTATATTTCCTGAATACTATCCTTTTCTCCTTACCCTTTCCTTCCACCTCTTTTGAGAACCATAGTGTTTTTTTCTTTTTTGGTTTGTTGATTTGCTTCACACAAAGGCTTGTTGCCTCTGTGGTGGCTGTTTTGATTATTCCCCATTGTTCCTCCACCCCTCCTTCTTGCTCATTTGCTAGTGCTTTTCTGAGGCATTCTCTCATTTTCCCAAAGTCAGCCTTCCTAAAGTCCAATACTCTTGTTTTTGCATGGCTTGACTCTATGGCTGTGTTTATTGTGAACCACACTGTTTGGTGGTCACTTGTTCCCAGATGGCTACCTACTTCTAAATCTGAGATCCTTTCTCCTTCCCCATTTGAGAGTACTAGATCTAAGATTGCTCCCTCCTGAGTGGGTTCCAACACTAGCTGTCTGAGGCATGTCCCCTGTAGGGCATCAAGAATAACTCTGCTCTTGGATGTGCCTGCAGCAAAGGTACTCCAGTTAACATCTGGCATACTCAGGTCCCCCATCAACAATATCTCCCCTTTTTCTGCCATTTTAAGGATGCCTTCTATCATTTCCTTGCCCATTTCCTCCCCCTGAGATGGGGATCTGTACACAACCTCCATGTGGATTGTGGTGCCATTTCCTGTCTCCAGGGTGACCCATAGTGACTCATCAACTTCCTGTTTACTCTTTAGTTCTGTTGCTTTAATCCCTTCCCTTATATAGAGAGCTTCTCCTCCTCCTCTTTTACCCACCCTGTCCCTCCTGTAGATTGTGTATCCTGGTGTGTTGACATCCCAGTCATGGTTCTCTGTGTACCATGTTTCAGCGACTGCCACAATATCCAGGTATCTCTCTTTCATCAAGGCCGCTAGTTCAGGGAGCTTGTTACACACACTGTGGGCACTGGTACTAATCACCTTCCATTTTTTTTATGGCCTTACCCCTTTGAGCCCCATCCCTGTCCTTACTGCCTTTTCTGCATTTACCCCTGTCCTGCTCCCTACTGACTTCTCTACCTTGGTGTTTACCTCACTAACTACTGTGTTTTGTTTGGGGAGGCTGGGATTTCCCAGCTCCTTTTCAGTGTCTCCCCCCTTGGCTATTTAAATGCTTGCCAATGAAGCATTTAAACCTATCACCTAGGATCCTGGTTCCCCCCCTGGACAGATGCAGTCCATTGCACCAGTATTGGCCTGCATCCCTCCAGGTGGCTCCCCAGTCCCCAATGAAGCTAAAACCCTGAGTTCCACACCAGTTTTTCAACCATTCATTGAATCCCATGGTGCAGAATACCCTAGCATCATCCTTGCCATAGACAGGCAGCACCTCTGAGAAGGTTACTTTACATGCTACTTGTCTAAGGCCCCTCCCCAACTCTACAAACTCCTTTTGCACTGCTCTGATCCCATTCACAGCCAGGTCATTTGTCCCTAGGTGGACAATGACATCCAGCTCCCTCCCTCATGCAGCTGCTCCCATGATCCTGAGGATTCACTTCCTGTCCCTCTGAGCCATGGCGCCAGGCAGGCACCTTATCTCCCTCCCCCCTTCCTCCCTCCCTTCTACCCCTAATGATCGAGTCCCCCACCAGGAGTTGTTTTCTTCCCCTGTGGGGTCTCATGCCACCCTCCTCTGGGTCTCCTTTGTGGAGGTTCCCAGCATCCTCCTTGGTCTCCTCTGCAGATGCCTCCATAGAGGAACCAGTCTTCACCAGAACAGCATATGAATTGTGGAGAGGTACAACTGGAGGGATGCACCTCTGTTCCACCAACCTCTCCCTTTCTGAGCCCACCTTGGTCCAACCACTCCTCTTTCTTGGCAACCTCTGAGGTAGTGGTGGTGGCCCTGGTGGTCCTTGGGTGGGGGAAGAGGTTTCACAAATCCTAGCCAGGTCAGCCTGGAGATGGGCAACCTCCTCCCTCAGACCAGAGAGGTGCCTGCAAACAGGGCAGCATTGCAGACTCCAGAATGTCTCCCGGAACACTGCTGCCCCACAGCCATTGCACTGCACCACTCTCATCTTGACTTATTTTGTGTCACCTCTCCTGTTGCTTTGTATGCTTACTGTCTCTTCCCTCTATGCATTTTTACACTTGCTTTTCTACTGCCTATATGCCCTTACAACTCTCGCCCTTACTGTTCTGGGACAGGAACTAGGGTGAAACAAACAAGGAGATAAAGAAAGATGCCAGGAAACCAAAGGCAAAACAAGAAGGTCTGGAAAGAACAGTGAGTAATAAAATTAATGTGGCAATGGTGGTGTACTTGTTCTAAAATAGAAATAGGCTTCTCACTGTTCCTGCTTCTGCAGATTCTCCCTTACTGCATAGCATGCAGCCATCTTTGAATCCTATCTCTTGCATTAACCCCCTTTCATCTATAAGTAAATAAGCTGAGATGGGTACAGTATAGGAGGATGAGGTGAGAATTAGGGATGACATCCCCAAGGCACACTCCTGATGCCTGTTGGTGTGTGCACGGTACTGGTGGTGTGTTAGGGTTGGAAACCCTAACATCATATTTCCCTCCTTTTTATGGTTTGATATCAACCCTAACTGATGCATTAATGTAGTGTTTTTGCAAAAATACACACATATAGATATATTTTATATATATACATTCATCTATAAATCTACAGTATAGCTATATCTATATCTATATATGTATATATTCATTGCAAAAAAGTTCATTAATGTATCAGTTAGAGCTGATAGCACAGTGACAAAAGTATGGAAAAGTGATGTTAGGGTTACCACTCCTACCACCCCACCCCCTTCACCCTCCACAAACCAAGAGACATTGGGGTGTGCCATGAGGTCATCAGAACCAATTCTCACCCCATTCCATGTGTAAACAAGCTGACATGTTATAGTATAGGAGAATGGGGTGAGAGTTAGGCCCATGGCACATCCTGATGTCTGGTTGGAGGGTGGAGGGGGAAGGGATGGGGTGGTAGGGGTGGTAAACCTAACATTACATTTCCATATTTTTGTTGATGCACTATCAACCCTAACTGATGCATTAATGAAGCTTTTTGCAAAGAATTTCCCTTCTTTTTGAGAAAGTCTAATGTAACTGGTAAGTGTTTCTGGGAGCACGGGCCCTCTGGGCCCTGCACTCCCTTCATGTTCCCCATTTTTGGCATAATGGTATGTGTATGTGGGAGCAAGAGCCCTCTGGGCCCTGCACTCCCACTTACATATAAGTATGGAGCCATACAGCAGCCCCATAGTACTGAAAAGGAACTCTCATAACACTTATTTGGAAATATCTTAGTAACTGTAGCAACTATGAAAGAAATTCCACTGTAGTTGTAATCATGACTTCAAAACCTCCACGCTAGCTTCATCCACCAAAAGGTGGACTAAGCAGCTGGGAGCGAAAAATCCATATTTCAAATTGTTTTCGAGATACGGGCACTGAAAGGCACCATGGGCGCCGCAATGTTATCCTATGGGAAATTTCTCATCTTCATGAGTGCTGTAACTATTGCACCATTGCAAAGTTTTTCATCAAACCAGCAGAAGGCTTATTTGTGGGGCAAGGGCTTGCCACCCTGCAAATTTCGGTCCAAAACCCCTAATCGTTTATTTGCTATTAAGTGGCAAAGAAACTGAAGTTTTTGGGGTGATATTTTCACAAATTTGCCATACTTTCACAAATGTACTTTCACAAAAGTATCGTACTTTTACAAATTTGCAAAAGTTTCATGAAAGAACATTTGTGAAAATACCACAGTGTTTGTGAAAACAGTTTAGTTTAATTTTCGCAAGCAATGATTCATTTTCGAAAATGGCCATTTTCATGCTGTACACAACTTTTCCCATAGGAAATAATGGGAAATTTAAAACTTTAATAACTTTTGAATGGATTAATATTTTATCACCAAACCTTTAAAAGGCACATCTGTGAGCCAAGTGCAGTCTACCCTGGAAATGTCAGAACCCAACCTAAAACCATTTCTGAGATAAAAGTGGACTAAGAAATGTAAAGAAAAACTGGTAAATTTAGGACTATTTGACACTCTGTATCTCAGAAACCACAAAACCAATTCATACAAAATGTGGCAAATCAAGAGACCTACCCCTAGAGATTATGCTTGCCAATGTTCGTGCAAATCCATTGAACAGTTCCAAAGTTATTAAGGTTCAATATTTTGGGTTTAACATACAGTAGAAATATGCACCCAACCCAAACTATACTTATATATATATATATATATATTTATATTTTATAGTGCCACAATAGTGGCACTATAATTAGGGTTGCCCGGCCACTTCTATGCTAAACCCAAACATTTGCACTTTAATAACTTTGTAACTGTACAACAGATTTGCCTGACATTTTGCATGTGCAGTCAGGAGTCATAGGTGTCTAGATCTGGCAAGTTTAATTCTGGTTGGATATGCAGTTGTGGAGCTGCAGAGCTGTGGAGCACCAAAAAACATGTAAAACCCCACTTTTTGAGCTATTTCTTTGCTCAGGGCTACAACCCAAATGGTTTGTCTGTGTGGTCTGAAATCCTCAGTGATTATGTAGTCTGGGTCAGTGATGTGCCTTTTTACTGTGGAAAATGCCCTCAGTAGTGTCGTGCCACCACCATCTTATTTCCAGTTAACAATGGAGAAAAATGGCAGTAGAGTTCAAATTTGACTGCTCCTAGGTAAACACTGACAGCTATGTTTACCTAATCAGGGTTTGAGGAACACAATGCTGGAGACACCAATGTCACCTCTGAAACCTCTTCATCTGTGCATATCTGGAATGTGTAGTACGGTATGGGCTGCATGCCCATTGGCTCACGCTGTGGACCAATGGGCGTACAGCCCCTACCGACTAATGTCAGTCAGTGGTGACGGGGTGGCAGGTGGGTGGGGTGGGGTGCTGCTGACCGGGAGGCGGGCGGTGGGAATTCAGTGGGCGGGTGGGGTGGGGTCCACTGACCACCAGGGATATTGATGGGGTTTATTTATGTACATAGCCCGTGATCGGGCTTGCAGGTCCACTGGACCATCAGGGATATTGGCAATATTTATTTATTTTATGACAAATGCCCACGATTGGGCTTGCAGGTCCACTGGACCACCAGGGATGTTGGAAATATTTATTCTCTTTTGACAGATGCCCGCGATCGGGCACACAGCAGTCCACTGGACCACCAGGGAGTTTGGACATATTTTTCTTTATTTATTACTAATGCCCGCGATCGGGCAGATAGCGTTCCACTGGACCACCAGGGAGTTTGGGGATATTTTTATTTATTACTAATGCCTGTGATTGGGCACACAGCAGTCCACTGGACCACCAGGGATATTTGACAGAATTCGGCATTTTTTTTACAAATGCCCGCAATCGGGCATGGGGGGGCGCCGCCAGGTGCAGCCAGAGCTTGGGTGGCCACCCACAGGTCGCAGCTGCCGTGTTGCACCCTGCAATGCGGCAGCTCACTTGTGGGTGGCCATCTGTTGTTCCTTTTTTTTTTTGGATCAACTTTATGCTGGCGCGGTAGGGTTGCGCTGCATGGCTCTGCACATCCCGGGCTGAATATGGGCTGTGCAGGGTATGCATCAGGCATGCCCCACCTGCACCTGCATACATTACTGATGCGCTCTGGCACATCAGGATTTGTGCACGCGACTTTTCCCTTTTGAATATTGCGTACCGGGTGCATCAGTGGGTTGCTCATGGCGCAACACTGTTGCGCCATGCGCAACCCTTTTGAATATTTGGGCCTATGTGTATATCTGTAAATATTCTCACAGTGGTGATGTCATCACAGTGGTTATTCCACTGCAGTGAAAATAACTCATGTTATCTCACTCATTTGTCCCTCACCCCATTGTATAAATTATTATATATTATCATATATACAACATAAACTCCATGTGCCCATACCTGTGCTGTAGCCATTAAAAACTGTTGTTTTTTCAGTTCCCTGGTCTCAATATCAGACTCCATTCTTTTATCATGGGTTTAAATTACTGTAGCAGGTCTTAAAATGATACCAAGAATAAATTAGTCAGAAAGGTGTACTGTAAGAACAAACTGCCACTATAAATATAAGAAGCAGAATTTAGCTTCGAACACTATTTCTGTTCAGTAACTAAAACCTCTTTCAGAAACAACTAATTTGCGTATATATTAGCTGTCCAAGTGCTGCAGTTACAGCACTCTACCAGCATTTGGCTGTTTCTCATTCCTTAATTGATCAATATAGTGCTTTGTGTTTCAATATAGATTGTGCATAATTCATTCAATATACACTGCTCTAATAAAACAAAATTAATAATGACATTAAATGAAATATTTTATTACAGCTATAATTCTTAACTGTGGGGTTATAAATGAAAATACAATATGATTAAAAAGCTAGATATCAGTGTGTGTTTTACACATTTCTGCATGTTTTTTGTTATTTTCAGTGCATATTATATCCATTTTGGTGCATGTTATACTCAAATTGGTATGTGTCATACTTATTACATATGTTATACTTATTTTGTTATATGTCAACATTTTTTAGTATGTGTGATGCTCATTGTGATGTGCTTGACCCATTGTGGTATATGTTAGTCTCATTGTGGTATATGTTATACTCATTGTGGTATATGTTAGTCTCATTGTGGTATATGTTATACTCATTTTGGTATATGTTATACTCATTTTGGTATGTGTTCAACTTATTTTTACATGTATTATTCACTAATCATGCTGTGTAATACTTATTGTGGCATGTATCTTACAAAGTTCAGAATGTTATATTCATTTTTCCGCATCATATTCAGAAAGATGTAGTTTTGAATTGAATTGACTCTTATAGTTCTCCAGTTGTTGTAAAGCTATCTCACTCATCCACCAGGAGCTATGAAAGATGAATGTTTCAAAGCTTAGCTCTACTAAAAAGGTTAAAATATTTGCAAAAGTTCTATTACAAGCAATGCAAAAATACTTTATTCTTCTATTACTTTTTTGGAGGGGGGGCTTACTAAAATTGGGCAAGTGTGTGTTGTCCACAGGTGATGAGCCCATATATTTTGGTACTACCACACAGAAATATTTTCCCAATTATAAAACAATGTTTTCCTGTTTGGTGGCAGTGGTCATACTGTATGTGTCTCTGGTGTGTGTTGTGACCTGGACTCTTGTTATGTGGGTCTCACTTGTCTTTGGCTCCTCAGACACTTAAAAAGCCAGTACAGCCAAAAGAGGCAGACAGGAAAATAATACAAATTTTAACAAGTAGTCACTTGTAACTTTGTATTTCTGAAGTATTTTTATTTTACTTTTGTTCATTAGAAAGCCTTCTATGTGATAATAGTGTGCTGGATGTTGTAGAACAGCTCTTAGCCTGGCAGCTGATATATCTATCTCTGTCTACCCACTAAATCATCAGCATTGTGATCTCACTGACAGTGACATCACGCATGATTGACCTAGCAGCTGTTGAGTAGCTGTTCCTAAGCAGCAATGATGTCATAGTCAGTGAGGTCACAGTGCTGAATATGTAATGGAGGAACAGAGCTAGATATGTTATCTGTGAGGCAGAGTGCTGTTCCACGTATCACACCTAACTTCAGGTACACAATATTTTAATTAACCAAAGGGAAAAGAAAATGTACCTCAGATATACAAGGTAATGGTTGACTGCTTTTAAAAACTAATATTAGTTTTAGGCAGTACATTAGCTCTTCACTTGTCAAGCCCTAAGTATTACACTGCTGCTGGCAGGGTTTAACCTTTTTTACCCAAATGCCACTCAACATTAGAGGGATCCCCACCCCTTAAAGAGAAACTCTTTATTTTAATAAAAAGCTTACGAATACTAGATTTACACCAGTTATGTTTTCATGTTATTGTTTTCTAGTTATTTATTTCTTTTACTATTCCTCTTCTATTAGTTTACTAAATATTGTAGATAATGCAGCAATTGTTTCACTGAGTCTTTCAAAATGTATCTGACTGTCCCCACACAATTGCTGTTTATGATATCACAGTCTGTTGTCATGGTGAGCACTATGATGTCATAAAGAAAGGTACTGTGAGGTTAACAGGGTAGAGGCAAATGTGTTCAACTGTTTTCTATACAGACCTTTTTGATGGACTACCAAGATATGCTGTAAATCTTGGAAAGGAACATTGGAAATGAAAACAATGTATTCTCTAGTAAATTGTAACAGCTGAAACATCTTATTGATGAAAGCACAAGTGAAGTGCAGAGTGGCTCTTTAATGCTGCTTCTGGCCTTTTGGGGCATTGGTGAATGTGCATGCTGGTCATAGCGCCCACTTTTTCCTTCATCCAGCATTTACTAGAGCTGAAGTATTGCAAGGCAACCATAGTCAGCAGTAAGTCAAGAGGGGTAAGAAACGGTTAAAGCAAACTCTAGTATACTAAGGAGAGTTGACAGCTGGATAACTAAAGTATGTTTTGGGCAAACACAGTCAAAGTATACAGCACAGTTGCTAGTTGGGCTTGATTTTATTTTAGTCAGCCCTACATGTACAACAGTCAAGTTACTTGGATATAAAAATGTCAAAACAATGAGTGGAATATAGATCTAGAAGATTGAGAAGAGGAAGAGAGGAACTACCTATTGCAATGATCTTCCACATTTTAAGTAATACTATTCTGGGAGTGAGAAGGGGAGTCAGGGTGGCTGGAGCTCTTTAACCAAGGTTAGGCTGTTTGATCTGGAAATGTAATGCAGTTAGAGCTCAAAAAGGAGTAGGCACAGGCAAGGAGTAAGGCTTTTCCAAGGGGTTAATGATGTGAAGCCAACTTTTGTTGACATGGAGATGGTACTGATGTGGAAAGCTCAGAGCAGTGTGGAAAAAAGGGGGAGCTGAGTCATCTGACAAACATGTGCTGGTGTTTGTGCCACTGACAAGCAATAGTTTAAAGGCATGTTTACACTGCCACCTTTGCAGTGCATCAACCCCTGCACACAGGATGATGTGCTGCAAAGTCAGCAGTGTGGACACACACTGGACCATGCTAGGAGTGCTTCAGATCCATTTTCTGCACTGTGCAGAAATGGGCATGCTTGTGAGAGTGAGTGTATTATGTGGCAGTGTAAAAGCACTGCAACACTTGCTCCGATAAAAAGCAGCTGCTCCCAGACTCCTCCACTGCTTCCAACCCAGTGCCACAGCCCCTCTCCAGTACAACCTGCATCAGTGCGAGGGTGGGCTGTGCAAAAACAGAACTGAGACACAAACAGAGATTGCTTCAGGACAGTGCAGTGCAATGGTCAGAGTGCTGCTGCCATGTAAACTCAGCTTAAGGTAATCTCTACCAGGATTCAGAATGACCTGTGTAGTTGCACACAGTTTTACCATTTATTGATACCAGGAGAAGACAAGGTGGGGTGGGCAGGATGGTAGTGGTTCAACTACTAGTGCTACATCATCGTTACTATGGATGAGACCCAGGTCACAGTCAATTTAAGTGCCCTGTGAGTCAAAGTGTGCAACTGTAGTCCTCCCTGTTATGGTGTGTTCAGGAGCAAAGTTAATCTTTGAGAACAAAGGCAATAACATCTTGTGAAGAATTATTTACTTGTTTCAAAATTGGTGACCGGAAAAAGGCACACTGAGCTAAGGCTTGTTTCTAGGTGCATCCAGGGGGAAGGGGAAAAACAGTGAGGAACAAAGACAAGACAATAAGCAGTGCAGAAGAAATTCAGGTGAGTGGTGAGTGGTAAATGGTGGGGTAGATATTGTTCTGTGACCAATCATTTATTGTATTGTATTGTGTTGTGTCACGTCATGCTGCATTGTGTTGTATTGTATTGTGATGTATTTTGTTGTGTTGCATAGTATTGTGTTGCACTTTACTGTGTTGAATTAAGTGTGTTTTGATTATTTTTTCTCCTCTTGTTCTTCTGGATGCCCTGTTGCCCCACCACAGTGTTTGAGGCTGTCAGGTCAGTGTCATTGCTCTGGACAAGACAGATGATTGGCTGCCTTCACAGCTGAAGCCCAAGCTGCTCCATGATCAGCCTATACAAGGTGTGGGAATGCATGGCGGCCTGCACTATCCCTCCTCGGGAACTGAGTGCCTCACCTGTGTTGTGTGCCAGGCTTCAACCAGCCTTAGCAGGTGAGTTCAAGGTTGAAAAACCCTGGGCTCTCAGGTGACAGTGTAATTTATAGGTCAGCAAGCTCTGCTCTGTTAGATAGTCTTGATGTTTTCCATACCAGAAGAACAAGATTTGTTTTGAATTGTGAATATGAAACACACTGCTGAAAATCATGTCACAAACAAACTGACCTACGCTAACTATATAGCAACTGTATAGCCTAATGGTTAGAGCACAGAGCTCTGTAGCTGGAGATCTAGAAGACACTGGTTTGAATCCCACAACTGCCACTTGCATACTGTTTGACCCTGGGCAAGTCACTAAACTCTTGGTGCTTAATTCACTCCAAGGTTGCACCTGGAAGCAACTAAACTGTGGGCTTTGGAAGATACTTTGAACTATTTTTCAGATAATTTCAACAGTATTATTGAAGAAAGGGGTGGGGCATAGCCCCCCCATTTAAATACCTTGTAAAAGTCAATTGGGGGTGTGGGGGCAGAGTCCCCCAATGTAAGGTTAAATTAATTACATTTTCACAGGTTCGGATCTGAAGTCTCGCTGTCACATGAGATTTCAGATGTTAAATCGTGTCCATCATATTGACCTATGTCTATTGCTTGGTAACTTGGACTCCCTGCAATTGTACATGAAGTCTTACTATAAAATGAGATTTCAGATACAAATCTTAGCCACCATATTAGACATCCCTCAGAAACTGCATCCACTCTGTGTGCCTTTCCTGGCTAAACATTCAACAAAAAACCCAAAGACCCTCAAAGGAGAGAGAGACAAATAGCCTAAAGGTAGTTTACAAATAGGTTAATAAACTGACTGCATGTTTCTTGTTAGAGCTGTTACCCATACAATGTAGCTGCTATCTTCTCTGCAATGCAAAGAATGGATGTCTGTCAAATACCAAAAGAGCCTCCCACACCACAGGCACAACTTTGATCATATCTAATAATTACACACAGTGTAGCATGTATTTCATCTACTTACCTTCCATTCATACTTTATTACAAATTGAATTGTCATGACAACTGGATCTCTGTCACTTGGTCTTTATTTGCTCTGCTACTTTTCTACAGGTGGCATCATAATTCTCTGCTTGTGACATCACAGCTGGTGGCTGTAGAGAGGATCATGATGCAACAAGCAGAGGGTTACAAGAACTGATAAGACTAAGGCCTTGAACACACTAGTTTTTCAACCATGTTAAGTGCTTAAACCATTTTAAGGCTGATAAGAAAATAGTTTACATCTACACTATAGAGGGTTTTTAAATGGTTTAAGAAACTGTGTTTAAACCCTGCTCTGGTGACAGGCTAATAATAGGTTTTAAAAACATTTTTAGTTTTAGCACTGTTTACTCACAAGTGTGGATGGTCCGAACCATGTTCAACAAGTATCTGTCTTCTAACAAATAGCAGTGCTTTGCAATAGTACACTATCCCATAACTCAAATGTTGCATACAAATAAGGAAGTGGCAGGCTGGCAGTCGCAGAGAATAGGAGGATCACCTGCGCCACCTGCACCATGGCTTACCAGGAAACCACACAATGCATTATGGGAAGTCTCTTGTTAAACTAAGATCGTGTTAAGCAAAGTAAGCACTTGCATTACCCTAATGTCAATGCTGCAGCACCCTTTTGAAACTGTGCCTAAACATGGTTTAACCGTGGTGTGGATGCAATAGCTCGGTAACGTCTGGTTTTAAAACGGACTAAAAAAAATATTACTAAACATTACCATAGGTACGAGGCTTAGGTGACAGAAAACCCTGTTTTCATGCTAAGGCTCCTAGTAATAAAGACTAAAGGGAGGATAATAATTAATGCAGGTATCCTGCCAGGTGTGCTAAGTGACCATCACACTACCTACTACATTTGGAAAATTCAGCACCCTAGATCCCCTCCGAAATTCCTGCACATCCTCTCATTTAAATCACTAAACTTCACACCACTTCTCGAAGACTTAACATAGATTGGGCACCTATCAACTCTGCTACATCAATTGACTACGCTCTTGATTATTTGAAAACAACCTTCCTTAGTATCTGGGATCTCCATGCCACACTCAGACATACCAGGGTCCATGGGTCCCACCTCCCGTAAATAACTTCAGACCTTATGGACTGTCTAAGGATCTGTGACCAAGTGTGAAAAGACCACAAATGGTCACCCTCCACCACAGCCTTCTGAAGGTATCACCAGCTCTGTAACTCTTGTACTAGGCTAATCAGGCAAGCCAAAGCAGATTACTTTTCAAGCACCTTCCAGGCCAATATAAACCATCCTTCTAAATTCTGGAAGGTAGTTAATGCCCTATTCTTCCCTCCTAATAGTCCTCCCTCCCCTGTCCTTAGGGCGGCTGACTCCACTCTATCAGACCCCCCTCAGTAGCCACAGAATTCTATACCTTCTTTACCTCCTGTGCCTCCTCTCTTCTCTCCACTCTGCCTCCTTTACCCACTCCCCTCCCTTGACCCCTGCACCTCCTGGGCCACACTTCTGCTTCTCCCCAGTCTCCCCCTCTACTGCACGCAAGGCAATCCTTGCCCTAAATCCATCTAAAGGCAAAAGCCCCGATGACCTTGATGCAAAATTGCTATATCTGTCGGCTCCAGTCATCTCTTACCCCTTTGCTGCATTACTTAACCTCCCCTTTAAGTTAGCCACCATCCCAGATACCTGGAAGCACACTACCATTATCCCTCTCCATAAAGGTGGTGACCCCTCTTCAGCTGGCAGATACCATTCAATAGCCCTCTTTCCCATCTTTGCCAAACTGCAAGAGCATAAAGTACTCACCCAGCTTTCATCTCACCTTGACACAACTTCCTTCTTCACCCCTTTCCAGTCTGGCTTCCGTAAGCACCACTCCACCTCCATCCTCCGGCTTACTGATTCCATCCATTCTGGTATGGATTAGGGCCTCATCACATCTGCTATCTTTGCCAACTTAGCCAAGGCTTTTAACACTGTCTCCCCATAACCTTCTACTAGACAAACTCACATCCACTGTGAGGTCTACTACTACCATCAACTGGTTCAGATCTCCAGGCTGAGTTGGCCAGAATTTGAGGGACCTTCTCTCCCACCCAGGGACCACCAGGGCCACTGCCGTTGCCTCAGAGGTTGCCAAGAAAGAAGAGTGGTTGGACCACAGTGGGCTCAGGGAGGATGAGGGTGGAGGCATCCACAGTGGAGACCAAGGAGGATGCTGGGAACCTCCACAAAGGAGACCTACAGGAGGGTGGCATGGGACCCCACAGGGGAAGGAAACAACTCTTGGTGGGGGACTCCATTGTTAGGGGGGGTAGAACTGGGGGAGGAAGGGTAGAGGGAGGAAAGGTGCCTGCCTGGCACCATGGCTTGGAGGGACAAGGAGTGAATCCTCAGGATCACTGGAGAAGCTGCACGGGGGAGGGAGCTGGATGTCCTTGTCCACCTAGGGACAAATGACCTGGCTGAGAAAGGGATCAGAGCAGTGCAGGAAGAGTTTGTGGAGCTGGGAAGGGGCCTTAGATAAGCAGCAAGCATGGTAACCTTCTTGGAGGTGCTGCCTGTCTATGGCATGGGTGAGGCTAGGGTGCTTCACAACATGAAATTCAATCAGTGGTTGAAAAACTGGTGCAGAGCTCAGGGACTTGGCTTCATTGTGGACTGGGGGTCCACCTAGAGTGATGCAGGCCTATACTGGTGTGATGGCCTGCATCTGTCCAGGAGAGGAACCAGGATCCTAGGCGATAGGTTTAAATGCTTCATCAGCAAGCATTTAAACTAGCCAAGGGGGGAGGCACTGGAAAGGAGCAGGGAAATCCTAGCCCTGCTCAAAACCAGGGTAGCATATCAGGTAAACACCAAGACAGAGAGGTTGATAGGGAGAAGGGCAGGGGTAAATGGAGAAAATGACAAAGGCAATAAGGACAGCGATGGGGCAAAAATGGGTAAGGCCATCAAGAAATGGAGGGTAATGAGTACTAATGCCCATGGTCTGGGCAACAAGCTCCCTGAACTGGTGGCCTTGATGGAAGAGGGATGCCTGGATATTGTAGCAGTCACAGAAACATGGCACACAGAGAACCATGACTGGGATGTTAACATACATGACAGACAGGGAAGGTAGAAGAGGGGGAGGAGTAGCTTTCTATGTAAGGGAAAGGATAAAAGCAATGGAACAAAAAGTAAACAGGGAGGAGAGGAGGCACAGATGGTTACCTTAGAGACTGGAAATGGCACCACAGGGGTTGTATACAGACTCCCATATCAAGGGGAAGGAATGGACAAAGATATGATAGAAGGCATCCTTAAGGTGGCAGAGAAAGGGAAGATACTGTTGATGGGGGACCTAAATATGCCAGATGTTAACTGAAGCACCTTTGCTGCAGCCACATCCAAGAGCAGGGCCATTCTCAATGCCTTACAGGTGGCATGCCTCAGACAGCTAGTTTTGGAACCCACTCATGAGGGAGCAATCTTAGACCTTGTACTCTCAAATAGGGACAGTGAGATGATCTCAGATCTAGAAGTGGGTAGTCATCTGGGAACAAGTGACCACCAAACAGTGTGGTTCACAATAAACTCAGCTACAGAGTCAAGCCATACAAAAGTGAGAGCACTGGAGTTTAGGAGGGCTGACTTTGGCAAGATGGGAGAGTGCCTTAGAAAAGCACTAGCAAACAGGTTAGAAGGAGGGTTGGAGCAACAATGGGGAAACATCAAAACTGCCATCACAGAGGCAACAAGCCTTTGTGTGAAGCAAATAAACAAATCAAAATGAAAGAAAAAGCCACTATGGTCCTCAAAAGAGGTGGTGGGGAAGGTTAGGGAAAAAAAGATAGCGTTTAAAAAAGTATAAGGAAACACAGAAGGAGCAGGACAGAGAACGGTACTAGTTAAGGCAGAAGGAAGCAGGGAGGGAAGTCAGAATAGCAAAGGCACAAACTGAGGAAAAGATAGCCAACTCGGTTAAGAAGGGGGATAAAACCTTTTATAGGTACATCTGGGAGCACAGAAAGACAAAGGGAGGGATAGTGAGGCTGACTAGAATGGACGGTGGGTGGGCAGAGAGGGACAGTGAAAAAGCAGGGATACTGAATGAATACTTCTGCTCAGTATTCATAAAAGAGGAGGGGGGGTGCCTAATCCAATTAACAGATGCACTCTGGACAGGGGGGGTTGATCCCAGTCCTTTCACAGAAGAAAGGGTTCTGAAAGAACTCCTAAAACTGAAGGTGGACAAAGCAATGGGGCCTGACGGAATTCACCCCAGAATTATAAAAGAATTAAAGAGGACCTTCACCAGTCCTTTTGACTTCCATGCATAAATTACCCCTTCTTGCATTGATTGTGGAATTATATTTCATTACTGTCTGCTGCAGTTAGTTTTTGCATTCTGAGCTGCTAAAAACTGCAGGGTGTACCAGGGCTTCAATAGCAAGCCTGGTGTTTCTGTGGACCTAGGGTTGTACTGCTGACATCACTGTAGGGCAGAGTCAATTTCACACACAAAAAAAACATACTGACAAGGCATTTGGATTTTGGCATAATGCATTGCTAACAGGGTGTCTTGGGGGAGGGGGCACACAGTATGTATACTGAGTACTGGTAGGCTTCCCTTGCAACATTGTTGCAACTGCATGGTACTGCACAGTGTGAGTCACTCCCCATCCTACAATAATGTTACCAGGAGCTAGCAGTCCAGCAGCTAAACATCAATGGCAAGTGCAGTAGGGCTCAAAAACAAATCCAAATTATGGAAGGCAGAGTAAACCTTGGCCAAAAATCACAAATGCACACACTCCTTCAGGTTTAGTACTGCACATAATGACTACCAGCTGTAATTTTTTGGATCATTACTGAAGTTCCTCTTTAAGAGGAGAACTAGTGACACCACTGACTACCCTTTTTAACAAATCATGGGAGGATGGTATGGTACCTGAGGACTGGAGGAAGGCAGATGTGATTCCCCTTCACAAAAGTGGGAGCAAGACAGAGGCAGGAAACTACAGACCTGTCAGTTTGACCTCTGTGGTAGGGAAAGTGATGGAATCACTTCTGAAGGAAAGAATTGTTGAGTATCTAGAGGCCAGTGGGGCACAGGACCCAAGGCAGCATGGGTTCACAACAGGAAGGTCATGTCAGATGAATCCAATTGATTTCTTTGACTGGGTGACCAAAGTAGTAGACCAGGAAGGGGCTGTGGACATGGCCTACCTAGACTTTAGCAAGGCATTTGACACAGTCCCACACAAAACATTAATAATCAAATTAACCAGCCTGGGAGTGAGTCCCAGGGTGGTAGCTTTGGTAAAACATTGGCTGGACAACAGGATACAAAAGGCAGTTGTAAATAGAGTCCATGCTGAAGAAAGACGGGTTACTAGTGGGGTTCCCTAGGGTTCAGTACTGGGTCCAATCCTTTTTAATGTCTTTGTAAGTGACATTGCAGAGGGACTGGGAGGAAAAGTATGCCTCTTTGCAGATGACACAAAGATCTGCAACAGGGTTGATATACAAGGAGGCTTGGAAAGGACAAGAAGGGACTTGGCAAGGTTGGAGGAATGGTCAGAAGTATGGCAGCTTGGATTCAATGCAAAGAGAAGTGCAAAATAATGCACCTGGAAAACAAAAACCCAGGGGAAGATTACACAATGGGGGGGAGGTAGTAACAACAACAAAAATGGAAAGGGACCTGGGGGTAATCATATCAGATGACCTTAAGGTTAGCAAGCAATGTGAGAAGGCAGTAGGGAGGGCTGGGGGGATACTGGGATGTATAGGGAGAGGCATCACCAGCAGAAAACAGGAAGTTGTTCTCCCTCTGTACAGACAGTTGGTGAGACCCCATCTGGAGTACTGCATCCAGTTATTTAGACCCCATCTCCACAAGGACATAGACAGAATGGAGGCAGTCCAGAGGAGGGCAACTAAAATGGTGCAGGGTCTGCAAAAGAAGCCATACAAGGAGAGACTAAAGGAGCTTAATATGTACACCCTTGAGGAAAGGAGGGAAGGAGGCGACATGATAGAAACGTTTAAGTGCCTCAATGGAATCAACAAAGTCCAGGAGGGTAGCATCTTTCAGAAAAAGAGATGTGCAAGAACAAGGAGACACAATTTGAAGATAATGGGGGGGATGGCTCAGGGGCAATGTGAGGACTTTTTTTTCACAGAGAGGGTGGTGGATGCATGGAACAGCACTCCTGAGGAGGTTGTGGGGTCTAAAACTGTGGGAGAATTCAAGAATTCATGGGACAGACATAAGGCAATTATTGTGGGGGGTAGGTAGGAAGAACTAGGCTGTTGGTTAGCTAGGATCTGCAGCTTATCCTGTAGGTAGGGAAATGGGCAGACTAGGTGGGCCAAGCGGTCCTTATCTGCCATCAAAGTCTATGTTTCTATGTTCCTACCTAGTAGGCAGATCTCAATCAGACAGAATCAGGGACTCTCTCTCTTACTGCCCCTACCCATCCACACTGGGGTCCCTCAAGGCTCAGTCCTTGGACTGATTCTCTTTTCCATCTTCCTTAATGATCTACCCTCAGTCTGTTCATCTGCATCCATTCACGTATATGTGGATGACACCATTCTGTACCCTTCCGGTTCTTCCACTCCCATGGTGGCATCCACCCTGCAGCAGGACTTTGATAAAGTCCAGCAGTGGCTACATGCTAACCAGCTATTCTTAAATGCCAAGAAGACAGCCTCCATGACCTTTGGCACAAGACAGAGGCTCTCCAGGCTCCCTTCCACCCCCACCTTCTACACACTTGATGGGTCCAAGGTGGAAGACATTACCTCCTTCAGGTACCTAGGGGTCTGGCTTGACAAACACCTTGACTTCTCTGTTCACGTGGATGCTATTGACAAGAAACTGCTCCCCAAACTGGGTGCATTATACTGGAATCATGAATGCATCCCCTTGCTGGCCCACAGAGAAATTCTTCTAAAAATGATCCTTCCAACTTTTGACTATGGTGACGTAGTCTACAGTACCACCCCCAAAATGATCCTAGCCAGACTGGACACACGCTTTCATTCCTTCTGTCACTTTGCCTTTAACAGTCCACCCCACACTCATCACTGCTCCCTATATCAATCCCTGGTTCTACCCTCCTTAGATGACTAATGCTTGATGCACTTCTCCAACTTCATTAGTAAGTTCCAGTTCAGAGTGCTCCCCTCCTACTTCCTGTCCTCTCTCTCTCTCTCCCCCCCCATCTCCATCCATGCCCTCAGGATTAGTGACACCCATACTCTTTCTGTCCCCTACAGGTCCTCATCTGTTGGTCAGGCATCCTTCTCCCACTGCTTTCCTAAGCTATGGAACTTCCTCCCTGCCAACATTCGAAATGCTCCCTTATTTCGCTCCCTATCCTCGCTCCTGTGCCCCTTCGTGTCCCCCACTTGCAACTGCCCCTAACCCCCCATGACTCCTCCATGATGTCCTTGATGACCTAACTCGACTCCTCCACCCTTTGCGGCACTGCCAGCCAAGATGTGTTGGTATGACCTGTCTGCCCTTATCCATCAGCACTTACTGTAAATTGTATCAGCAATTTTATGTCTCTAAACCAGCACTTCATTGTAACACCTGGTTGTATGTACGTTACCTAATCTGCTGTATATTGTTCCATATTGTTATGTACTGCACTTGTGCTTATTGTACTATCCATCTTCTGTAACCATCCCTTCCCCTATCCCCCAGGACACATCTGAAAATGAGCAAATTGCTCAGTATATCTTGCTGGTGAAACATTTCAATAAATAAATAAATCAGTAAATAAAAATAGAGTAAATATCACAAGTCTATGCTTGTGGTACTGTATCTAAATAATCTGTTCTTCTAAATGTTTCCTGTGGTTCTAAAGCTTTTTAAATCCCCTTTGCCTAGTCATTGAATATATGCTCTTCTTCATTCCATAACATCACCTGTTCTTATATTGTAGTCAGCCCTGGCTATCTGCTAAAATGGGGACTTCCACCTTGGGAGGGTGCTGTCCCCTGTTTCTATAAGTCTTTGGTGGGACTATGGGACATGTAAGGAGTCAGGACACTTGGATGAATTCAATGACTATCAATTGAGATGATTCATTATGTGCTTGTATGCATTCTCTTTCAAGCTGTACGGTGTTTATTAAACTCATTAAACATGTTACAGATTGAGGGACACTCCCAACCAATCTGAGTGCTCCTTTCCTCTGCACGTGAAGCACTCTTACTATGTAAAGAGTGTCTCACGTGCAGCTGGCTTGAAAATGGGCATGTTCGGGTAGGATTTTTAAAATGTTTATATATTATTGATTGATCATAATCAATATATTAATAATACTGTACCATCGAGACTACACTTACAATTGTTGGAGTAGTGTCACTTACATTCCTAGGGTATCAGAACTGCTCACCTTTTGTTTGTGGTTCTCATACCCTGAGAATGCATGTGAGACCACTTTTTTACAACTACAGTAAAAAACTGGTGTCAGTGGTGGTATTAACATACACATGCTATTTCCCTGTCCCTGGGAGCAGCCATGGCTGAGTTGCCACTGTTATCAGACAGTAAAAGTTCCCTAAATCACCTTAATTACCAAATGATCAGAAGAAGTGTGGCCATCTTCTATTTAGGATTCTCCCCGCTGGCCACCTCTCAGGCCCTTATGGGCCAGCATTCTGTTTTAATAAAAGGAAGTCAGAGAGTGGTCTTCAAGATGGAGAGAATGCAGCAAGATCGCAGCTCATAATAACAAGTCAAAATTGAAAGTGTAGGTACCTTATCTTACCTATAAGGGGTCACTTTAACACTGGTGGTCAGAATTAATCATAACTCAACTGATTTATGAAACTAAGAACCCCTTTTTAAATTATAGAATGAAGAAAGAAAGCAAGATGGTAGAAAAAAATGTATTTACAGGCTTTATTAGGCAACATGGGGTGGGAGGCACACTGGATACTGTTTGTTTCTGATATTGGCCATACACCAGAAACACACCTCCCAAAAAAATGAAATGTGAATATAACTCAGTGGATAAGCCAGGGATGGGCTAGCTATGCCCTTAATTATCAAATGGCCAGGATCAGTATAGCCATATCCTGTTTAACAAGCTCCCACTGGCTTTCCATGAGCCCATATGGGCCAGCAATGTGTTTGAAAAAGGGAGAGAGAGAGAGTGGCCTTCACACAAGACAGATAGAGAAAGCAGTGAGATCACAGTGCTTAACGTCAAGTTAAAATTAAAAGAGTAAGTACCTGATTTATGTGAGGGTCACCTTGTCATTGGTGGTTAGGCCTAATCACAAACTGAGATTGGTATGTCTTTACATATTTTGTATTTCATCCCCCCCCCCCCCCAGAGGGTGCACCTGGAAATTAGCTGTTTTGGCTCTGTGTGTATTTCTGTCCAAACTGTTAAAATAACAAAAAAATGAATGCAATGTAACGGCACAAACTATGCCTCTGTAAACCAGATTCTCCATTTCAGTAAACCAGACATGTATAGATACATTTAAACAGCTAATGTGCTGCACCGCTCAAAAAAATACCTTTTTAAAAGTAGTCCCTTGTTACTTTTTGTATCTGAAGTACTTTTTGTTTCTCTTTTGCTAACTGGAAGATTTTTAGTGCACATAAAAATAACAATTCTTCAGAAATAAAAAGTAACAACTGACTACTTTTAACAACTGGTCAGGAAAAAATCATAAATTTATCCTCAGATTTTTCTTGTACTTTTTCTGGAACGACTATCAACACTTTAAAAAAATTCCCTACACAGGCTTAAACTGGTTAGTTATAATAACAAAAATGCATCTTTTGTTGAGGGTAATATTGGTGTCAAAAGCTCCATGTTAAACTGCTGTGATATGATAATCAGATAAATATCCATGTGAAACTGAACCAGAAATAAACAAACATATTTTATTTTTGAAATATATTTTCTGTCTGCTGTTTTTGGCACTGGCAGCTCTTTAAGTAACTAAAATAAATAAATATATCTTGACATTGATCTTTTATTTTTCAGGCAGTATAGAAAATTGTGCATTAAACAGGTCTGGCAATCACTTTTGAGCAGAGAGCAAGTAGGCTTTGTGCAAGGTAAGTCAGCTGCGGACCACATGAGAGTCCTCTCCTATGTTTTCCAAGCGGCCTAGGACTCTCAGGTTCCCATGGCACTGGTGGCTTTAGATGCCGAGAAGGCATTTGACCGGGTCAACTGGGACTTCCTATGGAATGTTCTGGCCAGATTTGGGTTCCCGGAAAAGTTTGTCCAGTGGATAAAGGTTTTGTACAAAGATCCCTCGGCTAAAATTTACTGTAACGGAGTTTTCTCATCCCGTATTGACTTTTCTGGTACCGTCAGGCTGCCTCTTTCTCATATCTTTCAACCTTTACCTGAAACCCTGCTACTCAATCTCAAGGCCGCTCCTGGGCTCCAAGGTTGTCAGTTCCTCGACAGACCTCCACAATATCTGTCTTTGCAGACGATATTCTATTACAACTGGCTTACCCGGCAAATTCTTTACGAGTAGCCCTAAATTTAATAGAGCAATTTAGTGCTGTTTCCAACTACAAACTTAATCTGGCCAAATCAGAAATTTTCCCCCTTAATGTCCACACTTCTCAATCTAGTATGTCCCACTTTGGTATGAAGTGGGCATCATCTCATCTCAAATACCTTGGTATTTATTTGGCCCGGGACCCAAACCTGATTAGGAAATTAAACCTAGATGATGTTTTGGACAAAATTCACTCCGATCTGCAGAAATGGGACAAGCTTCCATTATCAATAGGGGCCCGAATCAGTATTATTAAAATGAATATATTGCCTCATTTGTTTTACCCCCTAAGTCTCTTGGACATTTGGCTGCCCAAAACTTTCTTTAAGAGGGTCCACGCAATTCTCACTCGTTTTATCTGGAATAACAAATCTCCCAGACAAGCCTTCCATAAACTTTGCCTACCCAAAGATATGGGAGGCCTCCGTCTCCCCAACTTTGAATACTACCATTGGGCCAGCCACCTAGTTAAAGCTGGTAAGTGGTTGGGGAGTTGGAAGGCTGATTCCCTACCTTTATGGTTAAGCTTTGACTTAGACCTCATTAAACAATGCAACATAGACCCCTCAAGCCTGTTTTACTGCCATTTTTCTTCTCTCCCCTGCTGTCTTCAGGACTCGGCAGTGGGTGTTTCTGTGAGGGTGCTGAACCAATTTTATACAACTGCCAGAATCCAACAAACAAAGGATCCTGGGCAACCGCTACTCTCAAATCCCAATATTAAAATAAGTACTAAATTGTTACCTCCACAGTGGCTGCCCAAAATCCAGGGACTCTCAGTGCAAGATCTATACGTGCAAGGAGGCCCTGGGTTAATAGATGACCTCCTTCTAGTCTTAAGGATTCCCCGAATGATTTTAAACTGTACCAGTTGCAACACCTTGTCAATAAGGAATTTGGCAACACTGTGTCTGTGTCGGTTGTCCAGCCCCTTCTAAGGGTGGTTAAAGATTATGCAGCCAGACCTCATGGGGTATCTAAATATACCTACATCTTCTGAAGGTCATTTTCCCTGACCCTTTGGCTGGCTCCAAATCTTGGACTTCTCTCCCCTCCGACCCCTCATTTACATGGAACAGGGTTTGGCAGGATTTGCATAAATATAATACGCTGGACAAGAATAGGCTTATCCAATATTTTATAGTCAATAACATGTATATTACGCCTGTTAAAAAAGTGAAATTCGCTCAATCTAGCTCCCCTAACTGTCTTAGATGTGGTGTGGACCCGGGCGATACCCCTCATATTTTCTGGTATTGTTCCAAAGTAGCCCCTCTTTGGAAGGCTATTCGAGATAACTTAGACCCCATTTTAGGCCTGCAGGATTTATTTACATTAGAGATCTGTATTCTGGGTATCTATTCTGGAATTTCCATCAGTGAGAGGAGATATCATACTGCTCTGATCTCTATGGCGGTTAAGCGATTAGTGCTCCGTCACTGGTCGGACAACCTAGAAATCTCGTACATGGACTGGCTTGAAGAAATGTCCTTGTGTTTTAAAGTTGAGAAGCTGATTGCCAGCTCCAGACTTTCTCCTTCATCCTTCCAGAAAAAAATGGGGTAAACTTTATGCCCTATACTTACACTGATTGGTAGTTTTAGGTTTACTGGTGTTATTTGATGCCTGAGGTCCTTCCTTCCATGATCTCCCTGATGTACCCTTTTCCTATCCATGAATCATTGGTCATTGGTGCGGTTTTTTCTTCTCTTTGGACTAATAGGCCAGACTGAACTCTAGTCTTTTCTCTCAGGTTTGTAAGTCTTTCGTCCCCTCACCTTTATACCTTCTTGGTCTCCTTGTTTTTCTCAGTGGTGACACCCTCTTGGTGGGGAGGGAGTGGGGTGGTTGGGGGGGGTTGTTTATCCCATGTCTGCCATGTCTTGAGCTATTTCTTGGACATTGTTACAGTTTTTGTACCATTCCTGTTTTCTGATTGATTGATGTTATTGTTATTGTTTTTTGAATTTAAATAAAAATGAGAATTTCAAAAAAAAAAAAAGTATAGAAAATTGGGAAAATAATAACACAATTTTCCTGCTTCTTATCTTATTAAATCTATAACAGCATGCCCATTATGTCCGTTAATCACAAAACAGCAAAGACAGGGTTATCTGGAATTGGGCAGCAGTTGGAGAAATTGGGTACACTGAAATTTAAATATCTAGCTGCACCCCATTAATAACATCACATAAACAATTTTCTGTTGTTTTTACACTGATCAAATGCTGTCACACTGCTTTTTCATTCATACTGTAAAGGGTTCAAAAATTCCAATAAAGTGTCCTAATGGCACCTCTCCATGTGCTGAGGACTCTATAATTGTTCTAGTTCCTGCTAGGTTATCTAACTCAGTGAGATTATTGGTGTTAGACCAGCTGTCAGTGTAATCAGTGGGCCTTTAATGAGGCTTGATTCATATTACTCACCCTAAATCTTCTATAAGCTTACACTAACCCATAGAAATAGGATATTAAATTCTGCATAATATCCTCAATATATTTTTACTCATTTTTTTAATGGTAATTGAGGAAAGGCATTGCATCACAATATCAGAAAGTACAGAAGCAGCTACACACACACGCACACACACACACACAAGGATCATCCACAAGTCCATAGGCAACTGTAACTGGTATTCAGCTCGTATACCCATTTTGTGACTCCTGAGTTCATAGTGGCATAGCAATTTAGGTTAGAAAGGGGCACTGGACCCATTAAGTCTACCTCTTTCCCCTATCGTTTTATAAGTAGTGACGAACAAGTTTGCAGAGCATACATATATAGATTTGATAATGATGGCATACTAGAAGTAATTTATGTATCTCTTCCACATGGCTAAAATCTCTTGTAGGTTTTAATGTATACTGCATGACATGTTATAAGGCAAGTCATACAAGACAGCAGTGGTGTACAAATGCATAATTTACTAGCACTAAATCTGGAACTCTTCAGTGGAGTTCCACTGTACATGTAGTACCACTATGTCCAGTTTTATATCCCATTTTAGCAACATTTTAAGATGACCTAATTAGGCAGATAGGTGTATGGTGTTTTACATTGTATCTTACCAGAGGGTGGTAAATTATCTTTACATTTACATATATTGACAGTAATGCATGCATTTTGTCACAATTTAGGTGCAAACTAGCTAAGTCAGTAAGCAACTATTGCCATCATATGTGTTCTTTTCTGCATTCAGTCAAGTTTTAGGTTACTTTCGGTCTCAGAGATTCAGCTGCATTATGTCATTGATGTTGTCATTGATAGGGCTTTTCAGTCTTGTTATAAAGTTTCAGGCCTTCAGAAGCCTGGGTTTGATTCCCAGTGTAGAACATTATTTCTTTCTTACTACAATTTATGTAGTATGAGAGAAATAGTTAGATGTCATTGCTGATGCCAGGGATAAGAGTTTCAGCAAGGTCTGAAGCAACCTTTCAGAACACTAAACTATTACTTTGTTGAACTCAGCTTATTTAGTTCTGGTTGATACTTTGAGGCTTGTTGAAATTTGAATGCAACTTAGTCGGAAGCATTACTTCAAGTTGGCAACATATTCATTACTAAACTCCACTGCAGCTGTGTATGGGGGTGTCTGCACTTGATGCAGGATGTGTGTTCCCCACTTCATGGGTTTCTTGTCAAGAAGCCTTCTGTTTCACCATGTGAAATGATAGCACATAGTGGTAGAGCACCAAAACTGTAGTTGAAGAGGGCTTTGGTTTGATCCCAAGTGAAGATTTTTTTTTCTTTCTCACTGCAATTTATGTAGTATGAGAGAAACTATTAGATATCATTGCTGATATCAGTCATAAAAATGTCAGCAAGGTTTGAAACAGACTTTCAGAACATTGACATGTTCCAGCAGATCCCTGATTATCCAACAGTTTGGGAAGCATCTAAAAAGTTTGGACAATCAGGTGTTTGGTGGATTGGGGCAGCTACTGATTTTAAAGTGAGATGGCACATCTCAGTATGAGAATGGGTCTGTGGTCAGTGTTAAATGTTTAGACATTTTACATTGTTTTCTCTTGCTTTGTGCCTTTAAGTGTTACAGTATTTTGTGCTTAAACATTTGTACTCATGCAACAAGTATGTACAGTATTGGAAAAGTATTTTATTGATTTCTGCTGCAACTTTCCAGTGTGTGTCTTTATAGCTTTGCCAAATAGATTTTGTAGTCAGAGGATGTAGAGGGAGTTACTTTCTGGTTGATTCTCTAACCAGGAGAGGCATTTTGAGAATCATTCGATTGATTCTTAGTCAGTAACCAGTTTAGTAGCCTCTTCCTCCTCACTATCAGAATCTTCCTCTGGTTTAGTGGCCTTGTTTCTCTTTATTGCCTTGATGATACAGTCATCAGACATCTGTTCATGACCATCCTTCTCTCCATCACAGGTCATGCACTTGGTAATTTTGGCATCAGTGATATTGAGTTTTAGCTTTGATGCAAACTGCAGTGTCTACTGAATGTCACCTGACTTGTTGAAAGGTTCTATCGCTGATTCATCAGAAAGTTCAGCATTGACTTCTGACAGCTTCTGCAGCTTCAGACATGGTTGATTCAGGTGTAGATTGGGGTTCCTCTAGTGGGTCAGTCTCTGACTTCTTCCCAATAACCGATCAAGCCCAGGCTTTGATAATGGTTTCTGGCCACACAAAATCCAAAGACTCTGCAACCATGTACACCATGTCCTTCAATGTGTGAGTGATTTAATCACCTCTTGCATGGGTTTTTCTTGATTTTGTTCATCAAGGATTGTGTGAAGGAGCTTTCATGTTTTATATTGTTCTGTTCCAGCTGTGCCTTCCATGGTCACTACAAAGACATGCAGTTTAGCTTTGGCATGGGAGATATCAGTTTTCATGGACTTCCCTATGCCAAACTCAGCTGCTAAACTGACTACCAATTTGTTGTTCTCTACTTGCTCAAGACTGTGGAGCTTAGATACAATTATAAGCACATTTATTTTCTCTGCTTGATGTTTTCTGCCATTATGCCTATTAAGGTCCTTTGACTCTCTCTCTCTCTCTCTCTCTCTTTCTCTCTCTCTGTCACTGGTCAGTAACTATCATGAATGCAGCATGAAATGCCTTATTTATACTGCCTTTTGTACCAGATGATTGGGTAAATACTGAATGACTGAGTGACAGCTAAGCAGTTTGAGCAGTCCTTGATTTGCATAGGCATATAACTAGGGGAAAGAAATGGCCAGCAAGCACCTATAGGAACACCACAGGAGCCAGGTATCCCATGAGGCTGAGGACTAAAAATGAGGTAACTGACTTTGCCATTGCAGCATATTGTGAAATTACTACCATTTAATGCCCTTTTTAGTACTTTTATACAACTTTGTGCATTTTCTTACATTGTTTTATGTAATGAGGGGAGGGTGTATTTTGTACTTAGCATTTCAGATATGCACTTATATAACACTGTACAAATGTTTTGCTGGGCATTGAACTGTGCTAGTCTCCCTTTAGGCATTTTATAAATGCTGGTTTGGACAACAGCTTTGCAGGGTTTCCTGTAATTCTCTATCTGAAAACTATACAAATGATACTAAAATAAAAATACCTCTGGAACCTTACTTGTTGCTGTAGCTATGAAGCTACTTCTTAGGAGAGATTTATGACTTGCATCTAGTAGGTAACTTAGACCGAGGGAGCAGTTTGTGAATGTTTCAGTGCAACACTCAAACCCACTCAGAGATCAGGATCAAGTTCATCCCCCCCCAGCTGGCTTTTTCAAACTCCATACATCCAGGTCAGCCCCCAGTTCAGTGTATCAAAACTGTGTATGATGAAAAGAACAGAGAGCCTACTCACCTGATACATAGATCCCAGGTCAGATTTATGAAAAAGAGGCAAGAGACTGACAATATCTGGATGGTGCTTAACCTTATCCAGGTAGGTGCCTGTGGACCTGCTTTCATTTCCCTAGCATCAGTTGACACTGAAAAGGCATTTGAACTGGTGGAACGGAAGTACTTTTGGTATGTAATGGAAAAAGTGGGCATTGGTCCCATTTTCACCTCCTGGGTCAAAACACTTTAATCATCTTTGACTGCTAGAATCCTCACTAATGGACTACCCTCAGGCCCTTTCTCACTCAAGAGAGACATGAGGCAGGGTGCCCCCTTAGCCCTCTAATCTTCCTCTTAGCCATGGAGCCCATCAATATTGTTCTCCGATTATACCCAGAGATCACAGGAATTCCCTTATGGGAAAAGTCATATACCACCCTTGTATATGCGTATGACTTGTTACTCACTCTGACCAATGTTGAAACCTCCTTCCCTAAAGCCAGGGAAATCACTGACACATTTGGACAGGTCTTTGGTCTCAGGGTAAACTGGGAAAAAAGTGAATTCCTGCCTATCACAAAAGGAGACCTGGCATGGGCCTCACTGGGGCAAAAAAAAGCTAACCTGGGCACCATACTAAGGTTCATACTAAGGTAAGTGCAAGAGCGAGAAGGCACAAGCCCATAATGCTCTTATACTACTCCATCACGTAGTAGGAGAGATCATATCCACTACCTATCAAGACATCTAGACAATGCATAAAAATACTTTTAGTTCCACTAATAACGACTTGAAGTGGTAATCTGTTCCATGGGCCGATGACTCTGAGAGTAAAAAAAGTATTTTCGACTAGAACACGAGAATGGTTTTCTTACTAATTGCAAGGGATGTCCCCTAGTATTATGGTTGTACTTTTTAAATGCTAAACCTAGTTCACATAAAAGATAGGGATCTTGGACAATATTGTATAATAACATGAGATCGCCTCGAAGATGACATGTGGATAAGGGCATAAGTTTTAAAGTGTCTAACCTATCCTCATATGAGACACTATGTAGCCCAGAGATTTTTTTTGTAAATTTACTCTGAACTGTTTCGAATAAAATACCTTCAGATTTTTTATACAGACACCAGAGCTGGGAGGCATATTCTAAATGTGGTCTAGCATATGCTCGATACAGTGGTAATAGCACCTCGCGCTCACTAGATTTGATGTTGCGTAAGATAGACCATACTACTCTGTTGGTTTTGTTGATAATACCATGTACGTGTTTATTGTAAGATAAATTATCAGAAATTATAATGCCCAAATCTCTTTTATCCGATGTTGTTACAAGTAGTAAACCATCCAATGAATAAGGAAAATGCAAATTTGTTGTGCCCAAATGCATTACCTTACATTTTGAGATATTTAAGGTCATACCCCATAATTATGATAATTTTGGATGATGTTAGCCTGGGAGACAGAGGCACAAGGGCCACCTATTTTAATGTAATCTGCATATTCAGTTGTAACAGAAGAACAATCTGAAGTTAGATTGGCGATTATAGCTTGAAAAAGACAGGGGCCCAAAACTGAACCCTGTGGCACCCCGCTTGTCACTATACCCTTAGTTGATTTTTTCCCATTAATAACTACTTGTTGAGAACGATTTTGCAGCCAATTATTTATCCAATTCACAATGAAACTGTTTATATTTAACTTACGAAACTTAAAGATCATGTGCAACGGTTTTTACATATTTTTTATAGAAGCTTAAAAAGCTGAAATTCAAGTCCATGTGTCATGATTAGTGTTTCCTGAAAATTTCATGCTGTTTGGTTTTGTGGTTTTCTTTAAATCAGCATTTGTTAACTTGCTCTACAGTGGCTGAAAACAGTGGAATTATTTCTGTCCTCTCAGTCAAACTTAGAGTATGATGACATCATTTTGGAGTAGCTTGCTGTTTCAGATTCCACATCAGAGCAGCACTCTGCAGAGTTTATGGTTTGCTAAGCTCTCCAGGTTTGTTACTAACCCAGTCTCTGGTTTGCGTTTAGATCTGCTTAAAATATATTATTCTCTTCCTTTAAAAAGCTTATCATTTCATTTTCAATGCTGAATTGAAGTAATTGGAAATCTTTTTCTGTGAGAAATCAGCTTGTCTGTATCACAGCTCTTGTTGCTTATTGTAATCAAACCTCAATTTTTTTCTAACTATATAATGCAGGGCTATTTAATGAGTATAAAATACATCTAAATTTTGTTCATTCACAGAAACTGTTGCTTTTTGATGTAGCCTTCATAAATACAATCATGTAAGAACATTTTTATTTCATGTCAGATTGACAAACAGGTGCTTGTCACACTCTGCTACAGTATTTCAAGCACATGTACTATCAGAACTCACAAATGTCAGTTCTTTGGTGGTTTCTGTGTGAAGGTACATCATGTATGTACTATACTGTAACTAGAAACACCAGATGGCATTCTGATGCAACATGTCACTGCCCCACAGTTGAGGCAACTGCAGTCTACTGCCACCAGTCCCCTTCCCTACAAGCCCCCTGCCTTCTGCTTCACATTCAAGGTTGCTGCACCCTGCTGCCCACTGTGTTCTCCCACACAGTCAGGGATTGTGCACCCTGCTGCCTCCATCCTCTGCCTAAAGAATCAGGACTACTGCTCCCTGCTGCTCCCTGCCCAAATGAATGGGGGTTGCTGCATCCTGCTGACCTCTCTCCCCACCCTCACAGTTAATAATGCTGCACCTGTTGCCCCCTGTTCTGTTTCCACAGTCAGGGCTGCTGTGCTGTGCTAATCCCTAGAATGCCAGGTTCACTGCATCCACAGCTGGGGATGCTGCACCATGCTGCTCTAGCTACCAGAGGTGGGGTGTTTGCTGCACTCACTACCCACTTCCATTGCACCAAATGGTCAGGACTGCTGCACCATGTGTACCACATCACACAGTCAGAGCTGATGTACCCTGATGCCCCATGTGTCCTGCTCCACAGTTGAGGCTTCTGCACCATGCTGTCTTCTATCCTGTCACCACAGACAGGGCTGCTGCACCCTCCTCCTTTCTACATAGTTGGAGTTGCTGTGGCCTGCTATGCCCTAGAGCACCATGCCTCTGCAGTTAGGGCTGCTGCCACTTGCCACAATAATCGGGGCATTTGCTGCACCCTGTTGCATGCCTCCACAGTTGAGGCAGTTGCACCCTGTTGTCTCCTTGCCACCAGAGTCAGATCCTTTGCTACACCCTGCTGAGACAGGAACAGGGGGCAATATGTGCAGTGTCCCTGACTGTGACAGTGAGAGAGAGGGTAGCAGGCTGTTTGGGAAGGGTGCAACACAAGAGTAAGGGCATTTGCTGCACCCTCTCCCCTGCCTGTGGAGGAAAGGGGTTCTGTGGTGTAGCAGGGCACAATGGTGGCAGGGGATAAAGGACACCATGGTGCAGAAGCCTTGACTGTGGGGCTGGACACAGGTGGGCATCAGGGTACAGCAGCCCTGACAATAGCACAGAGTGCACATTGTGCAGCAACCCAGCCCATTTTGGGCAATGAAAGTGCATAGCAGGGTTCAGCAGCCCCAACTGTGGATGCAGGTGGCATGAGACTCTAGGGTGTAGCACAGCACAGCAGCCCTGACTATGGAGATAGGAACAGGGGGCAACATGGTGCCATGGCCTTGGCTATGGGGTGGGGACAGAAGGCAGCAGGGTGCAGCAGCCCTGAATGTTCAAGCAGGAGATTGGGGTGGCTTCAGGATACAGCAGCCCAAACTGTGGGACAAGTGCAGCAGCCATGCCTGTTTGGGACAAGGGATGTGGGCAGCAGGTTGTAGCAAAGGATCTGACTCTGGTGGCAGAGAGACAGCAGGGTGCAACTGCCTCAACTGTGGAGGCATGCAACAGGGTGCAGCAAATGCCCTGAATCTTGTGGCCAGTGGCAGCATGGTGCAGCAGCCCAAACTGCAGCAACAAGGGGCTCTAGAGCACAGCAGGCCATAGCAACCCCAACTGTGTAGAAAGGAGCAGGATACAGCAGCCCTCTCTCTGATGACAGGGGATAGAGGACATCATGATGCAAAAGTCTTGACTGTGGTGCAGAACACGGGGCATCAGGGTACAGTTGGTGCAGGAGCCCTGCCTATTTGGGGCAATGGAAGTGGGTAGCAGAGTGTAGTAAAAGCTCCACCTCTGGAGGCTAGGGCAGCATGATACAGCAGCCCCAGCTGTGGAGACAGGGAACCTGGAACTCTAAGGCTTAGCACAGCACAGCAGACCTGTCTGTGGAGACAGGAACAGGGAGCAACAGATGCAGCTTCCCTACCTGTGAGGGTGGTGGAGAGAGGGTAGCAGAGTGCAGCAACCCCAACTGTTTGGTCAGGGTGCAGCAGCCCTGATTCTTTAGGCAGGGGATGGAGGCAGCAGGGTGCACAATCCCTGACTGTGTGGGAGAAGACAGTGGGAAGCAGGGTGCAGCAGCCTTGAATGTGGAGCAGAAGGCAGGGGGCTTGTGGGGCAGGGACAGGTGGCAGTAGACTGCAGCTGCCTCAGTAGTGGAGCAGAGACACAGTGCATCGGGATGCCACATAGTATTTCTAGTTATACACATACATTATGCATTTTCACACAGAAACCACCAAAGAACTGAAATTTGTGAGTTCAGACAGATGCTTGTCACACTCTGCTAGTGTTTCAAGCACATGTACTGTTTGTCAATCTGACATGAAAAAAAATGTTCTTACATTAATGTATTTATGAAGGCTACATCAAAGACAGACTGTTTCTGTGAATAAACTAAATTTAGATTTATTTTATAGTCATTTAATCGTCCAGTGTTATATAGTTAGAAAAAAAAATCAGAGTTTTGACTAGAAAGAACTAAGAGCTGTGACAGACAAGCTGATTTCTCACAGAGAAAGATTTCCACTTCTTCAATTCAACATTAAAATTGAAATTATCAGCTTTTTACAAGAAGAAAATGATACATTTTAAGCTGATCTATCTAAACACAAGCCAGAGACTGGGTTTGTAAGAAATTTGGAAGCATGTTAAACCATTAACTCTACAAACTACTGCTCGGATTAGGAATCTGAAACAGCAAGCTACTCCAAAATGATGTCATCGCGTTCTAAGTTTGACTAAGAGGACAAAAATAGCTCCACTGTTTTCAGCCACTGTAGAGCAAGTTAACAAATGCTGATTAAAAGAAAACCACAAAACCAAACAGCATGAAAATTTCAGGAAACACTAATCATGACACAGGGACTTGAATTTCAGCTTTTCAAGCTTTTATAAAAAATATGTCAAAACCGTTGCACATGATCTTTAATAATTAGTGCCCAATGTGGCATGATATCAAAAGCCTTGCTGAAGTCAATGAAAATGACATCACAAGGCAAATTCTTATTAAGGGAAGAATTAATATGTTCATAAAAACATATTAGGTTGGTTAAACAACTTCTACCTTTTTTGAAACCATGTTGCTCTAAATCATAAGAGTCAAGAATGGGAGATATCAAGTCTTTGATTAGACTTTTTAGTAATTTACAAATAGAGGAAGTCAAACTGATAGGCCGATGATTTTTCCAATTGTTTTTTGGGCCTTTTTTATGAATTGGGATTACATCTGCTTCTCTCCAATCATGTGGGACATAATTTTTGGTCAAAAAATATTCAAACATTATTTTTAAGGGGGTAGTGATAAAATCAGCTAACAAAAATAGCAAGTGACCAGCTATACTATCTGGACCTGGTCTATATTTTCCTTTGAATGTTAATAATTTCATTTTGATATTGTCTATAGAGAAATGGACAGGTGGAACATCAGCAGTTTTAAGCAAATCATCATCATTAGTTTGTTTGGATATACTGGTGAAAATTTTACAAAAATTATTATTAAACAATTCAGCCATTTTTGTAGGATCATGGATCAAGATATCATTTTCAAGTAATGGACCTACTTGACATGTGGGTTTCTTCAATGAATTAATATAATAATAAAAGTGCTTACTATTTGTTTTAGTAGCATTCGATGCCAAGTTGTGTTCCCAATTAGATTTTGCCTTTTTTATCATAATTTTACATTTTGTTTGTGTATGAACATATGAATCCCAATTAGAGGTAGATTTATATTTTTGGTATCTGACATACTTTTTGTGTTTTAATCTAATAATTCTTTTAATTGAATTATTCATCCTTTTAGGGACTTTGTTTTGATTAGCATTTTTAATCTTAGATGGAATGTATAAATCTCTTAAATGGCAGATAGTATTCTTGAAGACTTCCCAACAATGTGCAGGAGAAGAACCTGCAAGAATAGACTCCCAATTAATTTTACCAATGATATGCTTCATCATTGCCAAATCTGCTCTTTCACACAAATATATTTTGGTGGGATTGGAGTTATAAACATAAATTTGTGTAATACTAAAGGTGACAGTATTATGGTCACTATTCCCTATGGGATTACTAACCTAAATATTATCTAATATTAGATCATCATCACAAAGTATGAGGTCCAGAATATTGTTACCTCTTGTTGGGATGAGTATATTCTACTTGAGGCCTAACTGAGTGCATGTATTCAATAGCCTGTTCCCCTGGCTGGTATTTGCACCTAGATTCTGCCAATCTATTTCACCTAGGTTGAAACCACCAGAGACAACTATTTTGAATGTTGTTTTTGCCTGTTCAATTTCACATAGAATTGCTTCTAATATGTCAACTGGAGAATTAGGAGGTCGATAGCAGGAGCCCAAAATAAGACCATCAGATGTGGACAAGAATAACTTGACCCAGATAGTCTCAGTTTGTTTGTCATATTTTTTGATGCTCTTACTAATATTAATTGAGTTTAGTTGTTTTTTTACAAGTAACGCAACTCCCTCTCCCTTTCTATTAGTCCTATTATATGTATACGCTGTGTAGCCTGGAATATTTGTTTCCCAAGATGATTTATCATCACCCCAAGTTTCACAGATTGAGATAATATCAATATCATCTTGACTAATTCTACATTTCAATTCAGCCAGTTTTTGATTTAGACACCTGGCATTAAAGCTTAAGCAATGCAAGTATTGACATTTCATTGAGCTACTGGAAGACGGTTTTAGAGACGGTGACCTACCCACCATCTCACCTCCTGAATTCCGTTTAAAAGGTTATTGATGGATAACAAAACTGTTTTCCCAGGATAGCATTGCCACATCTGCTTAAATGTAAACCATCAATGCAATACAGTTCAGGATGATATTCAAATTCTTCCCAATGGGTTAAGCAAATCAAATTCTGTTGAGACACCATTTCCTAAGCCATTCATTTATGGCTTTAATTTTATTGTTAAGGAATGGTGAGAAATGAGGAATAAAATACCTGGGCATGACAGTCACCCAGTGCATTCAAGATATGATACCACAAAACCTTCCAAAGCTGATCGACTGTCCCAAATAGGACATACACCATTGGTGGAAATTGCATCTTACCCTACCCGAGAAAATAACAGCCTTCAATATGATGGCACTACCCAAACTCTTCTACCACTTGAGAAATTTACCACTCTCTATACCACCCAAAACCTGGTCACAAATAGACTTCCTTATTTTTTTTTTAAGTAAACTTTATTGAAGAAACATTTGGTTAACAGAGCATTATACAGCAAGATCAGACCTCATATACAGGTGTACATGTAAGGTTGATATGACAGACATTAAGTATACAGTCATAACATTTGGGTTCTAGTGATAATACAATGTGGTGACACCAGGGAGTGACCAGCTGGACCTCAAATCCTTGAGCAAAAGTTCTTGACTATGAGATGGGAGGAAGGAGTAGGGTGTGGGAGAGGTATGGAGTGTCCTGTGGTGTGTAGCGCAAGGTACTATAAATTGTGACATGTGTTGTACATAAAGGCCTGGATATTCAAAAGGGTTGCACATGTACACGCTAAAAGTGGGGTTTTCTGGGTGGGGGTTGCCTTTCAGTAATCATATCCCTATAGAAACTGTGACACTCATAGCTTGATTTAGGAGTCATCTGCTTCAGCAATGTTATCTTATGTCAATTAAATTTATATGCAGTAGGATTCTTTGTATGTGTGTTCCACCAAGCACCTTTGACCCAGGGTCCCTCCTGGCTGAAGGCAATATGGTACTGTTAAACTTCTCTGACATCATCTTCTGTATTTTTTAAATGAGTATTTTAAACCAATGGGGATTTTTTTCTGTTTTTTTCTACATGATCTAGCTGTTATAAGTATTATATTTTCTAAACAACTGCCATTAGCTTCTGAAGAAGGACTGGTTGGTCCGAAAGCTAGAGCACTTTGTTCTTGTTGTTACATCTATGTTGGTCCATTAAAAGGTATCAAATCATTTGCTTCTGGATCTATTCTTGCAAGGACCAATACGGCAACTACTAAATCTAGATTTCTAAAGACTGCAGAAAGTCTTCTCAGTCTTTTTTCGTTTGAATCTGGGAAAGAGGGCACCCCTATATCTAAATTGTGCCTGTCCAAATGGTTGGCTAAATGTATTACATTTTATTATAAGAAGTATGGTTAAGAAATTCCTTGTGCTGTACATGACCACTTTACATGTAGAATAGCCACTTCTATTGTTTGCTTTCAGAATGTTTCTGCAGCTGACATGTGCTAGAGACACATGGAGCACTGTGCATAATTCTACTAAGTGCTACAGTCTAGACATCATCTCTCATAGATGTATAGCCTTTGGTCTTGCAGTATTGCAGTGTCTTCTGTCCTGATGACATATCAGAATTTCTCATCCCCACAAGGTGCCTTAGGTACTGCTTGTGAATTGTTCCAAAGGTGTGGCCCAATGGAGGCGATCGCCTCAATGAGGATTACTAACCATAAGAGTAGATTGAGAGAATCTTCTCCATTGGGCCATACCACACCCACCCTCCTTCCTCCTTTTCTGAGGTACAAGCTGGTAGGTTTGTCCATTGCTCTATTTAGAAGTGTCCAGAAGTGCCTTGTGTATGCTTTATTTCCAGTCCCATGCCTCTACTTGAGTGCCTGGTACTGGTTTGGTCTCCTGGTTTCTCATGGTAAGAGACCCTCTGAGCTTATCTGTGGTCCTGAACAGAGGAGCAATGGGGCCACCCACACCTGTATAGGAGTGATGGTGTACATCACTGTGGGTGGTCTCTGACTAGCAAAAATTTATGAGTGGTCCTGACACTGATGGCTTACAGTTCCAAAGGTATGGCCCAATGGAGGAGATTCTCTTGAAGATCTACACTTTTTGTGGGTAACTGTTCTTTGCCATGACGTCCTTGCCTGTCTCTGGGTCTCCTGATGACCTCCTGACCAGCACCATTGTTGGACAGGCAGGCACTGTCTATTTTAGGGAGACAAATGAAGGAGCAATCATAAAGATTCCCAGCAGCACCAGCACAGAAGGAGTACTGATGCTAAAAAACATAAACCTAACTGTCACACAGCCACCCACTGATTAAATAAATGATTTGCCTGATTTGTGTTTTGTATGGCATTTGACATGTTGGGTGTGCCATCACCACAGCAAAATCCCCTACAGTGACTGCAATGTTGGTGCTGCAATCCGATTGACAGTTATTTGATCAATCGGGATTTTACAGTGTTGGCTGTCTTGCTGCCCCAGGGGGTTTGCACTTCCCCCCATACACCTCCAACCTGGAGGTGATTATATTAATTTTCATGGGGTGCAGGGCACAACGACCTCTGCAAACAGCCAGGATGTGCCCCGGCAATAGTGCTCCATTGGCACAGCTGCCAGGTGACGTGGTCACTGTCTGCAATTTGTTGTCGCTGTGGAGTCGGTCGATGTTCTTGATGTCGAACTGACTTGGTGGAACCGATGTACTGTATACAGAGTTGGAGGAGACATCAATAACACATTTTGCTAGGGTAATCTAGAAGTCTAAGAGTGACACTAGGTGTGCAGTGGAAAAATCCACCCCATTGTCTACCTTTGTCCCCTTTCAAATTGTGTTAATTATTGGGGTCATAGCTCTGTGTTTTTTTAACCTTGTTATGTCCTAAGTCTTGACAGATGCTGTGTTTCAGACCCAGACACTTGAGCCACTTTCCTTTCATTGTCAGGGAAAGCCTGCTAGTCATCTTTCTGGCCATACAATTATTTTACACTTTACAGACTTCCTTTTGCTCCTTTAGTACCATTGCTACTTTTATTTTGTTTGGGGAAAGTTTGAGAACAGACTTCTAAAAGTAGTTCACATTGGATGTGGGGGAGGTCAAACATTTTTAAGCATCCTCCCTGAAATCTAGTTTTGCCACAATATGTTGCATGATTGGTGTGCAAAAATATACTGTAGCTAATACTACTAGCTTTTGAAATAAACACACTCATGGTAAAGTCACACAAATATGGTTGGTGTCAGGCTATAAACACCAAGTCCATGACCCTTTAAGGAAGCTTCTAATAGAGATGGTCATGAAAGTAACTAAAAATCATAGTTAAAAAAAGGCAAGTGTTTATTTCACATTGCCATATGTCTTTAATTTTATAACGTATATGTTAAATGTTACAAAACGCAGTTCAACTATAACTACTGTAATAATAAACATAGTGATGGCAGGGACTGGCTTTCATGTTGGGCCAGCCACTATAAAAATGTTTCATATCCAGGAGTAAGTTATCCAACTTATTAAATGGGCTTCTTTTTTTTTTTAACAAATGTAGTTTAGGTGAGATTTGTGGCTGTCAGAGAAAAAAATTAGTGGTCCTATGCAAGGCCACTGATTTTCAGTTTTTACTGGAACTCCTGGTAATATTCTGTAATTCAGTATTTTTACACACTGGTAAAAACAAAGCATTGCACAGAATTTGTCATTTTCTACCAGATCAATGAAACTTCAGAACTTGTATTTTTCTATAAATTCTTCCCTGTACTATTTTCATTTTGCTTTCTTAAATTTGATTTATACATACCATTATTTGATTATATATATATATATATATATATATATATACACACACACACACATACTAAATGGTTGACAGTAGAATCCCTGTAAATCTGGAAATTAGACTATCAATTACCGGTGTGATCCCTAGTATCTCAAATCTTGAAAACATAATTACATTTCTTCAAACACCAAAAATCAGTGGCCTTGGTTCCTGTGACTTGTTTCGACCTGTGAGATTACATGATTTTTATGGCCCATTTTTTAACACATACTAAACATGTATTCACCAGTCTAGTTCATATTGTCTACTGTATAAATGTATAGGACCACAAGAAGCTTGAATGACTTGAACAATTAAAACTTGATCAGATTACCTCATTAGCAAACAATGAAAGGATCAGCTATCTTGTCATTGACATATTGGAAATCTTTCAAAAGAGTTGGCCTCCTTTTCTAAAAACTAAATAATTCCATAAGTCTAAATAGAATATCCCTACTGTCTGTTAAATTCTGAAATTAGTTAATATTAATTCGATAATTTTTAGAAAATATGTTATGAGGTTATTTTATACTACCTTATTTGGTTTGAAATATCTTTACTATCTGTATATGTGTTTGAAATGTGTATGTCTTACATTGGAATTATTTTTCTGTTATAATTTTAATTGAAAATAAAAACTTATGGAAAAAAAGAAAGATTAAAACTAGCTTACCTCAACTGCTGCTTTTGCTTTCTCAAATTCTTCCTCCAAAGAATGATTTCGGGAAAGAAAGGTACTTCCCCAGCGATTCTCTTTGGTAAGTCGAGGCTAAAACAAAAACAATAAGCAGTTTTAGTCAAAATACATTCTGTAAATAGAATCTTAAAAGTAATCAGAAATACACTGATTATAAAGAATATCATAAAAAGAGATACACATTTAAACATTCTGATGTTATAGTATCTGCATTTATGAATCTAATGTCTTAAACCAGTCAAGAAACCATATTTAAATATTGCTAAATGATCAAATCTGGTTCATTCTGATTAGGTATTCCTTATCTGTTCTGGTCATGAAGATTAGGGTTTAGTGAGGTGATAGCCTCTGACCCTATTCAGATTCTAGCTCAGATCTCTGAGAATTTGACCTGGAAGATTTCGACAAATCTAAGTTAGCTGGCCTCAGAGGGACCAGGATGTGAATTAAAGCCAAGCGTGTTATGTTAGGATATAGGCAACCATTCAGATATTCTGCTCCAATTTGGATCCAGAGGGTTTCAGATCTTTGGAATCTGATTTGTATATCTGACTCAAGGGGGTGGGGGTGGCAGTGTTGTCTGGATCTGAGTCTGAAACAGTTTGCCCATCCCCAGTATAAATAAGGTGATTTGAAACATCCTGTTTTAAGGGTTAAACAAGCTAAGTTACTAGAGTATATAAGAAAGCTTTGATGGACAGCATTTCAAATGAATGGAAAAGGTATAAGATTCTACAAAAGGAATGCAAAAAAGAAAGTAGGGAGGCCAAAAGAGATATGACAGTAGGGATAGCACAAGACACACAGGGAAACTATACACATTTTTTATAGATATATTAAATTCAGAAAGTGTATCATTAAATGAGTAGGACTACTTTCTGAGGCCTATAGACTAATCAACAATGAAGAGGATATTGGCAATTCTCTTAACACATTTTAACAAGTTTGTGGGCCTGTTTTTCATAAAACCAAATAGAATGACTAAAGTGTTTCAAATACTAGTGCCGAACACCCTAAGGTTATTGAAGACTATTTTAAGAAAAAGTTATAAGGCACTAAGTTGCATAAATTCCATGGACTTGATGGTATCCATCAGAGTATTAAAAGGAATGGCACAAGAATAATCTGGTCCTATAACAAAGATATTTAACAAGTCTCTGGAGGAGTATGCACCACCAATAGCATGGAGAGAGGCTGCAGCTGTGCCAGTCTTTAAACAAACTGTGGTCAGAGTCAAAATGGCTGCTAATGCATTAATCTACAAGGGATATAGAATTAAAGAGATTTATCAGGTTTTTGGTATGCACCACAAATGTTGGTGTCTCACCTTGGAGAAACGCTGTCAGTGTATAGCTTACAAAATTTCTTCTGTTATTTTAGAAGTGGAAGGGATTGTAACTTTGCCCCACTGGATCCTTTCCACTTCCCAGTCTCTGGAGCTGCCCTCAATCTGCCCCTGCACTCAGGCACATAATGACGTGAATCCAAGGAGTGCATAGGCATGCGCTCCATCAAAGCCTATGGGGGGCAGTTTTAACAACGTTTGTATATATAATACTGGTCATTTGGTAATTAATCAAGGACACCAGTGGACTAACAAGGGCTTTGGGTGGAGCACAATGATGCCCTGTGCCAGCCCCGACCCATGCCACCATCAGAAGACCCTGGCCTGAGCCATCCAGCTCTGAAAATGGGGGCACTAGCTCTCCAGATAACCTCGAACAGGAGTTGTACATTTTTATTGTTATTTAATAAATGAATTCCCACTTCAATTAATTTATAGTAAACAACAATTTCAACACAGTCTTTTTTCTGTCTCTAAGGATATGTGCTTAGCAACGGGGCAACAGTGACATTGCAGGCATCCCATAGTGAATCCTACAGCAGTTTCAGTGTGTTTTGGCACCAGTGATGTGTGAGAACAGCAAGGGCAGTCAGGTCACAGATAGGATGGGATAATATGCATTGTCTGATGCTTTCACACTGCTGTTTTAGCACATTGTTGTGCAGTTTACCAGTAAGCCATAGCAGTAGTCATGTAATAAGGTGCAAATAAAACCTACATCATGAAGACCTGCACAACTGTCAGTCAAACTGTGGCCAGAGTAGCAGTATACTTTGCGAGTTACCACTGCATACTAATTGATGTTTTATGCATAGTTTTTGTATGCAACAAACATCAAACAGCAGTAAAATTCAAACAATGTCATACCGTCATAAGGTAGTGCTACTTGTTTTGACAGACAGTCAACGGGTCAAGGCTCTTTTGCTGGGGGAGGGGAAAGGAATCATAAGGGTACGGGTATGCTGGGGTAGGGAGTTGGCATGTACAACATGTGCTGCATGTTTGCTTTGCTTTTCATTATTTTATCTGTACACTCGAGCATTCGCTTTGTTCAAATGTAATCTACCTGAGTTTAAGTGAAATACTCAAGTTATACATTATAGCCTGAAGCTAGTTTACAGTTCTCCACTAAGCACTAGGTTACACTACCTGTAATAGCAAATATGTAGTAAAAGCCAATTCATGTAAAAGTCATAGGTCAGATGCAGTGCAGACGTGGCAAAAAATACCAACATCATGATAGCTGGACATATTTAACTTAATTGCATCTTAATATGCAGGTCACTTAGACTACTGCCTATAGTACTGCATGCTCTGCTGGGTTGACTTGGGGGGGGGTTCTGGACGTTTCACTGTCCCAGCCTACTCAGCTTCTTCCCTCTCTCCAACCTCCTCTTTTTGCTTGATTGTGACCCTATTGCTGATTGAGGGGTGAGGAATCTGAAGGGTTTGGGTATGCTGTGGAAGAGAGCTGGCATGTCCAGGGTGTGCTGCATCTGCTCTTATTATGGGATTCAGACTACTGCTTGTAGTAGTGCATGCTGTGCTCAGTTGCTTTTCATGGGGGTGGACAGGACAGCTCACTATCCAAGTCTGCTCACCTTCCTCCCTCTCTCTGACCTCCTCTTGCTCAATGCAGCATGATAAGGATGCCACTTTGCTCCCTACTGTTACGGGCAGGTTGATCTCCTCTACTATGGCCAAAGCTTGATGACTCACTACACGCAAAATACTGAGTCCTGACTATGCAGGTAGACACCGCCACTTCTTCACTCTCATCCGTACCCAGTCTAGCCCCGTAGCTTATAGTTCTCAGGCTCCACTCCCACCATGTCTACTGGTGGTTTGGACTTTGTGACGTGGCACAGTTACCTGCAGCAGTGAGGTTTGTATCCAATACACAGCTCACAAATACTGCCTTGGCACTGATGGGAGAACAAACTGGGCTGTTACAGTGTAGGGAGTGAATAAGAAAAATCTAATTTGACTCAGCGTAGCACTTCCCTTCCCTTGCTACTTACCAACATGATTACCATACCACTGGTACAGTACCATCCATGTTCCTGAATAGAGTTGTAACCTGAGGTCACAATACCTCCAATTAAAGGTTTACTTTAGGAACTGATAAAATTGCTGCGGGTCCTCCTTGTACCAAACCTGCTCCACCAGTTGACTAATGGGCTTGTTCAACACATTAGGGAATGAAACAAAACATAATGTGCACACCACAACCCCCAAAAGTCCAACCAGTCACAGTGAAGCTCTGAGAAAAAATTAAAAAGACAGTGCACATATCATATCAGGTGATGCAAAAGGTCTTATTGTACTGAAGCTGCCATTAGGAAACAATTCCAATGACCCCTACATATCTGATCATGGCAGCATTTATTTGCTTAATAACATTGTGATGCTGCTGTCAGTGGGGGAGCACTATGGGAAGGGGAAGTGAATTAAACTTAACTTCTTTGCTTCTGTCATCAACAGAATCTGCACAGGCAGCACTCACTTTCCGTCAACCGGCGGCTGCATTCAGTCAGTTTCACCAGTGCTGGCTTCAGCTGCCGGCTCTGTCTCCTTTGCCCTGCTCAGGGAAGAGTTCAGTCCCCCCCCCCCCACAGACTTGGATTGTCAGTCCACTTTAGGGGCTGCAGCAGGGCTGGAGCTCCTCTGCTTCGCTGGAGAAGTGGCATCTTGTATCCAATCTCCTCCTATCACATTGAGGAGGAAAGTCAAGGATTCTGTGGCTGAAGTGTTGCCCTCACCAATGGTGTACAATCCAGCATAGCAAGGTTTAAATTGCCCTACCAGCAGCAGCAGCAGCAGCAGCACCTGAAGGCTAACTTGAGAAATCAAAGTACACATTGCAATGATGCTGACTCGGGAAGTGCTTGCAATGATTTAAGTAAAATAAAAAATAACCAAATAAAAAATGTGTTTTAGTAAGCAACTCTGTATAACAGGAGGGGCTCTATGCATCTGATCCCCTTAAGGAACCATCTGCTTCATGTGAGGGTGCCAAGGGCTACCTACTGTATTGGCACCTCTCAGTAACACAGCCACATGCTGCTCTGCTTAATGCAAGAAAACAGTGTGCCGTGGGAGGCGGAGAAGAAGAGAACACATTTTACTGAATGAGGAGGATACAGAGAGATTTCCAGAAAGTTGTTCTTCAACTCCACTCGCTCTAAGAACACACCTGTGCTGCATTAGGAATTCCAGTCAGACCCCTTACTTTTCTTCTTTTGCTCGCAACATCTCAGCATAGCTGTTGCTATGCAGTCATCAAAGGGGAATAGGTCTGATAAGGCCAGTTATAGACCTATGAGCTTAACATCAGTGGTGAGTAAAAATTCATTAGGGATTCATTACGGATTAAGTTGAAACCATATCTTTAAGATAAGATGAAGGATAATACCAAACATGGTTTTAGTAATGGCAGGTCATGTTTGACAAATGTACTTTATTCTTTAAATATATAAGTAGAGCACTAGATGAGGGTAAACTTGTTGACAATGCGTACTTGGATTTTAATGAATAAGGTACAGGAGGGGAGTAGTTTTCAGAAGAAAAGGGGGTCAAGAATATGGGGACATGCTATGAAGCTGGAGGGGGTAGATTCAGGAGAGACATGAGGAAGTACTTCTTCACAGAAAGAGTGGTGGATTCCTGGAACAGCCTTCCAGCAGAGGTGGTGAGGGCTAAAACAGTGGCGGGGTTCAAGAATGAATGGAAGAAGCACAAAGGAATCATATTGGAAAGGGGGGGAGAAAGAGCTGTAGATCAGGCATGGTCTGTGGTAATAGTGTAGGTAGGGAGAAACGGGCAGACTGGATGGGCCAAGTGGTCCTTATCTGCCATCAAATTGTGAGTTTCTATGCTTCTACTTTGGTTCACTTTGCAGTTTTCTTGCACTACAGAACTGCTCTAGGAAGGGACTAAAAAAAAGCCAATTGCTTCTTCAGTCTGCTTTTTCCAGTACTGTATGTGCAAAATCATCTTTTGAGCCTGATTAAAAATTTCACCACCAGTGTTCATGAGGAGGGGTCCCAAAATGTCATGTTGAAAATTTGGTGAAAAAATACCTAAAAATGGCCAAGTTATGAGCATACATAGATATTTTTCTATGCACGTTCATAACTTTGGTAAGTGGACGTTAGTGGAGCTGAGCAAGAGGGAAAGCAAGAAAGAGCGAGCAAGTGGTGTTTTGTTTTGTTCATTTGTTTTAAACAGACAGCAGAGCGGCACACAAGAGAAACTGCACTACAGCCATAAGACACACACATGGGCAGGGCAGTGGCTGTAAATCAGGGTGCACCTACCAGGGTAGCAAGTTCTGAAGCAGAAACACAAACTGCCACAGTGACAACTGTCAGCATTCCTTCAAAAACAGCTTTGTGCATTTAAGTTCCATTCAGCAGCTTTATTCTTTACAAAAGATGGGTTTAAGAAAATAGGTTTTAAGTCTGACTCACCGCATGTTGAACCACGCTAGCAAAACATAATCTGAGCGAGAGAGAAGGAGAGCTGATCATTTCCCTTACGGTGGTTTGTGTTTCTGCTGTGCAGTACTAGAGCCATGTTTACATCTTCAAGCTAACTTCTCTGTCAGTCAGCTGAACTGAACTTGCATTACATTATGAAAAAATGGCACTTCTTTTAAATGGGGCAGCTGCTTAATCGTGACAAAGAGCCTGCCACCAGGGCGTCCCAATTAAGTGGCTTCTACTGTATTTTGACCCCAAATTTTCAACACAGCCATTGTTAATACCACTTCATGAACATTACAACTGTCGTTTTTCACATCCTGGCCAAAACATGTTTCTGCACCGGTGGTGTGAAATTATGTTTTGCCTGGGATTTGAAAATGTTCACCTTCCGGGTTCATGAGGTGGGGTCATAAGATGACCATGTTGAAAGTTTTTGGTCAAAATACTAAAAACCAACAAAATTACTGATGTACAGTATCTTGTAATTTTCCTATGCGTGCTCAAAATTTTCAACATAACCATTCTGTCACACCACCTCGTGTTATTGTAACTGTTATTTTTCAAATCCTGGCCAACATGTAATTTTGTACTGCAGGCACAAAATTACATTTTATCCAGTATGATATAAATGACACCTGTCATGTTCAGAAGGAGGGGTAATAAAAATACTGTTAAAATTTTGGGGTCAGAATGTCACAGCAACAAAAAATTATGAAGTAACGATGTATGCAGGAATCTCCGCTGGCCCAGTGGGGACTACGGTTGCTTCCTATGCCAATAATGTGGGTTAAGGTGTAAGCTCATTCAGTAATGCACCGAGGCTGGTGGGGAAGGAGCTGCAGCATGCAGCATGCAGCACCAGCCCCAGCCTGGGAACGGATAGAGCACTGTTTTGTTGCACACACTACAGCAAGTGATGGGCTGGGGAGCCTTCTCTCACACGGTATTGACATGAGTGTCAAGACCATGCATTAGGTAAGGACTGTCTCCAGTACTGTATTTATTTTGTTTTGTGCAGGACTCAAAGGGACCTGCACAAATGAAGATATGATTCTACTATCAGAAAAAAAGGGAAATTAATTTCAAAAAACTACGTTAATGCAGACATTAGGGTCAAAGAATGCAAAACACACAAAGTACGGAAACAACAAAAATTAGGGTTTTGTGTCACCAGAGTATTGGTAAATCATGGGTGGGGTCTTCCTTGGGGTTGTCAACCCTATTGCTGACCCCCTTCCCTGAGCAAATGAGGTTGGGTGTAGTAAGCCATTTTGCATGTTTATAGGCTTTGTTTAAAGCTGCAGGTGAATTGTAATGAATGAGGCTAAGGTGATTGTGGTACTGTGGCATGCATTCACATGTGAGCTGTACTGCTTTGCCTACAATTAGGTGTATGTTGTATGGTGAGTACCTCCAGAAAACAGATCCTTGACCCTTATTATGCCCCAGGAGGTGGAGTGAGGCATGAGGCACCATGTGTTACTACAGCATTGGGGGTGAAGTAAGGCACGAGGCTTACTCCATCCTCCTACACAAGGATACCATCATGGATTGATGGTACACATGTAAATGAGGGACATTTACTGTACAATATGCATGCATGGGGGCCCTGTGCTCCCACATAGCCATATGGACACTATTATGGTGTGATGATAGCATAGGCACTAGAGCATCCTGTGTTCCCACAGGGAAATGAGGGTCAATTACAATCTCTGTACACTTATGAATAGATAGGAGTGCAGGGCCCTGTATAAGCAAAGCAGGCTATGATTATACTTTCTCAAAAAGTAAGGAAATTCTTGGCAAAAACTTTGTTAATGCATCAGTTAGGGTTCCCACTATCAAAAGCTGGGAAATGTGGCGTTAGGGTTTTCAACCTTAACACCCCACCCCACCTCCAACCTCCATGCACCAGCTGGCATCAGGGGTATGTGTGTCTTGCAGTTGTCACCCTAATGCTCACCCCATTCTCCTATGCTGTACTATCTCAGCTTCCTTATACATGGAACGGGGTGAGTGTTAGGGTGACAAATGTAAGGCACACCCCTGACGCCTTTGGTGTGTGGAGGGTGGGGGCGGGATGTTAGGGTTGGAAACCCTAACACCACATTTCCCAACTTTTGATGGTAGGAACCCTAACTCATTTATTAATGAAGTTTTTTTTGCTAAGAGTGTACAGTGTATATATGTGTGTGTGTGTGTGTGTGTGTGTGTGTGTATATATTTATTTATTATTGGCAAAAAAACTTCATTAATGCACAAGTTAGAATCCAACTTAATGCCACAAAAGGTTCTTTGTTACAATAATAGTTCAGGAAATGCTGACATTATTAACTATAATGTTAAGCCAGGATCCATCTTCCAAGACATATAATGGAAAGTTTTATGTACTTTATATGTGTCCCATATCAATGCTAATGTTGTTTCTGCTTCCTCCCCCTAACCTCTGGCCAGAACAGAAGGACCAGAATAGCAAGGGGGCATCAAGGGAGAGAGTGTGGTGGCGAGGTAACACTGGCTCTGTCTTCTATTCACAGCATACAAATCAGCATGACAATGGAACAGCATGGTTGAGTTAGAGTTAATTTCTTGGAATATCCAAGGTACCAATCACCCTATTAAAAGAAAGAAAATCTTAAACTATCTTGGCTCAGCCAACTGTGACATGGCCATACTCTAGGAAACACACTTCCTTAAGAAAGAGTCCGATAAGCTATTAAGAGCTTGGGAAGGTCAAGAATACGAACATACAACTGAAGCAGCAGAAAAAGGTCTTGTTGTCTATTATGTTTGCTCAAGTTTGCAGACCCCTCAGTATGTACTGAGGGATCTGCCCCTCTCCCCATTATCCACTCCTCCCTCCCCATTAATGTCTCCCTTCCCCCCAGTGCTCTGCCCCAACATGCAACTTTCCCCCTTTACTCTGTCCCAGCCTCTCTTGTAGCTGTTTACAACCTTCAGGGAGACAACTTCCTCCACCAACTTGTTCCATTTCACCACCACCTTCTCAGTGAAAAAGTGTCTCCTCATTTCCCTTCTGAATCTACCCCTCCACCAGCTTGAGGCAGTGCCTTTAGTGGTTCTGGTCCTGCTAAGGTTGAAGAGACCCTCAGTGCTCACTTTGTTGAACTCTTTAAGATATTTGAAGGTTTTGAACATATCACCCCTCTCTCTCTCTTCTGTCCTCCAGGGAGTACAGTTAAGATCCCTCAGTCTCTCCTCATATAGTTTGCCTTGCTGTTCCTAGTTCATCTTTGTTGCCCTTCTATGGACTATTTCCGGAATCTTGATGTTTTTTCAGTAAGCGTAGCAATACTGCACATTATACTCAAGATGGGGCTGAACCGGCCATCTGTACAGTGGCAGAATTACCTCTACTTTTTAGTTGGTTATATCCCTGGCTATATAGCATAGCATCTGATTCCCTTTGGCTGCTGCTCTCCTGCAGTGTGCCGCAACAGCTTTAGGTTACTCATAATGATCATACCCAAGTTCTTCTCCTCTTTCGAATTGGTAGCTTTCAGGTTCCTTGGTCAACCTGGCTTGCATCATTGAGACCTGGCTGGGTGGCGACACCAGGCCAGTGTTGGAAGCGGTAATTCCAGCTGGATTCTCCATGGTTTACTGCCCACAGAGGGATCATAGGAAGGTGGCCATCTGTTTTAGATCTGTGTTGAACCTCAATGTGAACCCAGTTGGAGATGCCTCACTGTTGTCTGTGTGTGGGGGTCCAGGTGCAAGTTGCAGGATCCTCCTAGTGTGCCAGCCTCTGGGGTACGAGGTGGATTTCCTGCAGGAAACTGTGGACTTCATCACCAAGAGGATTTTGGAGTCATCCAGATGGCTTATTCTAGGTGACTTCAACATCTGGGTTAACAATAAATTCTCACATTTTGGAAGATATTTCATCCAGTTGATGGAATCACTAAGCCTAGCACAAGTTATTACTTCTGTGACTCACCAACATGGACAAGCCTTGAATTTGGTTTTCTCCTGAGGTGAGTAACCTCAAGATTGATCTGGTCAGTTGATTGGATCATTACACGGTGAAATTCTCCTTTGGGGCTCCCTCCTGTGGTCCTCCCCTGGTGGAGATGCTTCAGTACCACTCTTTAAAAGGGTTTGGCCCAGAAGGACTACTGGTGCTGATGAACATCTTGGAAGTGATCGCAGCTTGTGAGATGAAATTGGAGAGTACAGTTCATTTTTTTTTTTTACTTTCTGTTTATACCGCTTTCCTAGCCCGCCATCCCCGACCCATCAGGAGTCCCAAGGCAGACATCCCTCTGCCTTTCACCCTGCCAGAGTGACCCCCAGATCCCCATGGAGCTGCAGGTTACCCCCCCGAGCAGGGATGGGGCAGAGCCCCTATGCCCCATTACCTTTATATTTCATCGGTCCAGGGCCGTCGGGTGGGTGAAGGCACATTGAGGGCATGCCTCCAGGAGCCCCATCTTCCCGGCAATGGCAGGCTGTTTTTCTTCTTTACTCCCTCCCCTACAGCATGAGACCCCCGACGTCAAGGCGTTGAGTGCCAATGTCACGCTGTATAGAGGCTGTCCATCCCCTGCTATGTTAGGGGCATGCAGTACTCCGAGCCTCCACTCAGAGTCAGACAAGTGTGCTGGATATGGCCTTAACCCTCCTTGGAGTAGGCGAGCTGTCATGGGATGCTTAAGCTTATCTCCCCCCGCCGACCCACCAGTGACCTGAGTCTGCTCCCGAACCCGTGTCGCCAGTGTGGAACAAGATGTGGTGTCCAGCGCCTCAACCCTCAGTGGGAGAATACAGTTCTAATTTATAGTTCCAATTAATCTAATTAATAGTGTTGTTGCTGAAGACTTCTATTCCATAGCACTGAACTATGAATGACCCCAGGTCTCATGCTTAGGGTCCCCACAGTTTGATGGGGAACTTAGGGAGCTGAAGACTGGGGGCCAGAGGTTAGAGCATGTCTAGGGCTGAGGAGGAGAAACTGACTTTGAGGATTCATCATGATGAGTATCAAAGGGCAGTCTCCCATAAGAAGGCATCATTTCTGTAAAGGGAGATTGCAGCTGGAAGGAATCAACTGGCTCAGACCTTCAATACTGTGGATAGGTTACTATATCCGGCCTGTCTCCAGTCAGTGAGAGCAGTGTCAGCAGCTAAGTGTGAGGAGTTTGCTCGATGCTTCTCTGTGCTGAGTCTGTCAGGCCCTTGGGCTTTCTCTTTTGCCAAAAATGGAGACAGGTAGACAGCCACATCATTACCCAATGGCAGCTAGGGATAGCAAGAACAGCATCCTATTTGCAGGTGTCACATAGACACAGAGACACCCTGGGAACATTTACAAAAGCCTGGGCACCCTGTCTTTGCTAGGTGGGGCTTGGGACAGAATATAGCTTAGGGAGGTCCATTCTTATAGACCATAAATTACACTAGCTAATCTCAATAACCCTAGAACACAGATGGGACTACAGAATTTTCATGCACTATAAGAAACAGACTTGATTTACTAAACTGGAATGAAACACACCTAGCCTCTCTTGGTTAGGAAAAAACAGTCCTTTATATAGGAACATGAGCTTAACTGTACATATGGTGACAAAACTACTTAAACGACATCGGATAGACTAAAGCATGCCTTGACTAACTGTAGCATGTATTGACGCTGTTCATGCAGCATAGTAAATATTGGGTATTCCAATGATTCCCTGGACACCCGAGACTTTTCAGGTTACTTCCCAATGAAGGTGACAAAGGAACAAAAACCTGGAGAACATTACAATAGACATTTTTATTAGCTATGAAAGTTTATGTCTAGTATTAGTTAAAATGAAATGATATGGGCCTGTAATAGTACATATTTTATCAGAACGTATTACAGTTTGTAAGACTTTATACCAAGTAGTAAATGTCAACATTTTGTAAGTTACTGTTCAGAATTATTCCATTACCTTTTTCTTTTCATTTCTTATCTTTGAAACAATTACATCGTTCAGTTGTATTTCCAAGGGTTTTTTCCTGGCCACATTTTTCAAATGTATACTGTACAGTTGTGATGGTTTGTTATTTTGTTACTCCTATTTTGGCCTCTTCATAAATCAACTGCCCAATGCTTGTCAGACAGCCAATGTACTCCTCTAGGTTGATGATGCAGTCATTTATTCCAAAAACCCAGACCCTGACAGCTTTACTGCCACTCTTCAAAGTAACGTTAGGTCACTTGAAGGCTGGTTCTCCAGTTCTCCAACAATAAGCTGGTCCTCAATTACAACCCCAAAAAAAAAAAACAACAAAGTCCATGCTCTTCTCTAGTGTCCCATAGAAGAGGAAAGTTCCACCCTTTGTCAGCAGAAATGGTCAAGGACATAACCTTGAACAAGAGGAGACCTTCAGATACCTTGGAGTAACCTTGGATGACGCTGTATCCTTTGCACCCTGTGTTGACAATCTGGTGGCCATAATTAGCAGAAGACTGGGTGCCCCATACCAGAACAGGAACAATCTCACTGGGGATGCTAGATACCTTATTGTGTCCAGCTCCATTCTGTCACTTATAGACTATGGGCTCCCTGTCTAAACAGCTGCCTATGATGCAGTGCTAAACAGAGTAAAGTTGATCTGTGATAAGGTGTGCCACTTCGTATTTGATGCAGATAGCTGTATTCATAGTTGTACCTTTAACACACTCACTAACTGGATACTTTTACCTAGCAGAATAAAGATCCAGACCTACAGTATTTGCTAGCTAAAAAGGTGCCCTTGGGCCTCACACCCCCTGCTTTAACAAATTGCTTCCTCGCCATCTCCAACCAATACAACACCAGGAACATGGCCAGGAATGCCCTTAAGCCTCCTTTCAGGCATACTGAGCTGGGCAAGCGGTTATTTGCTGTCAGGGCCGCTAACTGGTTGAACAAATTACCTGATGCACTGCTGAATCTCCCCATGTTTAATCAGTTTAAGAGATCAGTTTATGAATCGCTCTGCACAGTGTAGGAAAGTGGCAGCAAAGGCTAATAGGATGCGGGGGTGTATAGCAAGGGGAATCACCTCAAGGAGTGAGGAGGTGATCCTGCCACTGTACAGGGCATTGGTGCGGCCTCACTTGGAGTGCTGCGTGTAGTTCTGGCATCTCTACTTAAAAAGGGACATCAGACTGTTGGAAGGGGTACAGAGAAGAGCAACCAAGATGCTGATTGGGATGAGGGGAAAAGCCCCATGTGGTTAGGTTACAGATGTTCAATATGTACTTGCTTGAGGACAGAAGGGACAGGGGGTATATGATTGAGAACTTTAAATACTTGAAGGGCATTAATAGGGAAAGCCATGAGGGTCTGTTTAAAATTAGAAGGGATGGGATCACAAGGGGGAGTCTAAAGCTGGAGGAGGGAAGGTTCAGAAGGGAGATGAGGAGGCAGTTTCTCACTGAGAGGGTGGTGACAGCATGGAATGCTCTGCCTGAGGAACTGGTTTTGAGGGTGCCACTGAGGGGATTTAAGGGAGGGTGGGATAAACTTAAGGGCAGAATCAAAAAGGGGAAGGGTAAGACAGTGGGATCAGTTGGTGGGGAAGGGGAAGACAGGTGTTGGGGAGGGTAGCATCAGTGCACAACACTGAGAGCTGCACACTTGGGCAGACTCGATAGATTGTAAGGCCTTTATCTGCTGGCTTCATCATATGTCCGTACTGTATGTTCATATCTTTGTGGTCTGCCTCTGCAGTCCAATGTAATTGTAACAGTTAAACAGTTGTATTTGGTTTCTCCCTGTACATTACCTGTGACTTTTTATACAATGATCTGTGTGGATTTCTTTTTTCAAAACTGTATATAATTGTTCTGCCTTAAGTGTTTTGAGCCTGATTTGATGTGGAACCTTTGTAAATGAGCACTTGTGCTCATAGGTAATACTCCAAAGTTTTCAATAAATAAATAATTTGACTATTTAAAAATTATAATAAACTTTCTGAATTAAAAAAATGTAATTCAGCTGGTGTTAGAATTTGCTTTGCACTGATGATGTCAGCGATTCCTCTGGTTCATCTTAATTTGCAGGGGAAGCCCCTTTCGTCAGCAGCATGCAACAAAACAGTGAAAAGACAACAGTAACTCCAAAAAGGCATCAGTGACTCCTTTTCACCTGGCCTCCAGCACCAGTCCTAGACACAGGATGCAGGCATTGCAGGGGAACACAATTCAAGCCTCTGGTGTCTCACAAGGTAAGCCCACCTTTGGAAGGAGTGTTACAATTGTAAAGTCTTACTTCCTTCAGAGTGTGGTTAACATGTGGAATAGCCTACCCCATGAGTTTGTGGAATATAGCACCATTCAGGCTTTTTGTTGTTTACTCACAGTTTCTGCACCCCTCTGGTCCCATTCTGTCAGAGAATCCACAGTATAAACTGATGTGCCTCATGTCAGCGATGCTACATCTTGCCCCTCCACAGAATTGTGGTTCTGTCCCCCTCAGTGGGGTCAGGGGATATATACCCTTTGATAATCTAGTCTCATCAGACAGTCATTGTGATGGACATGTGAGGGGCCCTAATGTGCCACACAGGGTCCTGTATCCTCCAGAGACAGGACCAATTTTTTCCCTAGTTTTTCCCCAGGTCATAGTGTACTTGGGTCTCTAGCATGCACATGCATAACGACATGGTGCATGTGACCTCTCAGCCAATGGGCCTTCCCTGACCTGCATACCTCCACTGTGCTACCACTCATGATCACCTAGGTGGCAGCACTACAGCAGAGGCAGCCACCCTCCCTCCACAGAAGAGGAAACCATCCTCTGGGACACACGATCCCCCCCAGCCAACCCCCACCAACCCAGGCTTGCTTACAAACCCAGGTCACCAGCATCATGAGTAGTAGTACTACCACTTCGCTGATGGCCGGCCACACCATTCAGACTTTTAAGAAAGGACTAAACAGATTCCTAAGAAAGAATGATATTGAGGGTTACACGGCATAATTAAAGGTAGCATTAAGGCTGATAAGCTTGGATGTGTGTTCATACTAAAATTAGGGATAATCCCTGCTGTGCCCCAGAAGAGGGGAATAAGATGGACCCTGAGCCCCTTTTATTATCACAATACTATTTCTACAGTATATGACTATATGTAACAAACAGAATGCTGTACTGGGACTCATTACTGTGCGAGCACACACCGCAATTATAGCTTAAAGCAACAAACTCTGGTCAGAGCCAATACAGCTACTTAGAACTATGGGAGTGCATCGAGAGCGAGTAAAAGAATACTTGGAACTCTCACTGTGCTCTCACTGCACCGGAATCTGTCATGCACGTGCAGAAGCAAATGCATTAGTACCGCATTAAAGTAGTGCACCCATGGGGGGTCTGAGCATGCCGTGGAGGGGAGTTCTGTCCACAGAGGGGAAGGGAAGAAGAGACAGCACACACCACCAACAAAGTCAACACTCTGGAAAACTCACTGCATCCCTGTAGGAGAGGACAGGGATGCATTCCACTCACAGTACCTTCTCTCTCCTACAGTGATTGCAAAATGCCTGCAGAGCGCCACCCATGCAGCCGTAAAAACGGCACACCACTAGCCAGCAGCAGAATCAATGCAAATATTTATTAAATGCTGAAGTGCAAAACAAAATTTACTGTCATGTCCATCATGCTATCTAGACAACCATGGGGCTCGCCAAAATGATGTAATGGCTAAGGTTTCACCTGGTTGGCTACCAGGTTATGACATTTTGGTGTGTCCCATTGTCTAGATAGCACGATGGACATGTGAATACATTTTGTTTTTGCACTTTAGCACTTCTAGTAATACATACAGTATTTGCATTATCATGTTCAAATGGTCTAGCATTGATTCTGCTGGTGGCTACTGGTGCGCTGTTTTTTCTTTAAAGTACTGTATGGAACTATATACAGTACAATGGAGATAAAGCAGCAGTGCAAGTCCAGTGGCACTAAAAACTTTAACCTATATATTTTTATTCTTTTTTCAGAGTGCCCCGTAGCTCCAGTGTTGTATGGTACCCACTTTTCTGCATTTTGATTCCACTTTAACACTTTATTTTATTATGGCTCGGTCCAGGTTTTCATCGGTATTCTCAACAGTTTTTGCACACCCGTTGCTGAACATCCCTTTTCTTGTGACTAAAATGAACTAGCATGCAGCAAATAGTTCTCTATGACCTCACAGGACAACAGGCACATTAAAACAGTCGAAAATACTGATGAAAACATGGTCTGTGCAAATGCAAAAAAAAAAAAGTGCTAGAGCAGACTTTAAAATGGGGAAAGAGGGGGTACTGTAGAAGACGGTGGGGGGCAGTCTAAAACAGACTGAAAAAGTATGGTTCACAATCTTCACTGATAACATGCACTGCTACTTTAACTAAAACACTGAGTGTCACCAACTCACAACACCTGGGGTGACTGTGGCACTTGTTTTTGCCTCATGCCTCTTACCTTGGATGAGACCTCTCACAATACCTTTATGCCACTTAGGTATTTTTATCTAAATTAAATTTTAAGTAAACTTTGACCTGATAGCTCATGGATAGTCTAGGCCATATGTGATCATACTAGGTGCAGTTCTAAGACTGTCCCAGCATCCCCATTCACTACACTGTTTTATTATTCGGCATCCTGTTGGCCAAAAGAAAACTTCCAGTACTTACCTATGATACTGTCGTGTACTTGAACATGAAGGAACAAAGCATCACAACACCAAGGGGATTGTGTTTAGGATATGATTTATAGGATTTTATGAAACACAGCAGAAAAGAGAGTGACCCTTGACCTTTTTGACTGCAAAAATGGATGTTGCATCCTCTCCTATTTCCCCTTGGGACTGGTACTGCTGTATATCAATGACTAAGTCACCTAAGGAGGCACTCTGTGATATTCAGCAAGCGAATGGATAGCAGAATTCCATCTATTTTTAAATGCTACTAGCTTTGTTAAAAAGACTGTGCACTGCATGCTACGTACCGGATAGCACAGATAACAACTCATATTGAGTAATCAGTAAACAAAGGCATTAGCACAAAAATAAAATATGCATTTGTCCTACTGCTATGAGTCGGCTCTCTACTGCTTATCATGGATGTTTGTATGCCAGATAGAACTGGATCCCTTTATCTCCTAGGCTGAAATGAAACTTTAATGGCAATTTCAGCTGTCCAGTATCTTTCTGTCTGTCTATCTATATATCTTTCTATTTCCAGTCTGTTCTGAACTTAATTAGTTAGAGGATTGTTTGCTGATATATAATTCATTACAAAAACTACATGAATGCATATGTTAGGGTTGCAATGCAAAGTGTACAAAGCAGGGAAATGCATTGTTAGAGTAAAAAAATCCACTGAGCTTTGTGAATCTGTGTTGCCGCATCCCTTGAGGCTTCAATGATCACGGGGCACAACTTTGGTGCTGCTGTAACCTCAGCACCTTGTTTTCGAGCATTAGCATGTGGTTGTTGTTTCTCTGCATGGATAGACAATGCCAATGTTAGGGCAGCACCAGTACCACATTATGTGATTGTTCAAACCCCAAGCAATGCAACAGCACGCATTCAACAATGCTAAGTGAAATGTTTACCCAGACATTTGATTTCCCAACGTTTTACACTTTGTGCTGTAGCCTTAACTTCTGTATTAGTAAACTTTTTTTTGCAATGAATTTTCAGTCATTTTGAGATAGCTCATACCCTATGCCTGTAGTTAGCTTCATGTTTGGCCTACGGGGCCAAACGTGAATCAGTCAGATAACCTGTGGGACACTGCCCCAGACTTGTAGTTTGCTTTGTGCCTGGGCCTGCAGGTCCTACATGAAACAACTGACCTTTCTGGCACTGCCCCAGACCGGTAGCTTGCTTGACATTGAGGTGTAAAACAAAACTAAGTATGTGCACATGTGCAGTTTCCTTTTTTTAAACTTTTTTTTAAAAGATGCAAAAAAACCTGTCAAAAGAATGTGAACTGTGCATTAACTTTAGTGCGCAATCCTGAAAACACATTTCAGATAGAATTAAAAAAACTGCCACATATATGATGATGAAGGAGGATGGTAACTTGCAGATTAATGAAATTCAGGATAAAAACTATTACAAAATGTGAAAGTTATGAGGAAAAGAATATCGACATGAAAAAAAAAACAAGTCCATGCCAGTGTGTAGTTCATGTTTTTTCGGACTTGAGGTTGTTTTTACTAGGTTTTCCTGGCTTCATTCAGTAGACGGTGGCTGGCTGAGGTGGAGGGAGGGTTGTGATCGTCCTCCTCTGAAGGATCTTATATCCTTTTTCTGGAAGATGAGTGGGAGAGCAGAGTGTTGAGTGCCAGAGCATGGTTTGGCAGTGATTAGTTTTTCTGAGGGTGAAGGAAAGGAGACAGAGATGAAGATGAGTCAGGGTGATGACAATACCAGCAGTGGAGATGGCTCTTGCCTGATGGCAGAATGGCGGATGAGCACACTGGGATGGGGGAGGTGGGAGAGGGCAAGAGAGATGGACACCAGTGACTGTACCAGCAGTGGGGATGGGCTCATGACCATGGGTTATGCAACAGGAACAATGGTGGATTCATATTTAGCTGCAGAGCCCTGATAAGGGCAACTGACCCACCTCTGACTGTTCTGTGCACAGCAGAGGCCATGGCACGTGAATTTCCCTTAGGTTTTTAATACTGGGTCATTTTCCCATTTCTGTGATACTTGCTGGCCAAAACCCCGTGAAACCAAATTTCACCACACTTGGCAGATCAAGAGATCTTCTGCTAGAGTACACACTTGGGAACATCTTGTGAAAATCCATCAAGGAATGGCAAATATATAAGTGGCTGAACATTGTGTTTTAACATTAGCATGCCTATCCAACCTTAATTGTAATGGCACTATCATACCAATATAATACCATAACCCAATGCAATTTGGATTTCTAATTTGCACCCACATGCATGGCAGAAGATCATTTGTTCATAATATGGCACCCTCTATCTGGAAAAGAGTGTTCTAGATAACAGTCTACAATAGTGTAACCCCACCAGCATGTAGTTGCTTCCCTGGATTACATGAAGCCCCAGCCACTTTCCTGCACATCTGTTTTCTCCAGAGTCCAAGGACTAGGAATGCTGGTGTGGGAGTAGAAGCAGGAATGGTAAGTAGTGCTAAAGTTTCGGTACTGACCGCACCATTGAACCCCTGCTCTGGCCTCACAACAGCACTGTAGCACAGCAAAAGTGGTTTCTACTTTTGCTGACTGAGGAGCAAAAATGCTTCAGTGGGGATCCTCCAAGATGGCCACCCTACTGACTGCAGCATCAGTGCAAACCTGTGCAGGCAGAGGGGCACAATAATTGTTTCATGGTAGAAGTCCTTTGAAATAAGGACTTTACTGCTGAGTGCCAATAAGGACTACAAAAGGGCAGCCATCTTGCTTACCTCTGACCCCAAAGGACATGTCAGTGGAGTCAGAGGAAAGGTCAACATTTTAGGATCTACAAGCCTGTTCTGAGCCACAAAGAGCTCCAGGGACACTGAAGGGCTTCACCCATTCACTTGGATATTGGACAGTCAATCAGCCAGCAAGTAACATCCAGCCAAACCCTCCCTGCTCTTGTGTTCCGTTAGGAACCTTTTAAGCATCAGTTCAGTCTGCCTGGAGCCAGAGTGGAGTGCACACCTATCATTTGCAAATATGTTAGCTGTGCTGCACAGAAACTTTGGAGGGAGAAACCTGCTTTGCTAGCCAAGAAGGAGGAGACTACTGCTTGCAGCAAAACAGATGGAGACACTACAATCAGCATCTGATGGAGTCACCCTGCATAGGTAAACTGCCCTGCAGCTGGACTTCAATGTGCATCCAGAGACACCCTTTCCAGAATCAGACCTGAGAGGGGACTGCAACTGCGACACATACAAAGAGACCTGGAAGTCACCACTTAGTCACCACAGCCAGGTGACTGTGTGTCCATCAGTGGTTTGTGCTGATGCTCCAGTCAGTAGGACAGCAGTCTTGGAGGATCCTCACTGAAGCATTATTGCTCCTTAGTCAGGGAGTTGTCTTTAGGATAAAGGAGGTGGGTCTGGAGGGCACGATTTGCCTGACCACCCCAAGAGACCAACAGAGTGAAGGCTCAGCTCATCTGTCAGAGAGGGAGCAACTGGCAGATGAGAGCTGAGGGAGCCATCAAAGGTTGGCTCGAGGACTGCAAGGCAGATCCTGTACATCCAGCCAGGACAGCATCCATAAAGTGAAGGTATCACAGCCAGAGGTGAACTGTGAGTAACCCACCAGGGCCTATGGGTCCTGCAACACCATCGTTTATTGATTTAGTTAGGGCTACAGATTTGGGGCTGCTGATTTAGTAGACTAGGCCATTCAGCAAATTATTCTCTGGTTTTGATTAATTGTGTCATAGCACACCAACACTGGTCAACCACATGCAATGCAACCACTGGACCTGCCACAGTCTAACAACTGGACACTTAGGCTATTCTGGGGGCTCCCTAAAAGAACTAAGGGTACAGTATATTGGTGGCAGTGGGGATTGGGGTAGTGGCTCAACAGTAAAGTTAGGCTGAGCACTGTGTTAGTTGGGGAGTAGACTGTTAGACCAGATAGCCACTGCATTATCTTTTTACCTGCCTAACTCTTTTTCCTTCCCCAGCACCTTAATCTTGACCCCCCAATAAAATACTTGTTAGTTGTTTAAATACTTGACTCATGAGCATATTATTTTAATATGTTAAGGTATTTATTTTTCAGGAACTCTTACTTGCATTGTGTGGGAAGTGGTTGAGCTGTACCAGTGGGTAGGCATTGTTTCCCAGTGGGTAGTGCTAACTTTTGAAACAGCCCAGTTAAACTTTCTCTAGGTGGCTTGAAAAAAATCTAGAAATTTCATTGGCCAAGAGAGATCACCTGACTGTGCATTAAATCTCTATAAATGCATGGTCAGGTGCCAAATCTCATTTTCTTTCCCAAGAAACCTACCTTAGAGCCATTTTATAAATGTAATAAGCCCTTCCAGGGTGTGCATCATAGGATTTTAATGTACTTCCCAGGGGTATAAGACACTCAGCCTTTGGACTCATTCCTTACTACACCCCTGGGGCATGCTTTATAATCTTATAATGCACACTGTGTTGTGGCTTATTACTTACTTATAGCATATTTGGGTAACGACTATCCACAGGAGATACTGAAACATAGCGAGATAGAAAATAACGGCAGAAAAAGGTCTGGCAGCCCACTGAGTCTGCCCTAGCTTGCCTATCTAAAGGACTGCACCTCTGTCAGTACCCCTGAATTTCCCAGCCTACCCATTTACTCAGTCGCACTATACCCATATGCCTGTTTCATCCCCTCTTGACCCCTCCTCCATCTCAGCACATATGACTTTGTCTGGAAGTTTGTTCCATTCTACCATCACCTTTTTGGTAAAAAAGTACTTTCTAAGATCTTTATTGACTTTCCCTCTCACCAATTTGCTGACCTTTCCTCCAGTGGAAGCATTACTATTTAATGTGACTGAGCCCCTTGTATCCAACCTATTGATACTGGGGAAGAACTTCAATTCTTCAATTATGTCCCCTTGTTTCCTCCTACCCTGCAGAGTATACATGTTCAAAAATCCTCCTTGCATCCCTCTTGCATCCCCCCATGCTGATTCTGGATCATCTTGGAACCCCTCTCCTGTGCCTCCTCCAGTCTCTCAGACCCTGGCCTTTTAACCTTATTTGAGCCCATAAGGCAGGGGTAGTGTACAGACATCTCTGGCAACCTGGTACAATTATAGAACAATGTCCAGAAATCAAGCACCCGATTGGCTGACTCATGCTCCAAAGGGGTGGGTGAACTGCCAGAAACCATCATTTCTAATAGCACATTTAGAATTTAAATATAGAATACAAAATAAAAAAAAAAGAAAAACATTTCAATTTTATTATAGAAAAAAGACAAAACAGGGCTTGGTTACCTTTGTTAATCTGGGCCTTTTCAGCATGGAAGAAAGGAGGATTAGAGGTGATCGAATTTTGATTTTTAAAATCATGAGGGGAGGAAGAATTAATAAGAAACTTAAATACTGTCTCAAAACATGAAGGTAATGTGACCAGGGGCCACAGTTTACAGAGACAGGGGAGTGCTTTCAGGAGTGAGGTGCGGAGGGACTTCTTCACTCCGAGGATGGCGAATGTTTTGAATAGAGTACCAAAGTCAGTGGTGGGAGCACAAAATGCAATGAATTGTACGGCACAATTTAATATGTATATCAAGGTATTAAAATAAAATGCTATCACCCCCCCACAGTGATGCTAGGTAACCTGAGCCAATCAGACTGCCTAGCGTCACTGAGATGATCCTCCTGCCCCAGCCCCTCCCTTGCAACCATGGTTCCTAGATGACTCCTAATACAACTCGCTGCTTCAAGTTTCTGCAGGTACAGTTACGTGGTATGTGCAGCCACACATTGCAGAGGGAGGGGTGTCTGTCTAGCTGGTTTTAGTCTTGCTATCCCCATGTCAAAATCAAGGATAGGGGCAAGGGGGAGTGGCAGAATGGATGGTGTTTGGGCATGTGGGAAGGGACTAAAACTGAGCTATCTGTGGAAGCTTTTAAATTGGTATGCAGTTACAGGGTTGGTTCCTGTTAGTGTGCCAGGAGCCAGTGACAATATGCCAATATGCCAGTTTTTAAACTTGTGGGCATTGGATAAGGGAGAGGTGGGTGGGATACCTTGTAAACTTTAAATGAGGGAGTGGTGGGTGGCCAGGAGACTAGCCATGGCAACCTGCAGGGGAGTTTTTTTTTTTTTGGCGACACTTTCCCAGATACGAATACCTCAGAAATAGCTACATTGCTTGTTATTCAGATCCAAATAACAAATAGTACATTATTCATGGTAGTTAGAAAATACTATTCATTACTCACACACCCCTACAGGATGCCTCTCTTAATATTAAAGTCAGGAACAGTCATCAGAATTGCTTCTGTTATACCCTGGCAGGAGAACATTTTCAGTTCCGTGTTCTCCTGTTTGGATTATCATCCACACCTCATATTTTCACAGGTGTTTTGGTGTGGCTGCTGCTACCCTTAGAAGGGAAGGGTTTTTCATTTTCCCTTATCTGGATGATTGGCTCCAGAAAGCCAGGTCAAGAGATCTGGTTTAGTTTGCACTTTTCCTGGCCTCACATTTATTTCCAGAGTTGGGAATCACCGTGAAGGTGACATAGAAACAGAAACATAGACTTTGATGGCAGATAAGAACCACTTGGCCCACCTAGTCTGCCCATTTCCCCTACCTACAGGATAAGCTGCAGATCCTAGTTAACCAACAGCCTATTTCTTCCTACCCCCCACAAAAATTGCCTTATGTCTGTCCCATGCATTCTTAAATTCTCACACAGTTTTAGACCCCACAACCTCCTCAGGAAGGCTGTTCCATGCATCCACTACCCTCTCCATGAAAAAATACTTCTTCACATTGCCCCTGAGCCATCCTCCCTCTATCTTCAAATTGTGTCCCCTTGCTCTTGCACATCTCTTTTTCTGAAAGATGCTACCCTCTTGGACTTTGTTGATTCCACTGAGGTACTTAAAAGTTTCTATCATGTCCCCCCTCTCTTTCCTTTCCTCAAAGGTATACATATTAAGCTCCTTTAGTCTCCTCATATGGCCTATCTTGCAGACCCTGCACCATTTTAGTTGCCCTCCTCTGGACTGCCTCCATCCTGTCTATGTCCATGCGGAGATGGGGTCTCCAGAACTGGACGCAGTACTCCAGGTGGGGTCTCACCAACTGTCTGTACAAAGGGATAACAACTTCTTGTTTTCTGCTGGTGATGCCTCTCCCTATACATCCCATTATCCCCCCAGACCTCCCTACTGCCTTCTTACATTGCTTGCTAACCTTAAGGTCATCTGATATGATTACCCCCAGGTCCCTTTCCATTTTTGTTGTTGTTACTACCTCCCCCCATTGTGCAATCTTCCCCTGTTTTTTTGTTTCCCAGGTGCATTATTTTGTACTTCTTTGCATTGAATTCAAGCTACCATACTTCTGACCATTCCTCCAACCTTGTCAAGTCCCTTCTCATCCTTTCCACGCCTCCTTGTGTATCAACCCTGTTGCAGATCTTTGTGTCATCTGCAAAGAGGCATACTTTTGCTTCTAGCCCCTCTGCAATGTTACTTATAAAGACATTAAAAAGGACTGGACCCAGTACTGAACCCTGTGGTACCCCACTAGTAACCCCTCTTTCTTCAGAGTGGACTCCATTTGCAATTACCTTTCTGTGTCCTGTTGTCCAACCAATGTTTTACCTAGGCTACCACCCTGGGACCCACTCCCAGGCTGGTTAATTTGACTATTAATCTTTTGTGTGGGACAGTGTCAAATGCCTTGCTAAAGTCTAGGTAGGCCAAGTCCACAGCCCCTCCCTAGTCTACTACTTTGGTCACCCAGTCAAAGAAATCAATTCGATTCATCTGACATGACCTTCCCGCTGTGAACCCATGCTGCCTTGGGTCCTGTGCCACACTGGCCTCTAGGTACTCAACAATTCTTTCCTTCAGAAGTGATTCCATCACTTACCCTATCACAGAGGTCAAACTGACAGGTCTGTAGTTTCCTGCCTCTGTCTTGCTCCCACTTTTGTGAAGGGGAATCACATCTGCCTTCCTCCAGTCCTCAGGTACCACACCATCCTCCCATGATTTATTAAAAAGGGTAGTCAGTGGTGTCACTGGTTCTCTCCTTAATTCTTTTAGAATTATGTGGCTAATTCCATCAGGCCCCATTGCTTTGTCCACCTTCAGTTTTAGGAATTCTTTCAGAACCCTTTCTTCTGTGAAAGGACTGGGATCGACCCCCCCTATCCAGAGTGCTTCTGTTAATTGGATTAGGTACCTCCCCCTCCTCCTCTTTTGTGAATACTGAGTAGAAGTATTCGTTCAGTATCCCTGCTTTTTCACTGTCCCTCTCTGCCCATCCACTGTCCATTCTATTCAGTCTCACTATCCCTACCTTTGTCTTTCTACACTCCCTGATACACCTATAAAAGGTTTTATCCACCTTCTTAACCAAGTTGGCTATCTTTTCCTCAGTTTGGGCCTTTGCTATTCTGACTACCACAGTCTTGGCTTTCTGTTAGGCTCTCCATTGCATGGGTATCTCATTTGATACCACTGTTGGCAGGGCATTTCTGCCCCATGACAGGACAGATGATCTAGTCAATTATGTCCAGATGGTCAATGAGAGCCCCTCTGTCTCCGCTCAGTCACTACTCTATTTCCTCGGGCTCATGGTTGCTTTCATCTCTATGGCACCTCTAAGTTAGATATGTGCATCCCACACTGGCTGTTATATGTCCAATGAGATCAGCATGAGGACTCTCCATATAACATTTAATTGGTTACATCACTCCACCATGTGTTACAGTAGTGGAGATATCAATCAAATCTCCTGCATGGAGTGACATTTTTTTCATTGATTCCAATGCAAATCCTGACCATGACAGCTTTGGAGTCCAGATGGGGTGCTGATCAGGGGCCCAACGTAGCCCTTGGATCTTGGAGTGATATGGGCCCTGTTCTGCATATTAATGCCTTAGAAATGAGGGCTGTCCTCCTCAGACCTTGAGCCTTTGAGTCTCAGTTCATCCAAAGCCCTCTGCTTACCAAAATGAATAAAGTAAATGTTATGTGTTATATCAACAGGCCAGGGAACAGTCACTCTTACTCCCTCTGCAGGGCAGCCATGAAGGTATGGGACAGGGCATTATCACATGGGCTTATGCTCCAAACTGTTTTTCTTCCAGGTGTGCCTGGTGACTCTAAGGGGCAGCCAGATCGAACACATCCCTGGGAACATGAAAGGGAACTACTGATGCCCTTGACTGATGACCTGTCTGTGCTGTTGTGACCCCCGTCATGTGGTCCTGGCACCTTGTTGTGGTTTGCATATATATTTTACTATTGTCCAGAAGTAGGCACTTTGCTTCTCTTTTACAATTTTTTTTTTATATTTTTATATCAGTTATTGGTTTAGTGGGGTGTTTGCAATTTTTCCCAAATCTCAAGGGACCAGCTGGTGCTTCCTGGTGGAATTTGTCTTTTTTCCCTCCTTGTGGGATATCTAGACAGTATACTGGGGGGGGGGTGCTCCATAAGTTTATTGTCCCTAGGTCTCTGCAGTTCCATCCGGCACATACCTGGAATGACTTTGAACCTTCTAGACTTGGTTATCTCCTTCTCTAATGGCCCTGAAGAGGTTACACTGCATGTCTGTTTGGCTGGCTCCCAGTTGTTATGGGATGTGAGGTATGGTTCATCCTGCTACCTTGGCTTAATGTGTCCACTTCTATTACTGATTCCCAGACTATTTCTGCTGTGGCCAGATGTGCTTCTGCCCTGTGGGGCAGTGTGCCTTTTCTTTCTCAGCACTGGGGCCTGGAATCATGCCTCATGTGGATGTGTTGACTTTGGCCTTGTACTAGGGTCATATAGGCATTTGTCTTTGTACTGCTTGGAAATTGTTCCAAAGGCATGGCCCAATGGAGGAGGGGTCCTTGATGAAGACAGAACAGTTACTTAATGTAACAGTAGTTGTTCAAGAGAATCTGCTCCATTGGGCCATGGATCATTCGCCCTCCTTACCCCTGATGTTTGGTGCCACTGGCCGGCAGCTTATGATTTCATTCCATGTGTTGGGGGATGCCCATCGCTGATGAAGGATGCTGCATTCCAGTTCCATGCCTCTCCCTGTATGCCTGGCATTGGTTTGATCTCCTGATTCCTACTGGACTCTTGCCCTCTGAGCTATCTCCGTCAGTGAACCGAGGAGTGATGGGGCCATCCATGATTACACAGACACCGCGCTGCACATCATCGTGTGTGGCCACTGTCTAGCAAAAGTTTCCAAGTGGTCCTGTTGCTGATGGCTATAATTCCAAAGGTGTGGCCCAATGGAGGAGATTCTCTTGAAGATCTACTGTTACAGTAAGTAACTGTTCTTTCCAACACACTGACACCGACCTTACATTTCATTTAAATCTGCTGTTGCTCTATTAAAAAATAATCAGTCCTACATTTAACAATGCAATGCTGCATTTTCTAAATGCATGGGACCCATGATTTTCAAATGACTACTTCTCCAATGTGATTGCTTGTTTAGGAGCATAACGTTGCACAGTGGCCATTTTGTGCTATCCACAGACAGGTTTGCAAATTTGATAGGTTACTGCTCCCCATCTGATGCTCCATCATTCGGACAACGGATCATACAAGTGCTGGTAATTTATGGACATACAGTACCATCCAATCCAATATGCCTTATGAATTCCAACATGCCCAAACATTTTTTTTACAAATGTTTACACTTGCAGTATTGGAAGTACTTGAAAAGAATGGGTGACAATATTCTCGCTGAAACAGTGGTTGAAAAAACCTAATGAGCCAATCATTTTCTTCTTTTCATAAAACTGTGCATTTCTATGTTAAAAAACACTATTATATTTTGGAAGATATGTTTATCTAGGAGAACTAATTTTGTCATTTTAATAAAATTCATTTTAAAAAGTACAGATATTAAACTAGAAATGCATGATTAAATTTAAATGCTTACCCTGTCTTCATGATATTGTACATGTTTGAATGTGGTCCACTATAAATGATTATGTTGCCCTTTATTCTGAGTCACAGCTTGTAGTTTCCAAAGCTGATCATTTTCATATGACTAATAAATGTTCATACTAATTAGCTATTACTGTAGATTCAAACATCAAAAGACCCAGCTGCCCAGCAATTACTGGCAAGTCCAGGACTCCATGGTAATGATGCCCTGTAATTTATCAAGCTTTTACAAGTACCATGACATTTGGGTCATATGCAATATGAAATTAATAATATATGCAGTATGTTATGAGCATTTGTTTGCAATAACAAATGCTTATTGCTGTTTAGCAAAAGGGCCAATAATGCAAGAGAGTTGTTTACCAACATCCCATTTTTTTGCCGCAAATGTCCAGATTTTAAGTGATGTAGTGGGGTAGATTTTTACATGTAATTGATATCTTGTACCTTACCAGTTCAAAATGTCACACGCTCTACAGTACACGACATGACCGCGAAGTATGAACAGCGCGGTAGGTAAGAGCAAGAGGGTGCAAAACCACAAAAGGAAGTATGCACAGTAGTGCACCCTCTCTCTCTTCCCAGTGCAGGATAAGAATCCTGCTGGGACAGGGGTCTGCCAAGCAGCTGCTGTGGCTTGATGGATTGAGCCACTGGTGGCATGGGAGGCAAGCAATGCATTTGGGACCAGGTTTTGATTCCCGGTCCCAGACGCATGGAATTTTTTCCTTTTATCGCACTTTGTGCGATATTAAGTGTTAACCCCCCCAGAGTTAGTTATATTAGTTGAAGAGGTTCGGGGGGCATAGCCCCCCATAATGGGGGTGAGGGTGGAGCCCCCCCCTGCAAAAACAAGAATTATGCCATTTGCAATATATTGCACGGTATAATGTCTTGTGACATTATGACCCCATGCCATCTTGTACAGGGTTTTAAGGCCACATTTCCAGTCATCCAGGGGATTTGTTTTCAAAATTCATGACCATGAAAAGCACCAGTGTATGGCCACAAATAGTAGTGGTGTGCTAGCCACAACAACATTTGTAGTTTTGTGTAACATTTATTTTTTTTTGCTTCAGTAGAACTCCATCCTTTTTTCCACTGGAGATGATGAGTAGAGTTGCAGCAAAATTTTATTCCATCAGCAAAGTTGCTGTGAAGTGGCTGAAATTCACATCCAAGGAGTTTTCCAAAGTTTTCCCTCCCATCAGCAACTTCGACTTTGCCTGAAATCACAGTTTTCCATGTGAATGGTGGATTTTCACTGCGAATGGCAGAATTTCATCTTTGAATAGTGGAATTTTGCTGCAGTTGTAGAATTCAAGGTGAAATTCTGCTGTTTGCAGGTGAAATTCCACCATTTGTGGTGAAATTCCACACTTTGCAGATTGATCTGCACTTTGTGAATTGCATTAACTTTGTGGATTAATTCACAGAGCGAATTTGGACAATGTCGCCCACCTATAATGATGAGTCTCTCACTCAGCTCTTGTAGTATTTTCCTTAAAGACAATGTGTGGCTTTTTCAAAGAGTTGGGTCCATTTTTTGGAAGTGGCTACCAAAATCCAGCCTGGGAGTCAGACCATGAAAAGTTGGTCTAACTCCTAGGGTGGAACTCTGCAACTGTGCCCCAAAAATGGGCACAATTCCTGTAGTTGTGGCAGAAATAGTAGTAAACTGCAGGAAGTGTCAGAAATGCTTCCAAGTGTCTATGAATAAGGCGCAGACATTTGGACGCATTTGTGTGGATGCAGCATGGGTCTGAAATAGGGATGCAAGTGCTGCACCCAGACATATAAGAATTCCACCAGATGAATTTAAAATGCTATGGTTGCCATGTTGCAATGCTTTTTTTCTTAACTCTCTGTTTTTCTTCCTCTAAGTCAGCAGGGATACCGCCACTCTGCCTTCACACCCTACACCTGGCAACCCCCACCATGCCAGTTTCAGTCTGGGGAGGCCTGCAGCTTGCCCCATGCAGCGGGCTTCCACCCATGCCAGTGAGGTGGAGGGAGAAAACTGGAGCCATCGGAGGCCCCAGCCATTGCTTAGCCTGGTGTGCCATATGGGCAGAAGCCCAGGGCCATTACAGTGTATGGCCTGGATGGGATTTCCCAGTTATATGACCCCAGAGGTGCAGACATGCAATTACATCAGCATGGGGTGGGTGCACTTCCACACTCATACCAAAGATATCTACCATTGCCTCCCAACTACGGAGTGGCCCCAACTGCTACACACCCAGCCTCTGCTGGGTGTTGCTAGATGCCAGAAAGACCACAACCCTTCCCTCCAGAGGATGAGAGCTGTCCATGGGATACTCATCCTACCTCCCTCTGGCTGACCCTCTGACCCCATGTGCTCTCTCCTGAACATGGGTTAGTGCCGCAAATGGTAGTGCTACTACTGTGCTGGTGGGTCTGCCACATTGCAATGCTTTTGTATTGTGCACCATGCTTTGGGGGTTTTGTTTGAAAACTCCCAAAGATGCTGGTGTTCTATTCCAAATCTGTATACTTGCACCTGCATGAGGGTGCTGTGGAAACAGAGAGCTAAGCTGCTTATGGATTGCATTGCTGAATTTGCAAAGCTGAAGCCTGTCTAACATAGTTTCTGCAAATGGGTGCTAGTGACATTATTGGCAAATGATTGGCTGGCAAAAAAAAAATAGCTTTGTCTAATTTTACATGAAGATAAAATAAAGACGAAAGCCGTCCTTGTACTTAGTGTCTGATCCACAAAAGTGTCCAGGCCCTTCTAAATGTATGGAGATAGATAGATAGATACCTTATTTATATAGTGCCCCTTCCCGGAGGCTCAGAGCACTGCACAATTCATAAAAACATCAAATAAAAATATCTCAGATAGAAAAACATCAGACTAGAAATAGAAAAGTAGCAGCAATCAACTTACAGAATAAATAAACAATAAAATCAAAATAACTCTAAGAACAAATTATATACATATCTACCTATCAGCCAAGACAGTCAGCAAACATATAATTATATTAATTATACAGCTCATAGACTTGACCAAACAAAAATATTTTCAGGCCCTTTTTAAAGGATTCCACTGAGGGTGCCTCCCTTTTATTTGCTTAACTCATTGCCTCCTAGAATATGCCTGTAGGTGGCAGCAAATGTTCTGCAGTGTGCCCCAGAATTACTACAGAAGTCACCTACATACTTCCTGTGTGCCTCAGTAATGTTTAGAGATGTCACTCACATGTTTTAATATTATTTGCCAGCCAGAATTGATTAGCATTGACTGCATAGCACCATTAGAAAGGTAATGTTGTGTTGAACAACTTTGCCACTGACACTTTGTGTGTATCATGTTCACTTTAGGAGTTATTCACATTTGTTTATGACATGGTGTGTAAAGCAGACATTCTGTCCATCAAGAACCACCTAAGCACTTTGAAGAAAACACATTCTGGGTATCTCAGCCAGTATAAAACAAAAACTGAATTGAGCACAATTGATTGCATAGCACCACTGGAAAAGCAATTTTGTGCAGAACAACTTTGCTGCTGATACCTTGTGTGTATCATGTATACTTTAGGAGTTATATGCATTTGTTTATGGCATGGTGTGTATGGATCAAATTTATCCCTCAAACCTCAGCAACGCACCTTGCCTAAAATGGGGGAAAATTATGTTTAATACTACAGAAATAGTTGGTGTTTTTACAAACAAATTATTAAAATTACATCTAATGTCTGGATGCTTAATTTGGTGTTGATATGTTACATATTTCCCCCCCAAAAAAGACTTACAGTGCATTTTTTAGTGGAGAACATATTTTTTGTTTTGCTATTTCAACCAGCATAGAAAAAAACGAAATTACCTATTATTACATGCATACCACCGTTGGAAAGGTAATTTTGTGCAGAACAAGTTTGTCACTCATACTTTGTGTCTAGCACATACGGATTTTGTGCTATTAGCATTTGTTTGCGGCATGCTGATTATGGCTTAATTTTGCTTAGAAAGGCCCAGGATTCACTGTTAACAGTATACAGGAGACAAGTGCTGCAACTTCAGAGAGCTCCTGTGGAGGCAATGAGTTAATAGTGAATTCCACAGGGTTGGCACGGCCTCTGAAAAAGCTTGACCACCTGACTGCTACAGCCTAGACCTGGGAACCACTAGAAGACAACCCTCCGAGGAACAGAGAGAATGTGTCGGGCAATGAGGAACCAGGAAGTATTGCAGGTAGTCTGGTTCCCAGCCATGTAGGGCTTTATAGGTCAGTAACCTGACCTTGAAGACAATCCTCCACCTTATTGTCAGCCAGCGCAGTCTGCGGAGCACAGGCATGATGGGATCTGATCTTAATGCACCAGTCAGCCTCCTGGCTGCCACATTCTGCACCAGCTGCAGATGGTGGACATTGCCTCCAGATAGCCCTAGGTAGAGAACATTGCAGTAATCCAACCTAGATGTGATGAAGGCATGCACTAAGTTGGTGAGGTCCTCAACTGGTAACAAGGCTTAGATCCATGCAATGTTCCTCAGATGGTAAAAGCCACTTTGGATGATGGCCGACATTTGAGCATCAAGTGTCAGACACACCCAGATCCCTAACCCAACTGGAAGGGATCAAAGAGACACCTCCTAGCACCAAGCCAGAATCATTCCTCAATCCTCCACCATCCCGTCGCTGACCAGGATCCACCACCAGTACTTTTGTCTTGTCTTGGTTGAGTCATAGCCAGTTATGAGTCATCTAACTCTGGTTCTCGGCCAGGCAGGTGTTAAACACAGAGGCGTCCATCTGGTTTCCAGGTGCACAGGACAGGTATAGCTGAGTATCATCAGCATAGCGATGAAAACCCAGCCCATACCACCTGATAACATCTCCCAATGGCAGAATATATACCGTGAACAACAGAGGTGCCAGGACCAAACCTTGTGGAACTCCACAGTGCAGAGGCATTGGGTTAGAGGAGGATAACTCCATAATCACACTCTTCACTCTGTTCATGAGATAGGATCTAAATCAGCTGATGACAGTGCCAGTTAATCCACGCCATTTCTTCAGACAGTCCAATAGCACCTCATGGTCCACTGTGTCAAATGTTGCAGAGAGATCCAGGAGAACAAGGATGGTATGCTCTCCCCCACCTCTTGCTATTTGAAGATTGTTACGCACCGTCATCAGGGCAGTCTCTGTGATATGCCCAGGCCAACAGCTAGACTGGAAGTGCTCAAAAGTGGCTGGGGAGGCAAGACTGGCCTCAAGATGAATGGCCAACACTTTTTCTAAAACCTTCCCTAAAAATGGGAGGTTTGTGACTGGTTTGTAGTTAATGAGACAGTCTGGGTCCAATGAGGGTTTCTTCAAAAGGGGTCTCACCAATGCCTCTTTCAAGGCCACCAGGAAGACCTCACTCCTCAAAGAACACTGGACAATGACAGCAACCATGGGTTATCTCAGGTCCACACAATCAACCAAAAGTCAGGTTGGACCTGGGTCTAGACTGCAATGGTTGGTCACAGCCTCGACACCAACTCAGCCACCTCCTCCACCCCAACTGGATCAAACTCATCCCAGACAGGAGGGATGTCCTGACACATCCCCGATCCAACCCTGCAGGTTATTTTATATCGAGCTACTAGAAAGTTTGATTATTTAGCATTTATAGAGGATTTAGATAGGATTAACTGGGAAAGAATGTGGATAATTCCTGAAATTGATTTGGCTTGGAATTATTTTCTCTCAGAGTTGATGCAGGTGATAGACTATCACATGCCAATGAAAGAGAGGAAGGTTAAACAATCTTCTGCTCCATGGTACTCAGTTACTCTGAGAAGGCTAAAAAGGAAAAAGGGTCAAGCTTGGATAAAGGCACGTAGTACAGATTCTCAGAAGGATTGGCAATATTATAGAAGTCTTAGAAACTCGTATGTAACTGCTGTTAGAAATAGTAAAAGATTATATTATCAATCTAAATTAGAAAATTCTGCAGGGAATGTCACTACTTTTTGGGATATAATTAAAGAGATTAATGGTCACCACAAATAGGGTGGGAAAAGTAAAATTGAGATCCCAGGTTTTCAGGGGGGTAAATCTTTGGCAGATGGGTTTAATAATTATTTTGTTAATTCAGGAAATTTCTTTGGTACTTCTGATTTATGTCCTAGTAATGATGATCCATTGGTGCATACAGATTTATCTAAGTTGTTTTCTATGAAAAAACTGGAGGAGTATGAAGTAATTGAAGCCTTGTTGGGTTGGAAGACATCAAAGAGTGGTGGCCCTGAGGGATTGACCCCTAATTTACTAAAAATTTCAGCTTTGAAGATAGCAGCTCCCCTTACCTATTTGTATAATTGGTCTATTGAGGAGGGAATAATGCCATCTGATTGGAAAATAGCTAGGGTTGTCCCAATATATAAAGGTGGGAGTCGGGATCAGTTTAATAACTACCGACCAATATCTTTATTATCACAAGTGTCAAAGATATTGGAGGGCTTTGTGGCTTGACAAATGATAGCATTCATGAATCAGAATGATTTGTTTGACAGATATCAGTCAGGTTTCCGTAAATCGCATAATACAATTTTGGCCGTGTCGAGTATCTTGGATGATGTCAACAAAGCTATGGAAAAGGGCCTTGTGACAGGCGCCATCTTTGTTGACCTCTCCAAGGCCTTCGACATGGTGGATCACCAGATACTTTTACTAAGTTTGAAGGATATTGGACTCTCAGGTGGTGCTCTTAGGTGGTTTTCCTCTTATTTAGAGGGTAGGATGCAGACAACGGTTATTAATAAGATTGCATCATCACCTCTGCCAGTGGTACGGGGGGTCACTCAGGGATCAGTGCTCGGTCCCTTGCTCTTTTTGATTTATCTTAGAGAATTGGGATGTCATGTAAATAATATGGCTTATCAATTATACGCAGATGATACAATAATATATACTTCTGCTTCCTCAGTGGAAGAGATCCAATTAAATTTACAGTTAAGCTTTGATAAATTACATGAGTATCTGTCACAACGGAAACTTAAAATTAATGTAAGTAAGACAAAATGTATGTTATTGGATCTAATATGAAACTTAGATCTTGTACAAAATTGACAGTGCTAGATCCTGGGGGACAAAATTAGACCAAGTGATGACTTATAAGTACTTGGGTTTCTGGATGAATTCCTTGGCTACTGGTAATATACATATAGATGAGTTGGTTAAAGTAGTGGGTGAGGGTGGGATTGTATTGAAAAAAAAATTGTTTAGGTGGAATTATGATAAAGAAAATTGTTGAGTCCCAGATATTTCCTCTTTTTGATTATGGTGATACACTGTATGATAATTCTCAGTTAGGTAGATTGTGCAGACTAGATGTACTGTATAATTGCCTTGCGAGATTGATCTTACAGTGTCCTAAAGACACCCATCATTGTTTAATGTACCAGAGATTGGGATGGACTTTGTTGACAGAGAGGAGACAGCTGCATAAATATATTTTGGCCTTTAAAAGTATTACTATGGTAATTCCAGAATACCTGGCTGAAAGGTTAGAAGTTAGGGAAATTAAACCTTCATTAAGAAATGCAGGATATAGGGAGTTGGTTATACCTAGACTAAAAACTAAACGTTCTGATTTTTTTTTTTAGTCAGTTAGTTCCTAGATTTTGGAATATGATTCCTGTAAGATTTCGGTTGTGTAAACATAAAATGCCTTCATGTAAAGCTGTTAAAACCTGGTATCTGGAATCACTTTCTGGGCAAAAGAAGAATTGTTGTGGTTAAATAAGTTTTATTGTTTCTTTTTAGTATGTATGTATGTTCTGTTTTCTTTTTTTGTGTTCATATATTTGTTGTAACCATAACTTTGTATGACCAAGGGTCACCATTTTAAATGAGTTTTACTCAATGGTCTAACCCATTTAATAAAAATGAAAAAAAAAATGAACCCTGCAAGCTCCATGAGCAGCACTGGAGCAGATCTCAGTCCTGATAGAAGACACTTTGTCGGCAAAGAATACAGCAAACTCATCACACTGTGAGCTTGAACTAGCTCCCCCAGTATGAAGACAGGCTGGGTACAATAGCCCGTTCACCATACAGAAAAGCTGAGCCAGTCTATTCCTTGCTGTAGCAATCTCCCTTGACAGAAAATCCACCTTCTTCCAAGAGATTGCCCTCTGATAGTCACCATAATGTGACTTCAGATCCAGTTTGTCCTCAATCAGCCTGATCTCCTCCAGCATCACTCCAGCCTCCAACCCTTATTCTTTAACTCCATCAGATAGGTCCAGCACCACCTGGAGTCCTGTTGGGGCCAGTCCCCATAAAAGGCAGTACTAGACCATCTCCACAGAGGGCAGACCCTCATGGGGCCCCAAACATGAACCTCACAGTGCTATGATCTGACCAAATGACTGGATCAATCCTGAGGTCATCTACTCAAAGACCCAGTGTAAATACCAGGTCCAATGTGTGTCCAGATAGAGGACCATTAAAAGCCAGAGAGTGCATTATCAGTGCATACTGGCATATGCAGGTCACCCTGGATCATCCACAGCACTGGATGTGCATAACCCTCTGCACCCCATCATCTGTTTGTGTACGTGGGTTGCCATGTTGGCATTGGTTGCATGTATCCACAAGATGCATGGAAACTTTTCCATGCCATAGAGGGTGTTGAGGGGCCAGCAGCACCATTACATGATCCAGTGAGCTGCAGCATCACTGGCCAACACAGGGCATAAATCCTCCCCTGAGCTGTGCAAAGCACATTTGGGCCATGACCATCCCTGTTTCTGTTTGCCCACAGCCCTCTGAGCTGGTACAGAGAGTTTGGGGCCATCAGTCTAATTATTTGTTGATTTTTTTTATTTGTTCAAATTTATAAGTCAGAGATTTGGCAGTCCTTAGAGCACCGCCATATCCCACAATCCCTTGCTTCTTTGGAAAGCTGGGGATTCACTATGGCACTGGGCCAGGCAGGCATCCAACCTGGGCAGATGTCCACTGTCTGACCCACTCCATTCTGATATACCCCTCACTCCTCTATGCTGCTGCCTACATGCTATGTGGGGAGACTGGAGGTTGTGTATCCCACCACAGGTGTGTCTCTTCATGGTGCGGTGCTTTGCTGCCAAGATAGAAGATGCAGTGTTTAGAAAATTGTGGTTCTGTCTCCTTAAATTGATCTCATTTAGTATTCACAGTGGCAACAGCTTCAGTAACATGTGGGATACAGGATGTAGCTTCTAGGAGTGCTGCAAACTAGGAGCAGGCACAGAGCAATGCTGAAAGCAGGGATACTCAATTAAGTTAATAAAATGTTATGTGACTCCAGTGGCCTTGTTGTGAGGTAAACTACAGAGAACAGTACAACTGGTGACAAGGACAAGTAGATAAGCTACTGAACTCAGGAGGAAGATCCCTGAGCTCCAGGCTGACAGATCATGCATGCAACCTTGCCTCCATATTTGCTAACTGGGATGCTATCATATATGGCTTTGAAAAGGTGGAACGGTTGTGATTACCCTGCCTTGAATACAGGGCTGTCAGAAATAGCAATTATTACAATTAAATAAAATATATAGAAGTGTCCAGTTCGATCACTGGTACAATAATAAGCTGAATGTATACAGAAGCAAAATAGTAAGAGCACGTGGACGAAATGGTAGATGTGTTATAGGTCTTTCCAAAATGTGATACTTCCACTACTAGTAACCTTGCCTACAATTGGAGGAAATGGATAGACGGGTTAGAAAATCTTATGATTGTAATGAACATTACTGACCAAAAATGACAAAAAACATTACTACTCCATTACATAGGCAGTGAAGTACACAGCATTATATGATGCGCTCCTTGCCAGTGCAACATGGGACTATGATGCTTGCAAAAGTTCCCTATCTGACTACCTTAATCCTAGGCAAAATAGTGAATTTGAGAGATACAAATTTTGGACAGATAAATGGCTAACAAGTGAATCCATGGGATGTGTATGCCACTCTTTTGCAGGATTTAACAAGCATCTGTGAGTTTGTGGACGTGGACAGTGAGATTAAAACGCAGAGCGTTGTTCTAGATAATTTTTCCTTAATCAGCAGAAGAGCATTTAGGGAAGAACCATCTCCGACTGAACGTTTAAATATGGCAAGGACATTAGAGATCTCAGATTGTCAAGCTAAGACCATAGAACAAGTTGTGGAACAACATCTAGAGTGCAAAGTCCAACAGAAAACTGGTCCCACTTTGAGTCCATATCCTGCTGCTATAAATGTGTCTGGAACTACACTCATAAAGGTAGCCACCAGCAAATGGCCAAATGTATCATAAATGTGGCAGGCATAATCATTTTGCTGTTATGTGCTGCTCCGTGCATACTGCATCTCATCAGCAGCGACTTTCTAAAAGGCAAAGTGCTCAAAGAGTCGGCAATAAAATCGGGTATGTAGAATAAGAAGAGCCCACAGAAGATTACATGTTTGTGACATCATGAAAGCAAATGATTCAATGACAGGCAGCCCCATCACTATAACAGATACGTTAAACACCTAACTGTGGTTTACTATTGATCCTGGTGCCTCAGTAAATATTATGGGCAAGGACATATATGACAAACTAGAGACTAAACCTAAACTGGCAAAAGTCAAAACAAATATTTATCCTTATGGTTCCAACTCACACTTGAAAGTAGCAGGAGAATTTATCATACCTCTCAACCCTTCTTCACTGAAATGTGTGACAAGATGTGATGTGTGACAAATGACCAAAATGTGTAACATATTGTCAAACATGGCACTGCAAGCTCAGAACACTATGGCTATCAGTGCACTAATGTTCTTAATGTTTGCTGATAACTGAGCATAATAGAGTATTATGAATTTCTGCTTTAAAGACTCAGTGCGAAATGTGGAATATCACCTTCCCCATGTGGGACAAAGAATTTCTGAGGGGAAAATGAGTGACGTACCTTGTAATGTGTGACAGTTGAGAGGTATGTTTGTGATACATGGTAAAGGGGGATGCTTGTTGAGTTATAGCAACAGCTAAAACATTAGAGTATAAAACTATTGTGCAGGCTGTCACTAATAAAAACTCTCCATAAATTGAAAGCATGACACAGCGCAATTCTTCTTTATTTGAAGGACTAGGTAAATTAAAAGACTGACGGCTACAACTGCATGTAGATCAGTCAGCACAACCAGTGGCACAGCCACACAGGCAAATCCTGTTTCGTCAGAGAAAACTAGTAGAGGAGGAACCACAAAACTTGGAGGGGCCAAGTTATAATTGAGAGAGTTTCTGGTCCCACATCGTGGGTGTTGCCTACAGTTGCTGCCCCAACAGAAAAAGAGCCAGGCAAGATAAGGAGTTGCCAAGACAACAGACTTCCAAATACTGCAATATAGAGAAAAATACATATTTTGCCTAATTGTGAACGATATGATTCACTCAAATGTTGCAAACTGTTTTTTTCTAAACCAGATTTAAGCAAAGGTTACCATCAATTAGAATGGGCATCAGTGGCTCGTTATCTGACAGCATTTTCTACCCATGTAGGTCTGAAATGCTGCAACAGACTTATATTCAGAGTGTGCTCAGCAGCTGAAAGTTTTCAAGAAGCAATCAAAAGGGTAATACAAAATGTTCCCAATGTGCTTAATTATAGTGATGATATTTTAGTCTGGCAAAACTCAAAAGGAACATAATCAAGCTTTCAAATCAGTGTTTGACTGCTAATAACCTGGCACTGAATTGAGCTAAATGTGAATTTAGCAAGGCTACACTAGAGTTCTATGGCCATATGCTTTCAAATCATGGAATGAAACCAGGTCCAAGAAAGGTAGAGGCAGTAGAGAAGGCAGCAATACCAAAATATGCCAGTGAAGAGTGCTTGTTATTAGGAATGGCTAGTTACTGTGCAAGATATATTAGAAAGTTTTCCACTGCAAATGCTGCACTGAGGAAACTCACAAAGCAGAATACAGAATTCCAGTGGTCAGCTGCACATCAAATGGCATTTTACACCATAAAGGATTTATTGACCTCAGACATAACCATGTCATATGCTTCAATCCTAGCATGACAACATAATTAGTAGTAGATGCTAGTCCAGTCAGACTTGGGGCAACATTAACTCAGAAAAAGCCAGATGGTACTCCTTCGCTGGTAGTCTCCTATGCAAGCCAGAGCTGAACAATATCTGGCAACCCATGATCAAAGATGCTAGCATACATTGAACAATAGGGACTACACCTTCAGGGTTATGATTTCAAAATTATGCATAGACCAGTAAAAGATAATAACCCAGCAGACTATATTTCAAGGCAGGAACATCCATAAACTCGCCATTACCTGCAAAAGAATACATCAGCTTTGTAACTACTGTACACGTGTGGTGCCAAAAACTTAAACCCTTACAGAGATACAGGAAGCACCAAAACTGACAAGACTTTGCAGGCTCTGATGGAACTAATAAGGACACAGAAATGGTACAAAATAACAAGTACTGAGTTCCCTGACTCTGAAATAGACATATCTGAGTTGATACTGTGTTCCAGACAGAAAACTGAACTATCAGTTCTGGGAGATTGTCTAATTCTGAGAGAAAACAGAACAGTAATACCAGTCTCATTAAGAGCTAAAACAGTGATGGAAATTAATAGCAACATAACAGGTTGGATATCTAACTGGTTGGAAACTAGAACGCAGAGGGCGAGAATAAGGGGAATATTATTTGAACCAGGGGGTGTCTTGAGAGGTGTCCCTCAGGGGTCTGTGCTAGGTTCTGAATTATTCTCACTATACATCAATTATATGGACAAAAAAGTAGACAGCTGGTTGTCAAAGTTTGCTGATGACACCAAATTAGGAGGTGTGGGAAACATGACTGAACAAACAAAATTAAAAGTGACCTGAAATATGCTGAACAGTGGGCCCTAGCAAACGATACATCTTTTAATATCTACAAATGCATGGTTATGCATCTGGGATCTAATAACGAAAAACATAAGTACACACTAAATGGAACCAGTCTAAGAACTGTGGATAGTGAAAAAGACTTAGGAATTATTGTAAACAAAGACCTGAAATTTAATAAGCATTGTAGCAAGATCATCTCAACATCTAATAGAATCTTTGGCTGAATTAGGAAGTCATTTATATCAAAAAATGAAAATTGTATCCTAGCACTCTACAAGACCTGTAAAACCTCACCTGGACTACTGCACTCCACTGTGGAGCCCGCACCTAAGAAGACACACTGATAATATAGAAAGGGTATAGCATAGGGCTACAAAGATTATTACCAGGCTGAAAGAAAGAATTTACAAACAGAGATTGAGGGAATTAGGACTGCGTACTTTAGACAGCAGGAGAGTGATGGGGCACATGCTGCAAATGCATAAAATCACTCAAGACCAAGACCTAATGAATAATCTTGATATGGAATTTAACATACAGGACATTAATCTAAGGTGCCACAATAAACCAATCAAAGTTGAACAAGCTGAGAAAAATGACAGGAAGAGATTCTTTATTCAAAGAGCAGCGAGATTATGGAATTCCTTACCAAAGGAAATAATATCTACAGATACCGTTGATACAATTAAAAGAAAACTTGATGAATATCTCTTTGATTTCAATTACATAAAGTGGCCCTGCTAAAACAGGAGACAGACCTGATGGGCAATAGCCTTCTTCTGTCTTACTACGGAGTATAGTATAGTATCACGTATAGTTAAATTAGCACACACGGGGCACCTTAGCATAATAAGCACTAAGAAATTACTGAGAGAAAGTATGGTTCCCCAACATAGACCAGTTTGCAGAGACGATGATAAAAAACTTGTCTTGCTTGTCAGGCAGTAACAAATGATGACACCCAGAATCACTACTAATGTCTGAATTACCTGATATAGTATGCAACACTGTTACTGTGGACTTTTATGGGCCATTGCCTAGTCAGCAATATATCTTAGTTACTATGGATGAATATTCAAGAGATCCTGAAACAGAGTTTATTGCTTTGACTGCAGCCACTGCTGTATTGCCAGCATTAAACAGAATATTTTCTGCTTATGGAATCACAAGAGTGGTAAAAACAGACAGCAGACCTCCATTTACCAGGGCCTGATTTCAAACAGTTTGCAGACTACTTAGGGTTCAGCCATATGAAAATTATACCTTGTTATCTACAAGCTAATGGAATAGCTGAATGGTTTATGCAAATGCTGGGAAAATGACTAAAGACAGCTCAAGTTGAACCGAAATAATTTAAACAAGAATTGTACAAGTTTTTATGAAGCTACTGAAATGTTCTGCATACAACCAATAACAGAACCTCAGCTGAAATAGTCTTCAGCAGACCCATTTGCACACAGGTTCCTGACATCGCCTTTCAATCCCCCCAGGAGGACAATCAAATAAGAGAAAGAGACTGGAAGCAAAAGGCAAAAATCAAGCAATACCTGGACAAGAGAAGAAAACCCCAGGTCTCTTCAACAAAAAAGGGACAAAGTAACTGTCTCTGAAAAAGTCAAACAACGTGTCACCTACCTACAATTCAACTTGCTATCATGTTGTAAGCAAGAAAGGCACTATGGTTACTGCAGAAAATGCAGATCACAGAATAACGTGCATTGCATCACATTTTAAAGTGATCCAGGATACAACATTCACAAAAGAAGACACACATTTGCCAATGTTGAACATTTGATGCTTGGTAAACAATTTGGCCCGGATATTCAAACTGCGCCCAAAATGTGCGCAACAGCAGGAGCAAGCACAAACCAATTGCGCATATGCGCAACAGGTGCGATATTCAAACATGGAGCAGAACAAATTGCGCAGGCAGCCAACATCTGAATATCGCACTAACTACGCCATAGCGCAACCGGGAAGGAGAAGCTGAGCAGAAATGTTGCGCTATAGAGCAACCAGGGCAGCCCAGCTGAGCAGTCCAGAGGTGCCATAGCGCAAGCAGAGCCCCCCAGAGCAATGGAACTGCACATCCAGGGAGGCAGGCTGGGGCCCACCACCAGCCATGCCACACATGGGCACAGGAACACACTGCAGAACCAACACCACACCTGCACACCCCAAGCACAGCATCACTGGGGGTGTGACGGATGATCTACTGGCCCATGGGGACAAGCCAACAAAGCACAGCAGAGCCATGACACTCCAGCACAACCACTGGCAGGCTGAGAGTGCCACACACAGGGGGTTGACAACCACAGTGCACATCAGCTCCCCATACGCACAGCACACCCTGCACCGTGACCCCAAGACACCACCCATGTGCAGTGACTGGCACTGCAGGAAACCATGCATCCCCCCAGCACACGTCAACCCCGTGCAGCACAGAAGCATACAAGCCAGACACACCCTGTGCACCCAGCAGTGGGTTGCAGCAGATGGCAAGACCAACAGAAAGTCACTGTCATGCTGGAGATACCTCCCCATGCACACACACGCACACACGCACACACACACGCGCGCACACACACACACACACACACATATATACCCAGGACCATACCACCCCAGATGGCATGTACACCCCTGCAACTGAGCACCCATAGCCAGCTGCAAATCAGAGACCAACACAGTATTCATATCAAAATATAAATGTATATTTAAATATCCAAATACTAAATAACCAAAAATAACAACTATTTACAAGGGGAAGGGTACAAGGTAGGTGTTCAAGGGGTAGGGATGAACAACTTGGAGAGGAAGGCAGGGTGGTAGGGATGGGAGAAGTGGGAAGGGTATCATCTGCTACGGCCCAGCCGGCTGCTCATCCTCTGCCTGGTTCTGCACCGTCCTGTGCCACCTCCTCCGAAGGCCATGGTGCCTGATGGACTGGAGGATGGCCTGGTTCTCCATGGACACTTGTGTGAGGCCCCGAATATCCTGCTGAATCCTCCGGAGAACCTCGAGGCCTAGGAAAATGGGAACACAGTCAATGGCTGTGACTGACCACAACCCTGAACACCACCCAACCTGCAAGCCATATAGCCCAATGTCCCACACCTGTGATGGCATGCACCCACCCACAGTGAACATGCACATGGCCAATCACAAACAGGCGGCACCAGCTATGCACACCACTGCACACACACACTGCCCATGTCCATCACAGCACAAACAAGGCTGTCAAGTGACGTGGCAACGTGGTGCGATGCCAGTTACACAGCTATGTGCCCAGTGCATGCATGGACCACCAGTGACGACATACACAGACGTGCTGTGATACTGGACAGTGATGCATGTCACCTGTGTCGTGCATACATATGTAGATACATAGACAGTGTCGGGAGATAAGGGCCTATGGCCCACCCAGTCTGTCCATTTGAACTTGTAAGTTCACTTTGTTTTCCTATAAGTCTGTTGCCCTTACGCTGACCTCCAGAATTCCTTTATGTCTATCCTGCATTCTGAAATCCCGTGATTGTTTCAGCCCCACCACTTCCTCTGGCAGGTGTTCCACTTGTCCACCACCGTTCTGTGAAGAAATTCTTTCTCATGTTTCCTCTGAATCGTCCTCCTCCAACTTCATCCCATGCCCTCTAGTCATGGAACATCTTTTCGCTTAAAATAGTGTTTTCCTGCACCCTGTTCCTCCCTGTAAGATACCTGTATGTCTCTATCATATCCCCCCTCTCTCCCTCCTCTCCTCCAGGGAGTACATGTTCAGTTCCTTCAACCTGTCTTCATCAGACTTGTGATGCAAGCCATGCACCATCTTTGTTGCCCTCCTCTGAACCTTCTCTTTCCAGTCTATGTCCTTACGTAGGTATGGTCTCCAGAACTGTACACTGTACTCCAGGTGGGGCCTCACTAGTGTCTTGTATAGTGGAATTATGACCTCCCCTTTCCTGCATGGTTGTGTTGTGCAGGGCTAGTGGTCTCCCCCCCCCAGCATGCAATAGCATCCGTGAAGTAATGATACTCACACTGCTCAAGCAGCTGTGTCTGCCGCTGCTGCTGCTGCTGCTGGGGTGCAACTCCCACTGGCACCGGGGCCCTGGCACGGCCCTCCTCAACCCGGGCCTGCATCCTCACATCCCAGCCTGTGGGAGACATATGTTGAGACAAACATCAGTGTGACTCCAAAGCAGACTGCCCCCTGCCCCAGTGAGAGTGCCTGCCCACACAGCCAGACCCATTCATCTCACAGCTGCACACACTGACACAGCCAACCATGGCAGAGCCATCACCTATGCACAGCCACCAAAACACACTCACACCCCTACAGAGAATACAGGTGCATAGATGGTACACCCACCTGGTCTAGGCACCACGCCTCACCTGGCACGTGACCGCAGCCTATCCAGAAGGTCCAGATCCCTCCGGCGGAGGTCACTGTACCGGTGCCGGCACTGCTCATCAGACCGGCACCGTCCAGAGACCCCCACCAGGTCAGCTGCCACTTGATGCCACACCTGTGTACGGGCAGTGGTGAGGGGTGCCTCACCATGAAGTGCCCCATAGTGGGGCTCTACTAGGGCCACCAAGTTGGCCAGTTCCAATTGGCTCCAGGGAACAGCTCTTCTCCTAGCCATGGTACCAACTTTACAGCAGGCAATATGGCGCCCCGCTGCGCTGTAACCCCACGTGGAGATGTTGCGCAATAGACCACCACACGCTCCAATCGTGCTGTTTGAACAGCGCCATCACTTCACATAGCGCTGTCACCAGACAGCGCAATAGGGCCGTACACATGGCAGGCGAACAGCGCCAGGGGGCAAAGGTCAGACACAAGGTCATGGGCCATGACGCAAGGCCACGCACAGCGCCATCTGACATATAGGCATCCTACACGACCGACCAGCTGCGTACCAGTGCCACAGTGGACTATTGCGCAGTAGTGCCACAGTGCCATATAGTGCCCAGTGCTGTAGCGCCACTGGCACAATGGTGGCCATGGCCTGAATTGCCGATCGCGCATAGCATGTCAGCAGCACGACAGACGCCTGCATAAGCATTCTGGGCATGCGCAATGCAGTGTACCACACAGGCACAGATCTGTGCCATTGGCTCAGCCGACTCAACCGTATTGCACAAAGCGCAGATTCGCGATATTCAGCCGACACATGCAAATCATCTGATCAGCCATTCAAAGGTGCAGTGGCGCGATTTGCATGTCATTATAATTGCTCCACTCCTAATTTGCATGCATTGCGCTATAAATGTGCGACATTGGGCTGCGCTGGCCTGATTCGGTTACTGCAGGTGAGAGGTGAGTTGCATGCTGTGTGATGTTCTGGACAATGGTCATGGGAAAATGCTGTAGACTGCACAGTGACAGGTGTCCACTTGCCCCATACAGATCGCCAAGACCGAGCAGAGACAAGGTGAGGGTGAGGACGGTGGGCGTAGGAGGAGGCCCAACTTTACAGCAGCAGAGACAGAGACCCTCTTCCAGGCCTACCTGGATGAGGAGCCAGTACTGAGTGGACGGAGGGGCACCCCTCAGTCCCGTGTGGCTGCATGGGAGGGGGTAGCTCGGGCCGTGAACCTGCACGGAAGCCACCAGCGCTCCGTGCAGGAATGCAAGAAGAAGATGGGGACAGACTGCAGGAGGTTGAAGGAGAAGGTGGCAGCCTTCAGGGCGGCACGTGCTGGCACTGGCCGCGGCCCGCCAGTGGTGTTGGAGCTGACCCCGGCTGAGGAGACACTGGTTGCATCAATACAGCAGAGCGCTATTGAGGGCGTACCAGGAGGTGGATTCCAGACAGGTGGAAGCCCATCACTGCACGGTATGACATGGTGGTGGTGTTGGGGGGAAGGTTGTTCACATGCACTCACATGTACTCTCTTTCTGTTACAGAGCCTGTTTGTCTTCAGGAGACAGTGGTGGTGGGTCCAGGCAGTGATGATGACCTGCTGGACATGGAGGAGGGTCCATCCACCTCTATCACCAGCCAGCAGGCACTGCAGCAGCAAGCACGCTGGGCCGCCAACTCTGTGTCGGTGATTCGGGTGCGGGGGGTGCACAGCCTGTGTCTCAGCAGTTTGGCATGCAAGCATGCCAGCATGCTGTGACTATGGCTGTAGCACGTACCTGCACCATTGATGATGCAAGGACTGCAATGGGCAGTGACAGGTGTGTGTCCCATGACGGACACACAGCAGGCCAGCACGTGCCCCTGGGCCTTTCTGGTTCCAACTTGTGTACCAGCATGCTGGCACAGTCCCAGGCTGTGCCTGTCAGCACCGGTGGGGCAGCACCAGTGGCTGTGCAGGTGTCTGGCACTGTTGCTAGCACAGCGGTGGAACGAGTGGACCCTGGGGCACAGCAGTTGGCGGGCAGCAGCAGCAGTCACCCACCAGGTCTGGGGGCAGTGTCAGCGGTGGCACATGTCCGCCGCCCCTTGATCTGCCCATTCCTGGTCCTGGCGAACAGCGCCCACCCTCAAGGGGTGTTGTGCATCAGGACCTTCCACACTCTGGGGGACAGGATGCCGTTGAGGCACAGTACCCATTGGACAAGCACACCCGCCTGCTGCGGGAATCAGTACAGCTGCAGAGGCGGGTTGCAATGTCCGTGGAGGCACTGTCTGTGGCTGTGGAGCGGCACAGCAGGGAGTGTGCTCTGGACTGTGCAGAGCTGGTGCGTATGCGGACGGATGTGACCGCCGCCATTGACAGGCTGACCCAGGCAGTGGTCTCTGTCGTGGACGCACTGGGCACACAGTCAGGTGCCCCTGTACCACACACCCCACACAGTTCACTGTCCACTCCCCGTTCCCGGCGTCATGCAACACCAGGCCTGTCGATGCCAGGTTCTGCTGTGGCCATCCTGAGCACCCCTGGTGCAGGTTTGTTCGGCATGCTGCAGACCCCTGTGCGGGCAAGGTCATGTTCGCGCAGTGGGACCCCTGGTGGTGCAACAGTGCCACCCCATGTGGCCCCTGCTCAGCCTGCCAGTGCTGTTGATCACGGCGGGCTGCCCACGCATCCGCTGTGGCCGTGGGACAGTGCTGGATGACTGAGATGTCTCCCAGCGCGGGCCCCTGTCTGGTGCTGCCATGTGTGCAATGTGTGTCATGGTGGGCAGTGCACTGCTGGGTGCTCTGCTCACCACGCCGACACACGGACCACCTGCACACCCTCCCAACTGCTGTCCACAGGTGCGTGTGCATGATGATTCCTGCATTGTACTGTACACCAAGGTGCAAGGGTGCCCAGCATCTGACACACGTACTTGGACAGTACAGGTGGTGGGGGTGGTCGGTGGTGCTGTGTGTTAGCACTGTCGGTTCTGCTGTGCTGTGCATCTGCCCATGTACGCTCTGTGCCTGGTGTGTGTGTGTCCATATGAGTGCTCACCCCTCCCTGATGGTGTGTTTGTATGCCTGGACCCTTCCACCCCTGGCCGTCCATGCACTCCTGGTGTGTTACCCTGTGTGCCTGTGGTTTGCGCATGGACAGTGTTGGCTGCACATGTCCCTTGACTTACCTGTGTTGTGCATAGTGCTCCTCTGTGATGGTGTCCGGTGCAGCTGAGCCTGCCGGATCAGTCGGGGTCCCGCGTCCTGGGAGGGCTGCTCATCACCATCAACACCAGCGCCACTGGCGCCCCATTGCTGTCCCCTCTTCAACCTGTGGCTATCCCATAGTCTTTGGCCATGTTGTGCAGGATGCAACAGGCCAGGAATATCCCACAGGCCTTTGGGGCTGTACTGGAGGCACCACCGAGGTGTCTAGGCATCGGAACGTGCCTTGAGCATCCCAAACACCCGCTCTATGATGTTGCATGTGGAAACATGTGCCTCATTATAGCGTTGCTGCGATAGGGGTCATGGGGCGTCGGTGTGAGCAGCCAGGGACGGAGTGGGTATCCGCTGTCACCTGTGTGGAGATAGTGGAGATCAGTCTCATGTTCAGGTCCATATTGCCCATATCCCTGTGTGCCACTACCATGGCACCTGTGGCATTCCTACCGTTGCCCCGAGTTTGCATTCCATACATGTGTACTCACCCACTAGATGTCCTGTGGGGATGTCCCCACTCTCAAATCGATGGCACAGTGTGGACTGATACCATATGAAGGCATCATGTGCTCCACCAGGGTGTGTGGCACAGACATTGATTATGCGCCCAGTGGCATCACACACCACCTGGCAGTTGACACTGGAGAATCCCTTTCTGTTCCTATATGCGAGCCCATCGGGGCCAGGTGGCGTGTGAATGGCCACATGGGGGCAGTCTATGGCCCCTAGCACGCCAGGCATACGTGCTACCCTGTGGAACTCCTGCATGTTTGCTGTATGCTCTGCCGTGGTGCTGGGGAAATGGATGTACTCCGCAGCATGTGGTAGCAGTGCGCTGAGGAATTGGGTGAGGATGCGTGATGTGGCCGTCTGTGTGATGCCTGTGGTGTCCCCTGTCGCCCTCTGGAAGGTGCCCGTGGCAGCAGGCACATGCAGCTGTCACCTTGGTCTCCACCGACAGAGCGTGACTGCTCGGAGGGTGCCTGCATCACATCACTGCACAGCTCACAGAGCCGTCTCAGTATTGCCCTGTTCAGGCGGTACCTGCCCACGCATCTCTACATCTGTGTACAGCTCAAAGCTGACGTGGGCACGGTACTGCCTGTTGGGGTTTCACCGGCTGGCCCTTCCACCTGCCATCACCCCCTGCAGCATGCATTCTCACCCCTCATTACAGCTTCCATGTGGAAGCTGGCACTGTCCATCTCCCTGGCTTGACCCCCTGGCTGGTGTTGCTGTGTTACCCCGCTGTCCTCACTGCTACTTCCACTGCACCGGCACCCCGCTGGCCTCTACTGCCTATGGCCCATGCTTTCCTTGCCTGCCCTAGCCTGTCTGTTGTCTGTCTGTCTGTCTCTCTCTCTCTCTCCCCCACTTGGCAGCCTTTGTAGCGTTTGCGCCGCCTTGAGCCTTTTTATTTTGGCCTATTTCGCTTAGTGTGTACTCTCCGGTTGTGCCGCTATTGCGCATCACAAGTAAGTCTTTTGAATATTGCATTGTGCTTTTTATGCATGGATCCACCCCCTTCGGTTGCGCATGCCTTCATTTTCATTGCGCTGTTGCTCAGCATGTTTTCGGTGGCGCATCTGCCTCCTTCTGAATATCGCAAAATGGCGCAATTTTGGACTTGCGCATGCACAACCCTGTTGCGCATGGTGCAACCCTTTTGAATATCCGGGCCTTTGTGTTTTGCAATTTTGAACCCAAATTTAGAAGATACTTGTTTTAGGATTCGCCTTATAGACATGATGTACAATTTATAGTATATTGGCCGAAATGTCATTTCGCATCAAAGGTGCAAAAAACACATCACGTCCAGAATTTTAAAAATGACACATATCACGTTTATGAGGTGGTGTGGAAAAATGGCTATGTTGAAAAGTTGGAGTCAAAATATTGAAAATTAGCAAAGTTATGAGTGAACACTGAAACAGTATAATGTTCAGTCATAACCTAGGCATTTTACCATATTTGTACACCAAAGTTTCAGCACAGCCTTCTTATTATCCCACCTAATGTAATTGAAAATTGTCGAATCCCTGCCAAAACATCATTCTGCACCACTGAAGATTCAATCCATGCCACAGGTATGAAAACACATTTTGGCCAGATTTGAAAAATGACAGTAGCCACATTCATGAGGTCTTGTGAAGAAATGGCTATGTTTAAAATTTGGGGTCAAAATATTGAAAATTACCAAAGTTACAAGCATGTATTCATAAATTTCAACGTAGGCTCATAACTTTGCTATATTTTAATATTTTTGGCCCAAATTTTCAACATAGCCTTGTTATGATCCCACCTCATGGACAAGTGCAGAGAAAATATACAACTGCTGCCTGAAAGGTGATTTTGCACAGTGACTGTGAAATCACCTTTTGGGGCATGAAAACACATTTCGGCCAGGATTTGAAAACAGACAGCTATCACATTCATGAGGTACTGTAAAGAAATGGCTATGTTGAGAATTTGGGGTCAAAATATTGAAAATTACCAAGGTTACAAGCCTGCATTTGTTAATTTCAGTGTAGGCTATAACACTGTTTTTTGTTGTTGTTTTTACACCAAATTTTCAACATAGCCTTCTTATTACCCCACCTCATGAACAAGGGCAGAGAAAAATTTCTACTCCTGCCAGAAAGGTGATTTTGCACAGCGACCACAAAATCATCTTTTGGGACAGAGTTACCTAATGTCACTTGCATTGTTCATGAGATGGTGTCCCAAAAAAGGTATGTTGAAAAACTAGTGCAAAAATATTGAAAAAAGGCCAGGTTATGCTACTAAGTTCAAAACCCCATTGAAATACAGTAAACTACTTACCTGATTTCCTCAGTTCCTGGTTCGGCTTTGAAGAGTGAAGATGTGTCTGTGGTCTAGAGAAGATTACAGCTTTGGGTCCCCAGTGGGTAAGTAAGGGCTTGGGGTGGTGAGGTGGTGGGTGCTGAGTAGAAGGGTCAGGTGGGGGGGAACTAACAGCACAACATACATTGATGGACATTTTTTACAGGCTTTCTTTTTTTTTTTTCAAAAAAAAAAACACTGAGGAAGGTTTTCTTTATCTCAGCTTTCAACACTGGGGGATTGGGCACCCCAGTGTCAGTGTTATGCTGGAGGGGTGGGTGCTGAGTGAGAGAGCCAGGTGGGGGTGACAGTTACAGGGGTGCCAGCAGTGGACACTGGGGGTTTGGGCACCCCCAGTGTCAGTGTTACGAATGGGTGGGTAAGAGGTGTAGTTACGGTGGCTGCTGCAATAGACATTGATGGATCATTTTCTTTTTTACATTGTATTTAAAAAAAATAAAATAGGAGGTGGGGGTTTGAAGCTACAGTGGTGGATGCAACAGACATCAATGAACCGTTTCCTTTTTTGCAGGATATTTAAAAAAAAAATGCTGAGGGAAGGTTTTCTTTATTTCGGGTTTTGACACTGGGGGATTGGGCACCCCCCGTGTCAGTGTTATGTTTGGGGGAGGGTGGGGTGGTGGGTGCTGAGTGGGACGGTCAGGTGGGGGGAGTTTAATGGCATAACAGGCAATGATGGATGGTCTTCTGTTTTACAGGATTTAAAAAAAACCAAAACCAAAAAATGATGAAGGATGGTTTTCTGAATTTTAGGTGATGACACTGGGGGATTGGGCACCTCCAGTGTCAGTGTTGTGTTTGTTGGGGGGTGGGTGCTGAGTGGAAAGGTCGGGCGGGGGAAGAACAGTTAGGTGATGCCAGCAACAGACATCGATGGCTGCTTTCCTTTATCCGAGGCCATACATTTAATAAAAACAATACTGGGGGATTGGGCATCACCAGTGTCAGTGTTATGTTTGTTGGGGAGATGTGCGGTGGTGGGTGCTGAGAGGGAGGATCAGGTGGGGGAAGAACAGTTATGGGGCACCAACAACAGACATCGATGGACGGTTTTCTTTGTCATTGGAATGCAAGGAATTTCTGTGACTTTGGGCATGCGTATTAGCATTGATGCTAATGCGCATGAATGCACATACCAGAGTCACGGATTCAAACACTGGCTCCTGATGTTGAATGCTACTCAGCTGTTTGCTGATGTGGCTTCATGCACATTAAAGAACTGAACCTCTCTCTGATTGGAGCAGCTTCGGTCCTATGAAGTAAAAGATGTTACTGCCTACAGTGCCTAGACCAACGTCAGACCACAGTGCATGGTCATTCGTCTAGAATGCTGAGCCCCTGGTAATGTGAACTACAATGGGCTCAGCTGTGACCCCCCCCACCACAAATCTTCTTGTACTCATCCCAAAACATTTGTTGCATGCGCATTAAATGCGAAAATGGTGATGCCTCAGAGGAGGAATGGATTTCCTTCAGAAACCCAGATGACAGTACTGTAGAAGCTGTGCCAGACAGAAGATACCCAAAGAGGGCAGTAAAGCCTCCTGCAAGATTAATTGAAGAACTTTAAAACTAAAGAGTGATATTTAGATGTTGCATACAGTATGGTAACTAGAGGAACTGAACTTCATAGGAAGGTTATACTATTGTTTTCAGTATTACATGTATAAAATAGGCTATGTTTGCATTTCTGTTTTTGTGAACAAATTCCAAATTAATGTTAAAAAAAGAGAGGAGATGCAGTGTTTAGAGAAATGTGGTTCTGTCTCCTTAAACTGATCTGATTTAATATTCACAGTGGCAGCAGTTTCAGTAACATGTGAGACACAGGCTGTAGCTTCTATGAGTGCTGCAAGCTAGGGGCAGACACACAGCAATGCTGGAAGCCGGGACACTCAGTTAATAAAGTGTTACAAAAGAAAACGTGACTTCAGTGGTCTTATTTTGAGGTAAATTATAGAGAACAGGACAGGTGCCAGCCATAACTGTGGATTATATCCTTAGTTTGGAATCCAAACGGCATATCCTGTTTTGATCTGAGTTAGTGAGGCTGTCCGTTATTATCATAGTCTTTGGTAAAACACTGCACAGACTATTATTTCAGGTGACACAGTCTTTATAAAAATTAATGCAGTAATGGAGTGTTCTCCCTTTGTTTTGTTGTCATCATGGGGGAGAATTAAGTTCTTACACTGAAAAGATAGATCACTTTTTGCTTGTGGTACCGAAATGCATATAGTAACTTTGACACACCGTGTCACTTGTGCAGGTACAGCTTCTAGCAGCTGCCATGCTGCCTCCAAACTGCTGTGTAGTTTTCTTTTTCACTTATTTTTTAGCTGATGGTATGTGGAATTCTAGCTACCAATATGCTCCCAAACTGAGGTGTCATTTCCTATTAACACACAGAGTTACCATATGTCTAGGAAACCTGAACAGTAGGAGGAGAGAGAGAGAGAGACTTGAAAGGGGCTTCATCTGCTAGGCGGTGCAGTGGCCATTTGGGAGCAAAAGCAGATGGGGGGGGACAAAGAGAGAGAGAGAGAATTTTTACTAGAGAGAAATTCCGAGAAAAAAAAAAAGGGGTTCCTACCTTCACTACAGAGCTAGAATATGAATGCAGGCTCACGTCTTAAAGTGGCAGATAGATTTGGAGATGGTGGAATTTTTCAGAAAGACATAGCCTAAAAACAGAATCCTGCACAAATATTCATCTGAACAGTGCAGAGATATTTTGAAGCATCCTGCAGGCACTGGAACTGACCTCTGTAAACAGTCAATAAAGAGATATTATGTTTGTATATTATTGTGGGTGTGTAGACTGGGTTACATGCAGAATGCAGTGGCTGATCCCTTCTGGAAACACATCTACCTGAAACAGTGTAGTGCATCTAGAGGAGAGAATGTGTTGGGCAGGGTTGGGCAACCTCAATACAGGTGAGCCATGCCCCCGAGAGTGCACACACAGGTAATAGGCCAGAGTGCGAAACATGGTAAACCATTCTTTGGTGCAAATCCTACATGAGAGGTAGAAAAACAGTGGCAACGACATTATAGTTAGCATGACTGTCACATATTGATGAGACTACTGGGATGTGGCATTGCATGAGAGAAGGAAACAGAGGAATCAAGCCTGTTATGGGAGTGCTGCTTGCAAAGCGTAAAAAGGCACAAAAATATGAAAAGACTACAGTGTCTCGTCTGAAGAATTTGTATAGTTTGAAAGGAGTGACACTGTAAGGGTCACGGATCAAACCAGACTTGGTACAGCACTGACAGAACCTGCCTAAGTGGGAGCAGGGATGGTGCATGACAAATCATCGGGTCCAGGGATAGGATCAAGAGTCTAGGGGAGATCATACAAGTTGGCATCGGAGAGGCAGGAGCCCACAGCTAAAGGGAATTTGCATTTTTAAGTCCTCAGAGACTGTGGAACTGGAGCAGCTGAAACTGCAAGAACATTTTCAGCTGGAGAAAATTAAGATTTAGTAAGACAGGGAATGGGAACTGTGTGACAGAGTGAGAAGAACAAGAGGGAGCAAGAAGAATGAGTCGCGAGGATGGAAATGAAGCAACTGCAGTTGGCACATGAGTTGTAACTTTTGACGCTTAAAATGCCAGACCTAGGGAGAAGTGATACAATTGAGTCCATCCCATGTTCTTTAGTCACTAAATTTTAAAACCGTTTACCAGCACCACTTAAAGAGAACTATAATGTAGACATATTTCTGAGATCATTTGAGAAATTAAGCAACATAAACTTGGAGAGGACACACGGGCTACATACTTTGCATCCTTGCTCACAGGTAAAGCAATGGAAGCGTATTCCAGATTAAGTGATGAGATCTTGAGTCCTTATCAAACAGTAAACAATGCTTTTAAAGAGATGTGTTTGAACTGACACAAGAGAATTACAGGCAAAAGCTGCTAAATTCAAGAAAGTAACCTGATATTTGCTATGCTGAAGTTTCTGTTGAAACGTACTTGTATTTTGTTAATAGCTCCAAGAGTTTGTGTTACTTGAGCAGTTTTTAATGAGCATTTGTTAATGCTGAATATTTGCTTGCAGTGTAACAGGGCTTTAAAGAGCCCTCACTGTTGTTAGGAGAATATTGAAAAACACAATATCTAGACACAGTTTAGTTGAAATGTTACTCTCTTTGTCATTGTCACCATTATTGTTTATTACTAAGGACATCTGCGTGGAAACAGGATCTCCGCCCTATTTGCTCTGTCTGCTTGTCTGCTTCTGCAGTCACGGTTCTGTTTATGATATCCACATCCCAACCTGTTGCTGTGGAGATAAATAACACTGTGATGTCAAGTGTAGACAAGCAGCCAAAGCTAATGAAGTCCAAGGGACAGTAATTTTGTTTTTATGTCACGTCCCACATTAATAAAGAAAAAGAGGAAAGAATTGCAAAAGAAATATAGTTCTGGCTGAATGGTACAGAGGGTAAAAGCACAGAGTTGTAAAACAGTGGGTTGTAGGTTCAGCTTCCTCCTCAGGGCCACAAACAATATTGTCTAAGGAAATTTGAGCTACAGAAAACTTGTAGCCGGGCAAGTGGTGTGGAGGGCTGAGGCACTGAACATCTGACCCCTGCCATACTGGTGATCCAGGTATGGAGCAAGGTCACTTGAGGGCTGGTGGGGGAAGGGGATTTAATACCCATTGATGGAGGGAGGTAGTATAGCGCAGTGGTTTAAGGCTCTGAGCTACAAATCTGGAGACCTGGGTTTGAATCCCACAGCCCCCACTTGCATACTGTGTGACCCGAGCAAGTCACTTAACTTCCCTGTGCTCCCAGGTTGCACCTGTAAACAAGCTTTCAGCTTAGTGTGCCACTCCTTGTTAAGCAATTGACAAAAAAATAAATGGATGTCCTCCTTTTGGGTGGGGGGCAGTGTGGACTGTTGCTTTCCAGTGGAGGCTAGCTGGCACACCAGCAGGCACCAGAAATGAAAGTCAGAGGTGGGAATTGAAAGTGTGCACCATCTTCACAGTCTACGTGTGCACCATTGCATGTTGCTGTCTCTGACTCAAGCAGAGTAATGGGAGGAAAAGAACCCCAATTTGCAGGATGATGCTGTGACCCTGAAGGCACCGCACCATCACCATCCATGGCACCCACTCACACAATGAGGAAAGAAGTAGATGGGTTAAGTCCTGGAGGTGTGAAGAAGGGGCCGGGGGTCAATAGCAGAAGGGGGCCAATGGGGAGGGGAAGGAGGATAAAGTCCATATGGTTAAATAAAGTGATTGACTGATTGAAGTATAAAGAAATGAAATGAACTATTATATTTGTATTCCTCATTCTGCCCCCCCACGCTCTCAAATAGGTGCTTCCTGTCTGTAATGAGGACACACACACACACACACACACACACACACCCCCACACACACCCACACAGTGTGAGGCTTGATGTTTATCTTCAAAACGTGATGATGTCTGCTAGATAACTAATGGGCAGAAAACCATTGTGATTGGTGGGGCTTTCTCCTTTGAACTACAAGAATTTTAAGCCCATCTGCCAGCTAAACACTGTCATCATCAGTCTTTTCAGCACAACCTGTGAAGCAAGCTGCAGAGTTGGCTTTTGAGAGGCAAGTCTCCTGCACGTCAGCACTCATTGGCTTATACAGTACACACCTATACAGCCCCCTTTATTACAGTAACAGTATGTTCGCTTTGCATGTGTGTGCAAGCAGGCAAAAATGACTCCTGTGAAGCTCAGGTACATTATTGGCTGCATGACAGGTTACCACAACCTGTGAAGCAAGCTGCAGAGTGGGCTGATTGGTATGTGGTGGGGACACCTCAGAGTGAAAGATGGGGAAGGGGCTGTACTGTAGTCAGCAGACCTACTGGCACAGAAGCAGTAATCTGAATGCTACCCATCAATGCTCCACACCACTTCTCCAAATGGTTCTGACCTGAACAGACAAGAAAATGAGGAGAGGTGATGCTCCCTCTATAACAAAACTGAACATTTGAGCTGGCCTGTTGGTGCAGCAGTAGCACTACTGCCCATGATGCTGGTGATCCAAGTTTGGGAGAGAGCCCTGTGTTATTGGGGGCCGGATGGGGGGGGGAGGACTGAGCATCCCATAGGATGCTCTCTTCCTCCTCCGGGGAGGGAGAGTTACTGTTCCTGCTGCTATACTGCCACCTAGGTGACCACAGGTGGTAGTGCAGTTCAGGGACCCCAGAGGTGGGATGGACGTTGGGAGCAACACTATGTATCTGTGTGTGCATGACCCCTTGGATCTCTCTGCATGCCGGTGTCCGTGGGGAAGAAGATAAATAAAGGCCCCTGTACACATAGATGATGGAGCACCCTGCACTGTCCCGGATCTCACCCTGCCTGTCCCATAGCCATGGCATCCTGACGAAGTGGTGAAGTTCAATTGGGGGCAGATGTTGGGGGTGGTCTGCCCTCCACTGCGTACCCACCTGGGCAGAAAACCACTGTTCAGAATGCCTGAGCACTGGAGTACAAATATGGGGGGGGGGAGCCAACAACAGACTGGATGCCTTGGTGACTCCTGAAGGAGTTGTGTACAGGTGGCAGGGGGATAAACAAATGAAATGAAAAAAACTGAACATTTGGCTAAGCAGTGCCAAATTAATGAAAATGCTCAGGGCAAATCTAGAAGAAACCTTTTTCCAGCAGAGTGAGTATATAGCTAACTGCTCAGTCAGATGCCCTTAACCAATTCAGTGCCATATATGCATAAGGTTTGCTAAATGGTATCTTTACTATAAGTCTTTGTGATACTAGATCAAGCCTGTCACTGGTTAAGCAATCACTGGTGTTAAAGGGACATATTTTGCTCACATAGGCTGTTAAAATTAGGTCTCTTACAAGGGCTAGAATGGAGGTACAATCCCTCTGGTATGAGAAGGGTATAACAGATCTTCAGAAATGGGGGGTGTTGCAGACCTGCCTGTCGGTGTCATTCAAGGCAATTTTCTTAGCCGTTCTGGAAATATTCCCTCTGGGATCACTTGCTGCTCTCCGTGGCCTGCAGTTGCACTTGATGCCAGTGGCCCTCCTAAACTAATGACACACCGGATACCACTGGCCCTCTTTGAGGGGCACCTACCTGGACTCTGTGCTCGGCTGCCTTCCTAGCCCTACCTGCCCACAGTGTTCCTCGTGCTTGCACCCTTTGGTATTTGAAATGGTATTTGAAATTTGCCTCTCCGCTCACAGTTTGCAATGCCTGTATATTAAGTTACCTGCTCCTGTGTATGTTGCTGTATGCTTTTTTTGTTGTTGCCTCTCCTGCCTTATCTGTGAACTATCTGTATATTTATCTACCTGAGCTCTGTTTTGTAATCTGCTTCCATATTTCCTTGTACTCTTCTGGGTCGCACCTGAAAATAGGCATCTGTTTTGTCTAGTGTGCTTACCTGGTTAACAAAAACTAAATAAATTAAATAAAATAAAAAAAATATTGCCTGTATTGCTACAAGGCACTGAGAAGAATGACAAGAGAGGAAACTGAAGATGATAATGTGACTTTTGTTATGTCCTGAACCAAATAGGAGTGCGAGAAAGAGGGGTAGACAAATCTGTGCAAGGCTCTGTCACAGTTGCAGAGAAAGTTTGCAGACTGTGAAGAGGAGGAGGAGGAGGAGGAGGAGCTGTGGCTGGGGCAGCACAAGGCTTCACTACAGCTGCAGAAATGAGTCTGCAGCCTATGAGAAGGGTGTGCAGTCAGGGCTGCATGATGCTATCTAACAGGTGCAGAATGAGTGAGCAAGCTGTGAGGATGTGGCACAGTCACAGCACTCGGAGGATCATCCATGGCCACAGAGAGTAGCAGAGAGCTGTAAGGATGCTCCACAGTTGCAGCAAGAAAGGCCTGCAGACTATGACAAGAGCAACTGGGGTACAGGGAAAAGAAGCTGATGTTTCGCCATGTCTAGAAAAGTGAGGAGGCAGTATGTTAGAGACACAATCATGTGCAACCACTATTTCCTTACAGATGCAAGCTGGGAGCATAGTTTATACATCGGAAGCAGGGTTGGTGGATCAGGAAGCATCCCAACAGTAACTAGCTGGAGAGGCTGACAGCACAGCAGACAGGAAGCCAGAAATGCTTGAGATGCTTGGGATTCTCACCCCTCTGCAGGCTGTCACTCAGACAGTGAGCAGCAATAGTGCACCTGTTGGGCTGGAGAATGTCTCCAGATATGCAATATGCTAATACAAGCACAGCAGAATGATCCAAGTCTGAGTGAAATTAGAGAGTTAGCTGAGGCCCATAATAATAGCAGTGAGTAATCAACACAAGCAAGATACCTAAAGGTGCAGGACAGCTTGTCGGTGAGGCAGTGATTTGAAAAAACAAGAGCAAGAAAGGGGGAGATATTTCAACAGATGATTGTGCTCCTAGAATACAGGAGGCTGCTGCTAAACTGACTCATGACTTTCCAACATATGGGTACCTAGGGGTAAACAGAACCTGAACTAGGCTTTTGCAAAACTTTTACTGGCCATCATCTTCCCAGACGTGTCTCTGCACTGCCAAACCTATTTAGCATGCCAGAAAGTAGAGAAGGCAGGAAACACTGTAAGGAAAAGCTCCCCCATGCCATTATCAGTCATAGATGAACCATTTAAGAAAAGACTATTGACACTGATACTCTATGCATGTAGGGGGGGTGGGTCCACTGGATTTGGTCATGGAGGAATGGGTTGGGAAATCCACCACATGCAAGGAGAGCGCTGCAGAATACATACCAAACTTCCATGAGAGGTTAACTGAATACATACAGTTTGCACAGGATAATGTCCTGCAAGCCTAGAACACGTAAAAAGCATGGTACTACTGAAGTGCAAGGGATCAAGCACATCAGGTTGGGCAGATACTAGGGTAATAGCACTCTTCATAGAGACAGCAAATTGCAGACTGCCTGGGATGGCCCATTTTTGTGACTGAGATGGACTTATGTACTTTAACTGCTAGGCTGAACCCACAATCACCAAACCTATCATGTCAATTTGCTCAAGTCATACCATGTCCATGCAGAACTGGATTTGGCAGAGATATAATCTCCAGCAGAAGCTATGGAGGATTCTGTAACTGATCTGCTTGAAGATAGCTGGGGTGACACTTCAGTGTATGCTGCCAAGCTAGCCACTCAGCAAAACCCAGATTAGGGGTGGACAGTATTGGGGTACTGCAAACCTTTCAGGCTCTGTTCACTTCCAAACCAGAACATACAAAAACTGACAGAGCCTCAGGGTCAAGACAGCATCAGACAAACCTGTTAGACAAAATGCTAACAGGATACCTGCCTGTGTCATAGACCACATGTATAAAGACAATGTGGAGATGAGACCAATGTGAGGTGATATAGGGAAGCTCTTGGGCTTCCCAAGAAGTTCTGATCCCTAAAAAACCTGGGTACATCTGGTTCTGTGTGGATTACCACAGACTTAATTTTACCACAGTAACCAATGCATACTCTATGCCTACAACCAAGGAAATCTTGGAACTCCATGAGAACACCAAGTACAGTACCTCACCACTACTGATATGACTAAAGGGTAATAGTAGGTGACAGCGACAAAAGAGGCCCGGGAGTGGTCCAGGTTTATCCTACACATTGGACTGTAGGAATTTTAGTCATGCCCACCGGAATGAAAAATGCTCCAGCAACTATTCTAAGGTTGGTGAATAGAATTCTGTTGGGAAAATTGGTGGGAAATGTACAGTTATGTACTCTGTTTTTGGATGATGTTCTCATCTACAGCTAGACCTGTATGGAAAATTTGAAGCATGTTAGGCAGGTATTGACCAGGCTTCAAAAAGCAGACCTAACAGTCAAGACCTAAAAGTACAATACACAATAGGCATGCCACAAGTGACATACAGTACCTTGGACATCGTGTTGGGGTGGGCACATCAAGTTCAAACTAGCAAAGTTGCAGCTCATTAATAAATTGGGTTATACAGTGCTGCTCATAGAAAACTTTCCCTCTACCACGTTATTACAGCATGTGCGGTAAAAAAATACCACGGTAAAAATCCCATCGACTAACATTGTTTTTTTTACTGCGGTAGCAGTATTTTTTTATCGCATGTGCGGTAATAAAGCAGTACCTGTAAACTTTTCTATGAGAAGCACTATATACAACTAAGAGGAATATAGAAGATTTCAAGAAGTTAAAGGCTACTACTGTGTATGTTTGTTCAAAACTTTATTAATGTGCAGCACCTCTATCAGCCCTCACAACAAAATGGGCATCTAACAAAGTGGTCTGGACTGAGAACTGCTAAAAGGCATTTCAGCAGCTCAAAAGGACCTTATGCCAAGCTCCTATTCTTACTAGCCTGGACTATGAGAAGGACTTTATAGTCTACAAAGATAAATCAGACAGAGTGTTAGGTGCAGTACTCAGTCAATGTTCAAATGATAGGGAGAATCATCCCATTGTGTATTTCAGCCAGAAACTGAATTCATGGGAGATAGGATACACTATGGTAGAGCGAGAGTGCCTTGGCATTCTGAGAGCACTCAACAAAATGGAACCCTACCTGTACAGATGTCATGTGCAGGTTTTCACTGATCGCAATCCTTTGAAATGACACAATTACACAAGTGGAAAGAATGGCAGATTATTAAGGTGGGGCTTGGCACTGCAAGCCTACGACATGACTGTCAATCATTGGTCAGGAAAAAGAAATACCAATGTGGTTGCATTGTCAAGCAAAATGGATCTTGAGCCAGAATGGACCCTTGATGCCCGCTTAGGTCAGAATAAAAAGTATGTAGGCTATAAGACCCAAGTTTTTCTTTAGTTTTAGGGGTACAGGAGGTACGTGACATGCTGTGCCACTTGCCAGGTATCACTGATAGCAGCTGCCCATGTGTCCTCCAAAAATAGTGGTTTTATTCTTGGTTTGTTTTTAACTAATAATGCTTACTTTTCTATGTCTTGGTTTACCTTTCTTTGTTTCTTTCTAACCTTTTGTCTGGCTGGACATATAAATGGGAGGGCTGGTCCTTCCCTTTCTCTTATTTCATGCTTATCTACCCTTATCTCTTTTTCTGCTTCATTTCTCCCCTTTTCAGGTATACAATTTAGTGCCTGAGTTAAAGAGATGAAGCTTAGGTCATATGACACTGGAAAGTATCCCTAGCCACAGTGCCACCATGTTGCACACAGAAACAGATAATAGCACAACTAAGACCATGCAGAGATTTTGCAGGGGACCATGCAATGTATGCCTGCATTAGGCCTTGATAGGCTACAGTCCCACAGCTGATATTAAGCACTTTTTGTGGCCAGCATTTGTGAAATACTGCCAGTAAACCACTAACCAGTGCTTGTAAAACTAATTTACACAAGCCTTTCAGCAGAAGTTCTTGTATAAACTGACAGAGATATATGGCGCTAGCCTGTGCTGCAACATATGTAAATATATCCCTTTTTTACTCACTCCTGATGCCCCTGCTTTGTGGTGTGCCCCAGGGGTCAATAGTTTCTTCCATGTTCATGATGTACTGTACATGTTGTCCCTGGGAAGGATCCTTAGACAGTACGGTCTAGATTTTCATTACTATCCTGATGATACCCAGGTATACCTGTCTTTGCACCCAGGATGTCGGATGCTGCTGAAGTGTTTAATTTGTTCTTGGCTGAGATCCAAGACTGGATGTCATTAAGCTGGTTATGATGTAACCCAGGTAAGATGGAGGTACTAGTGACTGAGCCTGATCATAGGTGGGATGCAGGGGCTGTTGATCAGGGGACTGGCCTTCAGCTTGGTTCCTCAGTGTTAGTGGATTGTGTGAAGGCTAAGAATCTGGGGGTCATTCTAAATGAGAGACTGACATTTGAGGTTCAGATGTTGGCTGTGGTCCAGAATTGCTTTTACCATCTTAGAAACATCACCTGAATTAAAACCTTGATCCTGACCAAAGGCCTGCCCTCATTGGTACATACATTTGTCACCAGGCTTCGTTACTATAACACTTTATAACTCAGGGTTAGTGGCAGTGTTCTATGATGCCTGCAGCTGGTGCAGAACACAGTGACCCAGTTATTGACTGGTCTTCCTAGGTCATGTCATGAAACCCTGGTCCTGCATGAACTGAGCTGGATGCCGGTGAAGTGGCATATAACCTTCAGGGTCAATTTACTGATCTATAAGGCCCCATATGGTTTGGGCTTCAGTTAGCTGAGTGACTTCTTGACTCCCTACCAGCCTTTCAGCCTGCTTTGCTCCTCTGGAGTGGGCCTCCTAGCTGTTCCCAGGACAAGGCTAAAATCATCAGGAGAGGCAGAGCATTTCCAATAACAGGGACAGCCCTGTGAAACAGGCTTCTCAGGTCTTTAAGGGAGGCCCCCTTAGTGGAAGCCTTTAGGAGGAGCCTGAAGTTCTTCCTTTTTCAGGAAGCATTTGGCACTGTGTAGTCCTTTGTGAGTTTTGCTGCCAGCTTCTGCCTCACCTGAAAATTTGTATTGTGATTTTATATTTATTTTATATTATTTTATTTATCATATTTTAGAATCATTAGTTTAATTTTTTGACTTGCCATCCTGTACTGCACCCAGAGTCATTGGGAATGGGTGCTTAAATAAAATCTATTACTACTATTACTGTGATTCTGTTGTGTTTGTCTTATGTACAGTCTTTACTCTGGTTAAGCTGGGGCAGTCTTCCTCAATCTCAGTGTTGCCTCCTGAATCTTTGTGCTGCAACTCCTTCATGCAAGCTGCCTCTCACAAACACAACCAGTGTGCAAACCCTCTTCTCATTTGCATAACAGGGTGGACTTCCAGAACTTGTGCACCAATCACATGATGTCATTCTAATTTTCAGCTACATGGGTCAGCTACTCCTCTTCCAAATTATCCACCTGCAGTCCTATCTGCTATGAAAATAAGCTGCCGGCACAGTGCTCGATATTTTTTAAAGTTGCAAATCTGTCGGGGTACTCAGTGTATGGTGCTCCCTAATATCACTATTTGCCAAATCCCAGAGGACAAGCCTCACATACAACAGCCAGGCACCCCTCATGTCTAGAGATACATGGTGGCATCTCTCAACAGAGGAGCACCCTCCCTACACCACAGAAACGGTACCTCTCAACAATATTGTTTCCACCATGGGCTGGGTTTGATGGGGCATGAGGCATCTTAACCATATACTGGGGTGCCATTAACGTGAGACCACACACAAACTGAGATCCAAACTGGAGCTGCATTTATTATGCTGTTGTCCGATGTCACACAGAATATGAAGGGCATTTACTTTGTCAACCACATTTCCATAACTCATCCTTATTCTTTCAGTTAATTTTCAGCGGCGATTTCGCACAATTGGTACTGCCACTTCCCACAACTAGTACACTCTAACAGTACCCAGTGTTGAAATTAAAGGGGGCTTGCCAGGGCTCACCCCCCAGCTCTGAAGTGAGCCCCAGTAGCTCACACATCACTGCGATTGACTTATAATGGTAAGGGAAGCTCAATTTAAAGATGACACCTTAATGAGCCATCCTAGCTCCCAAAGCTCATAAAGTATAATTCCAACACACTGACTGTACCCATGTTAGAATTAGGCTTAGACTTTCTATGACATGCACTTTATTCACTGTCAGAACCTAGTTTCCCCTTCCTTTGCTTTAAATGGGCTTTCTGCTGCTTCAGATTCACTGGACCCATGTGTCTGTCTCATTGCCAATACTGTTCCTAACTTCTCTTTTGGGGGTCCCTGGAGCCTTTGGTGCTCCCGAGCCCTTTTGTACAGTGGCACTTTCCCAAGGAGGGTGAACTCTACCCTAGGGACAACCTGTGCGAACACTTGTCTTACTGTGCCAACGAGGGACATTACAGATAGCAAATCACACTATGACATACTTCTAACTTTAAACTAGCTATACTGTAGTTGCTCGGGCTGTGTGTGCCTTTCTCTGGCTACATCACTGATAGCCCTAGTGGCCCAAAGAACAGGGTCCTATGCATGGTCCAATCCCAGGGACTTAACTGACCCCAAAGCATGCCAGTGCCCCCCTTCTCCTGACAACCCATTTCATTCTACAACCATGCCGGGAGTTCTACATTACTATACCCAGGGTTTTCTATCAGAAAGCACCTTTGATGCAAGGCCTTACAAATGTGCTCTCTTTAAAACTGCAGTCACTTTCAGGCTGGTTCATAGTGGGAGCAGGTCCTCATGGATACCAGTAACCTCTTTTGAAGGGTGGCCCTCTACAACTTCCTGTTGTGCCATATTGGTTGCAACATTTTGGGTCTCAAGGCATGCATCCTGGGATGCTTTCTCCTCCTGTCTGCTACCTGATGTTCCTCGCTCTGCTCTGGAGACCTCACCAGAGGAACCAGTGCTACCCAGACCCAGGGTCCTTGCTTGCAGATCACAGCTAGAAAGCTGGTCTCCCTCTGCTGTTCTTCCTGCCCACCTTCTGTGGCCAAAATTCTTACAATTAATCATGTAACTCAAAATGTACTTAGAAGAATGATTTCAAGCAAAGAAAATGGGGGTTATTTAGGATTTGGCTTCAGGCCCTAAATGGGAGAAAAAAGGGCAGTTAGCAGAAGTGAACTAGTGCAGTATGTGTTGTGGCTGGTCTTCAGTGTCCCCCTAGGCCCAGTCCATTCTAAACACCAGATGCTTTGCAGTGCCCTACAAAGCACAATGAAACAATGATCTACCTGGGCTGTAATTATCAGCCCTTCCAAATGCAGTCCTCAAATTCTGCCAACTCCCATGCTATAATGTACAATACAAGAGTGTGCCTTCATTCCTCCAGTACTGGGAGCACTACCCTCTCTCCACTGGTTTCAGTGCTATAACCCTTGGATTTACCTTGGAAAATACCAGTGCTTCTCTGAGTACCTAGTCATGGACACAGTACAGGCATGATGAAATTGCATGTTATTGGTTTGCAGTTGTGCACTTAAAATGTTAGCTATGCTTTGCAAATTCAAACCTCAAACCCTGATGCCTTTAATCCTCCAAACAAGGTATTTATAATGCACAGCTGAAGGGCAACATCCAGCAAATGCTTTCTCAACTACTTTACAAGTTGCAAGTTGCAGGGGCTAGCTCTGGGTCTACTCACAGTTCCTGAACCAAGGATCTCCCTTTCTGTGTAGGGGGTTAATGGCATAGTTTACAGCAGTCTTTCTCTGGCTGCCATCTGGTTGCTCTCTGTCTTTCCTCACTTCTTCTCACTGTGTGAATTTGAACCATCTAGCATGTCCTGGCATCTAGTCCCACAGGGGCAGAGATAATCAGCAACTGGCAGCAGTACTGATCAGGAGAATTCTGTTGCAGTCTCTGGCTACAGCACAGTAAAAGGCTGTCTCAGGCTATAGCTTCAGCTTTGAAAATAATGCAGCACTCAGCACTTGAGTGCCTCTCATTTCTTATGCAGGGGCTAGGCTTTGCACTGTCCTTCACATCTCAGACAAACACACAGTCTGTCTTTGAAGCATGAGCTGTCAGCAGAAATCAGCTTCTGGTCAGTTCAGCGACCAAACTCAGACTTACTTGGGATCAATCGATTCCCTGCTGTTCACTGGGGAATTAGAAGCTCTGATTGGCTGACCAAGCTGTCAGTCAAGGCAAGCAGTCCTGGAGGTATATTTTTTATCAATATCTCTAGTAAATAGGTGATAGTGCAGTAGAAATCCTTGCTTAATAATGGCCTTTCATTTATTTTCCACACCACAAGTGAATAACTTTGATGTGAATATTGACCGCTTTAAATTTTTTTCTAAAAATCAATCTTAGATACTTCTTTGCAAGGTTTGATTCAGAAAGCACTGCCAAATGCACACACAGAGGGATCTACACTACCCAGGCATGGATGAATTGGATGAACAAAACTTGGAGACCATGATGGTACTGATTAATTAAAACCATGAGGCTGAAGGTGATGACTTGATTTTAATCATATTCAGGAAGAATTCAGAGACAGTACTATGTCTGTGGACTTGGAAAGCAGTGTTGATACCTTGGAAGATTTTGCCCCAAGTCTATTTTCCCTCCTGTGGTGTTCAGTAATCCCATTTCTACTTTTCAAAGTTGTTAGTCATGAAGTAAACAAACTATTGAGCAACAGAGATCAGTTTACGTGCAAGTTTAATTTCACAAGCGCTGAAAAGACCACTTTAACTGAGTTGGGTAACTTACCTGAGATAGTAATCAAGCTGGTTGACAAAGGCAGCAACATTGTGTTAATAAATGAATCACAATATATAAACATGAGTTATGACCTATTGCATGACGAAAATGGATACTGAAAATTGTCTGCCAACCCAACCAGAGTCGTTAAGCTGGAACTACAAGAGTTCCTTGAGGGCGCAATACAGATAGCCACCATATCTGAAAATAAATTTAACTATTTATGGACACGCAAGCCTGTGACCCCTGTCTTCTATACCTTGCCTAAGGTTCATAAAAATGTGCAGTCTCCACTCGGTCACTCAACTGTCTCTGGGGTGTTGTCACTTTCAGACAGCTTATCAAGATTTGTGGATTTCTTTCTACAGAGGGAAGTAACTAAAATTCCGTCCCACCTCAGAGACACAGGCAATCTGTGGTAAAACTGAAATGCTTGATGTGGAAAAATGATTTTGTTTGGCAGACAGCAGAGATAGAAGCTCTGTATTCCTCTACAGAGTGTCACAAGGACATTATGGCTAGCCGCTTCTTTTTGGAAAGGAGTGGCCATAGAGCTCCGACTATGTTCTTGCTGGAATTAATAGATTTCATACTCAAGAACAATTTTTTTGAGTTTTCAGAGCAATTCTATGTCATATGCTATTCAGGTCTGGGGACCTGCACGGTCCTACTGTATGTTAATTTATTCATGGGGCTCTGTGAATTGGAGAATGCATTTAGTGAGGACTTTCCATATACAGACAATGGCACCTTTTGGTACTGTTATATTGACAACATTGTCTATGTACGGAAAGGTAGTATAGAGAAGGATAATGGATTTGTTCAATGGTCTAATGAAAATAACATGAATCTTAAATTTACTTCCAGGATGCCACCAACAGAGATTCATTTCCTTGACCTAACCCTTATGGGGGAATCGGGTAAAATAATCAGCACAAAATGCTATAGGAAGCTGACAGCCATCAATTTTCTACTTTTAGCAAGCAGTGCCCACCTCTGTACCCTGAAATAATCCATACTCTACTCACAGTTTCTTTGTGTCAGGAGAAACTGTGACGATGATACCATTTTTAAAATTCAAGCAGACCAGCTACAGGGTAGGTCTGAAAGGAGGGGATACAGAACTGATCTTTTGTTAGACTCAAGAGCGAAAGCTGAGTCAAAATAGAGACATGATTTGTTACATCCTTTAGGGGACAAACTGCCAAACTCCTTTTATCTCTTATCATCACTGGACTTTTTTGCATCTGCAACAATGGAATCTGAATGAATTCATGCTTGTCTAAAACAAACTTTGAATAACTAAACTTTGTCACTTTTTCAAATTTAACTACACATGTATGGTTCTATATATTTGTATTAGGTGTTGATTTGTTTATGATAGCACTATGTTCTGATGTGTCTTGTAGAACAAATTCTTCTGATTTTAGACTGGAGACTTCACAATTAGTCAGTACAATTAGTTCTGTGGACCATATCTTTGAAATGAGGGTTCTACTCTTAAGGGTACACCTCTCTATACTGGGCACTAGCATTTTAAGAAGTTGTGCCAAATTTAATATATTCATGGTTTGTTACTATGACCTCAATTAAAATGGTGCACCTACACTGTGGCTCCATTTCCTGAAGAAGGAGCATCTGACTACAAATTAGCAAGGGTATGGTAGCATTTGCAGTCTGGCAGGTTTAATTTGCACTCTTGCACATACACACATTTTTTCTTAAGAAACAGATTCTGCCTGCTAATCTAGTGTGCCCATTCTTTCTTGTCTTCTAATGTTCAAGACTCTGATTCACATTTTATTCAAAATGTTCACTAGGATTTCACAATTTGAGATTTCGTCAAATTACATCATATTTACTTTTTGGGAGGTTGTTTAATTGGGATCTAAATAATTTTAGTTTTACTTTCAGTGTGAGTTGAGGTTGGGATAGGGGAGGGGATTTGGGGGGGAGGGCTTTGCCCCCAATTTACACTTTTTAATTTCCACATTGAGTAACTACAACAGTAATGGTGAACGAGATTTAATTACAAATTATGTCTGCTATTTCAAGATGTCACTGTCTGTACTTTCATCACTCCCCCTCCAAAGTAATTTATAATGTCAGAGATTTTTTTTTAAATGGATAGGATGTAATTTTCATATTGTTACATAACCTTACATTTTTATATGTCAGTCATATATTTTGATAAGCTTTGACCAAATTTTGATAAATAAATTAGGTCTGTTGTGCCATCAAATCAAGACTGCATTCCTTTCACCTTTTAACTACTGCTCTCTCTTAATTTCATCTCTAAGGCATTCTGTGGCATCAGTCGCATCATTTCATGCTATTCATATGAATGGCCTGGAATAGTGTAACTGAAATGTCTATGTAGTGTGAAAACAGAGAGCAGCAGCTGTTGAGGAGAGAAGGAGTTAATGTAGTTTCAAAGGCAATAAAATATCAGGTTATTAATTTATCAATAAAAAGGGTGTACATAAGTCAAGTTTCAAGTTTTTATTTTGGGGAAAAATTCTTGAGCAAAGCTCAATTATAATGGTGCCCCATTACACTTGCATCACAAATAGTTACAAAATAGTTACCATTTTAAAATGTCATAAAATGTTTATGGATACATACTAGTATATTACCATCATTATGCAAATGAACAAAACCACAGATTATACGTAAAAGAATTAAAGTACACAAATATGCAATGTACAATTAAAAGATCGGAACAGATCGGAATATACGACAGAGCCTAAAAGAAAAACAGGACAGCATGTCAAGGTATACAGACTGTTTCCTGTCAAAGCAGTAAAAGACTAGACTTAAAATGCAGAGATCAATCAATTAGGTTAATTAACTGCTAATCATCTTATTAGCCATACTTCTCAGACTGACTGGTTTACAAATGACAAGGCTCGCTGAGCTTCTCTCTGACCTTCTGTCCAGCTCTACCTTTACTTGCTATTATCTTCCCCACACTCCTCTTCTGATGTCTTCCACCCAGCCTTGCCTTTATTCTGCCCACTGAATCAATCTCCATGTAACTACTGTATGTTGTCTACTTTGTAAAGCGCACATGTAAACCTGTTGTATACTGTTGTTTGACAAATGCCTGTATTTTTTGGTCCAGAAGCAAATGATTTGATACCTTTTAATGGACCAACATAGATGTAACAACAAGAACAAAGTGCTCTAGCTTTCGGACCAACCAGTCCTTCTTCAGAAGCTCAACTTTTCCTCCTTCTCAGCTCTTCTCCCCCTAATTATCAGTATTTTTTGGCTGATTCCTAAATGTACTATGTTTTTTGTCTGCCTTGATGTTTGTTTCTTGCACTGTTTTGTCCTCACTGCGATGAGGTACCTTTGTAAATGAGCCGCTGGCTCAAAGGTTGTTAAACTGATGTTCACATAAATAAATAAATAGAGATCTGTGTCATGTATGTATGTAACCTGGTCATGCAGGCAAAACAGTAAATTATTATTATTATTTGTTTTGCGACTTATTTTTCTGTTATGCTGGCCATCTTCCAGAGGAAGCCCCCAGCCCTGTCCCCCAGCATCTACCATCCGATGCTGGCCCATACTCCCAGGGCTTGCCCCCATAGCAGGGCTGGTGGTGTTCCCCAACCCCCACTGGAGATCGGATCCAGTGTGGCCAGCACTGTGGCTGGCTGGGAGCAGAGCCTGCAAGGCACCCTCCATCATTCGCCATGGCATCTTCTGTTTCCTGGTTTTCTCCCCAGGAGTTGAGGCATGCAGTGATGCCAGTGGAGTGCATGTGTCCACATGTGCTCCCTACAAGCATCTGCCCCAACTCCTCCCCCTTCTACAGCATCGGTGCTCTGTTCCACAGCCTGTGCTAGGGAGCAGACAAGCGCCGACCACTGATGACCCTCTCCCCTGAGAAGGAGAGCAGTCCATTGGATGCTCAATCATTCTTCTCCTCTGCTGACCCCCGGTGGCCCATGTGTATTCCCAAACACGGGTTGCCAGTGTTGTGCAAGGTAAGGTGTCCAGCGCCTCAGCCCTCAGCACCACCAGGATGGCCAAAAACATTAAATTGTTTGATAGAATCTGGTTTAAAGGTCTGTAGGCATTCAAAATGACTCAAGAACCAGACTCCCTCTGAGCAATACTTGATAACTGGATAAGGATCCTGAAAAACAGACTATGTGGTCCCAAACTGGATAGGTGGCAACCCTATTAAATTCTTGCTCAATTTTTCCCCTCAGTCTCATTTCCTTCCTCTTCCCTATTCCCCTTCTTCCCACTTCCCACACACTGCAGACACCCACTCCTTCTCTCTTGCTTGATTAATACCTCTGCTGGGTAAGCAGCCTTCTCCTAATAAGCCTCCACTCCATCCTAATTGTCTTTCATCAATGCCTCTGTTCCTTACCCTTTCCCTTATCTAGCTTTTCCTCCTTCTCAGCTCCTCTCCCCCTAATTATCAGGTGCCTTTGCTGCATATGAATCACCTCTACATTTTAGGTTCTTTTCCTTCCAAAATTCATCTAATATTTGTTTAAATATAAATTGGCAGTAGGTTTTGCATATTTTTTTTTTATTCTTTGGTCATTGAATAAAGCCCACTATGCATAAGGCCTGTTTTCTGGGGGTCCTGGGAGTAGTGGGGAGGTTTAATGATTTTCTCAAAGTCACACCAGTGGTAAAACTGGAAATGTTTAGGTGAGGGAACTCTTATATCTACAGTTTGTTGCTGGTGAAACTCTCCCATACAAGTCAATGGAGGGGACAGCCTGGTGGCACTGAGAGTTAAGGCATTAGGTACCTCACCTCGTGCCACACTGGCGACCCAGGTTTGGGAATGAGCCCAGGCCATCAGGGGTCAGTAGGGGTGGGGAGGGACTGAGCATCTGATGGACAGCTGTCCCTCCCTAGGGAGCGTGTAGGGCATTGTGTTATTCCAGCGCGATCTCTGGCGGCTGTCAGAGGTAGCTTGGTACTTGCATCGCAGCCGTATGGCACCAGAGGTGGAGCTTGGCCGATGCTGGCTGTCATTGTACATCCAAACTCTGCAGGGAGAGGGTAGGGTGTAAAACAATTAGAACCCCCCCACTGACAGGCAAAGGTGGGTCCAGGAGCAGTGGCCCCATGCCCAATGCTAGGCTTCCAGGAAGCACTCCTGGGTCCTCCCCAGAAACAGTGCCACATACCAGCATTTCTAGATAGAGCACCAGAGGAGTGGCGGTCCTTCCCCAGGGGACTCAGAGCCTGGTAGTTAGAGCGGCACTGTGGAGGGGAGGAATCCAGCTCCTGAAGAGTGCAACCAGGGCTTCAGGTGGGTGGGCAGAGCTGCAGCTGAGAGACCACACCTGAGAGAGGTCAGTGGACCTAAAGGGGAGAGAAAAAGAGTTAAAAAAAAAAAGAAGTCAATGGACAATGATGGTAGAACTGTCATACAGTTTTTTAAGAGGTGGAACTATGTTCCTGTGGGGTCCTGCCCAATTTAACCCCTGGGTCATACAGTATGCAAGTGAAAGTTGCAGGAATCAAACCCAGGTCTTCTGGATGTTCCAAGTTCATTCACAGTTTGCTACTCTAACCTCTGAGCTACACTGCCAGAGTTTGATACTTCTTGTTTTAACTTCCCTCTTGTATTACCTCCATCCCGGATTGCACCTGGAAATGAGTCTTGGCCTGGTGTGCCCTTTCACTTTATAAATTCCCCTAAGTAAATCAATATGAATTCATCCCACGATTAGTAAATATGATGTGCAATTATTAAACAAGTAGCCAGATAGCTGGAGAATTGCAATTGTAAATTTAAGCATAACAGAGGACGACAGGTTATCACATTAATACGTCACTCCTGGTGTTTAAGCACGAGGTCACCTCAAGTTTCCACCACCCCAGGAGTGATGTTATTACATGATAACACACACCTTGGAGTGCCTTATTGCAATTATACAATGGCTCGATGTTATAGAAAACAAAAATAAAAATGTTTTTAGTAGATTTTTAGTGAGGCAGTATATCTTTGTTTCTGAAAATAAAAATCCATACAATCCTCCAAAAAATCCACACAGTGTGTTATTGTGTAATATCATCACTGTCTCAGGCACACACTGACCAATCAGAATCCAGGAAATTTTCTTGCCATTGTATAATATTTTTTATGCATATTTCATTTATTATTATTTGTACTCTTTGCACTTCTGTACCTCATTATGTCTATTCAATTTTTCCCTCTCCCTCAGGAAATATCTATAAATGAGATGATATCAGCTCAGTATGTCTTTTCTTGGAAAACTTTTTAAATAAATAAAATAAGAATTCTATGATGAAGTTTGAGGTAAACAGCAGGACCATGTAACTTGACAATGAAATGAGTACATGGCTGTGAATAGGGGTGCTTGAGTAACAAATATTAATTCCAGAATACCCCAAATAATGGGGCACTTGGCAATCAGGTCTGAATATAGGGTATTTTTTCATTACTTGGTGGAGTTTATTTAGGAATTAATCTCTAGCCTTCCCTTAGTGGCTATGGCTAATCCTATGGCTGGACCCTCCCCTATGCCCTCATTTCCAGTCCTCACCTCTCACACAGATTACTATTTAAAAAAACAGAAATGTGAATTAAGAGGTTCTCAAAACTCCCCTTGACCTTCCAGGGTTAGTGTGAAACAACCTGTCTGAGATGATATTTAATGACAGCAATTAAGCAAGACAAAGGAAAAGCTGAAGCGGTTAGACATATAAAGTACTGAACCATCACTTGTAGATGAGTACAGCAGGAGGAAACTCTTTCAAATACAGCATGGCAATGCAGTCAGGACTCCATTAGGCCCTGTACACACTAGATGTCTTAAATCATGTTAGGGAGCATAACAGGGTTTAAGACGTAGCTAACATAGTTTGCAGATACATTGTGGTCAGACTTAAACCATTTTTAAGAACCGTGTTTAAACCCTGGTAGCTACCTAGTCTTTAGCCCACTTTTAAAAATGGTTTAAGGTATAAACATTTACCCTGCAAGTGTGTACACTCTGCAGTGTTCCTCTTCCTATGCACAGCATTCAGTTCTAAAACACAGTTGACAACATTGATCACTGGGCTTCCGTGGTGTGTACGGGATACATACTAACATACTAACATACTATTTGCCAGCAGATTAGGCCTTATGGTCTATCAAGTCTGCTCGAACCTAGATCCTTAGTTGGGTGCAGAGACCCTCCCCTCCCTTGTGCTCCAGAAACCCCTATCATCCATCCCCACCCCCCCGGGACAGGCCATCATCTGATACATCCACTTTCTGTGTCTGTCCCACCCTCTCTTAAAGCCCTCCACTGTGGATCTCTGAACCAGCTCACCAGGCAGAGCATTCCAAGGGTCCACCACCCTCTCTGTGAAAACCTCCTCCTCTTTTCCCCTCACCCTTCCACCTTCCAACTTCAAACCATGCCTCTGGTGATGCCTCCCTGCTTTAGTCTAAAGATCCCTCCATGTTTACCCTATTTATTCCTTAAGGTACTTGAAGACCTCAATCATGTCCCCTGTCTCTCCTCTCCTCCAATGAAAACAGGCAGAGCTCCTCAAGTCTGTCCTCGTAAGTCAAATCCCTAGCCCTCGTATCATCTTTGTTGCCCTCCTCTGTACCCTCTCCAGGAGCTCTATGTCCCTCTTCAGTGTGGTCTCCAGTACTGTACACAGTACTCAAGGTGTGGTCTAACCAGTCCATTGTACAGCGGCAGAATCACTTCCTTGCTCCTAGAGGTGATCCCCCTTGCGATACATCCCAACATCCTGTTTGTCTTGCTAGCTGCTCTCCTGCACTGCTCAGAGTTATTCATACATGTATCCACCATGACCCCTAGGTCTTTTTCCCCTGTTGAGGCTTCCAGCACCTCCCCTCCCAGGGTGTACCTGTGTTTAGGGTTTCCCCGACCAAGATGCAACACCTTGCACTTGGTGATATTGAAATTTAATTTCCGTGTGTGAGCCCAGCTTTCCAGGGTGTCCAGGTCCCCTTGCAGGGCCAACCTCCCCTCTTCTCCCTCAACTACTGCTCCCATCTTGGAGTCATCCGTGAAGAGACTCATTTCACACCCTATACCCTCCCTGATGTCCGATATGTATGCATTAAACAGGATCGGACCCAGGACCGAGCCCTGTGGTGCCCCACTACCAACCTCTGTAGGGTTCAGGCTCCCACAGACCACTACTCTCTGAGTGCGTCCAGCTATCCAGTTTTCAATCCATCTGACTATCAAAGGGCCTACTCCTAACCCCATCAGTTTCTCCGCCAGACCATTGTGGGGGACAGAGTCAAACGCCTTGCTGAAGTCCAAGAATAATATATCCACAGGCTTACCCCTGTCCAGTTCTGATGTTACCCATTCATAGAACTCCACAAGGTTGGTTTGACATGATCTACCTGGCACAAACCCATGCTGCCGACTATCCAGACCTCCCACCTCCCCAAGTAAACCCCCAATCGTTCCTTTAGTATACTCTCCATTAATTTTCCCACCACCGAGTTAAACTGATGGGTCTATAGTTTCCTGGTACTTCCTTGACCCCCTTTGTGGATTGGTACCACATGTGCCTCTCGCCAATCCCTAGGTACCCTCCCTGTCTCAGTGACCTGTTGAAAAGCTCCGCCATGGGTGCAGCCAGTATGTCCGCCAATTCCCATAGTACTCTCGGATGAATGCCATCCGGCCCAGGAGATTTGTCTTTCTTTAGGGCCTTGAGGGCAAACCACACCCTTTTGGTGGGGATGGCATCATCTGTCCCCTCCACCTTACTGGTCTTTTTATCCTTATCCAGATGTGACACCCCTGGGGTACCTTTCCCTCCCTTTTGCTCCATTTCTGTTGCTCCCCTGATCCCACTCCCTGCCGCTTCTATCCCCTTTGTGCCTTGCTTTGTAGATATCCCATCCCCCTCCCTAGTGAACACAGAGGCAAAGTACTCGTTAAATACCTCTGCCTGGTCCCTCGCCTCTTCCACCCACCCTTCTTCTGATCTCAATCTGCTGAGATGGCCTTAGTTTTCTCCGTTCCCCAATGTGCGGAAGAACCCTTTCCCTCCATGTATCCCTGTGCCAGCCGTTGCTCTTTACTGGACTTTGTCCCTCACCATACGGGTGACTTTTCTAGATGCAAGCTGGTACATTTCTTATCCCTATCCCTCTTGTTGTTTTATATTTTTGTGTCGCTTCTTTTCTCTGACTGCTACCTGGACCTCACTGGACCACCAGCATGGTTTATGTGACCTTGCCCTTACGCTTCAACTTAGCGCAGATCCTGACTGCCTCATGAAGTCCCCTGCTTTTATGACCTCCCATCTCCTTTCCACACTTGTCATTGAGGTAATCCCTTCAAGATCCTTGAGAATATTTCCCATGCCCATAAAGTCTGCTCCCCTGAAGTCCACTGCCAGTGTCCTAGATCTCACCCCACTCCCCCAATGCTTATTTGAAACCAGACAGTATTGTGGTCACTCCCAGTCAGGGGTCCTGTACAACCATGTCCCTTACCAGATCCCCATCTGCCAGAACCACATCCAGGACATGCCCCTCCCTTGTGGGCTCCATCACATGCTGTGTTAAGAACACATCCTGGAAGCCATCCAGCAGCCTCTACTCCTTGGCCACCTTAGAGGGCATGGTTCCCCAGTTTGTACCTGGCATATTAAGGTCCCCCATCAACACCACTCCTTCCCCTTTTGGACCACACTGGGCAATGATGTTGTCCAGCAAACCATCCTCTAGAACATCACTCATCCCGGGGGGCCTATATGCTACTCCCAGTTTGACCTTATCTCCTGCTGGGGATCGTAGGGTGACCCATAAGGCCTCCACGTTTCCCTCTGCCTCTTCTACCATAGCAATTTCTATGTCATCTCTAATGAACATAGCCACTCCACCCCTCTGCCTCCTTTCTATCCTTCCTAAGCATAGTGTACCCCTGCACATTTAGGTCCCAGTCATGGTTTTGTTGGCCCACGCTTCGTGACTGCCGCCACATCCACCCCCTCGAACAGCATGGCCTGAAACTCTGGCAACTTGTTTCCCAAGCTCCTGGCATTTACTAACACTAACCCCCACCCCTTATCCCTGATCCTTTTGCTCTAACCCCACCCAGATTCCTTATACTTCCATCCTCCCCTGCTCCTCCTGAAACCTCCACCTCCAGTCTGTTTCCTCCCCTTGGGCTTGAAGGCTACTCCCTCATCTGGAGGGAGGTTTCTGGTCAGCCCCTCCCTTATCCTTCCCCTTACAAGTTTAAACCCCACCTTTCTTGTATGTAATCAGCCATCCCTGTTTAAGGACTTCCTTCCTAATGGGGCAAGATGAAACCTGTCCTTGGCATATAGTCCCTTATCCTCCCAAACTCCATTCCAGTTCCCTAACACCCCAACCCATTCTCCTCACCCCACTTCCTGAGCCATTTATTAACCTCTGTGAGTTTCTTTTTTTCTCCACTGAGGCCTTTGGTACTGGCAATATCTCTGAAAAGAAATGTTGCATCCATTATCCCGACAGACTCTGGCAAGTTCTTGAACCTTGCTTGATTTCCATAATGCTATTTCCCTCTAGATCATTAGTTCCCAAATGCACCAGGAAATCCGGTTTCCCTCCACAATCCCTAACCATTTCATACACCATGAACTTTGCTCTGTGCACTGTCAGCCCAGAGATACTCACTACCTTCACCTGGCTATGGCATCCATCCCCTGTCCCTCCCAATGGATACCCTTAATCATCGAGTCTCCCAGTAACAGAACCTTAACACCGCCATCATCCTTATGGTTACCTCCACTATGCCCTCTCAGCCCCCCCCCACTTTATTCATGATCGCAATTTCATGGGAGTCTTCCTGCCTTATTAGAGACCCCCTTGTCACCCTCCCCTTTCTGCCTCCCTTGCTATTTTGCCCACTTAACTCAAACCCCTTCTGAATAGGTGTCCCCTTTAACCCTCTCTTATCTGAACCATTTATCCTGGCCCTGATGGTTTCCTTCCCCGCACCCCCATCCCCCTTGTAATAGTACCCTGTCTCCAGAGGCTCTCTTAGGTCCCTTTAGCTAGGGCCCCATCCTTGGTACTGACCTTCCTGCTGAAGGGGCTCCTCTCCCACCTCCTTGTCTCCCAGTTCTCTCCAATCATGCTCTCCTCCTCATGTCTGGAATATGTTGCCTCTCCCCATTTGCTTAACATATATGTTTCCCTTCTCCCTCTGGGACTATGTCTATCCTTTCCATAGCTGTTCTGTGATGCCCCATGGTATCTGACTCTCCCGGCCTCTGTATAAGTTTCCTCATTTCCACCAACCCTTCCTCCCCTCTAGGATGCTTAGTATCTCAAATTTATTGTGACACTCTATGTCAGCCTCCATCAAGTAACCAAGTTTCCCCTGACTGCATCTCTAAACTGACCTCTTCTTCCTCTCTTGCACTGTTCACCTTAGGAGCTCCATTCCCACAGTCTGCTGTTTTAGGCTTCCGCACAACAGCCCCTCCTGATTCTTCCCCAGCTCCTTGAATTCAGAATTTTCACCTGCACGCTTTCCCCTTATGCATCAACTTCCCTATCTATGGGTCCTCTGTCCCTAATATCCCCCTTCTGCTTGCTGTGGCATAATGTCCCAATTTCAGAGCGCTGCCCCAGCCTCCCCTCAGCCCCACCTCTGCTGCCCATATCCACACCCCTATCCTTGGACACCCCCCAGCTCCCACAGCTTACTCCTTAACCAATATACCTCACTCCTGATACAAGATAGCTGTCTACAGAGTGGGCAGCCTCCCTCTCTCCAGGCCCAATTTAGAATTATTGCCATCCCACAGCCTGTGCAGCCTACAACCCTTCCGAAGATGCCTGCCATGGTGGAATATGGCCACCCTGATTATCCCCCTCTGTTTATAATAGCACACCCCCTTTTCTCAGTCCCTTTCCCCTGGAGTACAGTTTCTCTCTATACTGACTGTAGTTATTTACAAACCCAATTTCAATCCCACCAACAAAGTTCCCAAGTCTCACAAACACATACAGTCCAGTATGTGTTCAGTCCCACTAACAGTGTGTGTAAGCAGACACCAGGAACCGTATGATGTCACAGGCCCACCAACTCCTGTTGCTTCAAATTTCAGTCCCAAACAGAAATACTCAGCCCTTCAATCCAACCCCCAGTGGCTTTTCAGTATTTAAGAAAGCCTACAAAACAGGGTGGGTGGGAGGGTCTTACCAAACACCAGGCAAACAACACATTTAAATTATCTTCTGATTTTCCTGCCAAACATCTATCCCCAAACCTACAATATCACAGCCCAAGTATCAGTTCAAATTCAAGGTAATTATTTTAACACATAGAACTAATTTCACTTACAACTATTCAAATATTTCAGTTTAAAACAAAATATAACTCCTGGCCTCTTTTCTACCAACCTGTTGCTTAAGCTCCCAAGTGAACAATGAAAGCCACAGTAATTCCTGTTTAAAGACAAGTTAATTGCAGCTAATGTCCCTCCTCCAAACACCAGGCAAACAACACATTTAAATTACCTTCTAATTTTCCCTGCCAAACATCTATCCCCAAACCTACAATATCACAGCCCAAGTATCAGTTCAAATTCAAGGTAATAATTTTTAACACATAGAACTAATTTCACTTACAACTATTCAAATATTTCAGTTTAAAACAAAATATAACTCCTGGCCTCTTTTCTACCAACCTGTTGCTTAAGCTCCCAAGTGAACATGTTTTAACCCATTTTAAAAAATGGGTCAGGATGACAGGACTTGCAAGTGTGAATGCACAAACACAGTAAGTCTTAACCCATGATTGAAAAAGTTTTATAAACCTGACGGCAAGTCTGTACAGGGCCCTATAGCCAGGTTTTCTCACCAGTGGTGTTACATGGCCCTTATGTTGTGCAGCAAGACTTTTTAAGTCATAATCTGGGGAGAGTCCCTTGGGTGGAACTCCTAGCTGGTAGTATCAGACATCTGCCCAAGGTTCAAGGGGCATATTAAAGGGGAGCGTGCCAAGAGGCTTTGTAGTTCGGAGAACAGCCTCATGGGAAGTGTGTATAATGTTTCATGATTTTGAAGGGACATTGTTCTTCTAGAGGTCAAGAAAATTTAATTTCAGTTCATTTAGAAATGTCAGAGATAGGTTATCTTCTAGGATGAGAATATATTTCTGGCCCTTTCCAACTGACACAATGTTTAAGAGATTTTCTGTGTAACTACCTGTGTGATACGAAACTTAGTTTTATGTTTTACTCTGTGTTTTTCTTTTATAGTTACCATATGTTTATAGTTTCCTTTTATTTGTCCATTATAGTGTAAAAATTGTTATCCCTTATTCTTGTATCTACAGTTGTTGTATCCTACTTGTATTTTTCATTTTTTTATGATAACAAAATTTGTGACTGAACTTGCGTGGGGGAACGGGTACTAGGTTACCAAACTATCCATATCTGCCTTTGAGACATGGTACTAAATAGACCACTTCCGTTACGGTAAAGGGAAAAAGTGTTTCAAAGAAACTGGAATTCCTGGGTCTACACCTTGAGCTGAAAAAGGAAGAGCCGCAAACTGAGTACAGAAGCCTGTAGTCCAAAGGGTGCATTGTTCTGCATGAGCAGGTACACAACTGGGACAAGAGGAGAATCAGTAATGTGTGCCAGGCACCACCAAACTAAGTAAATTAAGTCATAAAATGCAATGTTCTATTATAATCTGAGGAAATGACTCCTAACTATACCAGTGCAGAAGCTCTCGCTAAGGTTTGGAAGTGGCATCACTTGTAGTCCTCTGCTTAATCAGCCCTTCAATGCAGATTCAGCATAGAAATTTCAGAAATCTTTTATTTGAAATTTATTAACTGAGGATAGGTAAACCGAGATGCAACATCTAATATCCATGGAGGTGAAAAACATGGGAAAATTACATTTATTGATGCAGAGTTCTACCTGAGGTAGAAAATATCATTTGTGATTTACAAGGTCAGAACTTCAGGAACTTTGCCAGACAACTTCAAGTTTGTTACTTTTTGAGCTCAAACTCTGATTTCTGTTTGTTGTATATAGAAATAAACATTATTGTAGCAGAACAGTTTAGATGTGAGAAGCTGCAATAGAAGGTCTCTATAATATTGCACAGTGGCAACAGAAAGGGTGGTGGATGCATGGAACGACCTACCTCAGGAAGTGGTGAATATGAATATAGTGCAGGGCTTGAACCAGGCATGCGATAGGCATGAGAGAACAATACAGATGAGTATGAATAGGTAGGCCATTGACAGAGTACAGGCCGATGGCACATTCATAAGGTAAAAAAAATGGGCAGACTGGATGAGCCTTGCAGTCCTTATCTGCTGTCAGCTTCTATGTTTCTGTGTTGACTGCCTTCTAGATATGCAAAGCTGCAATAGATATAATATATCAGAGGCTACAGTAGAATGGTCTTATAATGCTGCAAGGTTGCAACAGAAGGGTCCCCTAGATGTGCAAGGCCACAATTAAAGGTCCATACAAAAGCTGCAATGTTATAACAAAAGTGCCCCATAGATATGAGAAGCCACAATAGAAGGGCCCTATAATGTTGCAAAGTTACAAAAAAAGTGCCCCCCTAGATGTGAGAAGTTGCAAAAGGATGACCGTAATGTTACATTAGAAGTACCCTCTAGGGGTGAGAGGATGATGTGATAGGAAAGTAACAAATATTGTCTAACCTCCCAGTTAATAGAATTTCCCCTTCCGCTGAATGGGTGGAGTTTCTACCTTCAGGACTCAGGGTTCAAGAACTGAGAACCATAAAGGATTCTTGGTGAGTCTACTTACATATGGGCCAGATATGATATTGGTAAAGAGGGTAGGATGCCCCTTCTTCTGAAAGTGGAAGTAGATGCTGTATTGTAGATTTGAAGAGCAGTAGGTAAACAGTATCACCTAGGTATAAGAAGCTATGATAGAAAGGTTGTATAGTACTGAGACACAGTAGTAGAAGTGCCCTCTAGATATGAAAGGCTCAAATGATGGCAAATTTCAAAGCAAAGTCTAAACTCCCAACTAATGTAAATATCCCATTGTCTAAATGGTTACCACTATGGCCTTCAGAACTCAGGGTCTGAGGTTTGTTCCCATTGAGAAGTCTTGCTGAAAGTCCCACCAGATGGTACGGACATACAGTATGGCTGCAAAGTAACCACAATTGAAAAATACACTCTATATTATAGTATGGGAATTATTTTGTTGATGAAGGATAAATATATTGCAAAGAAGGCTGATTCACTGTAATATGTTTTATCCTCCTTTCCAGTCAGGAACCAACATATGAAAAACTACCAGGTGAGGGCATTCGAGAAACCTAATCAGCAGATTACTGGATTGCTCCTGTCGAATTATTCTGTAGACTGAGAACAGTCACATAGCTTTTAAATTGTTCATGCATCCAAAAAACAACCTAATACTGTACATGCGTTATAGGAAATCAATGCTACTCTGTGGTGCCACAATACAGCAGAAATGTTTAAAAATACAATGTCATCTGGTACCAGACAAAGACCTGGGCTTAAATTCAATTCTGTTATGTCAGTGCTTTGAACGAGACATTAAAACTGGAGTATCTTCTGGTGGTTAATCAAGCGGAAATTAAAGATTGCATGGCACTGTTTCTAAAGAATAAGGATAAACACTGATTACCTGGCCAACATTTTCTGTCTTAATCAATAAACTAGATACTAAAGTAGTTGTTCTCAGACTTATATGGGTGTTGCTAGGGCAAAATATCTGCTTTGTTTGGCTGCACAAAGTCACTTTACTACAGTACATGTCTATAATTACTGCTTTGAAGAGCACTGTGAAATGCATGATGTATCAACAGCACTATATATTGTAAGTGTAAATGTATTTAATTTTATAAAGTTACTACAACCCGGACAACCCCATGAGATTAAGTATCTTGTTTTCATGGCGTCTTAGGGAGGACAGCAGAAGTAAACAGGTTAGCATAGTCCAGCAGGATTAATTACATACAGGTTACAATATACAAGGCAAAAGACAAATAGTTAAGGTAAAGACATCTCAACAGTAATCACAGCAAACTAACAAAGTGGGGTCACAGCAAACAAAGAGCAAGAGCATTAGTATGCAACATGATCATGGTCAGGGAGAGAGGGGATAGACCAAAACAAATATAGGGGATCTAAGGTGGCAGTAAAGACTGGACTTGAGCTTCTGCAAGCTAGAAGTATTCCTCAGCTTGAGGGAATGTTTATTCCAGGTGTCTGCTGTTGAAAATGCAAAGGCCTTTCTGCAAAATTCATGCATCATCCTGGAAGCTGAAAAGGTAAGTGCTGCTATTGAAAGGGGTGAACAGGCACTGCACGACTGTGCGATATGGGCTAGAAGATAACAAGGGTGTTCTTCTTCTGCACAGTTGTGGAATAAAGAATGTCAGTGGTAGTCACACCTGCGTGAGGGATTTGGCTAGTTAAGTTGGTCATGCAGCTGACAATGGGTAGACCATCCACACAACAGGATGAACCTGCACAGCTTGTTGTACAAATGATTCCTGGGCAACAGAGTGGGTTTATTTGTACAGCAGTATATGATGTCTCAGTTGTCAATGGAAGGGAGCAGATAATGGGAGATCACCTTTTTCATCATGTGAGCAATGAGACTGCATTTAGACATGTAGAGAAAGTTGAACGTGGGCCTTACACTTGTTAAGATATGATTAATGTGCCTACTGTGTGTTAGTGATACATCAAGCCAGAGTCTTGAATATACTGACTTGCTCAATAAGGTTGCCATCTAATGTTATGATTACATGTGGATTAGCTAACTGAGTAAGCAAGTCCTGGAATTCAAACACCAGAGACCTAGTTTTGGTTGCATTAAGGATCAGTCAATTGTGGACAGACCAGGAGGAGATTGTGTTGAGATCAGTTTGGAGTACTGAATTAACTTTGGACCTTATCAGTGCCTTGCAGTAGAGTATGGTGTAGTCCGAATTCATATGTAGATGACATCCCTGTGTGCTTTTGGAGGTCACTTAAAAACATGGAGAAGAGCAGAGGGCCGAGGATTGAGCCTTGAGAAACTTCAAGATTTAAGACTTTAAAGTCAGAACTAATGCCATGTATAAACAGTAGCTCAATTGATTACTCAGGTAGTTTTTGAACCATTTGATGAATGGTTGTTTGACACCTAGAGTCTTTGCCTTGATCAAGGGCATTACATGATCCACCAAGTTGAATGCCTTGGCGTATGGTGTAGTCTGAATTCATCTGTAGATGACACCTCCTGTTGTGCTTTGGGAGAACGTTGAGAAAAATGGAGAAACATAGAAACATATAAGTTGATGGCAGATAAGGACCACAAGGCCCATCCCGTCTGCCCATTTCTTTTTCTACTTTATGAATGTGCCATTGGCCTTTGCTCTGTCAATGTCCTATCTATTCATACTCATCTGTATTGCTCCCTTATGTCTATCCCATGCCTGTTTGAAGCCCTGCACTGTATTCATGTCCACCACTTCCTGAGGTAGGCTGTTCCATGCATCCACCACCCTTTCTGTGAAAAAGAACTTCCTCACATTACCCCTTAATTGGCCTCCCTCTAATCTCATGCTGTGTCCTCTTGTCCTGCTAATTTTCTTATACTGAAACATGTTAGACTCTTTCAATTTGTTAATGCCCTTAAGGTGTTTAAATGTTTCAATCATATCACCTCTCCGCCTCCTTTGCTCTAGGGTATACATATTGAGCTCAGTTAATCTGTCCTCATAAGTTTTCTGATGCAGTCCCTGCACCATTTTGGTTGCCCTTCTCTGGACTGCCTCAATTTGGTTAATGTCCTTGTGAAGGTGTGGCCTCCAGTACTGCATGCAGTACTCCAGGTGGGGCCTAACCAGTGTCTTGTAAAGAGGATTATTACTTCCCTCTTCTGACTTCAGTGATACCCCTACTAATACACCCCAACATCCCTGTAGCCTTACATACTGCTTTAGTGGTCTGCTTGGATGATTTCAGGTCATTGGTGATGACTTCAGTCTCTTTCTTCCCTTGTGACTGCCAGCAACTCCTCCCAGCCTATAGCTGGCTTCAGGTTTCTCTTCCCTATGTGCATGATCTTGCACTTCTTTGCATTAAACCCCAGTTGCCACTCTTCCGACCATTTTGCTAGGTTATCCAGATCTCTTCTCATTCTGCCCATCCTATCTGGATCATCTACTCTGTTGCAGATCTTGGTGTCATCTGCAAACAGACAAACCTTACCCTCCAGTCCATCTGCAATGTCACTGATGAAGATATTGAAGAGGACTGGCCCCAGGACTGATCCCTAAAGTACCCCACTTGTGACTTGTATCTCTTCTGATTGTATACCATTTACCACCACTCTCTGTTTTCTGCCCGTCAACCAGTTTGCCACCCAGTTGATCAACGTCTGACCCACCCTGAGCCTACCCAGCTTATTGATCAACCTTCTATGTGGAACAGTATCGAAAGCTTTGCTGAAGTCAAGGTAGGCAACATCAACTGCTCCCCCTTGGTCCACCACTGCGGTTACCCAGTCAAAGAAATCTATGAGATTAGTTTGACAGGACCTTCCTTTTGTAAACCCATGCTGTCTTGGATCCTGTGCTCCTGTGTATTCCAGGTGTTGCACTATCCTTTCCTTAAGGAGTGTCTCCATAATTTTGACCACTACTGAGGTAAGACTGACTGGTTTGTAGTTCCCTGCCTCCTCCCTGCTACCATTCTTGTGGAGCGGGATCACGTGAGCCCTTCTCCAGCCTTTTGGGACCTCTCCTGTGCTCAGAGACTCACTAAACAGTTCTGATAATGGCTCTGCTAGTTCCACCCTTAGCTTCTTCAGTACCCTTGGATGTATGCCATCAGGTCCCATTGCCTTGTCCACCCTGAGCTTATCGAGCTCTTGTAGGACCCTTTCTTTTGTGAAGGGACTAGTGCACACCTCCCTCCACCCTGTGTCCATGGTGGTGAGCTATGGGCGCTGCCCTATCTTCTCTTCAGTAAATACTGAGCAGAAGTATCTATTTAGGATAGATGCTTTTACATGGTCCTCCTCACATGCCCCCTTATCCCCTTTGATCTTAGCAATACCCCCTCTGGACTTTCTCCTTTCACTAATATATCTATAGAAAGTCTTGTCACCTTCTTTTAATGTTCGTGCTAGTGTTTCCTCAGTTTGGGCCTTTGCCTGCCTTACTGCCTTCCCTGCTTCCCTTAGGGAAGTTTGGTATGCCTCCCTATCTTCATCCTGCTGCATTCCCTTATATTTCCTGAAGGAAGCCTTTTGGCTCTGACCTTTTCTGCTACTGTGTTTGAGAACCAAAGTGGTTTCCTTCTTCTTTTGCACTTCCTTTTCTCACTAACACAATGGAATGTTGCTTCAAATATTGCATCTTTAATGCTTGCCCACTTTGCCTGTACCCCCTCATCTGTATTTCTTTTTGCCAGGGCTAGCTTAACTCTGTTAGCCATCTTATCAAAGTCAGCTCCTCTGAAGTCCCATATTTGTGCCGTGGAATGGGCTGATTTTGTTCTAGTGGCCAATTGAACCATACCATGTGATGGTCACTGGCACCCAGGTGACCTTCTACCTGGAGATCTGTGATCCTTTCCCTGTTAGTCAGTATTAGATCTGGATAGCCCTGTCTCTTATGGGTTGTCATACCAGTTCTTTGAGGCCCTCCTCCTGCAGGGAATCTACCATGTGTCTAGTTCTGGCAGATGCCCCTGCTGGTATTGACCAAATCTTTATCTGGCATGTTGAAGTCTCCCATTATCAGAACCTCCCCTTTAGCTGTCATGTTTTGTATATCTTCTAACAGTAACATGTCTGTGTCCTCCCTCTGGTCTGAAGGCCTGTACACAACCCCTGTCCGTATGGCTGTCCCATTTCCTGTTTCCAGGGTGACCCACAGTTCTTTTGGCTCTTTATGTGTATTCTGAATTTCTGTAGCTTTGATATTTTCATTGACATAAAGGGCCACTTCATCCCCCCTCCCCCTTTTTGCACCTTGGTCTCTTCTGAACAGTACATAGCCAGGTACTGAAGTCTCCCAAGTGTGGTTACTGGTAAACCATGTTTTGCTAATGGCTACTATGTCCAGTTTAGCCTCTGTCATTATTGCCTGCAGGTCTGGGATCTTGTTTCTCAGACTGTGAGCATTTGTGTACAAGATTTTCCATTGGCCAGATTTTGGTGTGTTAGTTGTTGGGCAAGGTCTGGTGTTTCCCCTGTGTGTCATTTGGGGAGTAGGACATTTTTCTTTACCTGGTGATGCAAATGAACTACAAACACGCTGAACTCCTGTTTGACCACTAGCTGAGGGGGTAGGGGTGTTGTTCCCATTTGATGTATGGGGTGCTGCACCCCTCTCCCCATTTGTAGTTTAAATATTCTGCAAAGACATCAAACTTCTGCCCCAATGCATTGACTCCCTCCTTAGTCAGATGCAGTCCATCAAATTTAAAGAACTATTGCTTCCAAAACTGTTACCAGTTCCCTACAAATTTGTGTCCTTTTTCCTGCCACCAGCCCTTGCACCACATGTTTAACTTCCCATATCTCCCCTTCTCTGACCTTCCGTCCATCTGTCCCCCTCTCCCAGACTGGCAGGATCTCAGAGAAGGAGATGCAAGATGAAATGGATGATAGTTTGTCACACAGCCTGGTCAGGTGTTCCTTGGTCTCCACAACTGACCAGCTGGCGAGATCATTAGTCCCTATGTGTACCAGGATGCCAATATTTTCTCCTGCTTCCTGAACAATTTTAGCAATGTGGTCAGTGTCTCTCCACGCTGATGTACCTGGGAGACATCTGACCATTACCCCTGGCTGGAGATACGTATCAACTCCTCGAATCATGGAGTCTCCAACGAGCAGAAGTTTTTTTGATTTCCTTTTTGCTGTTTTTGCTTTGGTTCTTATTTTGGGTGAGTTTTGTTGTGCTAGCTCCTGTGCTTTAGTGTCCTGCTCTGCAGTGTCCTCCGCCCCTTTGTTTGATTTTGGCGATAGAGGCAGATACCTGTTTGTAGTTTTCATATGGTTTGTGGAAGCGATATGTAGGAGAGCACTGAGTGATGGGACACCTGATTTGCCCCTTCTAACCACCTGCCAACTTCCTGGACCAACTACCTTCTGTGGTCGAGGTGCTTCTGTAGGATGTTGGGGAAATGGCGGGTGGTTCTTATATTTCCTCTTGAATATGCAATTTGAGGTGCACAATCTCTGCCCATGCTGCCTGGAACTGAGCCCTTAGATCTCCAATGGGCCAGCATGTAGGAAAGTGTCCTAAATCCTGTAAAACTGCCCTTCTGAAAAGTGTTCCGCAGTACCTGCAGTTAATGATATCCATTCCAGATAAATTGCTGGGTTTATAACCTGGTCAGAGTAATTAGAAGGAAGAAAATGAAAGCAAAAGTTTGATTTTGTATTTTGTTTGTTTGTTTTTGTATAACTTGTTATAACAAGTTACATTGCTAGTGCCCCTGTAAGAGCAGAGAGGGCCAAGGATTGAGCCTTGAGAAACTTCAAGACTTAAGACCATAATGTCTCAACTAATGCCATGTATAAACACTAGCTGGATTTGGTTACCCAGGCAATTTTTGAACCATTTGATCACTGGTTACCTCGGATCAAGTGTATTGAGCTTGAGCAAGAGCATTGTGTGATCCACCAAGTCGAATGTCTTGGATAGGTCCACAAAGATGGCTCCAGTGAGGAGACCCCTAGCAATGGCTATTTGGAGATTGCTAGTGACTTTGAAAAATGCAGATATGGTGAAATGCCTCTTCCTGAAGTCATATTGCAATGGGGAGAGCAGATTGTGCAGTCTGAGAGAGTCAGCCATGAGTGAATGCACTTTTTAAGAACATTGGAGAGGGCAGAAAGACTTAAATGGGTCTGTATTGATCCAGATACTTCGTGGAGGGGTAGAACTCCAGTACCTTCTCAGACAGACCCTGTGGATTAGTCACATAGGCCTATTTTATTTATAGATAAAAGAAATAGTGATGACAGGGCTTCTACTTTGTATTTGATTCTAAAGCCAAAAACAGGACTGTTGCTTGGATCTTTGATCAGATTGTGACATTCCATAAAAGTGCAGTAATTCTCTATGACTTTCTATATAAATCTATGAAATCAAAGAATTTGATGTAACTAGATGTTTCAGTGGCCCATCAAATTGCACACTTACCTCTGTGGCTGGAAGATTAGAGAGTTATAGGGTCTAATCCCACACCAGGAACTTGGGTTAATACTCAATACTAACACTGCAGTGTGACACTAGAGTGAGGCTACATTGATACTCTTAGCAAAAAAGCTTGGGTTGAGACTAGGTTTCTATATTGGGAAGAAGAGCTGCTTTGCAGCTGATGCCTGAAAATAACTGGTACAAGGACACACTTGCTACCCTTCTACTACAGAGGCCTAATATAAAGTGGGGTGCTCCCCAAGCACTTTTACTTCTCCCATTGAAGAATGGTCAATCTTACTTCGGAACCACCACGTGTCAGGTAGTTGCATGGCATATTTATTACTGACAGAGATCTGCCTACTAGTCTGTGGGATTTGGAATGTATGTGCAGTAACTGTTTAGATTTATTTATGCAAATGTTCCATGTAATTAGCTATTTCATCAATGCTGACTTTGAATTGCATTGTAACTGCTTTAATAAATTCTGCAAAACTGACATTCTATACTATTTGTCCTGTCTAGGATCTCCTTGTAAATCAGCATTAAGCATTGCTTAATAGAGCTTTCTACTGGTAAAACAAATAAAACAGAAATACAGTTATAAACATTTGCCTAGTTATGCCCAAATTTTAGGTTGATGCAGCAATCTGTCAGAATGACAGCTAGGTAAGAAAGCAAAAATGGTTTAATATATTTGTCAAACCTGTCAGTTTCTGACAGAATAGGCAAGTACTGCCAAAGGCTGCAGAGAAATCCATTCTTTAGGTGTCAAAGAGGGTTTAATACTCATGCCATTGGCAAAGGGAGGCTTGCTAGAGAGACAACAGGTAAGCTGAGATGGAACTATATAACTTTAGGGAATTTCATAGCTGTGGGACTTAACAACACAGGCCACTCTTTTCACAATTAGCAACCAGGTTTTGTATCAGCTGAAATCAGAAATAAACTGGACTTAGGATTTGTACAAAGGAACTATGGAAAGTAGATGAATGAGAAAGAAAAAAAGGAATCCTAAAGTTATCAGCCACCACACACCCATTGCCATTTTACCTGTCCTAAATAAAATTCTTGAAAAAAAATGCTGCCTCCCAGCTCACCAGTTACCTCGCTTCCAATGACCTCCTTTCCCCCTCTCAGCACAGAATTTGAAAGGGACATTGTACCACCACTGCCCTCCTAACACTACCACAAATACTGCCTCATCTAGGAAAAAGGGTGACCTCACTGATGCAGCCTTCATAGACGTTAATAAGGACTTTGACCTAATCAATCATTCCTTGTTCTGCTCCAGGCTTTCCAGATTGGGACTCTCCTCCACAGCATTCCCATGGTTCAGAACTTACTTAGCAAACATGTTCCAGAGGGTCATGTTTGGGTCATCTCTCTCAGAGCCTGCCCCTGCTGCAGTTGGGGTTACTCAAGAGTCAATTCTAAGACCTTTATATTTCTCTTTATACATAAACCCAATCCACCAACATCTCTACCATTGATCCCCCATCCTATATGCTAGGGTTGCCACCTGTCAGGTTTTTTACCTGGTGATCAGGTTTTCAGGGTCCCTATCAGGTAGTCCGGTATTGTTCTGTGCTGGTCAGGTTTTTGAGCCATTTTGAGTGCTTACATACTTTTGAAACAAATGTTGTCATATCACTCTTTGTTTCAGCTACATGTCCAGGTTACAAACAAGTTCTGTTGTCAGTGTAGCCTCTTGTTTGTGAATACAGTCACCCTGGGAGGTGTAAAGTATGGCCATAAACACCATTAGCACTTATTTAACCTAATATTTCCACTGCATCTTAAAGAGGCATAGCAGCAAAGCTGCCCCACCTTTTATAACAGTAACAGAGCCAGTTGTCCTCCACTTTCATTTGCTGGTAAACATTTTCATCTCTAACAGAATTTAGGCATTTTTAAATGTTGTAAATAATTTTTTCCCCACGAGAAAAAAGTATGGTCACTTCTTTGGCTTTGAAATAGTACTGTGGAAAAGAACAGGAAATGGAGGCAGAAGAATATATAAAGTAGGTATGCTGCTACGTGCTATTTACTGTATTTCCCTTGTCTCCCCCAGATCATAACTGTAAATGAGATTTCTTTTATCTCTGTGTGTTTATCTCGTTAATCAATATCAATAAATAAATAAATTCATAAGTAAATAATTAGGAAGAACCTGGGAAAGTAACTTTAACAGGCACAGTGCAGTATCTTAACATTTTATTTAACTGCTGCTTTAAGTGTTGTCTTTTATTGGAGGAACAGTGCATGATGAGTCATGAAAAGGGGTGGGGCTAGGGGCGGAGCTTAGGATCCGGTTTTTTGCCTCAGCCAAAGGTGGCAACCCTACTATATGCAGACAATCTTATTCTCTTTACTAGTGCCAGCAACACTGGGAAAATAAATGTCTGTCCTTTGACCTCCAGGCTATGTAAAGCTGACTAAAGGTCAAGTTTCTCTTGAATACCTCCAAAACTCAAGCCATACTTTTTGAGTTGCCCCCTAGATTAAAGCTTTGCCTGTTCTCTTTGCAACCTAAAGTGATGGAGCACTTGTTGCCTCTGGCTCAGTCTTCCACTATGTAGGTATTACCCATGACCTGTCACTTGATTTCCTGTTGCTTGTGGCAGGCATTTGGAAATCAGTCAGCTCCAGACTTGGAATCTCATACGTGGTCATTCACAACCTTACCTCCTATGCTCATTTAGCCATTGCACATTGGTTTATTTCTCGCCAGGCTCTTTTATTGGGTCCCAGTTTTCTCAGCCTCTGCCAAATCTACCCTCCAGAAATGGGGCATAGCATATAATAATATTTGTTCATTTGCCCTGGCATCCAATAGATTTTCACATCATTGTACCCTGTACATCTCAGTACCATCTCAGCCTTGGCTAAAGTCTCTAATGACTGGATCCATGCTATGGACACCAAGAAGGTAGTCTTTCTAGACCTCAGTAAGGCCTTTGGCACTATAGACCATCACCTTCTAATCACCTGTCTTGCCTACATAGGTGCCACTCCACTTACCTTACAGTGGTTTAACAGTTATCTCACAGGAAGGATGCAAAAAGTCAAAGCTGATGGCCTACTATCTGTCCCCCTTCCAATTGTCAGAGGAGTCCCTCAAGGCTCCATCCTAGGACCAATCCTTTTTTCCCTGTACATCAACTACCTTGACTCCCTCATAAAGAACTCTAGCATACATTTCTTTGCGAACGATACGGTTTTGTACGCATCAGGCTCGTCCTTAACTAAATGTCAGGGAAGCACTCCAAGCTGACTTTATCCAGTTAGAAAACAACCTTATCAATGCCAAGCTTCTATTAAATGCCAAAAAAAACAAGACAATGATTTTCTCGAGACTTGCCTTGTCTGGTGCCCTACCTACCCCACCTAAAAACTTCATAGTTACCTCCCTAGGTGAACCCTTGGAAGTTGTACCTAAATTTAAATATCTAGGTATGTGGATAGACAACAAGCTTTCCTTCAACGACCACACTGAGGATCTATCAAAGAGGCTTAAAGCACGTTTGGGTTTCTTCTTTAGAAATAGGACCCTCTTTCTCTCCATGACCCATAAAAGACTGGTCCAAGCAACATTCCTTCCCTTGCTTGACTATGGAGACATTATCTTTATCTCCTCCCCAACCTTGAGCCTATCTAAACTGGATGTACTCTATCACCGTGTTCTTTGCTTCATTACTAACTCTGCGTACAGGACCCACCACTGTGATCTTTATGCAGCAGTTGGGTGGACCTCTCTTGCCACCAGATGCCTCCTGCATGCTGGCATTTAGACCCTCAAATTACTACTCCACAAACTGCCTGTCTATTTAACGTCTCTCATACACATCTCGCATAGCCCTACTCCCTAAGGAAGTATGACCTTATCCTACTAGATGTTCCCAGGACACGTACCACAGCTGGCCAAAGAGCTGTCTCATATGTCCTCCCAAACATATGGAACCAACTACAAGCCATGCTGAAGCTAACCAGCATCATATCAATTAACTCCTACGAAACACTAGCTATCTCTAAATTAAAAGACATATGTAGTAGGTGCTACTAGGCCCCTAACGCCAAGTCAACTTCCTAGGTACCAACTGACCCTCTACTTACTAAGCTGAAATGTGTTGCATAATTTAGGGCAAGGTTAAAGCTGGAATGTACTGCATATATAGCATAATGACATCTATTGTGTATACCTCTTGTGTTATATATATTTTTTTCTTTGTTGTTCTACATTTTATATCTCCTGTCTATGTAATTGCAAACTGTATGTGTATGTGCCTCAGGACCTCCTTGTGAATGAGATTGCTCAACGGAGCCTTTCCTGCAATAAACTTGAACTTGAACACCGAGCTTGGCTGACTTCCTATTCATCCATTCATGATTTCAAACTTGGTGGCATGATTCATATATTTTTTATGTGGTATACTTTATCCCTCCTGTGCAATAAGTTGCCTCTGTCTCTTGCATCACTCCTCCAGCTTGCTCATAGTGCCTACATCCCTATGATCTAGTAAGCATCCCCCTGGCTGACCCAAAGATGCAAACAAGAACAGGTGAAATTGCTTTCTTCTACTTTGCTCCAAGGTTATGGAATTTGATTCCTATTGAGCTTCGCCTGTGCCGTCTATCACAAGCATTCCATACTAGATACCATGACTTCCTATACAGTGCGTTTATCTGCTCGTGCTGCTAGACAGTATTATCTGCCTTGCTTCTGAATACAGTTTAAGTCCCTTGATTTCTGTGTAAAATATGTTTTGTATTCATTTGTCTTTTTTGTAAATTGAATTGAATGTATTGTTTCATATATGATATCTAACCTGCACTGATTATGATATCGTGTACCATACCGTCGGTATTTTTTACATTGTCCGGTATGTATTTATTGTTTTTATGAACTACTGTATTGTTACCTTGTAAACTCTCAGATTAAGCCTGAAAATAGGCATCTGATTGTCTAACGCACCTACCTAGTAAATAAAAAGGAATAAATTAAACCCTGCAATAACTAGGGATCAGCTCACTTAAAAAAATGACCTGGGAAGGTCAATTGTGATAAGGATCAGTAGTTTCCCACAGTAGGCACAAGCAGAGAGCAGTTATCGGGTACGAGCAGGTAATGCAGAGATAATGACCTATGGACTAAACCAGCAAGGTAACGATGATGCAAACTGTATAAGAGAACACTTGTTTAGTATATGAACGACAGAATTAGTCTGAACATTGGCTGTCAATCTAGGCATGACTAGCAGAACCAAAGGTACCTCCTTAGTGATTGGAAGGAATCGGACTTTCGGATCCTATGAATGGTGATTCCAGTGCCTGAACTGGCTTGCTTATTTATTTCATTTTTGTTCACCAGGTGGGTACACTAGACAGTAATTGCCTAGTTTCAGGCACAACGTAGGTACATAAACATAGAAACATAAACATTGATGGCAGATAAGGACTACTGGGTCCATCCAGTCTGCTCATTTTCCCGACTTACTACAAAAAATGTACTCTCCTTGATCTCCGTTTTTTCCTTCTTGTTCCTATCACTAGGGTTTCCCTTTGCCTGTCCCATGCATTTTTGAATTCCCCCACTGTGTTTGCCACCACCACCTCTGCTAGGAGTCTATTCCATGCATCCACCACCCTCTCCAAGAGCAAATACTTCCTCATGTGACCCCTTGGCCTACACCCTTCCAAACCCATGTCATGCCCCCTTATTCCTGAACATCTCTTTTCTGAAAGATGCTACCCTCCAGTACCCTATTTATGCCTTTGAGATGTTTGTAGAGTTCTATCATATCTCCTCGGTCTCTCTTCTCCTCCAGGGTATACATATTGAGGTCTCCCAGTCTCTCCTCATATGACTTTTGGTGGAGGCCCTGCACCATCTTTATTGCCCTTCTTTGAACTACCTCTACCCTGTCCATGTCCTTATGGAGATGCAGCCTCCAGAACTGGACATAGTTCTCCAAACAAGGCCTCACCAATGATCTGTACAGTGTCATCATCACCTCTTTTCTAAAACTACACAATTTTTTTATACAATTTTTATTTAATTTTTTATTTTAGTTTTTGAAATGGATAAAATAAAGCTGGCCCTGTGGAGCAGAGGGCTCAGGTGCTGTGTGCCTTACTTCTCGTCACACTGATGTCCCAGGTCTGGGAATGAGCTTTGGTCATTGGGGGTTTGGCGAGGGTGGGTGGGCTGGGAGAGGATTGAACAGCCACTTAGCAACTCTCCTCTCCTGGAATGGGGTGACATGCTGTCTTAGCTCTTGGCTGTTTCTGAATGGAGGTCTTGCAACAGCTCATAGGATGCATGAGTAGATGTAAGTCTGGGGAGTGGGAGAGAGCCACAGTCCTGGGATGCATGCATGCCTCCACACACATGCACAATCCTGAGTCTCGCCAAATCTAGAGGATGGGAGAAAAACAGTGGAAAGATATGACAAGGCAGGTATCAGTGACTCTGTGCACACCAAGCCTCTGCCTACTGTATCACCAGGGATCACCTGCTGGCATACTGGACTGTAGCACCTGGGGGTGAGGACGGCCCTCCCCCTCCTGGTTCCGTCATTGGGGGAATCTGTGGGGGTGCTGGCCAGTTCAGGTAAGTCCAGGGAGATGGTGGATGGTGGGGGACCATGGGGCAATAGCAGGCAGGAGCCAAACCTGCCTTGGCCAGAGAGCACAAACAAAATATGACAAAAATCCACAGATAAAACAGATTAAACATTCCTTGCACATTCACTTGTTGTATGCATTAGTAGAAGGAATTCTTGAAGCATATGCTGCACATTTACTAGGCATTGTATAAGCATGTTGAAGAATGCATCATGTGATCCTTAAATGCAGCTTTGAACTGAACATGAGTCAAAGGGTTTTTGAAGATGCCAGGCAGGCTGTGGCAGACATGATGGGCAAAGCAGCGGAATAACCTTTGGCCCATCTTACTAATAACTTTTGACTCCCAAAGTGGGAACTTATTGTTAGACCTCAGACTCCAAGGGGCAGTGATGGGATGTAATTGACTAGGTAAGTAAGCAATCAAGACTTGCATATAACAAGCAGTAATGGGGGCCAGCCCCGTGGTATGGAGGGCTGAGGCAGCGGGCACCTTACCTCCTCCCATGCCTGTGACCTGGGTTCAAGAATGAGCCGGAGGGGGTGAGGAGCTGGACTGAGCTGTCACAAGGCTGTTCTCTTCTCCTGGGGAGGGATGTGGGTTTCCCTGGCTCTTGGCTGCCATCCAGTGGAGGCTAGGTGGCAGCACCAAGCCACAAGGGAAACCAGACATTAGGCCAGGGGTGGGAGGACGGGGCCATCACTGGATCATGCAGTGCATGTGCTCCGCTACTCACATGCGCGACCATGTTCTGGGGTCCCAGGATAATGGGGAAAGAAAAACAGAAAAGGGGACCCAGAGCAGGCTAAATAAAGCCCTGAGATCCAGGGTGGATTGAGCTCCTTCCAAGGGAGGGCTGTAGCGTGCCTGCCCTGGCACCCTGAGTGGAAGAAAAGATATATATATATAATATATATATATATATATATATAAATATATATATATATAGGTAGTGATGGGAAAAAGATCAGCTGAAAGAGCAAACCTGAAAATCTTATTGTATACTGTATTCAGCTGTACAATTATATTCAGGAGGGCTTTTTAATAGATCAGGGAAACATTCATTTTAATTTAATTAAAAAATGTGTTGACAGGGCGAAAAAAGCACTGAACCACATGGCCCTTTTACAGGCTTGACCTGGTTACAGACACATTACATTGCATTACAGTGACATATCTTACTTATAAACAAATTATTACATGTTTGAAAATGCACTCTACAAAACAGGGTATTATCACAGTGGACAATATACATATAGTATATACACAATAACTGCATACTCAATTACAGTTTTAAAATTGCACTAAAAACAAGAACATCTAGCATCTAACATTTAGCATCTCTCAGTCTCTCAGGGTGATTTCAGCCACCATTTCCCCAAACTCTGGAATACCCTCCCTCATGCCATCCGTAAAGCCCTGTCATCTCGTGTCCTCTTCTGCCTCCTCCATAGCCTCACCACCCACTCTCCTGTAACGGCTGTTAATTTTTGGCCTCCCCTTCTCCCCTCCACTACCAGCTCCTCTCCCTTCCCCCATTCTTTCATCTGACTCTCTCATTCTCTACATCTGAAACTGCTCTAAATTTTTGCCACCCCCTCCTTTTTTCCCCTACCCTATCCAGCTCCCCTCCCTTCACCTCACCCATATGCCTTTCTCGCCTGACCTCACTTATGCCCCTCCCAAGCCCCAGTTATATCCTGACTCCTGAACACATTGTATCAAGCTCTCTATTATTTCAGTGTATTTCACCAAGTAGTTAAGCACTTTGCAGCTCTGTAATGCACACAATTGTATTATTTGTGTTCCATTAAAATTGTATCTAGTTTTGCCTATCTTCCATGCTTTTGTTATTGTATCCACCTCCCCCTCTCACCAGCTTGCATCTGGAAATAAGCAGATTGCTCAGTATGCCTTTCCTGGTAAACCTTTTAAATAAATAAATAAAATAAAAATAGACATTTCTTTGTACTGGGATTTGAAATGATGAATATTGTCAGTTTTTCTAATCATATGGTCAATACAGTTTCAAAGTTTAACAGCTGTGCACTTAAAGAAGTTTTGCAGAAGGGCATGTGTATGGTTCCTGAGTCATCCAATCTCAGCAATCTTATGTAGGTTTTAGGAGTAAATATTTCAGCTAATGGACATCTTACCCTTATGCAAAGTCTTAAACACAAAACAACTTTTGTACAGTTTGTTTCACTGTTCTAGTGGCAGCCACATTAATTTCTCATTTAGGTTGCAATGGTGTTCTTGACACCTGGCTCTAAGAGCAAATCTACATCTTGACTTGTACATACTGATGCATTTCTTCAGTAATTTTTCTGGCACCCCTCTCCATAATATATTCCTACAGTCCATTGCAGGTAGTTGGCAACTTTGGGTGAACGTTTTCCTAGCCTCAATAGTCAAGAAATGTTTAATAACATAGAAAGCTCCCAGCTTTTTATTTACTGTAACTAGATGTCTATTCAATATGCCTTTTGCAATTGAATTGTGAGTCTAATAAAATGCTCAAGTACTTTAATTCACTAACTACATAATGCATCTAATTTCCTCTTCCTTCGTAAAGTACCTGGAATATATCTGCAACAAAGAATTTTTCCTTAGCCATACAGAACACCATGGCCTTAGTTTTTTCTTAAGAAGGATTTGTTTTTTAAACCAGTCAGTCAGAGTCTTGTATTCCAATTCAGTTTTTTTATTGAAGGAAGATACAGTACATCTTTATCAGCAATGTACAACACTGAATCATCAGCTTAAAATGCAGTTTTTGCAATAGAACATACTTATGGAAGATAGTGTATAAACAAAGAAAACTGTAAAGGACCTAATATTGACCCTTGTGGTATACCATACTCTACTCCCCCAGGCTCCGACAGAACTCATTTTATCCTAACCTGCTGGAATCTGTCCATTAAAGTCACCAATCCAATTTATCACTGGTGTCTCAAGGCCTATACTCCTCAGCTGTGACTTCAGGAGGGAATGATCCATCAGACTGAATACCTAGGTCAGGTCCACAAACACCACCCCTGTAAACATGCCCCTCCCCCATATTTTCTTACAGGTCATTCATGAACCTGACCAAGGCAGTCACCATACTACAGTCCCTTCTGAATCCATGTAGAGCTACTGTTAGTATTTTATGTTCTTCAGTGTACTCAGTTATTTCAGCATGCAGAAAGAGGTCTTGAATTTTAGCAAGTAGGGATAAAAGAGATATGGGCCAATAGTTATTTATAGTAGTTAGTTTAGTGACCTTTGTGTTCAGGTATAACACATGTTTTTTTTTCCAGAGATTGGGAACTATTTCATTGCATAGAGACAAATCTAAAATTGTTTCTAACAACAGTGATAATGCAACTGCAGCTGTTTTCAAAAATCTTGCCTCCCCTTGGTCAGGCCCTCAGCCTTTTGACTCATTTAATTTTATCAACTATTTATAGACAATTTGCCTATTAATATGTGTAAAATACAAATTTTGGTCTCACATGATTAAATATTTCCCCCATGTTCTCAATGCTTGACATCCCTCCCACAGACTCATGCAAATCAGTGAACACTTTATTTAAAAGATTAGCAGTTCTGAGGCTTTCAGTTATTTGCACTATAAATCATCCCTTCCAGAATTATTTTAATTGTTAACCCTTAGGCTGCCAACAGAATTAGAATGTATAGGAATTTTGGACCGATATATCAGTCCGCAGCCCTGCAAGGGTTAAATCAGGTCATCTGTTCCTGTCTATAAAAGTCCACCTTTTTGTATTGCTTTTTTTTGCATTTATTATGCTGTTCCCTGTACAGGACACAATTTTCAGGGTTTTTTTATTTTGTACTTTGTCCATGCTGCACCTTTTATTTTTAGGCTGTCAATTACTTCTTTGCTCGGCCATTTATTTGTTGCTCCTCTTACCCATTTCTTCTTATTTGGTGCTGTTGTGTCCAGAATGTGATTTTATACTTTCAGAAAGCACTCCAATGCTATGTTTGGGTCATCAGTCCTATCCAGTACATCCCAGTTTACTACATTAAAATCAGCTTTTGCATTCAATAAAAAAAAACCTCTTCATTAAACCACAATTTAATTTAGGTAACAAAATGCCCCGGGCAATGGCAACATCATTTGACAATTTGCAGTTAGCTGGACAATGTTTGCCAAGGTTTAAGATAAAAATAGGGAATTGTGTTGATGTTTGATACTGTTGTCAGCTCACTCTTGCTATTTCATATTATATTACTGTTACTGTGCCACTTGCCTCTGCTTCAAAAGGGTTCATTTCTTTTTTTTTTTTTTTATTTGATCTTTTTCCCCCTGGCAGGACCCCATAATTCCATCAGCCCTGGTCATGGCCCCCGGAGACTTCCACAACCATCTATGGCTGCTGAGGACCCTCAGTCACCCCTGGCTTACCCCCAGAGGGTGGGGCCGCAGCCACCATCTATGGTGACCACAGAACTAATGTCTGGTCTGGGACCCGCAATGATGGTGATGTAGTGAGGTCCTCTGGGGAGGGCTTCATATGCACGGTGGTCCTGGCCACCTCCATTTTCCACCAATTTTATTACGGAGGTGGGGACGTGCAATGATGCCAGCATCCGCCCCACCTCCCAGAACTGTACTCGTCAGATGCCTGAGATCTCCCGGCCTCTGCCAGGAGTCCTCAGTGTGCCGATCGCTTCCCCCAACCTCCGCCCGGAGAAGGAGAGCAGTCCATAGGATGCTCCATCCTTCTCCCCTCGACCGGCCCTCCAATGATCCGGGTCCATTCCCAAACCCGGGTTGCCAGTGTCGCAAGCGGAAATCCCACCGCTGCGCCAGCAGGCCGGCCCAAAAGGGTTCATTTCTAAATATTGATCTGATCCATACGACAGGGGTCAGTTTTAGGTCCACTTCTCTTTATGATTTATAGAAATGATCTCCGTTCAAACTGGTGAAGCCAATCTGTATTTTTATGCCGATTATACTACCCTGTAATTTTTGAGACCCACCACTGAAGCAGTATTATCTGGTCTCCAAGAAACATTCAAAAGATTATAACGTAACATTTTCCATTCAAAATTGTTACTTAATGTCATTAAAACTAAGGTCATTTTTTTTTCAACAAGAAGGTCCCGCCCTCCATGTACTCCCTCTTTCACTATTAGTACATTACTAGGAGAGTCTCTGGAGCTAGTGGGCAGTAACAAGTACTTGAGTCTATGACTAGATAGAAAACTGCTTTTCACCACTCATATCAAGACTCTGTAAAAGAAATTTTGTGCCAAATTGGGCTGCCACTACAGAAATAAATGCTGTTGCATAGAAACGACTGGTTTAAGCCACATTTCTCACAGTCATAGACCATGTTGATCTGATATACAGTTATTGTTCTGTCACATGCTTAACCAAACTGGATGTGGTCTATCACAGGGCATTCAGATTTACAATCATCCTAGCCCTGAGGACTCACCACTGTTCTCTGTATGCTATGGTTGGTTGGCCCTCCATAAGAAAAAGGTGGCTAAAAATTCTTTATATATGGACTTACAAGGTGTTGTAAAATGATCTACCACCCTATATTACAGAGCTCTTCCATACAATTACCAGTCCTTATGCTCTAAGGAGAAATAATTCAATTTTCCTTGAAATTCCCAGGTATCTCACACAATTTGGTAAATCCGTGCTTAGTTGCACTGTCCTCACTGTATGAAACAAATTGAATTTCACTCTTGTGAGGTCTCAGGTCAGTCATAATGTGCTCAAAGCTCTTCTCAATGACCTTCGTACTGATGTTTGTACATATGGCTAAACCATGATCCTCTGTATCATATGTCCCTATCCAACTATACCATGATACTGTATGTTTTTGCACTGCATACCATGTATATGCTTTTATATTATATCTACTCTCTGTATACATTTTTTATTATTCTTCATGCATGTTATATAAAGTCTCTCTGCCTGCAGTTCCTGTTCATAAGCTCATTCTATACTATTATATCTCTTCTACTATTGTAATATTATCTACCCTGTTTGAACCTTAAGAGCTTTTTGAAATTGGTTTTGTACGCAGTCCATACCAGGACCTCCTTGTGAATGAATGCTGCTCAATGGAGCCTTTTCCTGGTAAAATAAACAGACTACAAAATACAGTAATATACAGGTAAATTACTTTAGGCTCCATTTTTATGTCATGCCCTGTCATAGTTTGGAAGTAGGGATCAGCCATCAGCTGGAATGCCACTTAGAAACCAGCTGCATAACAAAAGTGAGGGATTATCTTCGTTATTCTCAATTTTTACTTGCAGTAAAGCATTAGTCATATTGCAAAAAAATTCTATTAGAGGTTATCTTGTGGGTTACTGAAAAATAAAATTGTTCAGTCGTGCTTTCATGAAGCTACTTCCAAGATGGTGTTAAGGTCATTGCTTTAAGCAAATTAAAATCTAGAAAATGTCCTCCATAATGTGTTGACATGATAGCCCTAATGATCTACACTGAGCTAGATACCTAGTAACTTTTCTGTTTTATAGTGCCTCTTGCCACCAGGATTTGCATGGGCACTTAGAGTGTGCTTTCCTTTGAACCAACCTGGTAGAGCAATTTTTAAAATAAAATAATTAAATAAATAATAGTACCATGACTTGGATATCAATGTAGTGAAAAGTGTATAAAGAAGGAAGATCAAATCATGAGTTCATGAACCCATAACAGACCAGAAAAATTAAAAAAGCGGATGCCATTTTCTCAGAGATACTGCAGATCCAGTCTGAGGATGCAGGAAAATGCTAGGATTCAAATAGTATATGCCTGGATTAGGTAATGATGTACGGCAAAAGGCTTTCCATTTCTTAGAAAGTGGACAGCCTTTGATTTAGGAAAATACATTTTCAGGAAAGATTAACACCTGAACGAAAAAGGAACAAGCATTTTGGGAAAACAGATCAACACAATAATAGCAAGGACTTCAAAATAATCGTATAGATTCAGGAAGAGTAGAGTAAAGCCAAAGAGAAAGGGGAGGAATGAAACGATATGCGACACTGAGAAGTGGAACACAAAGAAACAAAATACTAACTGGAGATGTATGTACATTAATGCAAGAAGCCTGAGAAACAAACTAGGTGAACTAGATACACAGATTACCATGGAAGATCTGGACATAATGTGGCCTATGCACCAAGGCATGTGCCCTGTGCCCATATTTGTCATAGCACTGGTGCACCCATATGCACTGTGGAGACACCAGACCAAGCACACTATGCACCAACATGTATGCAACAGAGGCAATGGGATGGATGGGGCGTGCAGACACATGTAGGAGTTGTGGGACAGGCACAGGATGGGCTGCCATTGTGTGGCCACATTCCATGACCCTGCCTTATAATGAAATCTACACCACCCTGCTGCACGCAAAGCACAGTGTGCACTTGCAGAAGTGTATACTGTCACCACCATGGAGGCAGCAGGACAAGTAGGAGTGATAGATGCCACAAGTAGTGGAGCGTACATGGAGTTGGTCACTGATGGGAAGGACTGCAGCCATCAAAGGACCCATGACCATGCACTGATCAGGGGCAATGGATGGTCACAGTCCACAAATATCTCCACAGAGCAGGTGGCAGCTATGGTGACTGATGCCATGGAGCAATATGCTACTGTCTATGGAGCAGAGCTCCTGAAGGCACCATTGGTGACCAAGGCCAGTTTTGTGGCTGAACATCCAGGCTACAGTCAATGCTGCTGGCCTGGAGGCATGAACATTGTGTGTCATCAAGCACAAGTGGCATCAAGTGGAAGCTGGCAGCCACCATGCAATCACAGATGGCTGCTGGCAGGGGGCCACCCACACAGGCACAATGCCTCACACCAAGAAAGCGCATGGTAGTGGACACCCCGATGAAGGCATCACTGCACCACCATGAGGAGGCGGTCATAGATGCACTGCCATGTATACCATGTTCCCCATGAGCAGATGGGGGGGCTACACAGCTTGGCTAACTGCCCCTGTTTTGTACCCACAAACCCAGGACCAGAACTGTCACCAGAAACAGAAACCACTGTGCCACCAAAGGATGGAGGCCAGAAATCCTGACTAGCCAAGTTGGAAGGGAAAAGACCAAACTAGGTTGGTAGCATTGACTGCTAGTGCACAGACATTTGTGTGAACAACCCACAGCAATGCCAAGTCCAATAAAACATGCCATGTCTCCTTTCCCCACAGGCGGCCTGCAGGAGGAGATGCCACTGGTGGAGGAGGATGGTGGCTAACAGGACCAAGGGGTAGACAGGAGACCAACACAGGCTGTAGCCATGAAGGAGCTGAATGAGGACAAAGATAGTGCTGCACATGGCATGCAGCATCCCAGTAGGCCACACTTTTCCTTTCTCATTTCCATCCTTGATTTTAAAAATATGCCTTGCAGGGGCTAAACTGCACGGAGAGAAGTTTGTATTTCTGCTATGTTCCTAGTTGCAGGATTATGCAACATACTTGAGAAAAGGAATGTGTGGCTCTAAGGAAGTCCTCAGGCACTCTGACCATGTGAGCCTATAGCTTAATGGTTAGAGTGCTGGAACCGCATACCAGGGGTCTGAGGTTCAATTCCCAGTGGGCCACACTTTTCCTTTCTCATTTCCATCCTTGATTTAAAAAATTTGCCTTACAAGGTCTAAACTGCACTGAGAGAAGTTTGTATTTCTAGTACAATGTAAGGCATTCTGGCCCATCTGTCTGCTGTCTTATATTTACCAAGGATCTCCAAGCTAGGCATTAACACACAATCTCCAGGTGATAGCTCTTGGGCCTTTACTCTTTTATCATGTCGATCTTTGTTGGCTGTTCCTTTTAGTGGTCTTCACGGCAGCCAATTTATATGCAGTGTTTAACTGTTCATTCAACCTCTGAACGTACTGTAGATAGTTTTCAGGTTTGGGCCCATCTGCCGATATGGCAAAACACAGGTCAACAGGGAGTCTGGCTTCTCTTCCAAACATTAAAATGTAGGGCAAGAACCCCATAGCATCAATCTGCATACAATTATAAGCATGAACTAAAGCACCAACTTGCTGGCTTCATTTACTCTTTTCTCTTGGATCTAGGGTGCCCAATATGTCTAATAATGTTCTATTAAACCTTTCTGGCTGAGGGTCATTTTGAGGATGGTAGGGCATTGTTCTGGTTTTACTAACTCCCCAGAAAGACATTTCTTTTACCAGTTTGCTTTTGAAATCTTGGCCTTGATTAGAGTGTATCCTCAGTGGTGCACCGTAGTGTATGAAGAACTTTTCTATTGGACCTCGGCGACAGTTTATGCTTTTTGGTCCATTGCAGGGTACACTTGTGTGTAACGGGTAAAATGATCTGTGAGTACCAGAATGTTGGAGATGTTCTCTGAGTCAGGTTCAAGACCGAGGATGTCTATACAGACCAGCTCTGCTGGGGCACTTGTTACAATGTTTACTAATGGTGCAGTTTTTTGTGGTTGAGCCTTTTTTTGAACACAATGGCTGCAGATCTTACAATATTTCTCAATGTCACTTGCCATTCTGGGCCCATAGAAATGGGCACAAACCAGGCCCAAGGTACATTCACTCCCCATATGACCCATTTCACTATGCAGGGCACAGAGTATGAATCTCATGAACTTAGCAGGCAATAACAGTTTTTGTCTAGCAAACCCTTGATGATCTTTCACTTCACAATACAGCAAGTGGTCTTGAAACTTGAATTTACGCCACTCTCTTAGCAGTAGTTTGGTATTTGGGTTGCCAGTCATTACTTGTTAGGCACTGCCTCCTTTCTTTGAAACAGCAATAATGTTCTTTAATACAGGCTCATTGCTTTGCTCACTTTGTAGATCCTCCACTGTTAACTGTGGCAAAGAACTCAGATCCAGGGTGGCTAAACTGTAATAGGCTGTAGGCAAACAGTCTCCTTGGGGCCCCAAACAGTTCACCAAGCAGTTGCCAGTTTCTGTTGGCACTGTGTCTTTGTCATTGAACCTCTTGCAAAGGGCTTTTACTGATTGCTCAGGTATTTCTATCCAGTTTTACAGATTCTGGGACATAGTGTCAGGGCACTTGGAAAGAGCATTTACATCAAGGTGATTCAGGCTAGGATGGTACTAGTTGTATGTCAGTAGAGCGGAGAGCCACCTGTGACCTGCAGCATCCAATTTGGCAGTAGTTGGGATGTATGTCAACAGGCTGTTTTCAAACTTTACCAAACTTTTCACTCCCTACAGGTACTCATGAAACTGGTCAACTATAACCCACTTAAGTGCTAAGAATTCCAGCTTTTGCACAGGGTACTTTTACTCTGCCCTAGATGGACTTCAGCTGGCAAAGGCAACAGGCCACATTCCCTTGGGGTATTCTTAATAGAAGACAGCTCCCAGATTACTAAAGCTAGCATCTGTATGAAGCACATAGGGTTTGTAGGGGTCAACATAGGCTAACACAGGTGCATGAGTTAGACAGTATATTATTTCATCAAAAGTAGTATCACACTCAACAGTCCATATAACTACAAAAGGTCCTCTGGGCTTGTAATAAGACTTTAGTTTATCAATAGAAATATGTTTTTTGATTTTCTTGTGAGTGGGAGATTAGCCTTGAGTTATATTCAACAAGAGCTGGACCACCCTGCTATGGTCTTTAACAAATTTATGATAATAACCACAGAATCCCAAGTGCCTTTGTAATTCTTTCAGATTGGTTGGCTTTGGCCAGCTGGTTAGCACCACCACTTTGCTGGGATCAGTCTGAATGCCATGGGCAGAAACAATATGTCCTCCATATTTCACTGAGCTCTGGAAGAATGGACGCTTGTCTATTGATAGCTTTATCCCAAACTCCTCCAAATGGCCACTGACCTTGAGTAAGCGAGCTTCATGCTCCTCCAACATTTTTCCAAAAACTCTGACATCATCTAGTTATACAACACATTCAAGGAGGGTCATATCCACAACAGCTCTTTCTATAAGCCTCTGAAAAGTGGCAAGGGCTCCTGATATCCCCTGGGGCATTCTCAAGAATTCATAGAAACCCAACGGACAGATGAAAGCAGGCTTCTCTCTGTCTTTGGGTGCCATTTGGATCTAGTAGTAGCCTCTCCATAGGTCCAGCATAGAGAACCACTTATTCTCATTCAAGCAGTCTAAAGCATCTTGTGTATGAGGCATGGTGTACTGATCAGGGATGGTTATTTTAAGAGTTCTGTAATCAACACACATTCATACAGCCCCATTCTTTTTCTGCACCACTATAATAGGAGAAGTGAATGGGCTCCTGAACTCTGTAATGATGCCCGCAGTCAGCAACTCTTGCAAATAGCATATCACATTGTCTATATCATCAGGTGCTAACCTCCTGGATCTCTCTCTTAAATGTCTATCATCATGTAGCCAAATGTGGTGCTCAACTCCTGGTACACATCCCACATCCCATTCTTAAAGGGAAAAGACTTTACTGTAGTTCTCTTGGCCAGTTTTTGAGTTACACAATCTTGCCACTCATCTGCAATAGGCGAATCTGCAAAACTGAACACATCAGGAGTTACTTCGCTGACCTCCCTCTTTTTATTTGCAGAAGGCTGCACAGCCATGTCAGTGCAATATATGTGTGCTAGCGTGCAGCTCTACGAACTACAATGTCCTGGCCAATGATGTTCTTTACTTGGACAGTAACACATCTGGCATAGGCATGGGCCTGAGCAGGAAGCACACTGGGCCTAAACAGTAATCCTTCAGGTAGCCCATGTTCATCTGGTGCATCTAACATCAGTAGCTAGTTACTGACATCTTTATTTAAGTGTACCGCACCACTGATGCTACACTCTGCATTAGGTGGTAGCAGGATCTCTGTAGCTACACACTACTCACACAGGGTCATCTTTATCATCCACTTTAGTTTGTATTTGTAGCTCACATGCCTTCTTCACCATGGCATGGATATGGAGGACTCTTTCAGCCTTTTTGCTCATTCTTTCTTGGCATAACAGTGCTAGCCGACCAAGCATATGTGCATTGGTGCCAGTCAATACTGGTATATCATCATACATTCTGGATTCCAGGCATACCAGGGCTAAAGTCTCTACTAGATCTCCCATGCCAGTTGCAGATGATGGAAAAGAGATCCATACTTTGAGATAGGCAAGATAGGGATAAGAATTGTCGCTCAATCCCCCACACATTCAGTCCTTCCAGTAGCAACAATTCCCAGTGAGGTAGGTGTGGGTCATACCAGTTCTTGTAAATGAGCGTTACCTGGGAACCACTATCCAATACAGCACAAGCAGCTATATGAACAGTGGTCTCGGTAGAGGGTCCTACCAATTCTTCTAAATCAAAGGGTCTTGACAGATGGCTTAATGACAGATTGATTAGATGAATGCTTAGCAGGGGGGTCAGTACTGATCCCTTGTTATTTCACCTTATTCAAAAACATTTTAGTCATTTTTCTCAAGTATTCAGGGGATTGGTGTTCCCGTTTAGTGTGTCTGTCCTCTCCACAGTGGTAGCAAAATATGCTTTGTCTGGAAGGGCAAGACCGAGTTGACTCTTCAACAGGCTTCTCACTAGTAGGCTGATTTGGGCTACTGGGTGTACTCGAGCATTTTGGCCAGACCTCCTCCACTGTTAAGGCTGAGTGCTGGACTTTGCAAGTTCAGTTACCAGAGATCACAATTCTCTCATCTCTTTCTGAATTTCACTGTCAGTTCCCACAACAGAGGCTTGGACTATGACACCCCTTACTGATGAATGCTGTTTGCTACAGCCTCCAGCTTGATTCTACCTGGAATTGCAACCCATAGCAGCATCTAAGGCAGTTACGATACTTTCCCTTAGTCATATCAGTTCTTCCAATAAGTCTCTAGGTTCTTGGGAATCATTTATAGACTCTCTCTCTCCATTGGAAAACGGAGGTGGCAACCAGTTAGATTAGTCAAGCTCTGGGTAAAATATAGCCAAGTTCATAAAAAAAAAAAAAAACTGTGCCGAGGCACCACAAGAAGAAGAAGCAGAAACCACATTGGCTTGTCTGATCCAAACTATTTCATTGCCTGGGCACTGGCTAGCTGCACTCCTATCATGTACTGCCAAAAGTTTTTGAACACACCTGTGCTCTTTTCCAAGGCATCAGACAAGCCAATGTGGTTTCTGCTTCCTTTTTGCACAGCAGCTTTTTGAATGTATGCAGTCAATCTATGCGGCATATAGTTACTTAACATGGATTTGGCCCAAAACTGGATATTAGACCAGGTTCAAGAGGGTAGAACACCAAGGCTGGACCAAGGCCAGACAGAGGGCAAAGGGGGTGCCTGGGGAGATAAGGTAAACCCCACCTCTTTGGGGGGGTACACTTGTATCTTACAGATTAATTTGAAAGCAATGTTTTAGGAATGCATATTTTTGCCAATACAGTCATATTTCCAGTTCCCAATTAATATCCTTATATTCTAACAAATGTATTTGTCCCCCAAATGTGTAAAACGTTTGTAATAGAATATTTGATGGTAGTATGTGCAGTATCATACTCATGCTGCAATATCTGTCAGTATTTGTTAGAGATATTTATAGGTAATAACAAAATACTGTATGCCCCAGAGGTTAATACAATAATTTGCTTTTAAGTAGTATACCATAAACAAAGGATATAAATCATTTTTTTATGACTCATGTTTTGTAAGTAAACTGTGTTGTGTTTTAACCATTGGTGTGATTTGTATTTATTTTGCTACTGAAAGTTATCTGCAGTAACCACACTGTAACTGGACCAATTGCCCCCAAATGAAACTGACAGTACTTTAATCCATCAATAGACTGTTAGAATGCATAAATCTTTATTTTTGATATGCTGGTGTGTATACTCAGTTTCTAGCACATTACTGGGACTAAATCTGCATATTAATACTGTAACATTGTAATTCAAGGGGAGGTGATATCCGGAGTCCATCTTGGCTAGCAGATGCATCAGTTCTCTGAAACCTGTGTTCTCCAAAGGATCTTGTTGTGTAGGAAGAATATTGGTAATGTACGAAGCCCTGCTTCCATTCTGTTCTAAAGGAGAAGTTCTGTTATCTGAACATAATCAAGTGTGGTTGTTATAGCAGAAGCTGTCTTGACTCACCAAGTGTAGTGGAGTGGCAGACTGGAAGACAATAGTTCTGAAAGGTTGTTTCACCACACTGGTCAAACTAGTAACTAACTCGAACTTTCAGACATTAATAACAACATACACCCCCTGTAACAGGCAACACATGGTGGGATTGAGCTTCACTTCAACAGCAATCATACTGAGCTGAGTGACTGCCAATACTTAGAAAGGTAATGTGCTTCTTGCTGAAAATGGTAATGCGCTTCTTGCTGTAACCACACTAACTGCACTGAGAAAAAAATCACTATAGGCTGCAGAAGACAAACTAGCAAGCCAACTTTTGCTCATATAAATGATACTGTAATGGACTTTCTCAGACAATATTGAAGGAGAAGTTGTATGTCTGGTTATTTAATTGGCACAGCAAAGCTTTTCAACAGACTGTATAGGAAACACACCAGTCTGGCTCTGTTATACCTGACTAGAAGTGTGCTTCAAGTGAGGTTCATTGAAACAGGAAGAAGTTTTAATTTATAAATAAATCTGGAAATTAAAAAAAACAGAAAAACAACAACAAGAAGTTGCTTCAAAGCAGGAGAAGTGTTGTGTAGTGCTATGGAGGATCCCATCAGACTGAATGAAATTCTGAGTAGCAGTAATACATATTTTGCTTTGTGTTTTCTATGACAAAATAACTACAAAGTGTTGCCTGCTTCATTTAGTGAATGCCTCATAGGCATATAAATAAGATGCACCTATAAATAAGTTAAAATGGTGCAAGCTGGTGGTTTGCAAGTGGTGTAATTACTATATTGAATATTTTGGTCACGTCACAATATATTAGGTCTTAATACATGGTGGTGCAAAAGGAGAAATGTGATCCAAGCGACAGCAGAGAATCTTGAGTGGAGCAAAAGTCAGGCGAAAATGAGAACGAGATCAGTACCAGTCACTGGATGACAAGGCATCAATGTCTAAAACAAAAAGTAAATCTGAAACTGTGCAGAAGAATGTCAAAGGTGGAGAACAAAAAAACATAGGTTAACTCCATTTTTCAAAGCTAGGAAGATTCCACAGAACCAAGTAGAAGTACAGTCACCACTGCCAGTACCACCCCCCATTTCTGAGTCCAATAAAGAACAGAGACACAATGGAAGGAAAACAGCCTATAAAAAATAAGCAAGTGGTTGATTAACTAAATACATCTGTTGCAATGACAGATGGGAAGGCTACAGAAGAGAATGGAAAGGATGGCCAAGCATCAAGTTTTAACACAGCTTCGGGGGCATGAGAGAAGTCATTGAATGGTCAGAAAAATGTTGTAGTACATGATCAAGAATTGGTAGAGGAGGAGAATTAAATGGAAGGAGAAGGGGTATGGTTGAATGGAGAACTGCTATAGAGACTATAAAAACAAGAAATGAAAACAGTAGTAAGCCAAAACGAGAATAGCCAGGTATGTGGGTAAACAACTGTGCTACAACATGTAACTGTGATTAAGAATAAGCTGGATTCCCTGAGGAAAAAACCTCACTGAAAAAAATGAAAACCAGAACTTAAGCAGATGAAAAAAGATGTGGGTGAGAAAAACAACAGCAACACAAATGGAAGGTAAACAGGGGGAGATGTAATAGTGTATATCAAATATTGATTTAATTCCCCTAAAGAAACAGGAAAAAGACCATAAGATATGCACCAGGATGCACCTGGAAACAAGCCTCAGCTTCGTGTGTCTTTCCTGGCTAAAAATTGTAAAAGAGATACAAATTAATAATATGCAGAATAAACTGCTTGACTTTGAACTTGGGGTGAGGCACAAAAATCTACATATACTGGTTGTTCTGGAAACCTGGGACAATAATCAAAATTTTGTAAAATAAATTTTGACTGGTTTGATGGAATGCAGCAAAGAAGCACTAAACATGGAGACAGACAGATGTCATAGCGCTTTGAAACAAAAGACTGAAGAAGGTTCCCCTTCTAGGGCAATTACAATAAAATGTTTGCATTCCAAAGACAGAGAAAAAACAATGCTAAAGGTAAATTGCAAAAAGAGAGTGGAATTCAAAGGTCACAGTGTGGGTATTTACCAGGACTTACTACCCGACACTGTGTTTGAAACAAAGAAGTATGACCCACTCTGAAGAAGGCTTTGGTAGCATGGATTGAAGTCTATGACTGTATTACTTGGAAAACTACATGTTTATAGTACTGTATGTGAATGGAAAGTTATTAACTGATTAAAATGCAAAACAAGCCAAAAAGGAACTCAATAGAAAAAATAGTGCATATTTTAATTACAAAAAATGCATATATGGCCTTTTTCTGTCTGAATGAACATGAACTAAGTTCCTATTATATGTAAAAATTCTACCTTTAATTGGTTTAGTGGGAGGGTCCAGATAAACAGTAATAGAGTTATAGTGAGAAGGAAACTGATTTGTATATTTACAAAGAAAGTTAGATTTACGAACTGTTTATAACTGTCTATTGTTATTTAAATGCTGTAAATAAAAACAGCATAACAGTACAGTAAGCTAATGCTTTTTTTGAGGATTATAGATCATTATACTATAGAAAGTTACCAGGGTTATTTAAAATTTTTGTGGGTAGGAAGAGAATTAGGAGAGGGCATACCAGCTAGAAAAGAGCCTATAAGACTTCTTTATATTCAGTCTCTGATCTTAAGTGTTAGGGACTAAATTTATTTAATGGGTGTTTTGCAGAAATAGTTCAATTTTTTTAAGTGTTATGATTTTGCTTGTGTGTCTACAAGCTAGTCAGTAAAGAACGGTGGGGGGTAAAAACATAAAATATAGACAGCGTGCAATCTTAATAGAAATGTTCTTCTGGAATGCAATGATGGATGAAAACGGGAACAATATGTGAATCTCTTTTAGGAATGTATGTCCTTAGTCAATTTTGTTAGATCATGGAATTAAACAATGACTAATTTAACCAATGCTAGAAAGCTTCCTCTACATTTGGCCTCATGGAATGTGTATAGCCCGAATAACAGGAAAAAATACGACACTACATTATTATATTCTAAGCAGATGAAATAGATATTTTATGTCTATAGGAGACACACCTTAACTTCTCAAAATGAAGGTAAAAGGAAATAAGGTGATTAAAAATAGCTCACAGTTTCAATAAAAGCAGAGGCTTTGCAATTTTAATGAGTAACCCTGTAGATTTCAAGTTTCTAAGTAAAATCAGTGACTCTGATGGTAAAGTATTACTTGTGAAAGGGTTGTTAAATGCTAAAAATGTTATCACTGAGTCAATATATGGTCCATTCATAGCATACACTATAGAAATGTTCTGCAACAATTCATACAGGGAATATTATAACTCCAACCTGACGTAATTTTGTTGAGGGTAAATTTAATGCCCTCATTTTTCCAAAACCAGATAAGACATTTAAGTCTAATTTGGAAGATCATAGAACTGCTATGTTACTGCAACATTTTTAGAAGAACAATGTTTAAGGTATGTATGGAAATCACTTCATCCTGAGACTATGATCTATACTTTTTTCCAAACAATTTAATTGTGGCCTAGAATTGACCATATGTTTGTCTCAGAATTATTAGGTGATTATATAAAAGATGATCAAATCGACAATATTTGTTTTTCTAATCAGGTGATAATTATTTTGACACTCTTTTTCAGTCAAGGTAGACAGAGAGCTCATACTTGGCAATTTGACAATAATTCATTATGCAAACCACAGTTTTTAGAGAAAATACAGCTTAAGATCGAGGAGTTGTGTTTTCTGAATCTAAATGATAATAATAAAACCACAAATATATTGGATGTATTCAAAGTTACCCTTAGAAGTATGATCATAACCCAACAAATCAGAGAAAATAGGAAAAAGGTAGAATGCAAAAGAATTGATTGATGAGGAAATACAAGTTTTGGACCAAAGAAAAATTAAGGTGGATAAAAAAGCACTGACACAAAGACAAGAGAAAATCCTTAAAAAAAGAGAAATTATACATCATGTAATAGAGAAAAAAATATATTGAAAATGAGAATGCAACACCTGAAATAATGGAGATACAGTACATTGGGTAAGCTGTTGGCCCACATGGTAAAAATTCAAAAACAGTTCAGGAGCCCAAAAATGCTATATTCAGTCAAATAATGCACTGGCACTATTTGACTGAATATAGGGCTATGGTGGCACAGTACTAAGCTACTTAGCACTGCTCCAACAAGATCCCAAAGTATGCTACCAGAATGGATAGTACCAGAGTACTATTTGAAATATTCAAAGGGATCCTTGCAAATGAGCCCATTCGGCATGCAAGGGACTAAGGAGTCTATGCATGCCCATTATAGACTCATTTGCATGGGGAGTGAAACAGGTTAGCATGGTACTGCTCCCTCAATTTCCTGGTCCTACTGTAGTATAGATATCCCAGATGCTAGTGGTCCCTCCCAGTTGCTAGCCTGTAAGTCACAATCACAGTCCCTGGTGCAAGTGGCCCCCTCCTCTGATCACCAGCCCATATGTCCCAAACAGAGTTCCTGGTGGTAGTGGTTCCCCCTTCCCTCCGATTGTCAGCCCATATGTCCCAAACACAATCCCTGGTACTAGCAGTCCCCCTCCCTCCAATCGCCATCCTGTATGTCCCAAACACAATCCCTGATGCTAGTGGTCCACTCCCTCCCTCTGATCACCAGCCTGTAGTAAAAGTTGCAACACTCCATGGGGTCCAGCAGTATGAGACATACAGGCTGGCAAGCAGAGGGAGGTAGGCCTACTAGCAACAGAGATTGTGACTGTGACTTATAGGCTGGCAATTGGAGGGGTACACTAGCACCAAGGATTGTGTTTGGGACATATAGTCTAGTGATTGAAGGGAAGGGGTTCACTAGCAATGGGGAGTGTATTTGACAAGTGGCAGCAGGTGAATGGAGGGGCAGTGCCATGGACAATAGAGGGTGGGTGGGCTCCCCCAGTGGCCAACCAACTAGGTGGTTGCATTACCTCCAGCAGCCACTAGTGTTGCCCAGATTAAGTCAGGGTTTTGTTAGGCGGTATTTGCACTATGCAAAAGGACTGCGCTAAAACTTTTTGTACAGTGTAAAGCCACTAAATATGGGTTAGCGCAGCTATTCATGGCCAAGCCCCTCCCCTTACTGTCCAAATACATTATATTTTGCACAGGCGCTAACCCTCACTGCCCACACAACAACCCCTTTTGCAAATGGGGATCTGTTGCAAACCCCACTTTGCATGGGCAAAGACTCGGTAGCACCCATGTAAACATTTGAATATCAGGCTCCAAATATATATATATAACAGTACAAGATTTTAGTATTTCAGAAATTAAAGAAGCCATTTCTGAGTAAAAAAAAAAGGTAAGAAACCATGAAAATATGGTTATACCCAAGAGGTTTTTCAGGCAATTCAGGAGATTTTGGCCCCATGGTTACTTAGAATGGAAAGGGAACATTGTTTAACCAGAAAAGCACACTATGAATGAATGGTTCATGAACTTCAAAATGGGGTCCCTTCACCTTGATCATTTTCTGAAGCCACTTTCATTCTTTTATTAAAACAAAACAAAGGTGCTAGATACACTGAGAGCTACTATCTGGTGGCATTTTTTAACACTGACTATAAAATGATAACTAAACTAAGGGTTCTCCATTTACAGGGTTACCAAGACAAGCATTCACACAGATCAAAGGGGATTTATAAAGTGTAGGTTACTGGCAGATGGATTAACCAAAGCACTTTTATTAATGGATTTGGTGGGGGGAAAAGAACAGAATTTCACTGTTCGCTGATGACACAAAGCTCTGTAACAGAGTAGACACACCAGAGGGTGTAGACAGAATGAGAAGGGACCTGCAGAAACTTGAAGAATGGTCAAGGGTTTGGCAGTTGAAATTCAATGCAAAGAAGTGCAAGATAATGCATATGGGGCACAAAAACCCTGGCACAATATATCAGTTGGGGGTGAGGATATAGCATGCACCAAGCAGGAAAGGGATCTTGGGGTTGTCATCTCTGATGACCTCAAGGTAGGAAACAGTGTGACAAGGCATCAGGTAAAGCAAATAGGATGCTGGGATGTATAGGCAGGGGCATCACCAGCAGGAAAAGGGAGGTCATAATTCTGCTATACAAGACACTAGTGAGGCCCCACCTGGGTACAGTGTACAGTTCTGGAGACCATACCTACGTAAGGACATAGACAGGGTAGAGAAGGTTCAGAGGAGGGCAACAAAGATGGTGCATGGGTTGCATCACAAGTCCTATGAAGACAGGTTGAAGGAACTGAACATGTACTCCTGGAGGAGAGGAGGGAGAGGGATATGATAGAGACATACAAGTATCTTACAGGGAGGAACAGGGTGCAGGAAAACACTATTTTTAAGCGAAAAGATGTTTCAGGACTAGAGGGCATGGGATGAAGTTGGAGGAGGGACGATTCAGAGGAAACATGAGAAAGAATTTCTTCACAGAACGGTGGTGGACAAGTGGAACACCCTGCCAGAGGAAGTGGTGGGGGCTGAAACAATCACGGGATTTAAGAATGCATGGGATAGACATAAAGGAATTCTAGAGGTCAGGGGTAAGGGGAAATAGACTTCTAGGAAAACAAACTGAACTTACAAGCTCAAATGGGCAGACTAGGTGGGCCATAGGCCCTTATCTGCCGACACTGTCTATGTATCTATGTACATGGCATTGGTCCTGGAGGACCCCGATGCCTTTGACTTACTGCAGTGGCCATTCATGTTTCTTGCTTTAAAAAAGTAGGAATTCTGGAACAAATGCTTAGGTTTACAAAAGCCTAATGTATGGGCCCACATGTAATCTTTAAAATAAATCAGTACAGATCTTTATCACTGACAGTGAAAAATGGTGTAATGCAGGAGTGTCCATTATTACCCCTTTTGTTTCCACTCTCCTTGGAACATTTGTTCAGTTTTACTATAGCAAATACTAAGATCGATTACATATTAATAATTAACAGAATAAGCTTAGTGTGTTTGCGGATATTTTCATTCTGAAAAATTCATCCACGTCATAAGGGGCATTTACGATGGAAATTAGTGTGATCTCATGGTTTTCTAAATACCAGTTAAATTTAAATAAAATAGTAGTGATGCCAATTACTACTATCTCAGATTCAACAAAATGGAAACCATCTATGTTAAAATTTATTGACTCCATATAGTACTTGAGTATTGTTCTTACACACAGTTTACAAGAAATTACCAAAACAAATACCTATATGGTTTGGGGAAAATAAATAATTATTTAGAGAGGTGGGAATGCATACCAAGCTCCCACTGGGGGCAGCAGAGCTAATGAAAATGAATATAATGTAGCTCACTGTGTAGATTACACGATGCTTGGTTTGATAAGATTTAATATTTTAAATAAAATTCTTACTGAGGGAGCCTGCCTACCCATAGCTTAGAAAAAAATGATAATTTCTAGAACTGAAGGAGGGCCAGGGTGATCCAACCCATATAATTATTACTTGACTAATTAAACTGTATGAGTACATACGTGGATAAAGGAGATATATTGGCAGGATTTACAGGATGAGGGTAAGATAAAAATCTGATTAAGAACTACCTTCCTGACCATATGACAACAGAGCAATTTAACAATATAGTAATATTCCCAGAAAATTTCAAATCATTAGGTATTTATTTTATTGATTCTTTCATAATGGCTATGAATACATGGAAAAAGTAATGCCTTGAATGAATGCCATAGATGCTTTTGCCTCTGTTGGATGGATGAACACTAAACAAAATGACCTCAATTTCAAATATAAATTAGAGATAATAGGTTATCATTTTTAAAGGACTTAATTAGTAATAAGTGTATAGAAGAGCTAAAAGAAATAAACATAACACAGGAACCAGGTTCTCATTTAAGCTTTACTGAATATGCACAGCTCAAAACAGAATAAATAAAAGAAATATATTTTTGATAAAAATCAAAAACTATGGAAAAAGGTATTGTAAGAATCAAATCTTATATGGCAATCAATGGATAAAACACCTGTATGTGTTTATTTGAATTTGTGTAAATCAGGGAAAGGGAGAAGAACCCACTTATAAAAGTGAACAAGCTTGGGAGAAAGAAACATTACAACAGAAAATAATGTATGGTGTAGGAGAAAAATTGAAACAAATATGTTACATACTAACCACCACAGTAAGTCCATTCAGCTTAAAATATTAACTAGGGCATACATGACACCATACTGAAGACACAAAATAAACAGCAACTATTTACATACATGTTGGTATGTGTGTGGAGAAACAGGAAATTTAATGCATATGTTGTGGTCATGTATGTGTGTATTATAGTGGCGTGGTAGTGTCACTATAGTTAGGGTTTGGTTGGCTGTTTAATGTTGAACCCCTAACTTTGCACTTTAATAGCTTTGCCCACATTCAATGGATTTGCACAAAATATTTGCATGTGCAGTCTTGGCGGCAAGGTCTCTTGATGTGACAATTTTCATTCTGATGGGATATGTGGATTTCAAGACCTAGATAGTGAAAAAAGTGAAAAAAAATCAAGCTTGTTTGCTGTTTTTTTGTCATTACCTAGCACCCAGATAGTTTGTAATTTGGTCTAAAATGTTCAGGGTAGAAAGGGCTTGCCACAGAATGGTGCTCTTCATTGGTTTGGTGAAAACAAATAATCCATTTGAGAGTTATGAAGATTGGAAATTTCAGTTCTGAGCATGTTCAGTATAGTCTCTTGGATAGCTGTTTCAAAACAAGAATTTGGACATATGAAACAGTATTCTGTTTCCTGAGGGAAAAATCCTCTTTTATGAGAAAACAATTTTTGTTTCATATGGTGGCCATCTTGTTTCCATTTTACTTCAAATATTTTTTTTGAAAATCCATAAAAATCATATCCTGCAGAGACACCAACACATGTATCTTGCTAGTGGGGACCACATTAGCTGGATTCTGCAGTTAGTTTTTAGAACAGGGACATAGAGATTTGTTTTTAACACATTTTAAAAATCTTGTTTCTTAAAACAATTTTCTTGTTTCGTATGACTTCATGAAACAGGAATAGAGCCATATGAAACAGGACTGGGTTTATATGAAACAAGAATTTGGACATACATTTTTTTCATATCCTTGTTTCATATGAACCAGTCCTGTTTTGTGAGAACAACGCAATCTCATGAAAGATGATTCATTCATATGAAACAAGAATGACACAATCTCACAAAACAAGGTTTGTTCATATGAAACAAGAATCAGGACTTAGATTGTTTTCCCCATTTCAACGTTAACAAGCCATAACTTCATTACTATTTTCAATTACGGGCAATCTATATATCAAAAGAAAGGTCTCAGTCAGTACTACAACACTAACACATAATATCCTATGAATGAATTCAGAGGCCATATAAAAAACATAAAAATTTAGAAATTTTAATTCCCACAAAACAACACTGCAACTTTAACAAGCTATAACTCAGTCAATGTTTGGAGTTAAGGGACAATCTATATATCACTAGAAAGATCTCAGTGAGTATTACACGACTAAGCCCATAAGAAATACCAACTGAAAATAGACATATGGAAACAATTTTAAATGAAAAAATGAAAATTCCCATAGCATAACACTGCAGCTTTAACAATCTTAACTCTATTTCCAACAGAAAATTACAACAAGGCAGATAAATTGCTTTTCTGGATGAATGAAAGCACAGGACCCTCTGGGCCCTGCACTTCTACACCCAGATAGACATGTGCAAGAATGGAGACATGAATGTGTACACACAGGTCCCAAGGGGACCTGCGTGAATGATGATATGATTCTACTGTTTCAAAATGTAAGACAATTTATTGCAGATTAAAGGGACAAAAGTAGGGAAATATGGCATCAGCATTTCCAACCCTAACTCCCCACCTCAAGCACCAAAAGGAGACAACATTATGATATTTGCTGTTGTCTCTCTTGGCGAAATTGGGTGGGGTGTTCCTTGGGGTTTTGAACCCTAATGCTCACCCCATTCTATGCACAAATAAGGTCAGATGCAATCTGTTTTCTTCATGCAGGGACTAGAGGTTGTTGGCAACAAGTGGGGAGGCACATTGCTGTATATCTGAACACTATATCACAATAGGGCCAGTGATAGGTTTGAGAACACCAAGGAAAACTCCACCCCCGATTTGACAAGAGTAATGCAAGTGAAAAACATAATGTTTTTTCCTTTTCGTGCTTTGGGGTGGGGTGGGAATTAGGATTGTAAACCCTAATGCCACATTTCCCTATTTTTTCAATTTAAACTGAACCCTAACTGGTGCGTTAACACAAGTTTTTTCAAAGAATAGTTTTAGATATGTATAGCTAGACAGACAAATAAATATATGTGGTGGAAGGGGGTTCATAGTGAATTACTGTCCATAACAAATCTATATATATTCCTTTTACTCACACAACACTGTTGTTTTATTACATTTCCAGCATAACAGATCACAGCAATGTAAAGAAAATTATTGTATTAGGAACTATGGCCCCAAAACGATTAATACTGAATGAATGGGAAAACAATACTATAGGGGAATTCAAGAGACAGGCATGGGTGCCTAGTTTTAGACAGACATGAATATCTGAAATGATATGGGACCACGTTCTGTATATGATAAGGATGCTATAACGGATTTGAAATGAAATATGTTTATGTTATGTGCACCTGAGGTATTAAGATTAGAATAATTAAGTATCGGATGGTGGATTGATGCTGTATTACATTTTTCTTTTTGAATTTATGTGTATTAGGGAGTAATATGTAAGGTACTATGCTTTACATAAACTATAAGATGTATACCCCTTTGTGTTATATATAAAACTACTGAAATGTAATGCTTAATATGAAAAACAATAAAAAAATTATTTAAAAAACAAACAAACATTTTCATTTAAGGTTGGAAGGGGCTGTAGTTCTGCCCCATCCCTGCTTCAAAAGCAGGGATTACTAAGTATCCTGGGCATGCATGTATTCATTTATAAGGATTCTTCACCGACTCTTACTATCCAGGGCACCCGGTGGTTCCTTTGGTAAGCAGAAATTTGTCCAGGCTTGCTTAAAGGCCTGAACTGTCTTTATATAAATTGTTTGCTCTGGTAGGCTGTTTCATAGTTCACCATAATCTGAGAAAAGGTGTCTCCTAAAGTAACCCCTTAATTTATCACCTGTAAGCTTCAGGGAATGTCTGGGTGAATACGTTTGCTACATACTGAAAACTGCAGTATTTATTTTAAAGAGCTGCTGATGCCTTAAAAAAACTCTGAAAAACATAATAATTAGGTACAATTCAGCTTCCATTCCATATATATTATAAAAATTCTTCCTTTCCAGTATTTATTACTAAGAACATTTACAAGAATACATGATCTTTATCCCTCAAGATTCATCTGCCTCTATAGCTGACTCCCTACTTCAAGTCATAATCCTATGTTGTGACATCACATTTGGTTGCCATGGGAGTAACTGTGATGGCACAACCAGTGCATTATGACCTCAGGTATGGAGACAGCAACAAGAATAGATAAACCTCTCAGAGGCAAAGAACCTGTTTTCTTGCAGATGACCTCAGTAATAGATAATGGGGAGGTGGAATATTGAACTAATGTGAAATACAAGCTGGACGGTGTCTAAATATGTTTTGGTAAAGTTCTCCTGAAGGTGTCAGCTGCTCTTTAAAATATCCAGTAAATGGTAGTACTGTTCATGAAACATATTGTATTTTTTATTTTCCATATTTAAGTTTCATGAGCCATTGACTACTGTGACTATCCTTAGTGCTCACCCAGCATGTCCCTCGATCTAACCGGAGTATAGTAGATCAAACACCTCTGTCTGACTTTGTTGCAACCCTTGAGCATGCAAGTGACAGAGATTATATAATCCTGAAGCCTCCTTTTCTCCAGGGTGAACATGTTAGAGAGTTAATAGTGGCAAAAAAAAAAAAAATAGCAGGTAGAAAATGTTAATGCTTTTTATATTCACTGTGCACACTAGTGTAAGTCAAACATTTTGCTACGTACAGGGTTTTGAGAGGTGTGACACATTGGACCAATGCAGGAGACTATACAAGGGGCTTGACCAATAATCATCAAGTCTGATTATGACACTATTCAGGCATGAAAGTGCATGGACTTCAAAACAATGTGCCAACAGACACATTCATAAATCAGCTCTTTCAGCAAGCACAGCTGATCTCATCATGTGCTCTTAGCCTACCTGCTCCCTTTCTCCTCAACATTACAGCAATGGAAACTGAAACAGCTTGCTAAATATTAGTTGTCTATCAAACTGGAGACTAGTTTACCTCCTTCAAAATGCAACAACTTGTATATTTAAATACTTACCATTTAAACATGTTCTTGCTACTATCTTCAGATGGGCAGGTATTCTCTTTCAAGAAAGATTCATACCTCATAAATGTAATTTTTCCCAGCAAGGAATCTCCTACAAAGATTTACAGTTTTTTTAACCTCAGGACGCTATCTGATAAGCACTGTCTCAGCCATATGTCACGTCTTCTGTGAACTATCCAGACTAAACATATAGCAATCAGCAGGAATTTTTACTATGCTTTTTGAGAAAGAATATTTATATTGAGCTACAGCAAATATACACACATACTGTACACACCATCCTTATGGCCACAACATTCAAAATACATGCTGCAATCTAATATGTTAAAAAACAATAAAGAAACTGTTTGCTTATGTCAGTTTTGGGGATGTGGAACATGGTGAAGTTCAGTTTATAGTAGATTTCCTTTAAATATTTCTTGTAATATATTTTGTATCCTGGATAAGACAGGAGAGATGCTATATCTTATTCTTATAAGGATCTTCATTCTACACATTTTTTTCACTGTATTTACTCAGGATGTCCCAGATTAGATGTAATATCTTGTTTTCAGTGTGGGCATGATTTTGCCATTTTTATAATGCATTTATTTGGGGTAGCCTAGTCCAGAGGTGAAATATTGTTTTCAGCATGTTCTGATTTTATGCAATGCAGCATAATATTGTGCACATGTAGAGCCCCACTGAAAATATGATGCTATGTCTTCTGTGAACTATCCAGGCTAAATATACAGCAATCAGCGGGCATATTCTAGGAAAACACATTGTAAAAATGTGCAGAAGGAAGACCACATTGAAACTGTCCCTCAGCAGGTCTGCACTGTGCAAATTCATTAGAAATAATGGGTAAAAGGGCGATCACACTGTGATATTTTACAGGATATGCCAGTTGAGATTTGATATATCATAGATCAAATCTCAACTGGCATATCTTTTGAAAATTCAGTATTTAAAATGGTTTAAATGCTTTACCCAAATGAAATAAATATTTTAAATATCAACTTGGCTACAGTAGTCTTTCCTCATAGGTCTTATCCAACATGTACTGTGCCATTGTAGTTGCCCTCCACTGCACCGCCTCCACCTCGTCTATGTTTTTTCTCACATGCGACCTCCAGAACTGGATGCAGTATTCCAGGAGCAGTCTCATGAGTGTCTTACTCAGGGGCAAGATAACCTTCCTCTTTATACTCCTGATACCCCTCCCTGTGCATCCAAGCATCTGGCTAGCCTTTACAGCCACCTTATCACACTGCCTAGTTTCTCTTAGGTCCTGCGAGATGATAACTCCCAAATCCCTGTCCTGCTTTGTGACTGCCAGCACCTCCCCACATAGTTTGTAATTGCTCCTGGGTTCTTGTGCCCTGTCTGCATGATCTTGCACTTCTTTGTACTGAATCCCAGCTGCCATTCTATATTCCATTTTTTCAGGTTTTTTTATTGTGTTTATGCCCCCACTTTTCCCCCGTTTTCACCTGACTCCTCATGATGCGGCCATGCATGTGCCTGTGGAGGCATGTGCATGCTGTGGTTCTGCAGCACCCACTTTCTGCTTGCCAACTGCCTACCTGTGCTACCCTCAGGCCTCCACCTGGGGGAAATTGGACTGTGAGAGTCAACAGGGTCCCTCCCCAGTAGAGGAGAGCTGCCTTGTGGCTGCTCAATCCTGCTCCCTCCCTCCCTTCCTCCCTCCTAGCTGGCCTTTGATGACCTAGGCTCACTCCCAAACCTGGGTCACCAGCATAGTGTGAGGTGTGGCATCCAGCGGCTCAACCCTCAGCACCACCGGGCCAGCTCTCCAGATTTGTAAGGTCTTCCATCATTCTTTCAACACCTCCTGGCATGTCCACTCTATTGCATACCTTTGTATCCTCTGTAAAGAGAAATGCCTTCCCCTCCATTCCCTCTGCAATGTTCCCAACAAAGACATTGAAAAGGCCCAGCCCTGACACCAACCCCTGTAGCACCCTGCTCATTACCTCGCTCTCTCTCCAGAGTACTCCCTGTTTACCACAACCTTCTCACTCCTGCCATTCAACCAGTTCTCCAGCCACAGAGCTATTTTAGGATCCACCCCCTAGGCTGTACAGTTTGTTAATCAGCCTTTTGTGGGGAATGGTGTCAAAGGCCTTTCTGAAGTCCAGATAGGCTACATCCACTGCACCTCTCTGGTCCTACCTTAGTTACCCAGTCATGCAGTAGATTAGTACAATGAGTTAGTGCAAAACACAGTGCTTATCCAAAATACAGTAAAAGTTAGGTTTAGATGTATAAGTAAGTAAATAAATGCCATTTAATGGCTCCACCAAGCCACAGCAACAGAAATTTTGCCACAATCCTTCACATCGATGCAATCAGGCTGACATCGCTGCTGCATCCCAACAATGACTTGCAACACACTGACCACCACACTTAACTGTATCAATGTGGGGGGGCAGTGCTCCCCGCACCTCTCCATGTGGGGGTCTGTGCCCTTGCACCCCCTACTTTAAATATCTAACTGTACATCACACTGATAGTGAAGTTAGGTGCTCGCCTCTCCATCGACAAAAAGTCTCCCCATCGACGCAAAGTTAGTTTATGTTAGGGTTTCCATGTCGGGAAGTCAATGTCAAAACTTTGATGTTCGAATGGTATACCCCATATAAGGCAATGTATGTGTGTTAGTGTGTGTACCAATGCTCTATGTCTGCAGACAGTGCACTGCTGTGTTTTACTGTAGTATATATGTATATATGTGTATTTGTATTAGTCTGCCTGTGTGTATCACAACAATTAGAAAGTGCAGTTAGGATGCTGTTTGGTTAGTGCAAAAAGTGCTATTCTACATTTCCCCACTATCTAGATCAGTTTCAGCCTTCTGCATGTCATTGTTTATTTAACTGAGGTGTCTATTGGCAACTCCCCACCCTCTGATGTTCCTCAGAGCCTGAAAAGAAAAAAAAATACAGTACCTTGATGTCTTTTCTTTTACTCTGTAAACATGTGTGTAGATGGTGCACTGCTATGTTATACTCACTGGAATATACATGCTCATATATGTATATGTATTAGTCAGTGCGTGTGTATCACAGCAATTAGAAAGTGAAGTTAAGTGGCTCAGTGGTTAGTGCAAAAGTTGATAGTCTACATTCCCCCACTATCTACAGTAGATCAGTTTCAGCCTTATGCATGTCATTTCTGATTTAAATGACAGTCTGTTGCTGCCCCATCGTAACTGTCCCCCCATGCCCTACCCATCCCAAACCCAGCCCATATTAATCTTGTGGCACCAGAATCTGCTCCTAGACCTAGTACAACATCAATACCAGTGGCAAACATCTGGCATTGACAAATGCTTGTTAAAATATGTCCTTTATTACTTTTTATTTCTGAAGTGTTTTTCCTATGTGCAGTTTTCTGCCTTACAGTACTGTGTGTGACGTGAAAATCAATGCTTTAACTGGAAGCAGACATCTAATTTTTTTCCTCTCACTGCATCAGCATGTGATCTCACCCACTGTTATATCACAAGCCCTGCTACCTGATAGGTAACACATGCCGCAAGTTACCAGTCAAGCAGCAGGATATTGGCTCTTCTTGGTTACTAGTGATGTCACAGCCAATACTGATGAAGTACACTATAGGGAGAAATAGAACTGGCAATGTTAGCCTCCAGGTAGATTGCTGTTTCATCAGCATATCCCATTTACCTGTTACAGGTTATCACAGAGCACCTTTTTAAATGTCTCTCTTTTTCAGGGTTGTATTGTTTTTGCAAACCAATCCATCAAATCTGCATAAAATGCTTTCATCAGGATTTTCTGACTTCATAGTATGCTAGTTATGACATCCTAGCACTTGCCATGACAACAGCTTGTGATATCACAAACACCATGACTGTGAGGTCAGTTGGGGACAGTTAGATGTTTTTGAAACAGATAATGGGATATGAAATTGATCAAAGACTGGAAACTGGAGAAAGCCAAACAACTTTGAAAAAATAAAAACTATGTGCAATTATAAACAGAATGGTTTTGCACATTTCATTCTAGTTGATAATTTTTGAACTCAGAATGAAATGAAGGCTCCACTGACAGTTTATTAATGGGTATGATAGTCTTTAAAGGTGGTCACAGACTTTTGTTCAATTATAGCAGAAGACCATGGATAGCGTTATAAACTAGGTATTGTACAGGATATCACATGTACTAAAAGAGCTATTTTGTTGGGGAAGAAAAGTAGAAAGAAAAATACTAATTGCCTCATGTAACACCATGCATATAACCATGTTTAGAGTAAAACTGACCTTAGTATTTTAATTTTTGCAATTTAGAAAAATAAGATCAAGAAGAATTAAAGAGGTGCTGTTAGCTTTTTGCTGCATTTTTGTTGCACATAACAAAAAAGTGCCTGCAACAATCTATATGACTTGAGATTGCTATTTACAGTACTTGATCACAATACATGATTAATGTAGTCCAGTTTTTATGATATTTGCAGTTGCTGTCAACCCGACCTTATCCCTGGCTGCTGAAGCCTCCAGTGTGGTCACATAACAACAGGGCCCTGGAGTGCTGTCAAACTTGTGCAGGGATGGTTGCAATTTTTTCTGCACTATAACCAAATATGCCCTGTGAAACAAGATAGTGAGCTGTTACTTACAGAGTAAGTCCCTTTGAGAAACAAGTGCTGTAAGATAGTTTAAAGAGTGCTTGAAATTGCAAGCCATGACTCTGGGCAGGTGCATCAACATGGATGCTGATGCGTGTGTTCAGAGTCACAGCTTGCAGTTTCAAGCACTTTTTAACCATCTTGCACTCTTTAAACTGTCTTATAGTGCTCATCTCTCAAAGGGACTTACTTTGTAACTAGCAGCTCACTACCTCATTTCACAGGGCCTACTTGGCTAATAGTGCACAAAAATTCCAACTCGTCCATGCAGATGTTTGATGGCGGTCTAGAACAATGTTATGTGAATACACTGGGGGGTCCGGCAGCTGGGGATAAGGTCGGGACGACAGCAATTGTACATATTATAAAAACTGGACTACATTAATTATATATTGTGACTGAGTACTATAAACAGCAATCTCAAGTCATATAGATGTCTGCAGGCACTTTTTTGTTGTGTGCCAAAAAATGCAGCAAAAAGCAAACAGTGTCTCTTTAAATAAAGCTCAGCCCTATTTATCTGATTCCTTGAAACAATCTAATTAAGATAGGCATACAGTAGCTCTCAGGCACTGCTCTGTTGCTGATGGTAACTACGAGCCAAGGTAAGGAGATGTACTTTAGGTTTTGCAGAATTAACTCAGTTTCCGTATGCCAGGAGATTTGCAATGTGTCAGATTGGTAATTGCCTGTTCTATCTTCTCTCAATTAAAGACGTGTTCTAACTTGAATTTTGCTGCCCAGTTCAATAGGGAAAGCATATCTTGTCAATTAAAGAACTTAGTGGTTCATCTAAGACTAAGACATTTTATACTATTAGGTTGAATGGGGGGTGCCTAAGCCTTCATTTGTCATCTGTAAATAACGAGATTTGAAGATCCCTTCATTGCCTCATTATCTGATTTAAATGATTTCCTGTCCTGAACCAGTGCTTTGAAAGCATTCCTCATGCCCACCTAGACAGTCATCATTTTAAAATCATTTGACTCTTGGGCTCATGTCTCTTTCACTAAGATAGAAGAAACCAAATATGTTTGCTATATTTTCTTGTGTTTTGAATACTCTTTCTGATATTGTCTTGTAACATTTCAGTACTCCATAGTCTTTTTTTGTATTAAGACCATTAACCATATACATGGACAGCAACACCTTTTCCAAATTCAAATTGGTACATCAAGGGCTAGAGTTTACAATACACTGGATCTTGTGTCAGAAGTTGTACAAGCTTCAGAACTATTAAATGACTAAATTTTAAGGCTACCTCAGGCCAGTTTTCTTAACTATCAATGGAAATTTAAATGGTAGACTGTTTTTAACTATTGTGGTTGCCCCTTCAGTTAGCTAATTAGGTATCCTAGTTGCATCCTATCTGGGTATACCCTTATTTCTATTTCTAGTTATGGACATATCATTTTTAGTATTGCTCAAATATATTCTGGGTTAATTCAGTGTTTGCTTATTGATACTGGTAATGGTTAAACATCAAATATCCTAATTCACTAGGTATAGCCTTATTCATAGGTCCTGTATAGGGATGGGATATAGAGGAGAGACAGACAGTTGTGGCATAGAGTTGAGATCCAAACTGGACTAGGGGAAGAGACACTAGAGAGGGGGAACACACATTGTGCAATCACCACAAAAAGGAAGAAACTAAGAAGACCAGGGAAGGTTAAAAGAGAAAGACAGGTGAATTTCAAAAAGGGGCTTGGAGCTAGATGGAAGTGGGACTGCCTCAGTGCCAGGAGTCTGGGTAAAAAATCAGCGCACTCCAGGCAATGATGGAAGACATTTAGATGGACCTTGTGGACATCACAGAATCTTGGGCATTAGAAAATAATGACTGGAACCTGACAGTCCTGGGTACACAATGTTAAAGAGGGATACAGGAAACAGTAGAGGACAGGTGTAGCCATTTATGTCAAGGATGGCACTGAGGTGTTGGAAGATGGGTGCTTCAAGGGTAGCAGTGGAGAGATAGAGTAGCTGTAGGTGTAGCTCAGAGCAGCTTCAGGCAAGAAACTATGGTTGAGGGTCCTCTAGAGACCACCAGGGCAAGGGGAATAGAGGGACAGGTAGCTCAGGGAAGAACAAGAAAGGGGCATGACAAATGGGGAAATAGTGGTAGTGGGTGATCTGAACCTTCTAGATATTGATTGGGATATTCCAACAGCCAGGAACACCAGAAGTCAACCCTTGCTGGATACGTTCCAGGACTGTCTACTGGTACAGCTAGTTGAAGAACCCACCAAGAAGGCTGCCATTCTTGATGTGGTGCTCACCAATTCAGAGGTGCTAGGAGCTGTGAGAGTAGGGGATCCACTAGGGAACAATGGACATAACTCCATTCAATTCAAATTGGCCCTTGGGACCAGAGAACCCGAATCAAGAGCCAATGTCCTTGATTTCAGTATGTGGACTTCAACAGGCTGAGGGAACTGGTCAAGAAGAAATTAGTCAGAGTAGACAGCATAGGAGGTGTGGAAGAGGGGAGAACAATAAAGGGACCCATTCTCTAGGCATCTAAGTTATGCATGAAAATTATAATCAAATGTAACAAGTACAAGAGATCATTATGGTTCTGGGTAATGGTCAGGGAAGCAATGAGGGCCAAAAAATGGATTTAACCAGGTAAGAAGAAAAGCAGGAGAGGAAGAATGGAGAGAATACATACTGAGAAATAAGGAGGAAAAGAGGGTGGTTAGGGAGAAAAAGCAGACACTGAGCTGTTTACTGCAGAGGGGGTTAAGAGCAGAGGAAAACAATTCTCCTGGTATATTATGGAGGAAAGGAAGAAGGGGGGAATTATTAGGTTATCTGAGTGGGGCAGGGTGACAGAAGAGGACATGCAACAGGCTGCTGTCCTTAATGATTCCTTTTTCTCTGTCTTCACAAGGGAAGACAGCAGGCCCTTGCCACAGCATGGCATCAAAGTGGCCACAAAGGGGGTCCCGGAGATGAAGCAGCCAATATTTATATGCAGGGAAAGGGCTAGCAGCCCTATAGATAGATAAGGCCCTGGGACCAGATGGGATGCATCCGAGGGTGCTCAGTGAACTGGCAGCGGAACTGACTAAACCCTTGTAGGACTGTTCAGTAGCTCATAACAGACAGGGTAATGCTGAAGGACTGGAGGGTGGTGAATGTAGTTCTGCACCATGGGGGAGGACAAGGAATAAATAGGGAACTACAGACCGATCAGTCTTACGTCTGTAGTAGGGAAGCTGTTGGAGGCACTGGTAAAGAGGATCTCATAGACTGCCAGGAAAGCAATTGTCTCCAGGATAATAAATAGCATGGGTTTATAGCAGGGAGGTCTTTTCAGATTAACCTGATAGTTTTCTTTGAGTGGGTGATGAGGGCATTGGATATGGGCCATGCTGTGGATTTACTCTACTATGACTTCAACAAGGCTTTTGACTTGGTGCCTAACAGATGATTGTTGAAGTAGAAAGAGGGTCTGGATGTGGCTAGTAAGATGGGAAGATAATTGGCTAAAGTGGAGGCAGCAGAAGCTGTGGTTCATGGGGTCAAATCAGAAGAGAGGGATGTCACAAGTGGGGCAATACAGGAATCTATTCTGGGCCTGGTCCTCTTCAATATGTTTATCAGTGACTTTTTTTTGTGCTTGCAAAAAGTATCATGTCTCACGAAAAAGGATTTTGGACTTTGTTTTTTCTGAAATCTTTTTTTGTGAGAACGAAAAAAAGACTCTTGAAACAGGATGTTAGCAAGTCACAAAAAAGGATTTAAATAATATAAAAAAACATTCTAGGGTCATTTTAGCGGTAAGCAACTAAAGAATACACCTAATGAGATCCTGATGAGCAAGATACATATTTTGCTATATCTGCAAGATGTCATTTTGGTCAGTTTGAGATTTTGTTTTCCCAAAACAAAAGAAAACAAGATGGCATCTCACAAATAAGGATTTTTTTCTTATGAGAAAGGATTGGCCCCTCACAGCAATGAATCCCTTCTCATAAGACCAAATTCTTATGCCGTTCCAGGAATCTATACTGGAGAGTGAAATTCCCATTGAAAATAAGGGAATGGATTTTTTTTCACTAAACAAGCGAAAGGCACATCTGTGACCCAAGCCCCTTCTATCCTGAAAATTTCAGTCCAAAATTCCAAACCATCTGATGATAAGAAAAAAATAACAAAAAATGGCAATTTTTAATGTTTGTGCACTATCCAGATCTCAGAATCTGCACATCCAACCAGAATGAAACTTGACATGTCAATAGATTTACTCCGCCAAGACCACACATGTAACATTTTCATGCAAATCCACTGAACAGTTGCAAAGTTATTAAAGTGCAAAATTTGAGTTTTAACATGAAAAGCCCTGCTTAGCCCTAACCATAGTGGTGCTTCTGCGCTACTAGTACATATATATATATATACATACACACATACATGTAAGAATGGAGGTATCGAAAGGCAAAAGCGGTGAGGGGTAACTAAGGAAGGGGTGACAATAAGCCACTAGGGATATTGGATCTCGAAACCCAATCCATCATTAGGCTGAGCATTAAGCTAGGCAGGGAAATGAGCAAACTGGATGTACCTCAGGGTCTTTTTCTGCTGATGCAGCCTGTGTTAGAAACATAGAAACATAGATTTTAATGGCAGATGAGGACCACCTGGCCCGCTTAGTCTGCCCATTTCCCTACCTACTTAAACTCCAGATCCTAAATAATCAGCAGCTTACCCTCTCATTCCTATCACTAGGGTTGCCTTCTGTTTACCCCCATGCATTCTTGAACTCACCAATTGTTTTAGCCTCTACGACCTTCACTGGGAGGCTGTTTCATGCATCCACCACCCTTTTTGTGAAAAAAATACTTCCTCACATTACCCCTGAGTCTCCCCCCCCAAGCCTCATATTGTGACCCCTTGTTCTTGCACATATGTTTTTGAAAGATGTTGCCCTCCTGGACCTTGTTTATTCCTCTGATGTACTTGAATGTCTATCATATCACCCTCTCCCTCCTTTCCTCCAGGTTATACATATTAAGGTCTTTCAGTCTTTCCTCATATGTTTTCTGGTGCATTCCTTTCACCATTTTTGTTGCCCTTCTCTGGACCACCTCCATTCTGTCAATGTCCTTCTGGAGATGCAGTCTCCAGAACTGAACACAGTATTCCAGATGTGGCCTGACCAATTGTCTGTATAGTTTTATTTTAGTCTTTGGTAACTCAGTAAGACCCACTAGGCACAAGTACCTGTTTTCAGGGGTGACCTGGGAGCACTGGGTGGTTAAGTGACTTGCTCAGAATCACACAGTATGCAAGTGGAGGTTGTGAGAATCAAACTAAGGACAGGTCTGCTGGATGTACCAAGCTCATTCACAGTTCATTACTCTAACCTCTAGGTTATACCGCCAGCCCTGTATAGTGGCATCACCACCTCCTGTTTTCTACTGGTGATGGCCCTCCCTATGAACCCCAGCATCCCTCCAGCCCTCCCCACCACCTTTTCACATTATTAGGCCACCTTCAGGTCATCTGTTATGTTTCCCCCCGGTCCCTTTCCAGTTTTGTTGTTGTTAGTATCCCCCCCCCATTTTGTATTTCTCGCCAGGACTCCTGTGACCCAAGTATATGACTTTGCACTTTTTTGTATTGAATTTAAGCTGCCACACTCTTGACCACTCCTCCAATTTGCCTAGGTCTCTTCTCATTTTTTCCACCCCGTCTGGAGTGTCTACCCTATTGCAGATCTTGGTGTCATCCGCAGAGGCTTCTCTTCCAGCCCTTCTGCAATGTCACTAATGAAGACATTGATGAGGACTGGCCCCAGAACCAAGCACTGTGGCACCCCACTTGTCACCCCCCCTCCTGGGATTGAACTCCATTCACCACCACCCTCTGTGTCCTGTTGCTCAGTCAATTTCAGACCCAGGGTACCACCTTGGGACCTACTCCTAGACTGCAACTTGTTTACTAGCCTCCTGTGTGGGATGGTGTCAAATGCCTTGTTAAAATCAAGGTAGGCAATGTCCACCACCCCTCACTGATCCACCACCCTGGTTATCCAGTCAAAGAAATCTATCAGATTTGTTTGACAAGATCTCCCTGCTGTAACTTTATGTTGCCTTGGGTCTTGCACCCCACTAGCCTCCATGTATGCCACAATCCTTTCCTTTAACATGGTTTCCATGATTCTTCCCACCACTGGGGTCAAGCTGACCAGCCTGTAATTTCCAGCCTCCACCTTGCTCCCACTTTTGTTTAGCAGTACCACATTCCCTCTCCTTCAGTCCTTTGGTACCACTCCCTCCTCTAGAGGTTTGTTCAATAGGACTGTCAGTGGTACCCTTAGTACCTCCCTGAGTTCTTTCAGTATTCTGGGATGCATCCCATCCAGTCCCATTGCCTTGTCCATGTTTAGTTTTGAGAGTTCCTTTAGGACTATCTCCTCCATGAATGGACTAGTGTCCACCTCCCCCCTTGTGTTTCTATCCCCTAATTTTGGTCCCTCCCTTTCCTTTGTAAATACTGAGCAGAAGTATTTGTTTAGAATTTCTGCTTTTCTAGGTCCCCCTCTGCACACTCCCCCCCCATGCAACCTCACAATCCCTCCATTGGTCTTTTTCCTTTCCCTGATATACCTGAAGAAGGTTTTGTCACCTTCTTTTACTGATTTTGCCATCCTTTCTTCAGTTTGCACCTTTGTGCACCTGACTACCTTCCCCACCTCCTTCTGCTTTGCCTGGTACATTTCTCTGTCTCCCTCCCTCTGTGTTTTCTTGAACTTTTGAACACCTGTTTTTTCCCCCTAACCTTCCCTGTGATTTCAGTCCTTACTCTTCTGATTCTGAATCCTAGCCAGGAAGAAATCCTGGATGCTGATGGTAACTTAAACCAAGCTAAATGATGGCCTGTGTCAAAGTACAAAAACTACTTTACATGGAACTGGATTAGAAGACCCAAAATTGCCAACAGCTGTGTTGAGATAACATCAGGTTGCTATCTGAACACTAAAAACTAATAGAAATGGAAAATTATGGAAACTATACAAGTTCCTGGGTGAGTGTACTGCACAGTTTCTTGGCATGCATTCATAGTATTAAGAATAGAGTTAAAACCTGACTTCCGTGGTAGGGGGGCATTAACACTGTAAATTGCTGGCATTTAAAATGGCGAAGATACCACTGCCATAGGCAACTGTCTTTGTGACATTATAGAACATTTGTATTAATGTGAAGAGCAATCAGGACATGGTGCAGATACAGGGCTGGATGTTTAGTCTAATGCTGGAACTTGCTGCACAATCATGCCGCATCTTTGAGACTTGCAGATATAAGTTAGACAAGTTGGACCACCTAAAAGGTGGTTCAATTTATGTGCACATCCGACACAACATGCAGCATATCAGGAGCCTTTTAATGATGCATGCATCCATATTTGATGCATACATCATTATTTAGCAAAAACGCCCTGGGTTCAACACTATAAGTCAGGAAAACATTTGAAAATAGCATTCAAACATTTGCCAATTCCACCTTGCTGTAGCTGCACACCAAAATGTGGTCCTTACACAGGCATCAGATTTATTTCTTTATTTATTTAAGTAATAGGCACAACAGGGTGTGGGTTATTGGAGTTACCCAGCGTTGTGTGGTGTGTCACGAGGTGCAGCCGGTGACTTAACCACACAAGAAGTTGGTAAATCCCCCAATAACCCACACCCTGGAGTCCCTTATTGTGATTATACAATGGATCCATGTGTAAAATAAATGTTAAATGTGTTTAAGTATGTTTTTTATAAAAGCCATTTCTCAGCCATGAGTTATTGCAGGATATACCACGGTCATGTGATGTGTTCTAACCAGTGAGGTTACTGGATTTTCATACCCCATTATATAATTAAAATGTTTTACCAGAAAAGGCATACTGAGCAAAAGCTCATTTCCAGATGCATCCTGTGGGAGGATGAAAGGGATAAAGGGAAGGGATACAAACAGATTCAAACATCTTATGCGGTATAAACTTACACATGTAGTAATTAAAATTTTACAGAGTGTATAAAGTTTGAAATACAGTGTACATCAGAAGACAAGGAGATACTAGGTCAGTTAAAGGCAAAGTTATAAACGGTGCAAAACATAGGAGAACACAGCAACAAAACACACATAATCACTCCAACAGATTACAAGGAACAAAGTGATTTAACTTTAAACATTTTTAAGTGCTAACAGTTTATGTGTAACCCTGGAGGCAAAAAATAAGGTGTATGAGCATTTATTTAGTATGTTTAGATTAAGTACAGATTGTTTTTTTTTTAAGGGGTAGGAGAGGATTTTAGGTGAGGCAGTGTCAGACTGGCTAGGAGAGGGAGTTCCATATTTTAGAGAAGTGGTAGGAAAAAGCTGATTGGCCTGCAGATGTAGATCAGTGAGGAAAGTTTAGGGTTCATGAGTCCTGGTTTCTAAGGGAGTGGTAGGAAGGAGGTTTGGGAGAGACAGAGGATGAGAGGTAAGAAGGATTGAGTGAAACCAGAATTTAGCAAGGAAGGAGGCACAGTGGATATGTCATCTGTCAGCTAGGGAGGGGGAGGGAGACAGATTGGTAGAGGCTACAATGATGGGTGCGTGGAGGACTGTCAAGAGCAAAATGGCAGAAGGAGTGAAACAGAGTGTCCAGCCTGGCTAAGGAAGATCTGGGAGTGGCACAGTAGACTACATCACCGTAGTCAAAAATGGGAAGCATCATTTTCTGGATCAGAGCATGGTGAGCCAGCAGCGGGCTGCAACCATGGTTTCTATATAGGGCACCCAGTTTGGGATGCAACCTTTTGTGTATGGCACTGATGCATCCAGAGAACTGGAGGTTCTGGTCAAGCCAGACCCCTAGATACTGAAATGAGGGAGGTGTCCTCAAGCAAAGTCCTGTCAAGGGTATGGAAGCAGTGTGGGGTTGTGAGCCAAGAGAGTCTCTGCCTAGTGCTGAAAGTCATGGAGACTGTCTTCTTGGCATTAGGAATAACTGATTTGAGTTAAACCAGTGCTAAGTGTTATCAAAATCAGCCTGAAGTCTAGATGCTACATCAGCAAGGAAGGGTCCAGATGTATAGAAGACAATATCGTCAGCATACATATGGACAGAGTTGGTAAGACAGGCAGATGGAAGGTCAATTAAGAAGATAGAAAATAATGGCGGGCTGAGCACTGAGCCTTGGGGGACCCCTGTAATTATGGGAAGCGGAGGAGATATTTTATTAGAAATCCAAATAGATTGTGTTCTTACAACTAGGCAAGAATAGAACCAGCTGGTAGTAGTATCTGAGAGCCCAGCAGCAGACAGATAGGTAAGCAGCAAGGAATGAGAGACAGAGCCAAAAGCCTTAGCTAGGTTGACCAAGATTGCGGAAGTGATAAGTCTCTGATCCATGCTGGTAAGTATGGAGTCAGTGGGCCTAAGGAGGGAGGAGGTGGTGGAAGGACCTTTCCAGAAGCCATACTGGTAAGGTGTGAAAAAGGAGGATAAGTCAAGGTAGGAGGAGAGTTGGGAAAGAACCAAGCGCTCTTGAAGCTTAGCAAGAATGGGTAGTAATGAGATGGGCCAGTAGTTTCCAGGGGAGGTGGGATCACCACCTTTAGGCAGAGGGATTATCGTGACTTGTTTCCAGATGGATGGTACAGAGACAAGTGAGAAGGAGAGGTTTAGCAGAGAGGCAAGTGGGGTTGCAACAGCTGGAGCAGATAGATGATTTTAGAATCAAGACCAGAAGGGCATTTGCCTTTAGAGGGGTTAAGGGAAAGAAGGGTTTCAAGAGCACTAGCAGGGGTGATTGAAGTGAAGGTGAAAGGGGGCTAGGTGGGCGATTTGGGAGGTGGGGTTTAGAGGGTGGTAGAGAAGATGTGGGAGGTAGGGTAGAAAGCAGGGAGGAGGCGCAGGAGGTGAAGAAAGTGTTAAATTCAGAGGCTACAGGGAGAGGGTCAGAGAGAGTGATATTTTCCACTACAAGAACTGGTGCAGGAGGTTAGGATGGGGGAGAACAGTGAATTGACCATCTTCCAGAATTTGGATGAGTGGTAAATGTTTTTGTTGAAGTTTGTAGTGAAGTACTCTGCCTTTGCAAGTCTAATTGCTCTAGTGCAGGCATTTCTTAGCATATGGTAAGTTTGGAAAGCAAGAGGGGAGGAGGATGATTTATATGTTTTCCATGCCTGATCCCTGGCATGTAGACAAGCAATTTGTTTGGCAGAGACCCAGGGTAGGTGGGAGCCATGCATACAGGTCCATTTTAGGAGGGCGTAGCAGTCCCAGATAGAGAGGATTTTAGAATGGAAGTAATGAAGAGCCGAGTCAATTGATGTAGTGAACTGTGTGATGTATGGGTGTCCAATCAGAGAAGTAGAGGTCATTTAATATTGGAGATAGGTCCAAGGATATGTAGGAATGGAGTATTAAGGTTTTCGAGAGTGCTTTGGGATGGTGGATTTTCCAGACAAAATAGATTAGGTGGTGGTCACTGATGGAGTAAGGAAGTATACCAGTTGTAATTATCCGATAAGGGTGGGAGGTGAGAGCCCAGTCGATTAAGGAGTGGTTTTGAGATGAGGGGTTTAGGCATGTAGGTTCGCCAATTAGTTGTGTCAGATTGAAAGCAGCTATTTCATTTTTGATTTTGCTTTGAGATGGGGCGAGCCAGTTTAAGTTTAAGATACACACCAAAATGTGGTCCTTCACATGGGCATCAGATGCCCTAAAAATGGAGCCATGGGTCCTCCCAGTTTAAGGTAGTGACCCTCCCCCCCCGTTCATGCTGTTCATTTTTTTTATAATGCAGTTTTTGTAGCCAGCAGTAGGTTTTTGCTGCAGGCTGCCTGCACAGAGTTGGGACAGTCAGTGAGTGAGCGAGTGCAATTCTGCGGATACAGGCTCACATCACTCACAGCTCCTTCAGATCACATGGTCTCGTTCTGCAAAATCTGCAGTGCATTGAAGCAAGCTAGTGGGTCATTACAGGATGAGGAATGGGGCGGGGGCCATGGCTGTCACCTGTCCATATCAGGAAGGTGTGGATTCAAGGGTTGGGAGGAAGGGATAGGACATGAATTGAGGATAAACAATTGGAGCAATTCAGGAAGGGGGCAGCAAAATGTGGAATGGGTGTCTGCATGATCAGTCTGGCTGAGTCAAGCATCATTATTTTGAATCTGAGCTCAGCAGCTGAACATAGTCACTGAATGTTGGATGGAGAAGAACTCATACATTTAACTGTAGTCTGAAAAAAACATTTTGGCCTTCACTGTAGGAGCAGGTGCAGTAACTAATGCCAGTACTAGACAGCTTTCCTAGGAAACAAAAAAACAAACTTAACTAGGAAAAATTAATAACCAAATGGGAAAAAAAAGAGTGCCGAGAGGGGGAAGGGAGACTCATAGAGTCACACACAGCTTTCTAGTATAGTAAATGTGAGCTTATCTTATCATTTAAAGAAATTAGGATTCATTTATTAGGAAAAAATGGAGCTAAAAAATGAGAATTGGAAAGGGAGGCTACAGTCTTCAAGAGAGATTAGGTGGAGAGAGAGACACACTGTGCAGCAGCTGGTCTGAGAGCTCACAGAACTGGATGTGTTTGCAAGCTTTCTCTGCCTGTCGTGGGGCTTCTAAATGAGGCTGTGTTGACAACAGTAAGGGGCCCCCAGCAAAATTTTTTGCAGGGCATTACCTCCCCACCAATAAGTGTAAAATAACCATCAGCGCAAATAAAATGTGTATAGCATTGGTTCTTTTGTGGGAGTTCTGAAGAGCATCCATAGTTTATCAATGCTGCCCCTCGTCCCCCTAGCTGGCACCATGATCAAAGAACTGAACAATGTCTTTTGTCCCTGCTCTTCCTGGGGACACCAGCAGCAAGATCAGATATTTTCGGTAACAGGGCCTATTGCTCCCTTGTTCTGTATTCTCCACACTGTGAAACTGGAGTTGGATTCTGCAGCACGGACCCCAGTTCTGACAGCCCTAATTTCAAATGGATAAGCAGTGTTCACAAAGAAAGTTGCAAGTTTGTCTGTGACAACAAAAGGTTTTCTTAATGCTGACCTCTGAGATAGTGCCCCCCCCCCACAGTGTGGACCCTATTGCAACTGCATCTCTTGCACACACCCTGGTCATGGCCCTGCTTTTAAAAGGCACCATTTAGCACCAAATTCTTCAAAATGTCTTGGGGGGTGCTAATTCCCCATGACCCCTTTTTTTGAAAAAGTAACTGATGGGGACATGTGCCCCCCCCCCAATTTAGTATTCTGCTGATACCCTTGAGCCTGTGCCTGTGGTAGAAACTTTGAATTTGAGAAGGCTTACAAAGTGATTTAAAACAAATTCTGGTCAGAGTCAATATGGCTGCCCACAGCAAAAGTGGTAATTTTGTGAGACGAGAGTAAGTAAAAGCATTCTCGGAACTCTTGCCACACCGGAGCCTGCCGTGCACAAGATGGCGGCTCCAACAGATCTGCACATGTGCAATACTCACACATGTGCAGTTTGTGTTGGGGCCGCCATGTTCCACATGGTGACCATCATTTCCGCAGTTGTGGATAGCAGTGCATGGGGGGGAGCACCACAGAGGGGAGCTCCGTCCGTGTAGAAGAGGGGAAGAGGAGACACCAGAGACCACCAGTGTTGTGTATGCAGCTGTCAGAGACACTTTTTATTCGGGTCACACAAAGGAACTCAGACAAGCAGCTTGCAATCAACACCATCTCTTTGCTTCCACTTCCTCTAGAACATATCACATGACACAGTAATACGACACACTGAAGCCACTAGAGGGCACCCCAACACCATACATAACATTTCCACCCCCCTTACCGAAAAAGTCCCCATAATGAACAAGAACATGCAATATTCATTAGAAAAACAATTCCTAACTAGGGAATGAGGGTAGACTGTCTTGATTCCAAGCTCACCCCAGGGATTATTCTGCCCCAGTAGTTCTGGGTATGCCATTAACTACAAATTCAAATGATGAGGTGGTCTCCACACTCTGGTAGATCTTCACGGAACCTCGGGTGCACTAGCTTTGGTGCTCTTGCCCCGAGGTGGTGGCCCAGAAACTGTTGTTGGAGTCGATGAGATCTGCTCGGGCTCTGGCATTGCTTCAACAACAGCTGGGGATGCAGTCCCTTCAGTAGAACTAACTTGTGCAGAAGAATCTGGAGTGACCGATTGTGGAACTGGGGTGCTTTCTGGTATATTCGGGTCTAAACCCTTAAAATGTCCAGCAGATGACACCGTGGAAGACAGTAACACTTGACAAAAGCTGATCCACATCTCTCCCCCAGACAAAATCATTTTTAGTCTTAACAGTGTATGGCACAGGTCCTGTCTGTGCAATCACTGTGGCTGGAATCTGTTTTCCCCCAGGTGCAAAATTACAAGCTGGCACAGGTTGTCCAGGCTGAAAGGTTCTATCCTTGGCCCTTGGTGCATGCCTGCTCACTTGTGCTTGTTGTTGATGGTGCACCACTTGTGCTGCTGCAGGTAGTTTCAACAGGTCTAAACAAGTGCACAATTGTCGACCAATCATTGGAGAGTGCTGGAGACACTTTTGTTGTAACATGAGGGGTGTTTCTGTACGACAGCAAAATGGTGTCCAAGTGTTTTTGTAGACAAGCTTGTTCTCTAGCTAATCTTAAAGCCTGTTTCAAGGTCTGGACAAGTCTTTCAACTAGCCCATTAGTAGCTGGATTATAGGATGCTGACTTAATATGATGAATGCCATTCAACTGCATAAACATTGCAAACTCCTTGGACACAAACTGCAGTCCGTTGTCACTTACCAGTTGTTTAGGTAGGCCATAGTGAGCAAACATTCCTTGGGGTTTTTGAGTTGTGCTTTCTGCTGAAGAAGAAGTCATTATAGCAACTTCAGGCCATTTCAAGTGAGTATCAACCACAACCAGGAGTATGTGTCCCTCAAAGGGTCCAGGAAAATCAATATGAATACGTTGCCAAGAATGTTGAGGCAAATCCCAGGGATGCAAAGGTGCTAGCTGGAGCATATTCTGCACACTCTGGCATGAAGGACAAGACTTGGCTTTTTCTTCAATGGCACTGTCCAAACCATGCTACCAGAAGTAGCTTCTAGCAATTTCTTTCATACGCACAATCCCACAATGACCTGAATGTAGCTGTTGCAATATCTGCTGTCACAACCATGGTGGAATAATAACTCACATTCCCCAAAGCAAACAACCAGACTGAACGAACATATTTGTCTTCCTAGTAGCATAGGGTGTCAGCTCGGAAGGCTCTTTTAAGTTTCCTGGAAACTTGCAATGCAGCACCAAGTCCATGACCTTGGACAGTAACAGATCCACTTGTGTATACTTTTTCACTTGAGCAGCTGTAATGGGTGCATTTTTCACCTGTTTGAAATAGAAAATTTCTCCTTGAGAACTGTCTGCATGACACGTTGGCAACGGCAATCTGGAGAGTCCATCCACGTTACCATGCAGTGCTGACTTCCTATACTTGATATCATAGGTATGAGCAGACAATAGCAGAGCACAACATTGCATTCTACTTGCAGCAAATGATGGAATACCTGTATGTGGCCCAAAAATGGAAGTCAAGGGACAGTGATCAGTCAGAAGTGTGAATTTCTGGCCAAACAAGTACTGGTGAAACTTACGGATGCCAAAGATAATCCCCAATGCTTCACGTTCTATTTGGGCATAGTTGCTCTCTACCTTGCTCATCATTCTGGAGGAAAATGCAATCTGTATCTCTTCTCCCGATGGCATGATGTGAAACACCACAACCCCTACCCCACAGGGAGATGCATTACAAACCAGCTGTAATGGCAATGCAGGATCAAAATGTGTCAGAACCTGGGAATTCGCTAACAATTCTTTAGCATGAGCAAATACTGAATCACAGTCTGCTGTCCAGTTCAACTTCTTGTTCTGACAAAGAAGGACATGCAAGGGTTTTAAAATTGTCACCAAGTTAGGAATAAACCGTCTATAATAATTAAGCAGTCCTAGGAAAGAACGCAACTGATTCACATTCTGAGGGGTAGGAGCTTCCACAATGGCCTTGACCTTGGAAGGAGCTGTGTGGAGGCCTGTTACATCAATCACATGTCCCAGATATTTGACAGAGGGCTGAAAGAATGCACACTTGTCCTTTTGAACTCTAAGATCATACTTCTCCAGCCTCTGTAAAGTGGCATCAAGGTTCTTGAGGTGTTCCTCCTCATTTCTGCCCATTACCAGAATATCATCCAGGTAGCCTTATACTCCTGGAAGTCCACACAAGATCTGGTCCATAGCTCTTTGAAACAATGCTGGAGCTGATGTTATTCCAAAAGGCAAACAACAATAGCGGAAAAGTTCTTTATGCGTCACAACAGTTAACAGTTCCTGTGACTCCTCATGGACATGCATCTGTAGACAAGCTTGGTTCAAGTCTATCTTGCTGAACTTTTGTCCACCAGCAAGGTGAGAAAACAGGTCCTCGATGGAGGAAGTGGCTATTACTTTGCATATAGCACTGGACTGATGTTGACCTTGAAATCACCACAAATTCTTACTAAGACATCCTTTTTCAGGACTGGAACAATAGGTGTCGCCCACTCACTATGCATGACTGGCATCAGGACTCCCACCTTCACTAGATGCTCCAAGTCAGCTTCTACCTTTGGCCTAAGGGCATATGGCACTGTTCTGGCCCTCAAGCACTTTGGGTTACTGTCAGGCTTAATGGTCAGTTTAATAGTAATGCCTTTCATGCTCCCCAAACTCCTCTTTAAAAATGGAAGCATATTTCTTTAATATGGTGGCCAGACCTGCTTCACTGTTGCTCATCATACTTATCTCAGGCCAGTTCAGTTGGATTTTCTCAAGCCATGACCGACCCAGCAAAGCTGGGTAGACACCCTTTACCACAAACAATGGCAATTTTACAGATTGTCCATGAAGTTCCACATGGACATCAGTGGCGCCCATCATTCATACAGGTTCCCCTGTGTAGGTCTTCAGAATGACCTTCATTGGCACAGTGGAACATGTTGCAGTTTTTCTCAATATACAGCATCACACACCAGTGATACAGCAGCTCCTGAATCCATCCCCATCCGCAACGGCTTCCCTTCTAGCAATGGGATCACCCAGTAGCCCTGTGGAGTACCCGTCATAGCCAAAATATATGTTGGTGCCTCCTCTTCTGACTGACTTTCACTCTCCATATCCTGACCCTGTTGTACAGAATGCAGGTTGAATTTCTTTTTCCGCCACCCAGTTGGTCTCTTTCGATCAGATTTATCTTTCCGATCTGGCTTATCTTTTTCATGTACTGCATCTTTCATATTTTTGTAAGCATGTGCAAATGTGTCCTCTTTTATTACAGTGCTGGGATATCCGGTCTTTGCACCAACATTCATATTCAAAATGACCAATCTTCCCATAACGGTAGCACATTTTGCTGCCTGTCACCTTGTTCATACTCTCGGCATTCACTTTCTGCACTTTAGTAGATGCACTCCAACTCCTGAGCTTCCTTTGCAGCTAATTCCATAGAAACTGCAATTTCTAAAGCCTTTTGTAGTGTAAGGTTAGCCTCTGTCAGCAAACGTTTCTGAACTGCTTCACTGCACAATCCACATACTAGCCTGTCTCGCAGCGTATCATTTAGTACATTGCCAAAGTCACAATGTTCAGCCAGTTCTTTTAACACTGCCACAAATTGGGAGACTGTTTCTCCTTCTTCTTCATTCTGTTTATGAAAGTGAAACCTCTGCGATCACTAATGGCTTTGGGGAAAAGTGTGCTTGTAATACTTGCACTATCTCTGCATAAGGTTTCTCCACCCATCACACTCAGAAAAGTAGCTACCTTCTTATCCTCTGTAATATCATTTGCCGTCACAAAATATTCATACCATCTGTATAAGAGTTCCACTGTTCTACAGTTTTATCAAACGGTCCCATAGGTTCTGTTATCATAACCATTTTGCACTTTCAATTCGATTACTCAATATTTCCACTGATAACTCAGTCTTTTCTAGAAGTTTGATGGGCACACATGGTTGCTATACTCTCCCCCTTCAAAATTTGCAGACACAAACTGAGGCCTACCCGGCAGCTTGCCTTCACTTTCTCTTTTGCATAAAACAGTCCCAAACAAATGTTAAAGACAGCTCTTACTTTGATATCTTTGAAGCAGTGGGTGCAGCAGAGGTTTACCATCCACATCACCAATTTTGTTGTGTGAAGCACTTTTTATTCAGTTCACACAAAGGAGCTCAGACAAGCAGCTTGCAATCAACACCATCTCCTTATTTCCACTTCCTCTACAACATATCACATGACACAGTAATACAGTGACACACTGAAGCCACTAGAGGGCATCCCAATACCATACATAATGACCAGCAACTTCAGTGCTGTGGAGAGGAGACCGCATCACTGTTGTAGAACTCAGAGATCAGTTCCAGTTTTCGCCTACAGTGATGTGATCCCAAAATGACTGCAGGGCTCTGTTCATGCAGCCACAAAAATGACTTCTGTAACTTCTCTTAGGAAAATGTCCAAAATATTTTTTCTGCATAAAGGAAACTATGACAAGCATAAAGCAGGCAATGACTTCAAACTCAGTTTTCTATTGAATAATGTGAAACACATTCTAGGAAACTTTCAGAAATATTGTTCCATGACTTTTTATTGAATTATGGCCCTTTCTTTTTTATTGTAAAGCAGAACTACATTTTGTGTTTAATAGGTATGCAATCCTGTTTCACTAAAATAGGTTAGTTTTACTGTTACTATTTGTTTACTGCAGTTGCCAGAGATATGTCCTAGTATATCTAGATATTCATGTAATTTCAATGGGATTTCCTGTGCTACAGTGGCGTCCCCCAGCATGAAACCCAATTCTACAGCATTTTGCAGAACTCTGCAGAATGCTGCAGCAGACCTACTGAATAAAACAATGTAATTTCAATGGCAATTAGTCCCTTTTGCCATTCGGCAAAATGTGACACTGCCAGGATGAAGTGAATGCCACAATTTCCTGCATGACAAAATGGACTAATTGCCATTGAAATTTTTAGTCCCCTTTGTCATTCAGCAAAATGTGACACTGCCAGGATGAAGTGAATGCTACAGTTTCCTGTATGACAAAAGGGACTAATTGCCATTGAAATTGCATTTCTTTATTCAGGAGGTCTGCTGCAGCATACTGCAGAGTGCTTTAAAAGTGGGTTTCATCCTGGGGGACACCACTGTACAGTATATCCAGATAAATCCATAGCTGTACTGAGGCTTGTCTCTTGCCAATACTTTACTTATGAACAGCCCAACTACTAAGCAACATTTCATTTGTAGTGGAGTACTTTCTTCATCCAGTTTTACAACTGAGTAGACTAATGCAAAGGGAAGTCATTTTTTCAGGTTTTCCAATTTATTTACCCAGGATAGCCCAGCTGAGATGCAACACATCATTTCCAGTGGGGGTTTGCATTTAACCATTTTTGCAGCCGAGTGGACTGGAGCACTTGGGAGTTAAGTGACTTGCCCAAGGTCACACAGTGAATATTTGGTTCTAGTTGGGGTTGTATTTATGATCTCCTGGTTACTAAGCTGGTGCTTTAAATAATAGACCCCACAGCCTCCTGAGACTTAGGGTTACACAGCGGAATGGTGGTCATGTGATAATTCAGACCAGAGATATCCTAGATCACAGCTCTGTGCTCTGTTCAGTAAAACCACACTGCCTTTCCAGTACTGGCCAGCTGGGACTGACAGTGCCCCTTTAAGAAAGAGAAGGATGCACAGTAGCTCTTAATTTTCTGTGGAAACAAAAAGCCGCTGTGCATGGTGGGAGATTTTCTACTGGAGCTGAAAGCAGTCCTCGCTGAAGAGTTCAGGTATTAGAAATGCATTTGCACAAACATGGGAAATGACTTTTCTTTTATCACAGTTTTAATGAGAACTGCACAGAGATTCAGAGATTGTGTTTAAGCCTAGATTTCTCCTGGGGATTTGTTTCCATGATTAACATCCAGCAAGAATTTTAAGTTATGGTGCAGTACCAGAAACCACTAAGCAATCACTAACATAATTTTGTTTTTGATGTTAGGATCTATTTCACAGTGTGTTAGTAGTTTAAACAAGTCATATCAGGCCGCAGGTTGAGTTAGTGTTTTAGAGGTTGGTTGTACCTTTTGCAATATTGCATTCAGCTACCTGCCTTAGATTTGCTCTTTATTTGTTTTTATACTGATTGTGGTGCCATGAATGACCCTACCATTACTGCTTGTACTAAGGCCAAGAATTTATGGAACTTTCAAAACTCCTTATTTCTATTAATCACTTTTGGTTCTTCTAAGTTGATGATGGAAGGTAGGTTTACAGAGTATCCTTATAAGAACTATTAAAATTGAGCACTGAAAGACTTCAAAAGCAAGTGACAATGGCTCAGTAAGTTACATGCTGACCTCTTGAGCTGAAAGATTGGAAGGCTATGGGTTTAAGTCTACCATCAGGAACTTATACTAATATGCAATACCGATATTATGGTGTAGCACTGGGGGAGTGCTGAACTTTTGAGGTACTGTCAAACTAGGGCTATGCAAAAACCTTTCTTTGAATATTCAGCTTGAATATTATATTTGCAGGGTGGGCCAAATATTCTGGTATTCAATATTGAGCTGGGAAAGCCTTACCCTCTCCCCAGGTGGCCACTACTAGTCTCCAGGCCACCCTCTCAACTCATTCATATTTTTTTCCCACCCATCCCTCCTTCCCCAGTGCCACAGAGACTAAAAAAAAAATCATCCACATTTCTGGATCCTGGTATGATGTTAGGAATCAACAGCATGCTTTAAATTGCACCCTTGCCCTAGACCGACTTCTACCATTCACCAAAATGACATTTTATATTTCAGACCCCCCCTTAACCCTGATCCCTGATTAGACTGTGGATAGTAGTGATGCATCCTAGCTAGTCAGTTGGCCTCCCTCCTGCTGCACGCCCTCACTGAGCCTGCTCTATAACATGCTGCCTGTACTATGATATATAAATGGAATGAGTGAGCAGGCATGCTATTATGAGGGAGAGGTAGAGCAGTAGCATCATTAGTGATGCTAGGCTGCCTTTTGGCTGTCATAAAAGTAGGGAACTCTTTATTGCACGATAAACTCAACTACCATACAGTACAAATATACAGACCACGTGAAAAACATGCATCACAGGAATTCATCTTATTGCAGAAAAGGACATCGAAGGCAGCAACATTGTACCCAAGAGCTTCATATGAAGTCCGAACCATCCATTGATTCTCCTGATACAAAATGGCTGCCCAGCATATAATGAGTTAAAAACTCCACTCGAAGTCAGTACATATGCACAATTCTAACTGAATGTCTCAGGTAACAATTCCCAGCATGTACCAACCTCACACATGGAGTTAACCTGGATCAAAAGGGCCAGTGCCCATCCATCGACTGAAACCTACTATAGGATCTCAGGGAAGGAGACCCACAAAATGCAAAACCCAGCCATTTTAGCCTTCCTTTTATTCAGCTCCTGAAGGGCCTTAAACTCCATCATATATAACTCCAAGGTCAGAATTCACCTGCTATATCAGGAATATTGTACCCACACATGCCAGATTCAGCACTTAAGGACATTAAAAAAAATTAACTCTAAAGTATTTGAAAAAAAACCCAGGAACCCTACCAGAAGTAATCCATACATCACCTCAACATGCATTAGTGCCACCAGAGAGAGCTCATGCCATTGGAATGCCACATGCCCTCAGAAATCCCATCCATACCAGCAATCTGGAAAAAGCTGGTGTATCATCCACCCCAGCACTCTCCTATCTCAGGCAAAAGCTCTCCTCCATGCATTTATGTTTTACAGTTCCCTTGGAAATTTACATTACCACGATAAATTAACCCTCTCATATTCCACATTTTATAGGCAATATAAGATCATTTAAGTGTGATAGGACAGCTAACATACCCTAAGGAGTATATTCAGAGAACTGAACCATACGCTCACCCGTGATGCTACATACTCATACAACAGCTTTTTACTACCTTGTTCAACCCCTGGGGTGGGATGTAGGTATCCGGACCTGAATTCCTTTGGTATGGAATATTCCAGTTTCATTAAATTTTCTAAGGCTTCTCTCTCTCTATGCACCCAATCTCCTTATAGCTATGCCTGTTTTGCAAAATTTACACACTGTAATATTTCCACCTTGGGAAAGTACTTTGCGAATGAATGTTAAATTTTATTTTCAGAATTTATTGCACTTTTCTGTATGTTTTGCAAAGGACATCTATTGAACAAATAAACTTTAATGAATGAACAAATAAATGAATGGATAAATGAATGAATGAATGATCTTGTTTAGCCAGTGTCATATCCCAGTTCTACAATGGAGCCCATTAGGACGCAATGCAGCGTCACAGATTCCTGTATGACAAAAGGAATTAACTGCCATTAAAATTACCTTTTTTCCTGCAGTAATTCTGCTTCAGAGTTCTGCAGTATTGTGTTACAGCCTGGTGGGCTCCACTGTATTTCTTTAGGTGCTTTATGCAGACACCCAGGTAGTCAAGAAGAGACTCACACTACAGGAGGGCAATATATGACCAAATACCAACATACCCCACAAGACAGCCATATAATGTATGACCAAATACCCTGCTCCCACATGATTAATAGGGGCATTAACTAGGTGTACACCCAGGATGTCCAAGGGCAAACCACCTGATTCGGTACAAGACTAATATTCATTACCAGAAAAAAAAATGCTACAAAAAAATCAATAATTTACCATATTAAGTCCTCCTTCCTTCCAACTTTTACATTCCATGTTTCTTTTAATTGGATTTAAGTAACTGCCCCATACCATCTAAAAAAAGAACACTAAACAACCTTGCTTACAACTGTTCCTGGAAAGCAAATGCTGAACTAACATATATTGCTCTGCTGTTTTACTGCATTGCTGTTGTACTGGGTTTTGCTTTTACACTTTTTTACTATATATTTACCCAGGATAGGCCAGGTGAGATGCAATATCTCATTTTCAGTGGTGTCCTGCCTTTACACATTTTTAGATTGTATTTACCTAGGATAGGCCAGTCGAGAGGCAATATCTAATTTTCAGTGGGCGCACACATTTTGACCCAAGACTTCCAACACTCTTTTTATCACCTGATGTCATGATCAAGACAGGTGGAATTTTTTAAAATCCCATCCAAAAGGTGATTTTTGCAGTGCAACTGCAAAAACCAGTTTTGGAGAAGATTTGAAATATGCCACCTGTCATGTTCACAAGGTGGGGTAACACAAAGGATATGTTGAACATTAAGGGTCAAAATCTGCAAAAATAAAGTTTATGAGTTAATGTTGGAACAGTTCAACTTTTCTTTATTACTTAGTTGTTTTTTCACATTTTGACTGCAAATTTTCACCATAGTCTTTTTATGGCCGCTCCTTCTGAACATGACAGATGCCATTTATAAAATAATGTCTGAAATGCCATTCTGTGCCACAAGTGGGAAAACACATTTTGGCCTGGATTTGAAAAATGACAGCTATCACATTTATAAGGTGGTGTGAAAAAATGGCTATGTTGAAAATTTGGGGCCACAATATTGAAAAGTACCAAAGTTACAAGTGTGCATTGAAAAATTTCAATGTACACTCATAACTTAGTTGTTTTTTAATATTCTTACCACAAAATTTTAAACATAGCCTTCCTATGATCCCACCTCATAAACAAATGGAGAGAAAATATTTAAGTCCTACCTGAAAGGTGATTTCGCACAGCAATCGGGAAATCAACTTTCAGGACAGATTTACATAATTTCACCACCTTTGTACATGAGGCTGGGTCCCAAAAAGGCCATGTTGAACATTTAGGGAAAAATATTTAAAATGACCAAGTTATGAAGGCAAGTTCAAACCGCATTGAAATACATTGAACTGCATCCCTGATTTCTTTAGTCCCAGGTCTGGCATTGAAGAGTGAAGATGTGTCTCCAGTCCAGAGAGGATTACAGTGTTGGATCCCCAGTAGGGGTGTGTGGGGTGGTGGGTGCTGAGGTGGGGGTCGGGTAATGTTGGTGGTGTGTTGCAACAGCAACAGACATCGATGGATGGTTCAATTTTTTACAGGGTGTACAAAAACAAAATAAAAATGCTACAATGGATGCTTTTCTTCATTTCAGGTACTGACACTGGATACTGGGCACTCCAGTGTCAGTGTTATGTTTAGTGGCACTGGAAAGTGGGCTCCCAGGTGTCAAACAGTGAAAACAGGTGGGGTGGAGGGTACTAGTTGGCACTGGGGACTGGGCATTTGGTGTCAGAAAATTAAAAGTAAGGAGGGGTGGAGTAGTGAATGCTGAGTGGAAGGGTCGGGTAGGGGGAAGGCGTGGGTATGCCAACGGCCACAACAGCCATCGATAGATGGCTTTCTTTTTTTACAGGGTATATAAAAATAAAAAACAAAGACTGAGGGATTGTTTTCTTTTATTTCAGGTACCGACACAGGACTGGGCACCTTAGTGTTTGTGTTATGTGTGGCGGCACCAGGGGTGAGCTCCTCCGTGTCATACAGTGAAAATGGGTGGGGTTGGGTTTACTAGCCAGCACTGGGGATTGGGCACCCTGGTGTCAGAAAAGTAAGGGGTGGGGGAGGTGTAAGGTGATGGGTGCTGAGTGGGAGGGTCAGGAGGGTGGAAGGTAACAATGGTGGTAGGCTAGCGGCTGCAACAGACACTGATGAACATTTTTTTTACAGGGTGTATAAAATTAAGAAAGACTATGAGGGATGGTTTTCTTTATTTCAGGTACCAACACTGGGGATTGGGCTGCCCAGTGTCAGTGTTATGTTTCCCAGCACCGGGGAAGGGCTCCCAGTGTTACACAGTGAAAACAGGTGGGGTGGAGGGTACTATCAAGCACCATGGATTGGGTACCCCAGTGTTAGAAAATTAAGAAGGGATAAGCACTGGGAGGTGGGAAAGATACTTGCAAACAGTGGGAGGGATTGTTTTTACATTGAGGGGGAGGACCACAGGATGCCGATTATGAAGCTGATTAGCTCTGCTTGATGGGCAGCTTAAGCAGCTTGAAGGAAAGAGCTGCCCTATGATTATTCGCTTTTTTCTTTAAACTACATGAAGCTTCCGCCCAGCAAAACCAGAAAGAGTCATGATCAACCTGGCTGATGACTGGCTGACACTGCTGAGCCCCTTGCAGACTGCCCTGCATGGGCCGACAGTGACACACCTCTTAACCCCCATCATACCAATATGTTCACCCTTGCGAAAGGGCAAAGGCAAACATAAAAATAGGCACTGCAAATGTTTTTACAATTTGAACTGTTCTCTGTTTCAAGAAGTTCCAGTTCATTCACCTTTCCACTTTAACCTCATAAGCTTCCTGTTTGTCCTTCCAGTTACATAATTTCAGGTGTATTACAGCTGTAAGTTAGCCCCAAAATACAAACAGGATCACTAGAGACCCAAAGCCCAGGAACTCTTAAGTGCAGTGGACTCAACTCCCCAGAAGTCAAACTATGCGCCTTACATTTAGAGAAATTAACCTTTGGACCCAAGGTAATGACAACATCTGCAAAAATACATTTACACGCTAAAAAAGTGTATTCACCCTCAAAGAAGACAGACACAATCTACATTTGCAGTGACCTTAGAACCACCTCCCAAATCAAGTCCAGAATAGCTGACACTGTATCTATTCCATGCAATGGGGGATCAAAACTGAAAACATACAAAATAGGACTAAAAACGGCACTCCTGCTGCACTTTTTTTTTTGTGAATTCTGTTTATTGAATTTTCAAAGATCAGCTCTAAAAAAAGCATAAACATTTGGAAATCCATACAGAGATTTGAATTACCACCAAATCTTGTGTTAGGTACTTTACAATAATTGCCCCCAGTATTCCACAAGGGGGCTGGATAAAGAACAGTATAACCCAATGCCTGGTGCAAACAGATTAAGCCAACTAATGCCAGAAATGGAATCAGTTAGGTTTATGTCTAAAACCTAAAGGCTTGCTTTTCAAAAGCCCTTAGACTAGTGCAATGTGTGGTGATCAAGGGCTGTGGCAAACTCTGGGTGCCTCAGGGACCCTGTGCCTTTTTTTTAACTAGGGGTCCCTACACCAAAGACCTGAGAGTTGCCACAGCCGCAGAGTTGCACCAAAGATTTGGCACACCTGTGAGGTTTGACAGAGGGATCCATCATCCCCCACACCTGGCATAACACTAGAGTGCCTGCAAAGGCAGGGGGTATTGAATATGCCTGCCAAGAGGGGACCAGGGACAGAAGGAAAAGGGGGGTGGCCTCAGGAGCAACAGGAGCATGGCAGCAATGAGTGGGTGATGTAGTGGCACTCTGCGGGGGTGCCCTGTGCTATTATGGACAGTCAATTGGCCCAGGTGTGGGAGGTTGGTAGACAGGGACCAGGACATGGTGTCAAGGGGACACAGCTCTGGCACCTGTCCCATAGGTGCAAATGAGTCCAAAACCATTGTCAGGCAGCAGCCTGCCTCCTCACAGGGGGATAAGTACCAGGAGACTGTCACAGTGCCTTGGGACCATTCCTCTATACCACCTGCACCCTGCACCCTGCAGCAACTGCTGCTTACTGATGGTGTTGGGATCACTGACACCGATTGGGCAGGTGGCATGGTTGCACCTCCCTGACACCGGGTTCCAGTCCCTCCCTACCAAACCTCCTGTGCCAGGGCCTATCAGTTGTCTGTAACAGCACAGGGCACCCCTGCAGGGTGCCACATCACCTACACACTGCTGCCCTGCCCCCATTGCTCCTGAGGCCACCCCCTGTGCTCCTTCTGCTCCCAGTTTCTTCCTGACAGCCCCCAAAATTTCTGCCCTGCCTGGCAATAGTGCATGGCCCTTAGACCACCTTCTGGCTAGTCTAAGGTCAGCCTCTTGTTGCAACCATGGTGGGCTTCTAAAATATCAAAAAAGTGAATGGTACAGCCCCGCTGTGGCACAAGCCCCCTTGCAATCTCACCCACAGGTGCTTCTGCCACAAGGGTGGTGCAGGGTGGCTTTGGTGTATGCCATCCCAATTTCAAAGCAGCCTGCATTCAAAACTCAGGATTGCCACAGACCTTGACCCAAGGTGCCACTTGCGTCATACCCATTTGATGCAGGCACCTTGCATCAAAGAATTGCCTTTGAAAATTGAGCCCTAAGATTCACAGGCTAATTGTACACAGCCAACAGATCCCTTTGTTCTAACTGCATCTTCTACACAGAATTGTAAGCCCGTACTACTCATCCACCCTCCTAGAGTTCCACCTTAGAAAAAAGAATGAAATGTAGTGTAAAATATTACTACTGGTAAACATTAAGAACATTATAACTCTTTTAACATGTAGTGCTATTGGTTTTATGCGTTCCAGTCATGTTGATCATAAAGAAAGAACATTCTGATTTGGCATTGGAAAACTCTGTCATCCATTAACATATGATACGCTACTTGCAGACTGATTTAAAGTCTTTATCCAACCAATAAAAACATCTGGAATTCCCTAGGTACTTTTGACTTGGAAAGGAATGGGAGAAATTGCCAAAAATCCTTTTCCTGATCAAGGCTAAAGATAAAGCCCTCCAGTAAACCACATCTGCCCTCTTCCTTCACTTGCCAAATAAAATTCAATGTGTCCTGAATTACACAACCTTTAACAGAACATGATTGCACTGGGGAAATTAGATAACCAGCTACTCCCAGTAAATGGGAATTCAAGACTTTGCCTAATACTGTATCTTATAATCAAATTTCAACAAACTGATAGGCTTCCAGTTACCCAGGGCCAAAAACTGTTCCCTTTTCTTATAAAGCAGTATTAACGAAGGCCTTCCACATAGAGGGTGGGAGGTGCCCAGTGACCAGAGCCTCGTTAAAGACCAAAGGATGCAACAGAGCCAACAGAGATGGGTAGAGGCACAGAGGGGAAAAATAAGGGAAGGCATAATTAAGGTGACTAACCCCTGCATGAAGGAAGTGAGTAAAAGTAGAATGAAAAAGTGACTGTTATGATTCTGTAGGGAAGTGGCGAAAGTGGTGAAGGAAAAAAGGGTGATATTCAGGAGGTATAAAGAAACCAGAGGGAGAAAGTCAGGGAAGTGTACTAAGTAAAAGACAGGTAAACAGGAAAGGCATTGAGGGGGGCAAAGGCACATACAGAAGAAAGGAGAGCTAAAGGGTAGTTAAAGATGATAAGACTTTCTTCAGGTACACAAGTGAGAAGACAAAAGCAAGGGAAGGGATAGTGATAAGGAGGGTGGCAGGGGGAGACTGCACAGAAAAGAATCAAGAAAGAGCATATATACTGAACAGGTATTTCAGCTCAGTCTTCACAGTAGAGGAAAGGGGGACTGACCAGCAGGGAGCAGCAGAATCAAAGGGGAAGGGGGTAAACATAAGTCCACTTTCAGAGGAAAGAGTCCCCATGGACTTGTAGCTCTGAAAATGGAGAAGACTATGGGACAGGATGGGATACACTCAAATGTACTAAAATAACTCAGGGAGGTTCTAGCTGCCCTACTACAGCCTGATTCAGCAGATCACTGGAAAATGTGTGGTTCTGGAGAACTGAAGGAGAGTAGACATGGCCCCTCTCCATAAGGGCAGCAACAGGGAGGAGGCTAGTAACTACAGGCCAGTGAGCCTCACCTCAATGGTGGGGAAAATAATGGAAACCCATTAAAGGAAAAGTTGGTAGAGTATCTTAAATCCAATGGGCTACAAGACCAAAGGCAGCATGGATTCATGAGAGGAGGTCATGCCAGACAACTCTGATTGACTTCTTTGACTGGGTGACCAGGGAAATAGATTAGGGTTGGGCAGTTGACATGGCCTATCAGGACTTGAGTATGGCAGTTGGGGTTCAACGCCAAAACGAGTGAAATCATGCACCTAGGTCATAGGAACCAACGAGCTGAGTACAGGATGTGGGGAGATACTGACAGTCACTAAGCAGGAAAGGGACCTTTGGCTTATCATATCTGTTGACCTCAAAGTGGCAGGGCAGTGTGACAAAGCAGAAGTTAGGGCCAGTGGGAGGCTGGGATGCATAGGGAGAGGTATCTCTAGCAGGAGGAGAGAGGTGGTGTTGCCACTGTGTCACTTGCTTGTAGGACCCCATGTGGAGTATTGTGTCCAGTTTTACAGGACACACTTCAGAAATGACATAGACATGGTGCAGGCAGTCCAGAGGAGGGCAAATAAAATGGTGCAGTGTTTGGAACAAAAACCCTATTAAGAGAGACTGAGGGATCTAAACATGCACACCCTGGAAGAGAGGAGATTGAAAGAGGACATGCTAGAGACCTACAAGTACCTCATGGGGGTGAACAGGGTACAGATGGGGAGTCTGTTTCAAATGAGAAGGAGCACCTGGTCAAGAGAGCATGTGATGAAGCAGGAGGGGGGTGGAGTTTATGAGGGATGTGAGGAAGTACTTCTTCACTGAGACAGTGGTGGATGCCTATAACAGACTACCAGTGGAAGTGGTGGGGGCAAAAAGAATAGGGGGGTTCAATCATACATAGGATAGACATACAGTAGGGAAATATTAGTAAATAGGCAGGAAGGATGGAGGGTTGCCAGAGATCAGTTAGGGTCTGTAGAGGCAGACTAGACAGGGACCATCTAGACAGACTGGGTGGGCCAAAAGGTCCTTTTCCACCAACAAATTCCCTGTTTCTGTGTTTCAGATCAACCCTCGCCTTATACAATTCAGCCCCAACCCGGAGAGTCACGTGATGTCTGCTTGCTGAGTGGCAGCAGGGGTTTGGAGCTCTCCCTTCCCGTCAACATATCCGATAGAATCGGCGATTTTCTGACCAGCTACCATCAAATTTTACCTCTTACCGGCACCGCTATACTCCACCTGTCGGCCTTCGGGCGTTTGTCGTGGTAAATCCCTACGATCTGCAAGGGGATGGAGGCAGACAAAAAGCAGGCCGCAATCAAGCATACGCCGCCTGCCACGCCAGAAAAGCTGCCCAAAAAGCCACGGAATCAACCCGGTACCACCTCCGATAGAATGGGGGACAAAAATCAGGCAACTAGCCCTCTCTCTGAAGAGAGATTCTTGCAAGAGCTTGCTCCATTAAAATATGTGCTACAATCTATCACCGCTGACCTGAAGTCTATTCGCGGGGATCTGTCATCTCTTACTACGAGGGTGTCTGACTCGGAGGCCAGAATATTCTCTCTTGAGCAATGGAAACTCACTGCCGAGTCTGAGATGTCTTCTTTAGCTCAGCAAGTCAAGAAACTACAGCTGAAAACAGAGGACCGCAACCGAAGAAACAATCTATTAATCCTGGGCCTGCCGGAGCTCGAGGAGGGACCTGACCTTATTGCTTTTCTGCAAAAATTCCTGGCCAAAATAGTGAGCCCCTCACCCCTTAACCCCCACTACCATTTGGAACGGGCACATAGGTCATTAAGGCCCAGGCCTCCTCCGGGCTCTCCCCCACGGCCTATTATTATGAAGTTTCTCAGCTATATAGAATGACAGCATGTCTTTAACAAGTCTCGGGAGCTGCAGTCTATCATGTGGGGATCAGCTAAACTACGCGTCGCTCAAGATCTTCCAAAAGAAACCAGAATGAAGAGAGCTGCTTTCCATTCTGTCATTCAGAAACTAGTTGCTGTGGGCATTCCCTTTCACATGCTCTATCCTGCCACCCTTAAAGTTACTGTTGACGGCAGTACCCACAGCTACGAATCCTCGGACTTGGCTTTTAAGGATCTGACTGTTAAACTGCCCAATCTGTTCAAAGCGAATGGCTGAACTGATGCCCCTAGTTTAAGTTTCCTTGCGGGGTCTCCCTGCCTCATTTGGTGTTTTGTGCCTTCAATAGTGTTTCTTGGCATTTGCTTGGTCTAATCTTACCTGTCTGGCTGCTTCTGGGGTTGCCGGGTTGGCCGGGGACTTCGGGCGGTTGGGCGGACGCTGGTTTAGGCCGCGGCGTTTTTCCCCTTTCTCTAAAGGTACAACTACCGGAACTTCTCTGGGCTGGCTGCTGTTTCCAGCTTACTGTTTTTGGAAGGACCGTTTTGGTCCCACCACCATTAGGCTCCCCTTGGAAACAGCCTGCTCTCGTTGAGATGGTGCCTCCATCTCGAGTTTCACTTCACCCGTTTCTTGCCCCTCCTTTCCTGCCATCGTCGGCGGTGAGTAAATCCCCTCCACTTATGTCTCCTCTTGTTTATCTCTATTTTTTTCTTTTTTTGTTGTTCCGTTGCTGGTAGGGGTACTGGGGCTAGTTTTGGAAGGTAGCTGTTTCCTGATTTCAAGCCAGACAGTTGTTGGTGGGAGGGGGGGATATTCCTGAGCCCCTTGCGACTACTCAAAGTTGCATTGTGAGCTGATGGAAGGGGGGTTTGCAAACCCAGTCCCTAGCTTAGGATCTTCATTAATTTCTCTGGGTTGGATGGGGAATACCCTCCTTTCGAGGTTTATTGGGTTCTGGTCACTTTTTAGTCTGCGAGACCCCTATAGCCTAATGTGTTCTGGGTTTGCACTGGGGAACTGGTTGCCAGGCTCTCACTGTCCCTACACTTGTTTCATGATTGTTCGTGCCTGGTGCCGGACTGTAAATAGTTGGATTGTTTTTTTTGAGGGGGCTAATAGGGGCGGGGGGTGGGATGTTCCAGCCTATCTGTGTTCCTGTCTGTTTTGTTCAAAGCCAGCTCTATCTCAATTGCCTAAGAATTCACTCCCTTGGCAATCCTCTTTTGATAGGCTATGGGAGGCTGGAACTCTGGGTTTTAAGTGTGCCTACTATTTTGGGTCATACTTGCTCGGTCCTGTATTTGCTTTATACTTGAAATGGCTGTAAATTCTCTTAAAATTGCATCGTGGAATGTGCGTGGGCTCAGAGGGAAAGTCAAGAGGACTCAGGTATTCAAGCACTGTGACTTATTTCACGCTGATATTTTGCTCCTGCGAAAACCCATTTAACCAATGCGAAGCGAAATGGCTGTTTTGGTCTGGTTTTCCATGGTATTTGCTCATAAATGGGTCCAGTTCTATAGAGGTGTGGCTATACTCATTAAAAATATGTCATCTTTCTGGTAAATAATACGAAAGCTGACCCTGAGGGGAGATTTATATTGATCAAGGGTTCTCTTAATGGGGACACTATGGTCTTAGGGTCAGTGTATGGCCCAATAGGGGGTAGCCCCGAATTCTTTATGTCCCTAGCAGATAAAATTAGCGCCCTGCTCCCTTCCCAAATTATATTAGGTGGTGATTGGAATCTCCCACCATCCCATATGTTAGATAAAGATCCTCATTCAAACCATCCACCTACTCCAGCTCAAAGGGCTCTGATGGACTTTATGCATATGTTAGGTCTTTGTGACCCCTGGCGTCTCTCCAATCCTTCCCTTCGCTCCTTTTTGTTTTTCTCTCAACCCCATGGGTCCTGGTCTAGGATAGATTATATTTTGATTAGCAAAACTCTTCTTCCGGGTCTCTTTCAATCTGGCATTGAGCCGATCGTTCTCTCTGACCATGCAATCGTGTGGACAAAAATTTCCCCAGACCCTAATTTTCAAAGGGACACTACCTGGAAGCTTAATACTCAACTTCTTAAAGATCCCCAAACTGTGACTCACATCAAGACCCTTATTTCTTTCTTCCTGGAGAATAACCTTGGATCCACCTCTAGAATCGACAGCATTTGGTGTTCCCTGAAATGCTATCTTAGGGGTGAGTTAATTAAGCTTGCTTCAGCAAGGAAAAGGGCTCGACTGTCTCGGGCATCCCTTCTAATGGCTAAAATTAAAGAACTGGAGAGTTCTTATCTCCCTTCCTCTCCTCTGTCCTCCCTTGAAGCCCTTCTGGCAGTTAAAAATGAATATACCGACCTTCTTAAAGAAAAAGCTGAATACTGTCTCGTTAAGACTCAAGCCAAATATATTGAGCACGGTGAGAAAGCTGGTAAGCTCTTGGATCTAAGACTTTGGACATTAGAAAGCTCTAGAATAATCCCGGCTATACAATCTCCTACTGGCTCTACTGAAACCTCTCCTAGGGAAATAGTACGGATCTTTGAGAGGTACTATAAAAATCTTTATAGTGTACCTTCTTCTCCTGCTCCTTTATCAGACATTTCGACATACTTAAAGGATATTGATATTCCGCAACTTTCACCTTCCCACATAACTACCCTGACCGCCCCTATTTCACTCTCTGAAATTGAGGTCGTCATTGCCTCTATGGCGCCTGATAAAGCACCCGGCCCAGACGGTTTTCCCACTAATTTCTACAAGGCTTTCTCCAAGGAACCTGCCCCATTACTCCTTAAGCTTTATCATTATCTCTTCTCTGCTATCACGGTGGACTCTACACTTCTTGAAGCTACTATTATCCTAATTCTTAAACCGGACAAAACTCCCACGGACCCGGCGAGCTACCGGCCTATATCCCTCCAAAATTGTGATATGAAAATTCTCGCCAAGGTATTGGCTGAGCAGATTAAGAAAATATGGACCCATCTTCTTAGCCCTGAGCAGGTTGGCTTTGTTCACTCTCACTCTCCATCTGACCACCTCAGAATCCTCTCCCATATTTCTCATCTTGCCCAAACGTCCCATCTCCCCATGGCCCTGGTTTCGCTAGACGCAGAGAAAGCATTCGACCGCGTGGACTGGTCTTTTCTCTGGGCCACATTGACCAGGATGGGTTTCCCAGTTTCTTTTCTCAAATGGATCCAGATTTTGTACAATTCCCTTGGCCAAGATATACTGTAACGGGGTTTTCTCCTCGAAGTTTCAGCTTTATACTGGTACCAGGCAGGGTTGTCCCTCTCACCTTTTCTTTTCAACCTATATCTTGAGCCCTTCTTATTAAACTTAAGTCTTCCCACTTATTAAAGGTTGCGGGTGCACAGCAGGACTTGGTCCTCTCAGCATATGCTGACGATATACTCCTACATGTTACCCACCCTGCTGCTTCTCTTGAGCAGGCAGTATATATCATTAACCAATTCGGTAACCTCTCTCAATATAAACTGAATATATCTAAATCTGAAATCTTTCCCTTAAATGCCTATACATACAAACACGACCTCATCAAATTTGGAATGCATTGGTCCCCTAAATCGATTAAATATTTGGGTATTCATTATTCCTCAGATTCGGCTCTACTTAGAAAGCTTAATCTGGATATTCTCAAGACTCAGATCCAACAAGATTTATTCAAATGGTCTAATCTTCCTACCTCCCTTTGGGGTAGGATTAATATCGTTAAGATGAATGTCCTTCCCCGTATTTTTTATCCCCTTAATCTATTGGGTCTTTGGTTGCCGCTCTCTTATTTGCAACAGTTTCATGCTGCTTTCTCGAAATTTGTCTGGCGCGGGAAAGGGGTTCGACGTTCATTCCTTAAATTATCTCTCCCCAGAGACAAAGGGGGTCTTAGGCTTCCCAACCTCTTATTATACTACTGGGCCACTCACCTATCTAAATTAGGGAGATGGATCTCAATCCATCCCGACCCCCTTTCCCCGATTTGGCTTCAAATCGAGAAATTGATCCTTTCGGAATCTAAGTTAGATCCTTACGCTATCTTTTATACTCCCACCTCTATCCTCTCGTAGTGGATAACGGACCAAACAGTTCTTACATCCCTTAAATCCCTTTCTCAGTGTTTACATTTTCTAAAGATCTCTCCTAAATTTGACTCGGTACAGCCTATCACCCTTAATCCCAACATTAAGTTGGGCAACTCGATGATTGCCCCTGACTGGCTCTCGCATATTAAAGGTACTAATTTAGAACAGTACTATGATCAGGGATCTCTTCTCTCATCATCGGACATCCTTGCTAAATTTGGCATTCCCAATAGCAAGGTTTTTAAAATATATCAATTAAGGCACCTCATTGCTGGGAAATTTGGCACTCAGGTTAGGGAATCCAAGGTTCACCCCTTCCTCTCTCACATCTTTACTCTTGCCTCTAAACCACACTCTATTTCGGCAATTTATTCCCTTTTACTGGATTACAAATTTCCCAAACATACCGAGGGATCTAATATCTGGCTTTCTCTACTCCCCGACGTTACCTTTAACTGGTCCCATATTTGGAAGGATCTACATAGATACCACACTCAGGACAGGCTTAAACTTACCCAGTACTATATTCTGAACAATATGTATTATACTCCTAAGAAGCTTTTCCGGCTCAATAAGCTTGCTCTTTCTCACTGTCCCAGGTGTTCACATAGTGAAGGGAACCCCTTGCACATTTTCTGGTATTGTAATAAAGTAGCCCCGCTCTGGTCTGCCATCCAAGACAATCTGGACCCCCTATTGGGCCTTACCAATTTTTTTACTCCTGAAATATGCGTTTTAGGAGACTATAATGCCATAGACCGTATTGAATGCCGGTATCATATAGCCCTTGTGTCCAGTGCGGTTAAGAGATTAGTCCTTAGGCATTGGACAGACCAATTGACCCTGACCTATCCTGAATGGTTGACTGAGCTCTCTGCCTGCCTTAATATGGAAAGGTTGTCAGCCAGCTCGCGTAGTCGAATGGATCTGTTCCATAAAAGGTGGGGTAAATTATATGCTCTATATTTACACCAGTGACCTCCGGCTTTTCCTCTGATGCCCAATGTGATTTCTTCCTCTTCTTTATCTCTTACCCTTGTCCTCTGTTCTTCTGCGAGCAGGTTTTGCCTTTTGAAATATTTGTAAACTTATTAGTAATTTTCAATTAAGTGGACATTTGGCACACTTTGTCTGGGGGGTGGGGGAGAAGAAGCAGGGGTTGGGGAGGGTGGTGGGTGGGAGGGGTTGGGGGCTTGTTGTGGGTTTTTATACCATGTATGGACAATTGGCTTAATTCATGCAATGTTCATGTTATTTCTCATTTTGTAAATTTAATAAACTTGATTTAAAAAAAAAACAATTCAACCCCAACCCATAACAATCTGTGATCATGTCATGTCCTATGCCAAAGACTGAGTTGCAGAAACAACCCCCTGCTCTGTTATAGGTTAAATTATAGAATACAAGTCCTGAAGGTGAGGTACAGGAGTTTTTCATTGACCCATAAAATCTAAATGTGGCTGCAAGGGGAACCTACCCCTTCCCAATATCCAACCTCCCAAGGTATCCTGGTAAAATCCTGAACCACACAATAAATACCCTCCTGGGTATATACAGTTCTACTGTCTTTAGTCTTCAGGAATACAATTAATTTCTTATTTACTCCCTCCTTGCCATTCAAAAAGCAGTCTTTTATTACTCAGGGTATTTCCCTGGCATCTTGACCAACATTCCCCCTATCAATAAAAGAGGTCCACGTATCCTACCCCTTGGATCACATCTTGAAATGAGCTGTCAAGCTCGCTGTGCCCTTCTTTGTCATAAATGACAACTAAACACATAAAAATGGTCTTACCTGCGTTGTTGGCACTGGTTCCAAGTCAGTAGATGAGTTAGATTCCAAAGCATTCTTGCCACTGCTCAGTTCTGACTGTGATCTATTCTCTGTAGACCTAGAGTTGACAAACATATTATTTAATTACAATAAGGATAGATTACTAATATATGTCAACTCCTTTCATGCAGCCTTTGTGATAAATACATTAAATATTGTTGACAGCACTATGCTCAATAGTTAATCATTTGCTGATATTTTGCATGTCTGACTTCTCATTCCCAGTGGAGTTCTGTAAATGGAAGCACTACAACTTACATTATTTTGTAATGGCACGGTATACTTCATTTAGCACAGTCATTTGTGACTCACATAGTGAATAATGTAGAAATATTGCATCCTTAAAATCACTTTACGAAAACCTGTTCAGGGATCTGTGAAAACACTATTACTCTTCTTATTGTGGTTCCTATGGTAATCATTTGAGTAATAATGAGTTAGTTGCTACAATTGTCCCATAAAGTTAAGCATTTTGATGGAAAACAGAATTCCTCTAATGTTATATATTTTTATTATTCATAACATTTTCTTGTAGCTGTTATGAGTTGAAATTGCTTTTCATGTGATATGCATAGCTATATAGGAAAGTGAGATTCTCAGGTTTGAACTGCCTTGTGACAGTGGGGCAGGGGGGTATACTTTTAACCAAAAGCTATTATTGTTCAACTTTCACTGTCATTCACTTTTAAATTATGCAGTATTGTGAACTGGTTCTTAGGCATCCAAACTCATTTGGCATGCTGCTGTTGTTCAGATGCATATGCAAACTAAAGACATTAATGACTCGTTGGATATAGAACTGTAGTTTTTACATACAACCCCATAAAAAGAATCTCAGTGCTTCTAAAAAGCAGCTGTGTGGGCCTGTAGGATAAGGTCAGGGGTGACTCCTTTCAGGTCCTAGTGTTACTATCAAAATACAATGCCACGCACGGTGCCATACCATGCTAGTTCAGTCTTTTCAGTTTTATTTTAAAACTACAAAAGTTACTTCTGTCTATATATGGGATGTTAAGCTATTTCTGGTGTTTTAGCAAATTAGTTGAAAAACTTATTTGGTCTAAATGGTAAAGGGCCAGTTTGGAAATATAGAACATTAAGAGTGACATTGTTAATATCACTATTGACCCCTCCTTATGCTTTCTGTCAATCATATGACTTTAACAGTAACCAATATTAATTTACTAAATGGAGACCAATATTAGCAAGCATTATCTAGACAGAAAATGCATCTTTGCAAGCAAAATGTACTTTTCTTTGAAAACAGAGGTTTTAATTTATTTAGTTTTTGTTAACCAGGTAGGTGCACTAGCCATGAAATGACTATTTTCACTCACAACCCGGGAGAGTACAACAATCAAAGACAGGTACATAGCATGAGTACAATGAAATTACAATAGCATAGGTCAGAACAGTCAGTAGTAATGAATGCGTGCAGCCAGGACAATAACAATCAATGCAATTCACATAACATTTTTAGGCAGAGAAAACCTTCACAGTCTAGGAAGAGATACCACAACATAGCAGCAAAGAAATATTGTTCAAATTAGTCACAACGATGAAGATTCAAATAGGCAGCGAAACAAGGCAAGAGCAAATTCCTGACTGGGCAGGATGCATTATCACGGCCTCTGAAACAAGACTCAGGTGTGTGTGGGGGGTTGGGGTAGATTAGCTCTCAAGGAGATAGTAAGGGTAAGAAGTGCTATGAGGTAGGGAGGTTAATATGCATTAAAGAGCAACTGACCTGGTCAGAGCAGGCATCTCATTCCAGGAAGTTGCCTGCCCAATGATCTCAATGAGCTACTTTAAACATTTTTTAGGCAGTTTAAAGACTTTCATTTTACCTTAGTTTGCGTGGCTTGTAACTTCCGTATACGAGCTGAGCAGCCATGGAGTGCTGCAGCCCTGTCCCAAAAAAGAGCACTTTGATGACATATAATGGGGAATGGGGCTGCAGGCACTCTATGTAGTTACTAATAGGATGGGGGCTGTATAAATGTACTAAGATTATCTTTGCTGATAGTTCTACATGTATGGGGCTATAATATATATATATATATATATATATATATATATATATACATGATATATTAGCCCCATACATTTAAAACTGTCAACAAAAGATAATCTTATACAATAGACAGTCCCCACCCGCCAATCCTATTAGTAACTATATAGAACGCTTGTAGCCCCATTCCCTACTGTGCATCATCAAAGTGTTGTTTTTGTGGGTGTGTCTGCAGTGCTAGGTGGCTGCTTGGCTTGTATGCAGAAGTTACAAGCCAGGCAAACTAACTTATAATTAAAGTCTTTAAACTGCATACACATTTTTTAGAAGTAGCTCATTAACCACATTGTGCAGGCAACTGCCTGGAATGAGTTGCCTGCCTGAATTGTAAGAAGGTGCCAGCAGCTTATTAAGATGCACCCTACAAAGTCCTAATCTTAGTGTGCACGTGTGTGTGTGTGTGTGTGTTAAACTTGGAGAATGCGTCATGCTCCTCTATGTAGAAAACATTTTCTTGGCCTGGGTTGAGCACTAAAGATCCTCATATAGGTGTTTAGATGAATACCACAATAGTATAATGTAGTGCAGTACTGCTACCCAAATACACTTGCAAAACATGCAGGGTAGAAACACGGAACCATCGAATTTGTCGGCTGAAAAGGATTGCTTGGATCACCCAGTCTGACCAGATAGTCTTTGCCTAGTCCGTCTCTGCATACACTAACTTGTCACCACCAACCCTCCCTCCTTCCTGCCTAGTTACCAATATTCCTCTTTGTGTATCCCACACATGCTTGAAGCCCCCTATTGTTTTGGGCTCCATTGCTTCTGCTGGCAGTCTGTTACAGGTGTCTACAAATCTTTCAGTGAAGTAGTACTTCCTCACATCCCTCCTAAACTCCCCCCCCCCCACATCCCTCCTAAACTCCCCCTTCATTGCATGCCCTCTGGTCCTTGTGCACTTTCTCATTTAAAAGAGACTGCCCCCGCCCCTTGTTTACCCACATGAGATACTTGTAGGTCTCTGTCCTTTCCTGTGTTGCTGTCCTCTCTTCCACAGAGTGCATGTTGAGATCCCTCAGTCTCTTCTTGCAGAGCATTTGGTGCAATCCCTGTGCCATTTTAACTGCCCTCTGCTGGACTGTCTTCATTCTGTATATGTCCTTTCTGAGGTGTGGCCTCAAGAACTGGACATAATACTCCCGGTGGGGTCTCACCAGTGAGTGATACAGTGGCAATACCACCTCCCTCCTTCTGCTGGAGATACCTCTCCCTATGCATCCCAGCATCCCACTGGCTCTATCCATTGCTTTGTTGCACAGCCAAGCCACTTTGAGGTTATCAGAAATAATAATCCCAAGGTCCTTTCCCACTTAATGACTTTCATTACCTCCCCCCATCCTGTACTCTGCCTCTGAGTTCCTGTGCCCTAGGTACATGATTTTGGTACTCTGATGGGGAAAGTGGAGCCCTTGTGTTAAATGTTAAAATATAACCTTTTTTAACATTTTGAAGAAGTTGTTTTACTTTTTTTTTGGCTTGAGTTAGGCATTTTGTCTCTTCTCTCTTTGCCAGCTGAAATGATCACCATCATCCATCATCCAAACCCCCGATTTCTATTTTTTTTTTTTTTTCAGAAAACCATTTTTTTTTCAAACAGGGTGCTCATCCATTCACACTCTCCGATTTCCTATTGGGAAAAACAACTTATTAATTGAGTTTATTTGCATGCTATTCAGTTTTTAATATTCTTGCATCTTTGTCTGAGTGTTGGTGAAGCAGCGTTATGACTTACATGCAGCAAATCCCATTATGCAATGTTCCCCGTTACGCACACACTTCAGGTATCCTTACTGTTCTACCAATGCTCATTTTCTCTCAATTAAGCAACATTTAAACAGAAGCTTAGTGTTCAAACAGAAATAATAAATACAGTATAGCCTAGCAGTATTCAATAATTGCAAATGATTATTTTAAATACCGGTAGTTAGGACTGGATTTTCAAAGGGGTGTACACAGACACAGCTGCACGCTGTGTCCCTGTCTGTGGCATTGCATCTCCGTCTGCCTTCAGTATTTTCTAAAAGAATCTATCCCTTTGTGGTATAAAGTAATGATTTGTGGAAATGTGCATACAAAAAGCGATGCAGATTCAGCTTGCATCATTTTCTAATGCAAATCCAGCTTCTATGTTCCGACGGAGTTAGATCGTATAATTGATTTGATCATCACTGTAAGTAGTTCTTTGTCAGAACAGTTTGAAAACCCACCATTAATATTTTCAGTTTCTCTGGTACTTCTGCATAGCTCTGATAAACTATGAACTTGGCAGCATGTCAGGTTATTGACTACGAAACCTAGTGCAGTAGCTCAGATACATTATCAAAACCTGCAGTGAACAGTTAACCCTTCTTTATTTTTTAACTATACTGTTCCAGAGGAAGATATGTTGATAAGAAAAACAAGCTGCCCTGTGTACTTCTCAGATATTTATATATGCAGTATGCTGCTGTCTTCTAGTATTACCCTGTGGGGTATTGCATGCATTTTGATTATTTCTGGCAATTTCTGAAGCTTCAGACTTTCTGGAGCGTAAATCTTCTTTCCTCTATTGTGAATTACTTTGGTCAGACACATTTCAGATAAAACTGGTAGTCTAATCAGATATCCAACTTGGGAGAGGGATTTTGTTTTGCAAAGATAAAATGGGATAAACTAAATGAGTACTGCCTATTTCTTTTAACAGTAAATCTGACACAGCACTTTCTTGAGAAAATATAGTTGATCTACATTCTTTTAATTCAGGTAACCCTTGGGCTACTGACCTACTGATAAGGTCATTCTGGTGATACACAGTGTGCTAACATACTGCAGATCCAGAATCACATTGTTTTCCTGATTCCCAGCTTTTCACAGAAGGTGCTATACAAACAGTGCTCTCAGACTGTGTGGGGAGGGGGTGGGGGCGGGGGGCTGCAACCAACCTGCAGCATGAGTGCTTTCTTTTGCAGACAGGAGGGGAGGGACAATGGACATCATGGATGGTCACACATCATCTTGTACCCAACCAAGGAGTGGGGAAGTGACTGGCCCTTACATCAAGGATCTGGGAGAAACAATATTGGGAAAAGCAAATTAGGAGACATGGCAGTGTGATATCACTCCACACATGTCTCAATAGTCTGGCAACACTACTCCATGTTGGATCCTGAGATGGTAGTTGGTAGGCCAGTTGCTGTGGTGAAGCCACAAAGTATGACTGAAAGAGGTGGCAGTCTAAATGGCCAATGTCACAATGGGCTATAAGGGTATATGGAAGTACATGGTATGCCGACTGTACGTCAACACTGCGACCTTGAAGACCAGCACAGCAACAGATTTTGCCTGAAATCATTAGGTCACTTTGCTGGTCCCTGCAGATACTGGCAGTGCATTTCAACAGACAGTTGGTAAGACCACATCTGGAGTACTGTGTACTGTTCTGGAGATCCCATCTCTGCAAAGACATAGAAAGGGTGGAGGCTGTCCAGAGGAGGGCAACCAAAATGATGCAGGGTCTGCATCAGAAGACATATTAAGAAAGACTAAAGGAACTAAAGATGTATAGCCTTGAGGAAAGGAGGGGGAGGGGGGACATGATAGAAACTTTCAAATACCTCAAGAGAATCAACAAAATCCAAGAGGGTAGCATCTTTCAGAAAAACAGATGTGCAAAAACAAGCGGGCACAATTTGAAGATAGAGGTGGGACAGCTCAGAGGTAATGTGAGGAAGTATTTCTTCACAGAGAGGGTTGTGGATACATGTAACAGCCTTCCTGTGGAGGTTGTAGAGTCAAAAATGATGGGGGAATTCAAGAATGCATGGGACAGACATAAGGCAATTCTAGTGGGGGTAGGAAGAAGTAAGCTGTTGGTTAACTAGGATCTGCAGCTTATCCGTCAGGTAGGGAAATGGGCAGACTAGGTGGGCCAAGCGGTCCTTATCTGCCATCAAATTCTATGTTTCTATGTTTCTATATTGTGCCCCCTCCCTGAGACAACTTCAGCTTGGAGTTGTATAGATAGAGACCGGGGGGTTTGGGGGTGCAGCCCCCAAATGAAAGCATGCCAACATCTCTGACAGTACAATGCTGACACTAGGCATTGTGTCTGTCACTGTGAGCGATGTCGGCATCAACACTGCCACAGCACTATAGTAAAACCAAGTACACAGCCAAAACATGAGGACAAACACAGAACAAAAAATGTACCAGGTGAAAACGCCGTTTCAAATATAGTGCTGTCAAAACTGTGCTTCTTAAATCTCATCTGATTTGACAGCGACAAGGATAGTATAATACAAGTTAGTTACCACTATCCTTGTAGCTGTCAAATCAGGGGAGGAAGTGGAGAAGTAGGAAAAAAGTGTGGAGGCTGTCCAAGCTGCTTCCATGGTGGAGAGGGCTAAGGCTCAAGCAGCTTGGGGCAGTACAGATTGGGAGACCAGAGTTCTGTTCCTGGTCTCCTGAATCTTGCATTTTCTGTCTTCCCCCCACTCCAAGCATGTTTTTTTTATGCCCAAAACAGATGTACCCCCTTAAGGTTCTACCCATTCTACCCATTCCTGAGTTCCACCCCTCCTTGTAGTTGGTTATTTTAATTACGGGGGTGCGGGGGCAGAGCCCCCTGTGTCAGGGGTCTGGAGGGGCATAGCCCAACTCAAAACCAAAGTGTACATTTTGTTTCTAACCATGGTAGCAGTTGTCGGTGTGGTTTTGGACCGCTACCATTGGTGTTGTTCTTCCCAACGGTGTTTTGGATTGGCGCGGTTTTTGACAGCGCCATTTTTGCTGCACGCTTGTTGATGGCACTGTTATAGTTTACAGTGTTTTGACCTAGTGCCAATAAAAAATATACTTTAATGCCAGCCAAGTGGCACAGAGGAGCTGCATTGTGTTGCCACCCGGGAGAATGGAATTTTCATGTGAATCACAGAAAAATGAAATCCTACAATAGGGCCAACTACAGTACAGTAAGCATCAAACTTTAAAGCAATTTCATTTCCAATGAGCTGTCAATCCATTGCCTGAACTCAATAGTAATGTGTGTAAACCATCTGATTCAGAGATTTTCCATCCCAGCTGACAACTGTCAGCCCAGTCACAGTTTAATTATTTTCTACAATACTTTAAATATACTAACACGCATACAGTACAGTTATGAACCAATCCAAGCCATGAAAACATGTAAAGAATATAGCTTGCTGCCTCACTATCGGGGAGAAGGGTGCAGACATGGTGGCCCAGATTGTCGGGGTGGCAGGGAAAAGAGAAAAATGGAAGACAAAAAAATAAACATTTAAAACAGGGCAATACAACTGGATATAAGTACTGAATGGCCAGACTAATGGCCGCTGGTATTCAGATAAGGCAGAGAGTGAAAAAGCTTTCTTACCATAACAATTCATTTGATGCAGCTCTGGAAGAGTGTCTTCTTTCAATGGCCCACTTGCTGTCACTGTTTCTGTCTCCACGTAAATTAACTTCATCCCATTTCTCTAGACGTGGTTGAATTTTAACTGCAGAAATTGTGAAATCAGAAATTATATGAAGAGACACTCTGTATGTATATGTGTGAAGACACCACAGACCAGAAATTATTTTAAAAGCATAGATAACATTCAGTGTACTAAGATTAACACTTACTTTTGAACACAGACACATGTTAAAAACATATGTGCACATACTAACACGCATAGAATAAATAATTGCAAAAAATTATGTTTAGGCATCATTTAGGATTAAAGGACAAAGACTCAAATGAAACAAAATGCAATGGTAGGGTAAAAAAGTACATCACATCAACACTGGCTACACCCAAAAACCAAAAGACCATAAAAGCAGGTATACTGCAAAAACAGATGCATTTTATTGCATACAAGAAAGTGGCTATATATACATCCAAAAGTGACATACAAAACCATACCAAGTATAAAGGGAAATATTCAGCAAACACCACTTCGGTCATCACAAGACCTTCCTCAGGTGACAAAGTTTGCTGTTAAGCCCCTCTCTTAAATAGCTCAACTTTTAAAGGGGTTCTTCAACAAATAGGCTGACAGCAGTACCTCCTTGCGTGAATCACTCCATGCCATCCTCACCCTAGGACCTAAGAAGCTTCACGTTGTTTGTGTCTATAATCCCCCTAAATGTGGTCAATCTGGCCTAGTGGAATTACTGGACCACTCGTTCTCTAGTATTGTGCAAAATGAACCACTTATTCTTGGGGACATGAATATGAATTGGGTAAGCAAATCCCATGATACTCTATAACCCCTGGTGCAGAGTTACAATTTGCAACAGATCATAGCTGACCCCACGAGAGTGTCAGTGAATGCTGGATCCAGTACCCTCATTGATTGGATTCTGACAAATCACATAGACAGGGTTACGGCTGCTGGTACTCCACCTGACACGATAAGTGACCATTGCCCTGTCTTCTGTGTCTGGAGTCCTTCAGCAGTCTCCATGTCTCCTCCATGCTACATTTCTTTCAGGAACTACACCAATTTAAATCAGGCACATTTTCTACACGATGCCTCTCACATTGTCTGGTCCCCGGTCTACTGGTCTCGTAATACTGAAGATGCTCTCAATTGTTTCCTCAGTGAGTTTGTATCTCTCCAAGAAAAGCATACTCTGTTTCTCACATGCTGTGTACAAGGTAGGCAAACAAGATGGTTACATAAGGACCTCCTCACCTCCCTCAAGGCCAGTGACAAAAACTAGAAGAAGTTTAAAAACTCTGGCTTCCAAACAGATTTCCACTCCTCTAGACAACAATGAACAAAATGCAAAAAACAAATCAGGCATGCCAAAAGCTCATACTGCAAGGGCCTATTGGTAGACGCGGCTGGTGTCCCTAGGAAATTTTGGTCACACATAAAAACTTTTCTGGGATCAAAGCAAATCCACTCTACCAATGATGTGATACTGAATGGGGTCCACTGAACTGATTCTTGCACAATTGCAAATTCTTTCAGCAATCATTTTTCAGACCTCTCCAAATACACTGCCGCTCCCACCACCTCCCCACAGACGTAACTTCGGCCTCCTCCACCCTGAATGGTGCACCAATAGGACCATCATTTTACTTTTAAGCTATACCCAAAATGGATGTCCTTAAACTTTTCAATACTGTATCAGACAGCACTGTGGTTAGGTCTGACTACCTAGAATCAAAGCTCCTGAAGTTGGCTGCCCCTTCATTGCGAGGCCTCTATCTAAATTATTTAACATGTCCCTTGGTGAAGGCGTTGTACCTGCTATATGGAAAACAGCTAAAATCACTCAGGTTTTTAAAAAAGGTGACAAGATGGATATAGCCAACTATAGACCGATAGCAATACTTTCAGTCTTAAATAAAATCATTGAGAAACTCATTGCAGCACAAGTAACTGAACACCTCATAGAATTTAGAAACATAGAAACATAGAATTTGACGGCAGATAAGGACCGCTTGGCCCACTTAGTCTTTCCATTTTCCTACCTAACAGATAAGCTGCAGATTCTAGTTAACCAACAGCTTACTTCCTCCTACCCCCCACTAGGACTGCCTTATGTCTGTCCCATGCATTCTTGAATTCCCCCACTGTTCTTGACTCCACGACCTCCTCAGGGAGGCTGTTCCATGCATCTACAACCCTCTCTGTGAAAAAATACTTCCTCGCATTACCTCTGAGCTGTCTCCCCTCCATCTTCAAATTGTGCCCATTGTCCTTGCACATCTCTTTTTCTGAAAGATGCTACCCTCTTGGACTTTGTTGATTCCCTTGAGGTACTTGAAAGTTTCTATCACGTCCCCTCTCTTCCTTCTTTCCTCAAGGGTATACATATTAAGCTCCTTTAGTCTTTCTTCATATGTCTTCTGATGCAGACCCTGCACCATTTTGGTTACCCTCCTCTGGACAGCCTCCACTCTTTCTCTGTCTTTGCAGAGATGGGGTCTCCAGAACTGCACACAGTACTCCAGATGTTGTCTCACCAACTGTCTGTACAGAGGGATAACAACTTCCTGTTTTCTACTATTGATGCCTCTCCCTATGCATCCCAGTATCCCCCCAGCCTTCCTTACTGCCTTCTCACATTGTTTGCCCACCTTATCTGATATAATTATCCCCAGGTCCCTTTCCATTTTTACTGTTGTCAGTATCTCACCCTCCCTTGTATACTCTTCCCCTGGGTTTTTCTTTCCCAGGTGCATTATCTTGCACTTCTTTGCATTGAATCTGAGCTGCCACACATTTGACCATTCCTCTAACCTTGCTAAGACCCTTCTCATCCTTTCCACTCCATCTTGTGTATCAACCCTGGTGCAGATCTTTGTGTCGTCTGCAAAGAGACATACTTTTCCTTCCAGTTCCTCTGCAATGTCACTTATAAAGACATTAAAAAGGACCAGTCCCAGTACTGAACCCTGCGGTACCCCACTAGTAACCCTCCTTTCTTCATTGTGGACTCCATTTACTACTACCCTTTTGCGTCCTGTTGTCTAGCCAATTTTTTATCCAGGCTACCACCTTGGGACCCACTCCAAGGCTGGCTAACTTGTGTATTAATCTTTTGTGTGTGACTGTATCAAATGCCTTGATAAAATCTAGGTAGGCCATGTCCACAGCCCCTCCCTGGTCTACTACTTTGGTCACCCAGTCAAAGAAATCTATTAGATTCATCTGACATTACCATCCCATCATGAATCCATGCTGCCTTGGGTTGTGTGCCCCACTGGCCTCTAGGTACTCATCAATTCTTTCCTTCAGAAGTGATTCCATCATTTTCCCTACCACTGAGGTCAAACTAACTGGTCTGTAGTTTCCTGCCTCTGTCCTGCTCCCACTTTTGTGAAGAGGGAATCACATGTGCCCTTCTCCAGTCCTCAGGTACCACCCCATCCTCCCATGATTTGTTAAAGACAGTAGTAAGCGGTGTCACTATTTCTACCCTTAGTTCTTTTAGAAACCTCTCCAAGTATAATCTCCTATCTCCAAATCAACATAGATTCAGAAAAGACCACAGTACCCAAACTGCTCTGTTACAACTAACTAGTGATGCACTTCATGCCATGGTACAGGGTCTCCTAACTGGTGCAGTGTTCATAGATCTAACAAAGGCTTTTGATCTCATTGATCACCCTCTCCTTCTAACAAACTTTGTAAGGTGGTTTTATATCTATCTGTCCAATAGGACTCAAATTGTAAAATTCAACTTGGCAACCTCTGAAAAAACAGTCATTGATGTTGGTGTACCTCGGGGATCTGTTCTGGGTCCTCTTCTTTTCTCAATTTTTATTAATAACATAATGCAAAATGCCTCCTCCTGTTCATCATTACTGTATGCTGATGACCTTGTCCTTTATACCAGCTCAAATAATATTCTCACTCTCAACCATACTCTGTGACTTTCCTGAATGTACAGTCCTGGATTGCCAGCCATAGGCTTGTTCTCAACATTAGCAAAACACAAGCCATGCTTCTCAGCTCATCTGCCAAACTAAAAACCATTCGATACCTCTTTAGGATCTCCTGTGCTGATGGTACCCCAATGGAGGTGGCAAACTCCTTCAAATACCTGGGGGTTCTATTTGAGGAATCTCTTACTTTTGATCACCATATTACCACCACGTGTAAGTCTGTGAGTACTAAACTAGGATTAGCCTACAAAATAAGCCATGGTCTCACCCCTTCCATGAGGTTGGCCATAGGCAGAGGAATCCTACTTCTGTCACTCACATACGGAGTTGTCATCTACAGCAATGCATCCAAAACTTCCCTATGCAGATGGACACAACCTACAATAATATATGTTGCTATGCTTCTGTATCCCCTAGGTTAAAACATCACTGCTTGCTATAGGCAGATCTAAACTGTCCCTCTCTGGCAGTCTACTGGCTCCTTTCTCTTGGGACTCTTTTGGACAGTATACTAAGATCTAACATGCCTAGTTCCCTCGCCTCTATGCTTGTCCCTCAGTCTGTCTCCTATGGCCTCTGATCTGTTGATCTTTCTTTACTCTACATTCCCAGATGTAAAACATCCAAAGGTAAATCAGGATTTTCCTATGTGGCACCCAGTTATTGGAACTCACTGCCCCTTGATGTACACCTGCCCCCAAGCCATGCCATATTTAAAAATAGGCATCTCCCCCCCCCTTACTGGGTGTACCCAGTGCACCTGTTTTAATCCACCCTAGAACATGGCACTCTGAGCCCTGCTGCTCCATGGTTTCCTATAGTAAGTATTTTCTCTGCCTCCACCTGCTTCCCTCAATCATCTACCCTTGATCTCCTTCTGTCTTCTCTCTCTCTCTCTCTCTCTCTTTCTCTCCATGCTATGCCTTGCTGTACTTACTACTTTGCATCCTTGCTCCCTCTCCTCTGGACTATACTATAGCTTGTGATTGTATAATGTAGTCGATACTCTAATTATATCCTTTGCATTTCTGCACTTTTAAATTGTCTAATACTCTAACTGTAATCATGGGTACTTATTGCACTTTTGTAATGTCTAATATCCCACTGTTTCTATGGTATTGAAATTGCCTAAACAGTTATCTGGTTAAAGTTTAATTCTATATTCCTATATGCTCGATTCTGACATTGCCTTGCCTTCTTATATGTTGTACTGTTGCCTTTGCTATGTTGTAATCTCCTGGGCTGAGTCTGAAAATAGTCACTTCTGTGTCTAGTGCACTCACCCGGTTATCAAAAGCTAAATAAATAAATTATCTTAAACTCAAATATTTTTAAGCCTTTATTTGCTACTACAGTACTTAAATAAGTGACCTAATAAATATACAATAAATGTATCCATCCATCTTTGCAGCATATATGCTTTTGTGGTCTTTCTGAATTGGGGTGCAGCCACTGTTAATTTGTTTGAACATTTGGAGGTGTCTGCTCTATGTGGTATGTACCAATCACAATACCCAGTGTAGTTCCAGAGTGTGTGTCTGTATGTGTGTGGGGGTCCTAAAAAAACCTCCTGAGCCTTGGTGAATGTTTAGCATGGTATTTCTCAGGGTATGACTGATTGCATGATGCAGTGTTGGTTGATCCTCCAAAACACATTTTGGGTCTGATTTACAAGATGCCTCTTATGTAGTCATGGGCGAGGGTATGGGGGAGTGGGTTGGCAACTTGGGTATTCTGCAAATCAGGGCACAAAATGGCAAAAAATAGCCAAGTTATGAACAAAATAAAAAACCTCAGAAACCTAAATCCTGAAGCACAGGCAATTAGTACATTTAGGGACTCTTTTTTTTTTTTTTTTTTAGTTTTTCTTGTTAAGATTGCCCTACTATGTCAGGCATAGCCACCCAATGCCTGCTTGCCTCCTTTGTTCTGAGAAAGCTGGTGCCCCTCATTGGTTCCAGTGGCCCCCTTACTACCTGTCCCTGGGTGGCCCCATGCAGGCTAAGCAAGCATGCCTGGATCTGCACTGTGTCCTGCTGCAGGACCACAAGCTATAACCCCAGAAAATCCCTTTAGAAGCTGGTCTCCATCCAGTAATCTGTGTGCCTCGTACCTGGTACCCTATCAAATGTTCCCATTGCTAGCAATGTGCTGCCGGATCATCAGATCATACATGAGCCAGGTGGAGCCGTCATATGTCTTCTGAGCATTCTGTATGGAAAATACGTATGTTAGCATGGGGAAAGCCTGATGGGGTTAATTCTTGAGCACCACTGCTCTATAAAGCATTAAACCAGCAACCCAGGTGTCAATGTTCTTGCCCTGAGGAGCTACAGCAAATTAAAGCTACTGTCTATTCTACAGCTGCCTTTGTGGGCATGCAGGCCAGCCCTTGTTTACTGAGGGACTCCTGTCTTCCTAGCCCACACTTACTAGCCTAAGGCGCCTGCTGATCCCTCCACCAGCCTGCTGGGCCAGTTTTATTTGACTTTATTTATTTAAAAAATTGATAACTGGGAAAGGCACACTGAGCCAGGGCTCATTTCCAGGTGTGTCCCGGGGAATGAGGATACAATCAAGTAATTGATGCATATCAGACATATAAGTTGCAAGCAAATGTAGTCAACATGGTAAAAGTGGAAAATAACAAAAGTGGATGTATCAAACAAAACCTGCTCTACATCCTGAGTTAAAATATAGGACCATAGCCACCACTTGGGTGGTAGCCCTGGACAGAAGAGGGGATGGACCTCCCACTGGTCAATGGCTCAGTCTGGAGCAATCAGTGGTGGGCCAAGGCTGTTCATCTCCTCCCCTGTTCAGGGCTACCTCCCAAGTGTTGACCTGTGCCTCCCAGAGAGACATAGAGGCACAGGAGCAGGTCAACCCTCCAAGCTTTATCTTGCTGTGGCAGTAAGCACAGTATATTGTCAGTTAACCAGGAAGTATGTGTTTATAATGAGGAGAGCTAAGTAAGCCCGAAAACTTCAAAAGGTAGTGCCAAGAAATTCTTGCATTTTCTGGTACAAGGCCACAAAATGTTGGTTTTTGCAAGGTTGGGTGAATATAAAAGGAAATAATATTTTGAAATCAAACAGGAGTAGAGCATTCATTCTTACTGTTTTCATGAATTGCAAGTTGCCTGATGAAGACAGTTCTTCTGGATTATTAGTTTCATATACCCAGAAAAGGTGGTGTACATCCTGGAATATCACCCCCACCCCTACTATCTAAAGCCCAGTGCCTAACCACAGGTATTTTCATTTCTTTCTCTGGGAAGGGTATGTTTCCCATTAGATACATATACTACAAGCCAAATACCAGAACTGTAGAAATTTCACTCTTAAAATTAACTTCACATCTTAATGGTTTTTAAACAGCTACTGATGCCTCTAAGAAAACTTTAGAAAACATTAGAATTAGGAACAATCCTGCCTGCATTCTATATATATTTTGTATATTTCTCCTCACCATTATATATTACTAAGGATATTTGAATGAATATATGTTCTTCATCCCTTACAGTTCCTTTAGAGTCCTTCTACCTCTATAGCTTATTCTTTACTTCAAATAATAATCCTCTGTTGTGATATCACAATCTGTTGCTATAGGAGTAACTGTGATACCACAAGCAGTGCTCTATGACTTCAGGAAGGGAGAAACCAGCTGAAATAGATAAACTCATCAGGAACAAAGATCCTGTTTTCATACAAATGACCTCAGTAATAAATAATGAGGAGGAGGAATACAGCACTAATGGAAAATACAAGCTGGACTGTGTCTAAATATTATGTTTTATTAAAGTTCTTCTGAACATGTCACCAGCTCATTAATGTCATTCATATAGCATATAATACCCTCAAAAATAACATTCCTAATCTCCTTTTTATGGCTGTGGGTGGAACCTACAGCCATATCACATTAGCTTGAAAAGGGGGTTCCATGGAACACATTTTTTAGTAGTTTTCAATGTATCCTTCCATAACACTGCAAGTCCCTTTGACAGTTGAAACATGCTCCCTTCTTTCTGTTTAGAATGATGGACACAGAACTCAAAGTTGCTTTTCTCTGAGAGCAAATGTGCATACCTTCCAAACAAATCTAAATATCTTTAAAACTATTTAAGGTGTTCAAAAACAACCAGTGTGAAAGCTGTTTAAGGTAAAAAGACCTTCCACATGAGAGTAGTCACTAATCTGAAGTCTTTATATTTTGTAAAATATGGTCTTCCAAACAACCTCATTTTTTTTCTCTCTGAGTGAACACAGTAAGAGGTATGCCAAACACATGTAAATATCTCAGGATATACACAAGTTAACAATATACAAGCAACATGAAAGTTGTTCAGGATAACATTACCTTTCAAATGAGGTTAGTCACTAATCTGAATTCATTAGATATTTTTAAATATAGCCACCTGAAAGGTGAAAATTGTGAAGAAAAATGAAAATTCAGGTAATCAGATGGCCATAGTTTACAAAATATAATTAGTGCAGCTAAACAAATAGGCTCATTTGAAATGCAGTATTGTTTTGAACAACTTTCATACAAATGGGTTATGAGTAACTCCTATACTTTCAGATATATTAACATTTGTTTGGTATAACTTTTATTGTATGTCTGACAGCCTGATTTCTGAAACCACTATGCTACCGACATATGGTTTCTATTGTGTCAAGCCTAATGTAACACCCGATGCTGAACTTATTTTAGCAATGTAGAGCATGCCAATGGAATTCTTTAGTTCTTAATATTAAATATTCACTAAAAAAATACCAACAGCTTAATCTGGTTCAAGGTCAGTTGGCAATCATCTGTATCCCCCTCCCCTGGGTCATGCCTGAAAATAGGCAGGATTTGTCTAGTGCACTTAACCGGTCAACAAAAACTAAATAAATATATAATATGAATAAAAAAAAAACATTTGAAACAAAATGATCTGCTTATTGGGGGCACATTAGATCTTTTCAGGATGGGATCACGTTAAATCATTTAAGGAAAAAAGCAGCAGATTAATTTTATTATTAGCCAGCAATATCTATATATGAATCTGTCACTGACCAGATGGGGGAAGAAGAAGGACACAGAAGAAAACAATGCTCACACACATAAAGAAGATTTGGCTGTCAGCCTGTCTGTGAAACTTTTAGAAGCAAATGGTTTGATATATTTTAGGCATCTATGCTGTACCACTGATTATTTTCTTTTATTATGTCCTTTTTTGGCAACTTCTACTATTAAAATACATTAAATGTATAGTTTACTAAATCTTTACTTTGGGGTAACTCTTGAATGACTCCTAAATAAGTTTTAAGCCATTCCCTTTATGGGAGGTCAAGACCCATGCAAAAGGTTGAGTGTTATTTTTTCCTATTTTTTTTTTTACAAATTTCCAAAGTAAAAGTTTGGAGACATAGAAAAGTATGTTCAACTAATCTCCTCTGCATTTTCAACTCAGGCAGAAGTTAATATTTGAGCAAAATCAAATCCAAAGCTTATACAGTTTTTGTTCTAAAGTAATGTTTTTCTGAATTGCATTGGACTGTTGATGAACTGAGCAAAGAAATGTTTAGATAAAACAAATTGATGACTGCAGGATTGGGAGGCCATTAAAATTGCAAAAGGTCAAATTATGAAACCTTAAATGCACTCATTAAGACCATTCTTCCTAGTGTGTAATTATAATGAATTAAAGGCATTTGGCTATAGACCTACAATTATACAATCATTGAGATACATATTTTTAGGCTCAGAGGAATGGTGTAAGGCTGCTAAAATCATGGTGATCTCACTGCTTCAACACTTCAGTGTGCATGGATCAAACCAAAAGGAGCCATAATAAAAGCTTCCATCCTCTCAAAAAAATTATGTTTTATTATATTTGATTTAACCTGAAAATACAAAATAGTAATAAGGAAGTAAAACAATCAAGATGAGATTTCAGTGTTCTCCAACCATACATTGAAGCCGAACCATAATAAAGGCTTCTGACTTCTTCAAAGCAATTATGTTTTATTTTTATATATTTAATATTCTGTATCTAAGTAGACCCTAGAAAAAAAGGTTTTTGGGTGTTTGGAAACAGGCAAATGCAACCAGACATGGAAGGAAGTAAAAAGAGACTATCGGTTGCAGGGGCTAGTAGCAAGTCGAAGAGCTCGCTTGACCACTCCAAAGGGGGCCATCCATGGACACTACTGACCACTGGTGGGCACTGGTAGCAGAGGAGGAGCTGGGCAAGTGCTGCAAGCAGTCAGTGTAGGGGGCGGAGGAGAAAGCGGATGGCAGGCTGCCTGCCATAGTCCAGCTCTTGTTTTAAATCCCTGGTGGTGCCTGAGTGGCTGTAACAATCATCTTTGAAGCAGCCCTCCATCTGCAGGGATTAAGGGGACTCAGTTTAGCTGTCCTGTTGTATTCTGGAAGACATGAGCTCCTTTACAGCAACAGGTCCAATTGCAGCCCCGGACCCCCAACTCTGCTACTTGTACAGGACTGACCACTTGAAAGTGAGGGATCCTCACTGCTTGCAAAGAAAGTGGGAGGGGCAGCAGTTGGTGTTCATTTGTGTGTTATGGCAGGCAGTGAGCTGTTGGGCTGGGAGGAGTGCCTTTAAGTTTAAAGACTGCATGTGTCTGAACTGTTGTGGATTGCATGGGCAAAGGCAGGGGGTGCTCAGGGTATTCAACCCCCCTCCCTGAAATTACCTCAGAAATCTTCAGATTTTTGTATTTTATTTTCAGGTTGCCTCAGGCACAGCTGCTAAAACACTCAGTGTCTCAGCAGTCTCCATACCGGCTGGAGCTAACTGCAACACAATGTGCATGCATGGGACCATTGATGGCTAGGGGCAAAGAGATATCATCAACAGAGAGAGCAAGAGAAGCCTGGTGAGAAATGTGAGCACGCTGCTTTTCTGTGTCATCTGTACAGTGCTGAGCAAGTTGTGTTGTCCCATTCACTGTCGTGGTGGTAGAGTAGGATTACCAGTATGTGCTGCTCTTCTCTAGCCTCAGTTGAACTGTGGGAGAACTTGAAATATGGTCTGTCACAGAAAGAACAGACCCATTCAGGGCTGAGCTGTGAGTAACATGCAGCGCATCTTCTTGACTATGCTGGACGCTGGCTGGACTAGTGGTGTGGTTCGAAGAGAAGACAGGAGAGGTTGAGAAAAAATCTGCCCTAGCCTAGTGGTCTGTAATCCTGTCTTGGGAGGAGAGCAACTGTTAAGGCAAGCCAACAGAAGGATAATCAGTAGAAAAGTGGTGAGTGGAGAAAAGAATAAAGATTGATTCATGGGAGGGGACTTCTCTCATTCAGAGGTGGTGAGAGGTATTGGCACCATCTCCCAGGGCAACACACTCATTACATATCAACCCCACCGATGCTCTGCTCAACTGGGAGCTTATCATGTGGAGTGGGAATAGGTGTGGAAAGGCAGATGCCTGACTGACATCTTTGTCTCTGGTTGTTGCAGAGTGCTCCCATGTGCAAAGGTGGAATGGTGTTAGGAGTAGTCTCTCTATATATGCAGAGGTGGGATGGTGGTAGAGGAGAAGTGATGCAAATGTGTGGAGGTGTCCCCATGTGTAGGAGTGGGATGGATGGGGAGCAATGTTCCCCATGTAGGGGCAGTGGGATGAAGGGGTGGATTGCTCCCCATGTACAGAGCTTACATGAAGTGGGAGGAAAGCTCCCCATGAGTGAAGGTTGAATGGAGGGGGAGGAGTGCTCTCTATGTGCAGGCAGCGGGATGCAGTGGGAGAAGTGCGTTCCATGTGGGGGAGGTGAAATGTAGTGGGAGAAGCACTGGAGGGGTCAGGGGATGAGTGTTCACAATGTATGGAGGTGGGATGGAGGTGGAGCAATGATACCTATGTGTGGAGATGGAATGGAGGGAAGAGTGCTTTCCATTTTCAAGTTCATGTTTATTGTGAAGGGATAAAATCCATTGAGCAAGCCCATGTGCAAAGAGGTCCCGTGTTCAAGCACTGATAACGACAATACATGGTGTGAGATACAAAAAGGAAGGACACATAATATAAATTAAAATAAAGCCATTTTCTTTACATTAGTATTTACAATATGTACAATGTTGCATTCAACAAGGATTGAGACCAAATATGATTACATAAGACAATATGTATAGCACAGTGGGTTAAGGCTCTGAGCTGCAGATCCGGAGACCTGGGTTTGAATCCCACAGCCACCTAGGTGCATACTGTGTGATCCTGAGCAAATTACTTAACTTCCTTGTGCTCCCTGGTTGCATCTGGAAACAAGCTTCAGCTTTTTTTTCCAATTGTTTAACCAGCTTAGTGTGCTGCTCCTGGTTAAACAATGTTCCCTTTCTATAGCCATCATATGGAAGAGGGTTTTAGAAGGAGAACTGCTCCCCATATGCAAAGAAGGCATGGAGGGGAGGAGTGCTGTCTATGTGCAAATGTGTAATGGGGGGGAGTGCTCCCCATGTGTGGAGGTGGGATGGACTGATGGGAGGAACAGTCACTTAATGGCTGCCATCCTAGACCCCACTGCAGCCTGTGTGTGAAACCTTTTGGAATGGACACAGTTTATGATGGGGCAGATGTGCAATCCACATCTCTTCTCTGGCTGCTGTGATGTATTGGGTTGATAGGTGGGGGTACAAGAGGGGACATCAGTCACTCAGGAGCACCCACTGTATCCTACCCCCAACCACCCAGCAGTGTGGAAATAGTTGTGGAGGGGCAGATACAAGATCCACATTTTTATATCTCAGTACCTCAGAGTGCTCTCCATGGTGAAAGGAAAACTCTGCAGCACTGCTGTCTGTCCTGGCCATGGCACTCTTGCTGCCACTTTCTCTGCCTCTCTCTATGTGCTGTCTGCTTCCACTAAGCCTCAGAAAGACAAACAGAGAGTCAGACTGATAGCAAGGTGTCGGAAGAGTGAGCAGAAATAAAATGGATGGCAACTGAGCTCAGGCGCACACTGTACTCTACTTCTCTGTTTAGTGGGAGGGGGTTGACACTGTCTCTGACTGGAACAGATTGGACCTGCACATATATGCTGCACTGGAAGTGGCTCTTGCTGCTGCTGTGTCTCTCTCGGGGGGTGGGTGTAGACACTGCTAGGGGACAGGCCACCCATTTAAATGAATGTTTGTTCAGGTGCAGGTCTTGGAGCCACCGGTCATCATGATTATGGTCACTACATTGCACTGCCCCCAATTTCACACTGTCAAGGTAATGCTGTAATAGTGACAGCCTGTCACCTGGTGATCACTCTCATTCCACTTACTCACCACATCTCAGCATGTTGCTGTCACTGTTTGGGGGCTTTCTTTCTGCTCTGTCCCTGACACTGGTGCCACTCACCACTTCTTTTGGTCCTGCGCTCTCTTTATTTTTGAGGGGGGGTGCTGCTGTCTCTCCTTGTCGGTGTCTGTCCCATCAGCCTGTGTCTCTCTCTCTCTCCCTGCCATCAAAGTTTAAGCTACAGCTCTGCAGGCAATGCTACCTCACTTCTCAGCACTCTTGCTCCTTGTATTGTGCAGCGGAGTGGGCGGCACGCTAAGGCAGCATAGATACTAGTAGATCCACTGGGCGGGTCAGTGGGTACCATCACAGAGAACAATGCTCAGGCTGGGCATTGTGGCACACATGAAGCACTGGAGAGAGAGAGGAGCTCAAGGACAAGAACATGCACTGTTCTTCACATAGAGACATAAACAAGTTCAACACTGACATCTGTCTGGGGAAGGATAAATAATATTTATTTGTTCTTTACTGCTAGGACTGTTTACTGCTTATGGCACAGAGAGTGGGGGATGCGGTGTATAGCTGGGTACCTGGACATCTGCAGGATGGGTGAGGAGACTAGCAATGAGATCAGTAAGGGCATGAATGAAAGGAATGAAGCACTCTCATTTGAGCATGTTATTTCTTTCAACTAGAGAACTGATTCCAGCTGTGATACTGTGGCTAGTGTCACTGTCTGGTTGCATGCTCATTGGTCTGTCTGAGATGAGCCCACTGTAGATTGTTGTGCATTGGTCTCATCCCTGACACACCTCTGAAATGTCAGTCTACCACAAGATGCTTCTTGCACACATGCAAGGAAACATAAAAAAACTATAAAGAATTTAGATTACTGACTACCCTAATTTAGAAGGCATTTTTGTCCTCAACACAAAAATGTAAAATAATGCACTTGAGGTACAGAAATCCAGGGGCACAGTACACATGGGTGGAGTGGTATTGACAACCTTAAGAAAGCACACATTCAAAGAAAAGAGCTTTTACATACAGTTGATTACTGTTTAACATTCTTTTGCATCTATGGCTGCCACTGTACATCTGATGCAAACGCATAATGACGTACCTCACTTGAAGCAAAAAGGGTGTGTGTGGGGGGGTGGAGGCCATAACTGACTCCTTGTTTTTGTGTTAAAGGAGTCAGTTTCTTTACAGCGAAAACAAGGAAAGGCATCATTTCTAAAACGTGCAGACGAAGAAGGGGACCACTTTTTTTTCCAGAGCATGCCACCACCGGCAGCTACCACTTCAAGACTGCTACTACCCCCACCTAATAAAACCAGGGGAAAACCAGAAGTAGTCTGTCAGCACTGAGATTAATATGGTTAAGGCACATTTGCAAGCAATTAATGCTTAGAAAAGAATGAGAAAATGACTGTGATGATGTGCAAGTCCCAGACCAGATCTCTGGTTTGTTAATAGATTCCTCCTGAGTCTGATTTGTATGACTGCATGGGCCAAGCGCCACAGATGTTATGCCAACATCAGATTTGTATAACAGCACTGTGGAAGCATGTAACCAGACCACTGTGTGATGTGCTGTCACAGTGCTCTGTCACAGTTTCCAGTGATTATGTTTATTATTACTTACGACTGACTGTGGTGCAGTGCAAGCACTGCATATTTTTTTTCACACTCGTGCCACTCCTCCTAACAGCTCTCCACAGCCATATCGGCTCTGACCAGAGTTTGTTCATTTTACAGGTACCCACAGTGAAAGAAGATCTATTAATTGCATATACCTGATGCTACTCCATTAAATTAAAAGTTTAAAAATATAATCCTTGAATGCCTATGCAAATAAAAATTATACAAAGAATCAAATATTTACTCTGTAAATCTTTCTGTTTTTTTGTTTGTTTTAGAACAATACCAATGTATTAAGTTACTTTAACATGTATGTATTACATTGTATGTGAAATTAGCACTGTAATCGATACTTTATGTTTTTTTAAATCTCTGGTCATTTTATTTTATTAACCTTGATGACAAAAGGAAAACTTATTGGTAATTCTGTTCTGTTCGGAAATTTTTTGTTAGCACTTTTTGTGGGAAGGAAGGCTATGATTTAAAAGTAACGTTTTCTTAGCACAAACGTTTTTGTGAGTACAGCATGGCTATAGTGTCTGTGTCTGCTCAGAGCCACTGTAACTAATCCATACTGGCCTGAAGAAACTTGTTGTAGCCAGATGCCATTTCCTCAAAAGTCTTTTAGTTAAAGTGTATTTCCCATGTGGAGCTTGTACACAGTCTTGCAACATCCACAAAGTGAAATCTGTAAGGAATGCTTCTTACAGTGAAACAATAGAAACCAAAAACTTTATTACTTACTAAAGAGATATCTTTGTCTGGTTTGAAAAACCTTTAGCAGACCAGTGTTATGCCCCTAGGAAACAAATTAATATACTATGGTAAAATAATCAAACAAGGAATGCAGAGGAAGCATTTGATTCTTTGTATATTTCTTTAATTGCACGGGCATTCAAGAATTAGATTTTGAGCCCCTTAATTAATTGGAGTGACACTGGATAAATGCAATTAACATACATTTTCTTCACTGAGGGTACTTGGAAAAATGATGTAGTAAAAGGATCCTATTTACAAAAGCTATTTGCCATACTCAGAGAATAGAAGAAACACTTTTGAAAACAGAATATTATTTTCGAGTGAGCTGCACTTGAGAACTATGACAAAGCACACTGAAGTAAAGATGTAGACATTACAATGAAGGACATTATATACTATAAGAATGGCTTTAACAGCAAATAAAGTGAGGGGACTTTTAAGAGCAAATGATAGAAATAGCATTGCATAGTTGTAAACAGTTATGGGCTCATACTATCTAATAACGATTTGAATCTTCCTAGACAATAAAGTGAAAATACCTGAGTTAGATGCTGGGCTTTGTGATGAAAATATAGCAATGTTTTGTACTGATTTACTAAGGCATAATTCTCTCTGTCCACCCTGAGGGAAGCTGTCATGGCACCATGACACACTGGTGGCAAACGTAGGGTCATTTTTGTCACTTAAATTAATTCTACCTGTCCACCCTGAGGGAAGCTGTTATGGCACCATGAAATATTGGTGGCAAACATAGGGTAATTTTCTTCACTTAAACTAAAACTTGAAAAAAAGGATATGATTTTTTTTCCTTTAAATTCACTGGTTGTGTGAAGTGAGGCTTCCAAATTTATTAGTATGTTATCTTGCACATCTCCATATAATATGACATATAAATTATGGTAGTAACATGCTGCTGACATATAAACTGTGAAAATCACATGTCCTATTCACAGAGTTTATATCATTAGTGTGATATTTCATTTTGTAGTTCATACCTTTAGCCGTTTTCAATGTGGCGGATATTATTTTTACTCTGTAAAAGACTTTTCCTTTCAAGTATATACATGCATGTAGTCGGTCACATTTTAACCCCTTATGAATGTGCATCATTATAAAGGTTATAACATTTTAATAAACATTTTTACTGGAGAATTAGCTACTTCTGTTTGAGTCTGAATGCAGCATGAAGTCATTGAGACATCAAGCTTTGAGAAAGTTGCTTTCTTAATTACTAACATATGGCATGAAGATATGATGAAAACATTTATTAATTATTTAAAGTTAGCACCAGGAAGGCATGTTGAGCTAAGAACAGATAATGTACAGCTATGTCCTGGGGGAATGGGTCTATGAGAAATATAAAAAATATGATGGTGCAAAATAATAGAAACTAAACAGTAGACAAATGTAAAACAATTAGCTGGGGCAATTAAGGCATAATGCAAAACATATATATGCAGAAGTCCAGTGGCAGGGGTATACATATTGAATATATGCACTGCAAAGGCTATGTATAGGCTGCCAAAACAACCAGAGTTGGCAAAAGCCAACAATGTTTCTTTGAGAGTTTTTATTGTGCTTGTTTTTGTAGGTGAAGCAGAAAATTGAACTGAGGGGAAGAGAACATTCTAGGTTAAGACTTTTGAGTGTAGGGAGGGGTGATACAGAGAGTGTGTGGGGGCTGTGGGTGATGCTAAATGTTTATGGTTGCTCTAGGGTGAAACCCCATGTGTGAGGTGGTGGTATGAGGGAGTAGCACTAGATAACATGGGTGTGTCTGACTGGGGTGGACAGAGGGTTGGTAGGATTGGGCCAGACCTCTGGCATGATCTCTGTCTACAAAGGGTACTGAAAAATATCAACAAGGGGCCCAGTCAGAACCCTATTTATCTCCAAAATTAATCTCAGGTGCTTACCATCTGGACCCTAGGATTTTCATGGCAGAACACAATCCACATACTTCACATATGCAATAATTGGGTTATGATCAGCACTGCCTCCTGCTTGGCCTGCTTATCTCCTATCATTTCTACCTGCTATTTGCCATGCCACCAGACTTATATAGTTGCAAAGTAGTTATTTAGTACAGCTGCCACCCCTTGCCGTCCTCAACTGTTCATCAACCTACAATCAGGGCTCAACTAGGCCTTGCCCCCTTTTGTTCCCTATATATTGAAAACATGGTTTAAAGTAAAAAGGTGACATCACAGCCTCGTACCATTGCTGTGATGTAAGGATGCTACTGTATCATCATTTTGATATCAGATTGATGGTTCAATAGGATCTGGAAGCCAGATCATGATCATGTTAATGTTCAAGACAAATCAACACTTGCTTTAACTGTTCCTGTAACAATTCATGTAGCTAAAAGCAGAACCCTCTGTTCTCTGTGGCACTTCAGCTCCAAGTTCTGCAGCAGGGCTCCTAAATATCTGTGGTGGGTTTGTTTCACTTCTGCAGTGGGATATATTTACTTCTCTCATGGATTGCTGTCCAGCCATTGGCTCACATACCATGTGATGTCATTGATGTAATCATGTACTGAGCATGGGAGAGGGGCTTCAGGTCACATGAGAGATAACTCCAACCTGTAATTGTGGAAAACTAGTGTTTTTAAATAAAGATCACCAAAACAATGTAGAATTCTGTGACACTACTGAAGTTCTGTGGTGAGAACCTAGTTCTGTGACTACGTCGGTAGCTGCAGAATCATAGAACTCCATGGGCCTTGGCTAAACATGATCAACCATATACTATAACAAAATAACCAACTGTCAAACAAAACACAACAAGGCTGTGTTCCCATCTCAAAAACCTTGTGATACCATAGACTATCTCCAGTCGGTCTGCTGGGCTGCCAATAACAGTGACTGACAGTCTGGGAGACCAACAGATATGCTATGGCATGAGCAGCAAGCCATTTTACTGGCTTGAAACAGCAGAAAGTTTATTATCCTCCTGCTATATGATCGGTTTGCATACAGTGCAGTGGATGCATTGCAGTAACTTGCAGTAAATAACATGTCACAAAACATTGCATGGCAAAAGGGCATAGTTGGTATTTAAATACACTGTTCCCTCCAGCATACTGCAGCATTTTGTAGCAGCATTGCACATCACTGTATTTTACCCTGTCAGATGCTGCTGTAATGAACAATGTGGCTTGACAGAAAACACCCTATAACAAACTCTGACCAGAGTTAGTACTACTGCAGCCAAGCTAATGGAGGACTACGACACAGTCTGATGTGTCCAAGACGGCTGCTGGAGTTCAGTGCGCATGTGTGACTCACTGTGCATGTGCAAAAAACTCTGGTGGCCATCTTGAACATGGCGGACAGTGCCATGTTCTACTGACCAGTGTTTCAATTAGTGCAGTGAATTAGTGCGATTGCCATTCACCGCCACTATTTAAAAGTCTGGTCAGTATCTGGTAAGCTCCCTTTTCTACTGTGCTCACAAGATGACTGCAGGGCTATGCCTTCTGCAGCCATAAAAATGGGATTTCTATATACAGTAACAGCTGTCAACAATTACCATTTTCCATCTGCAGCACACTCATGCAAAAATTAGAGATTTAAAGAAATGCTACTACACTTTGGTGTTTGCAAAAGCCATTTATTGATATGGTAGGACATATACTATATTTCTTCCACCTATGTGAAATGCACAAGTAACTACCGCCTCTGTTATGTAGAGCATGCTGACTAGTAGTAAAAAAAAAGGAGCATAATTAATTACTTCCAAGTAGACTGGCTGAACATGATGCAGCTCCCAAATATAGATCCCTGAATGGCTGGTTCAGCCAAGCCCCAACACTGTTACCAATATGTTTCCATTGCCCATAGCAATCAAACATAAACAAGAGTTGTGCTGCCACTGTGAACTAAACATAAAAAGCAAACTGGAATAGACACATTCTTGAATGTTTTATGAGTGAACAAGGCAGCACTGGCTGGTCACAAAAAATTAGACCTAAAGTGGAATGTGGGCTTTAGGAATGACCTGACCTGAATGGACGTGGGGGAAAGTGTGGAGCCCATCGTGGACTGGAGTCATTTTTGATGATGATGATACTATGTCCAATTGCCCCAACTGATTTAACGACTGAGGACAGGTTAGGGAGGGTCATAGTTGCATAAAGATGGTGTTGGGTGGGTAACACACAACACCAGGCAGGTAAATCCATCAATAATCCCAACTCTGTCATGCCTTATTACTTAAATAATACAAATGATGTATACTCTACATTGTTTATATGTCTGCATGCTACTCGAGGTATGACAATTCTCTGCTATTCAAAAACACAAATTAGTTTTGGTCTTCATCGCATAAAGGCATAAATTGGGAAGCATTGCAGGCTGTGTAACATCTCATTCCCTCATGTTTGTTCTTAGGGTTCATCTGCATTTCACCATTACATAATTTCTCTATCTCATGACCCCATTCAAAAGGTTGCTCACTGTGGTGTTCTCCGAAGTTTATAAAGAGAAGTTATAGAGTGCCTGTATCTAGCATTCTTTGAACATTGTTCCCCATTATCAGATTCTGCTGTACTACTGCTCATGCTGCAGTGTAATAGTTCTATCAGGAATAGTAATGTCATAAAAGGAAAATGAACTGTGAGCATCTTGTTAGTGACCATGGCTTCGGTAGGTTGTTGAGGAGGCAACTGCTCAAAAACACAAACTCTCTGCACAGTTTAGTAGCTCTGAAGACACTGATGGAAAGTAAAAGGACTGGAGTTGTGCACTGGAAAAAAACAAGGTGCTCAGCTTTCTATAATAAAGACAATCCCAACAGAAGTGGACTGCATCATACCAACAAGTGCACTGTTCTAGTAGATGCCATGGGTGGTATTTTAGAACTGCAGAGGGACTGGTCTGCTGATCAGTAAGAGAGGGGTGGCCAGCGACATGTTGCACTAGACAGAATTCTGGACAAGTCATATATTATTTCTACAGAGATGGGACAAAAAGTCTAATTGGATAAGTATGATCAAAATGCAGGAAGGATTGACATCACCATAATATATCATAATGGGAGACATGAAATTAGTGCTAATTAGTTGTTTGTAATGTTCCTATTTAAAGTAATGCATTCCATACCTCCAAATGATCAATAGTTAACTGTACCTGAATAAATATTTATGCCAAAAATCTTGTTTTGTATTGTTTTCTTTTTTTTGTATAATCCTTTTATTATTTTCTCTTATGTCAACAGACACACAGTACATAGACAGACAGCTATACATGCATGCAACTACTAATATATACAGCAGACAAATAAATAGATGCACTTCAGTACAATTACTTTTACATCCAGTGATCCTTCTCCAGACAATTGATTCTTAATACTCATTTAGAATACTGAAAAGAAAAACAAAATAGGCTAATATCCAAATTAATTATCAGACCTATACACTGCGGATGCCAGTACATATCACCCTTGAGTGTCTCCACCCTCAGGTGCGTTGGGGGGGGGACACCCATCCAATCAGGTCCCATCTCCCTAGACCAATCCCTCACATAGGGTGGTCATCTCTTGTCTCTCAAGTGTAGAGAGAAATGGTGCCCATTCCCCATAAAATACCTCAGATCTGTTCACCAAAATCAGTGACAGCCATTGCAATGCCAAGTTTTGCATTATTAATTGCCACCACTGCTGGATGGTAGGTACAGCATTATTGACCTAGGTATTTTGAACACAATGCCTAGCCATCACCATAAGGATCCTGATCCAACATGGCATTGCTTCCCATTCCTCCATCCCATCTGCATTTAGACCAAATAGCCCTTTGATAGAGTCCAACTGGATGGGAGTCCCCGCCATCAGCTCCACTTCTTGAAACACCTTTCCCCAGAAAGATTGCAAAACAGGACAGCTCCAAAAACAGTGCATATATGTCCCCACCTCTCTTTTATATCTCCCACATAGCGGGGAGACAGCCAAATGGGCCCTATGCACCACTGCCAGGGGAGCATTATTTTCTTTTTAAGTACAACATTCTATATGTTTCTCTTCAAGGAACCAATAATTTAGAGTTTTCACTACTTCAGAACTTGTATACAAAATTCTAAGAATTGGGGTCATGAGATAGAGGCGGGAGAATAGGCAGAAGCCCTAAATGAGTGCTTTGCCTCAGTTTTTACCAGTGGGATGGAGGGGCTATGTCTTGTGAGGAGAACGGGGGCAAACCAGAGGAAGGGGTGGGAACGGTCGAGACCAGGGGCCCTGATGGGTCTGAGGAAAGGGAGTGGCCACCACAGACAGGTTGGGGCCCAGCAGTGCAGGATGAAAAGGGGGAGGATGTGGAGGCTGAAATCCCGGTAGAGAGAGTAAGGGAAGCTCTCAGGTCTCTTCGGACAGAGAAAGCACCTGGGCCAGGTGAGATACATCCCAGGGTACTGAGGGTGGATGTCCTGACATCCCTCTAGAGGAGCTTTTCAATATCTCTCTGAGGACTGGGTGAGTACCCCAAGACTGGAGGGTGGCCCATGTCATGCTGATCCACAAGGGGATATCAAGAGAGGAGGCAGGAAATTACAGGCCCATTAGCCTGACATCGGTGGTCAGAAAGGTGATGGAGGGTGTTGTCAAGGAAAGGCTAGGGGGTTATTGGAGCAAATTGAGTACTTGGACGATAGACAGCATGGCTTTATCATGGGACGATCATGCCATACAAATCTTGTTGAGTTCTACGACTGGGTGACGAGGGCCCTGGACCAGGGTAGGCCAGTGAACATACTCTTTCTGGACTTTAGCAAGGCATTTGATTCAGTACCCCATAGTGGCCTGCTGGTTAAGCCAAAGGAAATGGGGGTAGGGAGACAGTTGTTAAGATGGATAGGAAATTGGCTCTCTGAGCATACTCAGAAGGTGGTGGTTGGAGGGTTAGCCTCATCCGCAAGGGGGGTTACTAGTGGGGTTCCCCAAAGGTCAGTGCAGGGTTCACTCCTGTTCAATGCCTATATCTCAGACATCAGGAGGGGGATCAGGAGTGAGATGAGTCTCTGTGCAGATGACTCAAAGCTGGGTGCAGTGGTGCATGAGGAAGAGGGGAGGGTGGCCTTGCAGGAGGACCTGAAGGCACTGGAAAGGTGGTCAGGAAAATGGAAACTAAAATTCAATGCAGGAAAGTGCAAGGTTTCTGCACCTGGGAGTCAGAAATCCAGATCGGGGTATACCCTGGGAGAGACATGATTCAAGTCACGGAGGGAGAGAGGGACCTGGGGGTAGTGGTAGATGTCAAAATGAACAACTCAGAGACCTGTAGGAGGGCAGCAGCAAGGGAAAATAGGATGCTGGGATGCATCACCAGGGGGAGTACCTCCAGAAAGGTAGAAGTGATCGTTCCACTGTACAACTGCTTGGTTAGGCCACACTTCAAGTATTGTGTACAGTTTTGGAGACCACATTTACAGAGGGACATTACACTTCCAGAGAGGGTCCAAAGGAGGGCAACCAAAATGATCTGGGGCCTGGGGGAGAGGACCTATGAGGAGAGGCTCAAGGAGCTCGACATGTACACCCTGGAGGAGAGGAGGGACGGGGGGGGGACATGATAGAGGTTTTTAAGTACATGAAGGGGATCAATAAAGGAGGCCCAGTCAGGGTGCTCCAAAGGAAGGAGGGTGGGGCAACAAGAGGTCATGGGTGTAAGCTGGAAGGGGCAAGCTGAGAGGAGGAGGAGATGTTTTTTCACTGAAAGGGTGATGGAGCCATGGAATGCACTGCCCAGGGAGCTGGTAGAGGTGGAGACTGTGGACAGGTTTAAGAGGGGATGGGACAGGTACAGGGGAGGGTAAGTCTGACCAGGCCCAATACAGGTGGAACATCTGGGACTGGGGACAGTATAACCTAAGGGGGATGGGGGGGCACCAAAATATGCCCTCAGTACGGGTGCTGAAAATCGAGCAGACTGGAGAGATCATTAGGCCTATTCTGCTGGCATTTTAGTATGCTAGTATGTTAGCTGTTGACCTGTCAGAGCAGTGCTTAGAGAACAAATTACTGGTTCTATGTAGAGAACTGTACCTAATGTTGCACATAAAAACAAAACCATACAAAATACAGTTTTCACAGAAACACTTGTTCTGGTTCTATTAAATATTCATCATTTGGATGCATGAATATAATTTCTGATAATTGGAGCATAAAAAGTGGCTGCAAATTAGAAATAATTTCTTGTCCTCCTTAAGGGTGGGTAGTCAGTCAAAGTGATTTTCACAGTAGGAGGAGTACAGTATTTTGGGAAGCAAACAGCTGTTGAAAATAGATTAAATGAGATTCAATTTTTCCTATTCTGATTAATTGGTTTTCTTCTTTAACCTTTGAGAGGCTTGCACCATTATACTACAACTGTGATTTCAGGCTCTACTAGGATTAATCAATTAGTGGACTAACTCCATAATGTAGGCTAATCTACAATTCATCACACTTTGGCTGTACTGTAAGTAGATAGATTTTGCCAACTCTTCCTACAGAAAAACTAACAGACTTCTGCAAGCTTGTCCGCAGTCCAGCCTACAAAAAATAGAGATGTAGATGCCTGCTTTACCTTCTTTATGATGAACAGGGAAATCTTTTCTAGTGTGCTGAATGAGCTATTATTCAGGTCCTATTTAAACAGCATAGAAACATAGAAACATAGAATTTGACGGCAGATAAGGACCGCTTGGCCCACCCAGTCTGCCCATTTCCCTACCTACTGGATAAGCTGCAGATCCTAGTTAACCAGCAGCCTACTTCTTCCTACCCCCAACCCCCAGAATTGCCTTATGACTATCCCATGCATGCTTGAATTCCACCACTGATTTTGACTCCACAACCTCCTCCGAAGGCCATTCCATGCATCCACAACCCTCTCTGTGAAAAATACTTCCTTAAATTACCTCTGAGCCGCCCCACTCTATCTTCAAATTGTGCCTCTTGTTCTTGCACACTCTTTTTGAAAGATGCTACCTCTTGGACTTTGTTGATTCCCTTGAGGTACTTGAAAGTTTCTATCATGTCCCCCCTCTCCCTCCTTTCCTCGAGGCTATACATATTAAGCTCCTTAAGTCTCTCTTCATATGTCCTCCGGTGCAGACCCTGCACCATTTTAGTTGCCCTCCTCTGGACAGCTTCCATCCTGTCTATGTCTTTGCGGAGATTGGGTCTCCAGAACTGCACACAGTACTCCAGATGGGGTCTCACCAGCTGTCTGTACAGAGGGATAATAACTTCCTGTTTTCTACTGGTGATGCCTCTCCCTATGCATCCCAGTATCCCCCCAGCCCTCCTTGCTGCCTTCTCACATTGCTTGCCCACCTTTAGGTCATCTGATATGACTACCCCCAGGTCCCTTTCCATTTTTGTTGTTGTTAGTATCTCACCCCCCATTGTGTACTCTTCCCCTGGGTTTTTGTTTCCCAGGTGCATTACCTTGCACTTCTTAGCATTGAATCTAAGCTGCCATACATTTGACCATTCCTCTAACCTTGCCAAGTCCCTTCTCATCCTTTCCGCCCCACCCTGTGCATCAACTCTGTTGCAGATCTTAGTGTCATCTGCAAAGAGACATACTTTTCCTTCCAGTCCTTCTGCAATGTCGCTTATAAAGACATTGAAGAGGACTGGTCCTAATACTGAACCTCTGCGTACTCCGCTAGTAACCCTCCTTTCTTCTGAGTGGACTCCATTTACTATTACTCTCTGTGTCCTATTCTCCATCCAATTCTTTACCCAGGCTGTCATCTTGGGACCCACCCCAGGCTGGCTAACTTATATATTAATCTTTGTGTGTGGGACTGTGTCAAATGCCTTGCTAAAGTCTAGGTAGGCCATGTCCACAGCCCCTCCCTGATCTACTACTTTGGTCACCCAGTCAAAGAAATCTATCAGATTCGTCTGGCATGACCTTCCCGCTGTGAATCCATGCTGCCTAGGGTCCTGTGCCCTTCTGGCCTCTAGAGTCATTATTGTGACATTTGCATAAGTTAATCAGGTTTCGTTATTCTAATTAGAAATTATATAGAAGAGCAGTGCAAATGATCTAAAACACATGCAATGAGACAACACATATCTGAATTGTTTATTTTCTATATCTCCCTTCAAATCATACACTTACACACTAAGGGCTTGATTCTCAAATGTCAGTACAAGCTGCACCAATGGCAGCTTTTGCCGATTGCCAGTGCACCAGGGACCCTGCTGCTGATTCACTATCGGGTAGGGTCCCGGTGCCTAAGTTCCACAGTTTGCAGCAATAGTGGCACAGTGCCAAACAGCTGGCGCACCTGTGAGGTGTGCTGCAAGTTGCAGTGCAGCTGGGCAGCAGCTGCGCCCTTGAACGATGTGCTGTAGTAGTCCTCCCCAGCCCTGATCCCCTTAGTAATACAATAAATAATGTCCCCGGTGGTCTAATGGTCTCCCCCATGGCCCCAATCCACATATTAAATTATTGTAATGTTCCTGGTGGTCTAGTGGTCCAACCCCCAGTCCCGATCCTCATATTAATTATTTTAATGCCACGGTGGTCTAACATTCCCGCTCCTGGCCCCATTCCTCATATTAATTTATTATAATGTCCCTGGTGGTCTGGTGGTCCTGCCCCCTGCCCTGATCCTCATATTAATTATAAAAAGTAATGTCCCTGGTGGCCTAGTGGACCCCCAACCCCACAGGTTGTGCGCCACCCCACTGCCCCCTCCCAAACCCTGAGCAGGTAACTAGAAAAGCCCTCCTTTCACCACTATGGCTGACTGCCAACTGAACTGCCACTGAGTGCGTACTATATAATACAGTACACACTCACTGAATGACAGCTCACATGAGCTGTCAGTCAATGAGTGTGTACTGTATTATACAGTATGCACTCAGTGACAGTTCAGTCGGTGGCCCAGCCATGGTGGTGAGAAGAGGGTTGTGCCAGTCGTTGGCTCAGAATGGGGGAAGAGTGGGGTGGTGGCACTACCTGCGGGGGGGGGTCCATTAGACCACCAGGGAGATGACTTTTTATAATTAATATGAGGATCTGGGCTAGGGGCAGGGCTGCTGGACCATCAGGACATTAAAATAAATTAATATGAGGATTGGTGCTACAGACAGGACTGTTAGACCACCAGGGACATTACAACAAATTAATATGAGGATCGCGGCTAGGGGCAAGGCTGCTAGACCACCAGGGGCATTATAATAAATTAATATGAGGACTGGGTCTGGACCACCAGGGACATTAAGAATATTAATAAGAGGATCGGGGCTGGATCGGGACTGCTAGACAACCAGGGACATTAATTAATTTATTACCAGGTTGGTCAGGGCTGGGGAGCGGGGGACTGCAGCACACACAGGATGGTAAACCCTCCAAGAGCAAATTTCTAAGTACCCTTAGATCAGCCGTGGCTGATCTAAAGGCTACTTAGAAATTTGCCATCTGAGAAAATTTTGAGAATCTTGATTAAGGGGATATGGCAGCCTGCATCTGCCGTAAACCCTAGTGCCAGGCTGCAGACCATTACAGATGGCACAGGCTTCCTTTGGCACCTGCAGCCTGTGGTTTATGCAGGCTGCCTCTTGTGAATCACTCCAGGTGCATCTTTTGGTGCAAGGGGCAATTTGTGTCATTCTTTGTGATGTAAACCACTTGTGCCATGCCAGAAACTTTGAGAATCAGGCCCTAAATCTTTAAACCCAGTGTCAAGCTCTGTGGGTGTGCAAATTCTTGTGCTGGGCAGGATAACAAATGCTTTACCAGAATAAATGGTATATTTTATAATGACTTTTACGTTTATTCCAATTTAGATGGAGAATTACACAATACAGACACGTATATGTAGTTTGTCATTCTCAGGCTGAACCGAAACAAATGTAGAAGTCTTTAAAAGGCAATGTTTGTTCTGGTAAATACTGGACACCCTGCCCACATGACAATTTGCATACCCATGATGCTTTGCAGTGGGCTTGAGGCTTTAGAGTGTATGCATCTGAAAAGCACTCTGGGTTTATACCTGAAGCCTTACCAGTAAATGACTAAACTGAGCCAAAATGTATATTTCTAGTACAAGCAAGAGGGGCTGATTTTTGCCACTGGGCCTAACATTTTCAATCAAGGTTTATGATCAGTTATTAATATGGATGTTCTTCTAAAAAAGATATTTGTGAAACATTGTTTTACTAAATACCATATACCGTACAGTATATGGCCACTATCTATGAACAGTTTCTCTTAGACAGATGGAATTCTGCAAGGAAAACCTACAAGTCCCTCTGATCTGTCTTTTAAGGCTGATATGAAAAATCACAGTGCCACACCCCACAGGCAAAGCAACTCATGCCAGCACCACTGGCAGCATTGAATTAAAGTGTCTAAACACTTCAAAAGAATTCAGTTTTGCTTTTGCTTCTTCAAAAGCACTCTTAGCAGCAGAAGGACAATGTTAGGTTATATCCTTTTCAAAAAGTACAAAGGAATAGCTGGCTGAGTGGCATGGAGGGCTGAGGCATCTGTGCCTTACCTCCTGCCACACCAGTGACCTGTCTTCGCAGTGCGATTGGGTCGCCGGGGGTTGGCCAGGGAGAAAGGATAGAGCGTCCACAGGACTGCTCTACTCTTCCGGGGGGGGGGGAGTACAGGCTTGGCACTTCCCTGACACCTAGTGGAGGCTGGAGGCCAGTGCACCTGAGCCTGTCACCAGTGAAGGGGGGGTGGAGTGCTTGGCCAGCGTGCCATGGGCGGAAGAGTGCATGGTATAGCCATTGCCAACATTGCATGCTCCATCCAGGGGGAAACACAGAACAAGGAAAATGAGGTCCCAGGTCATGCAGGATGAAGGCAGCCACCCACCGCAGGCCCTGACCCTGAAAGGCACTCCCTGGAATCTGGATCCTAGTTGAGGTGAGTTGAGTGAGGAGGGCTCCTCACCTCCCTGCCATGGAGGGTAAAACCATGAGGGAAGAAGGTGCTAGCTGCCTGATGTTGGGGTGTGGGGCTGGACGGGTGGCTGAATGATAGATGCCGACTGGTGGCGACCCGAAGGAGAAACAAATAAACTAAGAAAAAAGAAGTGCAAAGGAATACTCAGATCCACAAAATAGGTGATTTGATACCTTTTATGGACCAACAGAGATTTACAGAATATCCTTAAGCTTTCACATTTACATAGTTCCTCTTTAGAAGAAAATGACACTTTTCTTAAAAGAGCTCCCTTTCAAGTACCCAGATCAATATTAGAAAGGGGAAAAAACATTTTACACATGAATTTGACAGATTAAGGGAGTAATTAGATAAGAAAACAGAAACAGAGATGAGAAAGCATCCTTGAAACCATAGGTGTATGTAGGTCAAATGTCACAGAATGGAATGTTATGTAGTTGTAGAAGGTCTATAAATTATGTAAGTTGCAAAAAACTTTGTTACTATTCCAGTTAGGGTCAAAGTGACAAAAGTTGGGAAATGAGGTGTTAGGGTTTCTCTAACATACCACTCTCCCAAACCAGGCAGGAGAGCAGGTGTGGGGTGTGCCTTGGGCTTCTCAAGCTTAACGCTCACCCCATTCTCATAAAGTCTACACATCTGACCTTGTTCACAGATGGAATGGGGTTAGTGTTAGGCTTGAGAAGCCCAAGGCACACCCCATACCTGCTCTCCTGCCTGGTTTGGGAGGGTGGGGTGTTAGGGAAACCCTAATGCCTCATTTCCCAACTTTTGTCACTTTGACCCTAACCAGAGCATTAATGAAGTTTTTTGCAATGTATTTCCTTACTTTTTGAGATAGTATAAGAGTATCTTTATTTTACTATGGGAGCGCAGGGTCCTTTGGACCCTGCACTCCTATCCCTCCATAGATGCTTATATGTATGCAGCTTTGGAAGTGCAGAGGCTTCCATTTATAGGATAACAGTGACCAAATTGTCAGCATAGCCTTCTTATTACCCTACCTCAAATACCCGTTACAGAAACTTTTTTCGAATCCCCACCAAAACATAATTCTGTGCAACTGCAACGCCATTCCGTGTCACAGGTACAAAAACACATTTTGGGCAAGATTTGAAAAAGACAGCTGTGACATACATGAGGTAGGTAATAAGAAGGCTATGTTGAAAATGTGCTTTGAGAACAAGGACAGAGCAATCAGATATAGAGTGATTGGACTGAAAGAAATGCTGTCATGCTAGTTTTTCAGTCTTTTTCATTTCAGTATCATGTCTGTGTGAGTTTGTGCGGGTTTGAAGAGATTGATTGGTCTCCTCCACATAACCTGTTTGTGGACATTTCTTGCATTGAATGTAATAAACAACATTCTGAGATGCACATGTATCATTCCCGTGTGTTTTAAATTGCTTGTTTTGGAGGATGTTGATAAAGTTTGAAATGGAAATGTGCCCACGTCTTAAATTTAGAACAATTGCAGGGTCTCATGCCACCTAGTGTTTTGTTGTTTTGCTCAGGTATAAGTTTGCTCCTGACAATCAGGTTAGATAAATTCGTTGGTTGTTTGGAATAATCAGAATAATCAGACAGAAATGCTGTGGAATAGATATTTGAATATCCTCCAGGAACAGCAGATATGGCAAAAGCTGTACAGCAGCCTGAAGTACAACAATTGTTTTCTGTTTTGGTCTGGAATGGGCTATGTATCTTTTGCACCATAATGTGTTATACAGTACAGTCATCATTAAATATTAACTGCTGTGTTATTTACTCATTGTTTAATTAGTTGCTTTTGGATTACATATATATATATATATATATATATATATTTATACAATGGGGGTGAGAGCTATTCCAGTGCAATAAATTGAGATATTCTCACTGCAGTGAAATAAATGCTCACTGCGGTGAGATAAATGCTGATGACATCAGTGGAGTGAGATATATCCTGCTGCGGTGAGATAAATGCTGATGACATCAGTGGAGTGAGATATATTCTGCTGATGTGACTCACTCATTCACCAAGCTAGCATTCAGATGAAAGTGCTTCCAAAAATCAGTTTGTGTGTCTCACTGAAGCCTGCAAATCACTCAGATTAGCATTTGCAAAACATTTACCTGTATCCCAAAGTTTCCAACACTCCTATGCCATTTCTGTGCTAATCTCAGCATAAAAGCAACCTGAATTCAAATGGAAACATTTACAAAGCAGTTTTTTCTCACTGCAAGCTAGCTGCAACACATATAGCATAGAAAACACACTTTACTGTTCCAAACTCCTAACCCATTTCTGTGGTAAACTCAGCTTCAAAAAAAAACCTAAATTCAAATGAAACTCATTTACAGCAGTTCTTTCACTGCGCTGCAACTAACACATATAGCATTGAAAACACACTTACCTGTGTTCCAAAGTTTCCAAACTCCTAACCCATTCTGTTGTAAACTCAACTAATAAAACCTAGAATTCAAATGAAACTCATTTACAAAGCAGTTTCTTTTCTCACTGCAAGCTACCTTCTTCACATATAGCATAGAAAAACACACTTACCTGTGTTCCAAAGTTTCCAAACTTCTAACTCATTTCTGTGGTAAACTCAGCTCAAATGAAACTCATTTAAAGCAGTTTCTTTCTCACGACAAGCAGCAATAACACAAATAGCATAGCAACCACACTTACCTGTGTTCCAAATTAGGTCAACACTCTGGCCCATTTCTGTGTTGCCTTCAACATAAAAGCAACCTGACTTCAAATGAAACTAAAGCAGTTTCTTTCTCACTGCAAGCTTGCAGCAACACGATTAGCACAGCCAAACCCCCAATCACCTGTGTTCCACAGTGCTTCTAACAATCATAGCCCACATTAAGAAACACTCCCACACTCTCAGACCACAGACAAGCACTGCTTTCAGTATTAACCCTAGACCTTGGAGTAATGAGCTCTGAACAAGCTTGACAGATCAGCAGACCAGACTTAGGTAGTTTGATTCTCACAGCCTCCACTTGCATACTGTGTAAATCTGAACAAATCACTTAACTTCCTAGCACTTAAAAAACACACCTGCCTACTAAAAATTAGTTACTAAAGACTAAAACTCAAAAAAAAAGAAAAGCACATAGATACAGGGGAAAAAGATACCAAAAGCAAAACATGACCACTTCATCGCTCTCACCCCATTTGTATAAATAGCACACATGATGTGCAGATCGAGACATGGGGAAATATTTTCACTCCTGCACGAGAGACAGGCATTTCCCACCGTGCCTTCGGCACCGTGAGAATACAGAGCTCACTCTGCATGGCGAGAATATTTCCCATATCTCACTACTCATCATCATGTATCCCTATTTATATATATATATATATATATATTTTTGTTTCCAATTGTTTAATCAGGAGTGGCACACTAAGCCGAAAGCTTGTTTACAGGTGCGACCTGGGAGCACAGGAAAGTTAAGTGACTTGCTCAGCGCCACAAAGTATGCAAGTGAGGGCTGTGGGATTCAAACCCAGGTCTCCAGATTTGCAGCTCAGAGCCTTAAACCACTGTGTTATACTGCTATATTGTTTACCTAATTATATGTTTTTGAGCATTCAATTTGAGTATCAATGGAATATATACCTATTGATGTCTTTAAAGTATCGTTGAACATATTTAGATTCAAAAACAGCTAACAATTCATTACCAACTGGTTTTGAAAAATCACTAATGCTATGCTTTAAACTTGTTGCTTTTAAGAGTTGATAATGGATTAACAACTCAATAGCAATACAGTTGCTTTAAGGTTCAATGCTGTTCGTACAGTATTTATAGCAATTCATTCTGAAAAAGATCCCTTTTTTCTTTCTTTACCTGTACTCTAAAGCTTTTTTATAATTAAGTGGCAATGTAGTGACTCCGACCAAGATAGAAAAATGATGCTGGAGGCATTAAGTGGTGGCAGCTAAGTGCAGAGGCAAAGTACAGCATCAGGAGTCTGACCAGAGTGTAGAAGGCTCTGGTGTCAGACTTTGCAGAACGTGATATACTGCAATACCAGTTTGGAGCCTGTGAGCTGTTCCATCTTGCTGTTTTAACCGCTGACTAACACTGATTGTTTGATGTCCTGCTTGGTGTGAAGCCTCCCTAGTTGTTCACATGTGCAACTGAAGCACCGACTGTATGTCCATCGCCTGCTGCAACTTACAAACTGTCCATCAGTCTGCAAGCCCAATCATGATAGTGGCAGTGCTCTGTGTGTGTGGGGGGGGGAAGGGGGACAAGCCTCTTTAAAAGTCACACCTACAACTGACATGGCAGCAGCTAAATGCAGAGACAAAGTGTAGTATCAGGTGTCTGACCAGACTCAGACTGGGAAAGACTAAAAGACTGGCCATTATTCTGTGCAAATACAGATAAGACTTTTATCTTGGTGTTTTTGGCTTTATAGTATTCCATCTTAACATTTTTCTGTAGGTTTGACTTTTTACAGCTAAATGTTTTATCTGAGAGTTTTTCATTTTGCAGTTCTTCAACTCAACATTGTGCTGCAGCTTTGACTTTGTTTCCAGGCTTGCAGGCAACTCAATATTTCATTTAAAGATTGTTTTAGACATTACTGAACCTTCACAGTCTACTTGGTCTGCTATTTATATGCAGATAGCCTTTTCATACAGGTAGCTGAAAATTAGTAAGCTTTTATCTACTTGGAGCTGTTCTGGGGTGCATGTCTCTAATTTATTGGTTAACTTGAGTTGAAATTCTTATTAAATGTGTTTTTTATGTTGTTGTATTATTACCTTTTGTCTTATTTTAACATCTCACACACATTTCCTCAAGTCACAACAGAGTGCTGATGGGCAGATTTTCTTATTTTCACCACCTTGGTCAGATTGAACTTCAGTGGATTATCCAAATGATAAAAGTTTGGGTGGTATTAGATACTGCTCCTTTACAGCTGTTTCCAAAAGTCCCAGGCGATTGTGCTGGCCTACTTTAAATAACTGTTTTGCTCAGTTTGTTTTTGGTACTTTTCCTTATTTCTTTTGGTGGCCAGAGACAATGAATCCAACCCAGGACCTTTGCATAATGAACTTAGTTTTTCCATTCAAATGTTCAATGTTTTCTCCCTAAAAAAGTCCTTGCTGTGAGCTGGTCTTTTACTACTTATCCCTACGTCCTTGCCTTATCTGATACATGTATGCAAACAAATGTGTGGAATGTGCCCTGAGGCCTTGTGGTGGCTGTTTGTTAGCCTTACTGAAGCAGAATTGGATGCAGGATACTATCCAACGTGCAATTGACCCCTTTGAGGCAGGCCTGCCCTTTCCTACTTCACCACAGGTAATGAACAGCTGTGAGTAGGGATTCCTGAGGTCCTTAGTACGTGTAATATAATAGCTCAGAGACCGTTTTACATCCAAGCTATGCAGTTGAAATACAGGCAGAGTGATGGACGGATTCAAGTGAAACTCAGTTACCACCTTTGGAAGGAACTTCTTGTTTGTCCTAAGGACCACTTTGTCCTTATGGAAAATAACGTAATTAGGATCAGTGCAAAGAGCTTGGAGTTCGCACACCCTTCTTGCTGAAGTGATTGCCACCAGGAAAACAATGTTCCATGTGACATATTTCAGGTCAGTTGTAACCATTGGCTCAAAGGGAGGTTCCATGAGTTGGCTATGCACAAATTCAAAACCCAAGGGGGTACTGGTTCCTTAACAGGAGGGAACATATGTACCAATCCTTTGAAAATTTTCTAAAAATGGGGTGTGAAGCTATTGTTCTCTGAGCACCTGCAGACAAATAAGCAGATACTGCTTTTAAGTGAACCCTAAGGGTTGCAGGCCTGAGGCCTAGGGACTATAAATGTACCAGATAATCAAACAATGTGGGCAGATCTGCCTTAAGAGGATTGATCTTCTTAAGCCTGCACCTGATGGAAACCCTTTTCTATTTCAAAGCATAAGCCTTTCTTGTGGAAACTTTTCAAGAAACTTTCAGCTCATTTATGTACCTCTTCTGACAGGTTAAACTCAGAAAATTCTAACTCCTCAAGAACCGAGCCTTCAGGTGAAGGCTTTTGAGGTTTGGAAAAACTATCTGCCCCAGAGCAGCTGTTAGAAGATTGTATATCTGGGGCAGATGAATTGGTTGCTTGGTGGACAGGGTGAGCAACAAAGGGTACCATGGCTGCTTGTCCCAGTCTGGTGCAACCAGTATCATGGTTGCAGACTGAGTCCTCAGCTTGAGAAAGACTCTTGACACCAGTGGAACTGGATGGAAGGCATAAAGAAATGGACCATCCAATCTAGGGTCAGTGCCTCCATGGGCACTGTGCCTAAGAAGGGTGGCATGCAGCAATAAAGTGGAAGCTGGTGATTTTCTTTTGAGGCAAACAGATCTAATGCCTGAAAATTGTGTCCAACACCTGCCTGTTCAAGGCCCATACATGATGATCTTGGCTGATTTTGCTGAATGAATCTGCCAGTGTATTATCTTTCCCTGGAAGGTGAATGGCAGACAGATGTACTTCCAGGGAATATGCTAGGGACCAAACTTTCACGATTTTTGTGCATAGACTTGAATATCTAGTACCCCCTTGCTTGTTGATGTACCACATGGTGGTTGTGTTGCGTGTCCTGACCTGGACTGACTGACCCCTCACCTGAGGGGCAAAGGCCTTTAGGGCAAGAAGGATGGCTCTGAACTCTAAAAGGTTGATGTGCAGTTTGGATTCCTGAGGAGACCAAATTCCACTAATGTTTAGGTCTCTTGTGTGTGCCCCCCGCCCTAGGAGGGAGGCATCTGTTGTTAGGACCACAGTGTGGTGCTATTGCTGAGGGGGATACCCTGTCGAAGGTTGTCCCTTTCTTTCCACCATTGCAGGGCCAGTAACAGTGTTCTTGTGACTGGCACAAGCTTTGAAATGGGGTCCCTTCTTTGGGACCAATTGGATCTGAGGTGATACTGAAAATCCCTCATCTGAAACCTGGAGTCTGACAATACTGCAGTACATAGATACATAGACAGTGTCGGCAGATAAGGGCCTATGGCCCAGCCAGTCTGCCCATTAGTTGAAAACCATGAAAGTTTGGTCCCTAGCATATTCCCTGGAAGTGCATCTGTCTGCCATTCAGTAGTTGAGACCATGTATCCTAGTAATGCTAGGAAATGTCTTGCAGTTCTAGGCTAGCCTAAGGCAAAGGAATTTTCTAGAGCCAATAGATTTGACACCCTCCCCTGTGGGAGAAAAGCTTTTCCCTGAACAGTATCGAGTTATGCTCCAGTGAACTCCAGTGACTGAAATGGCTCTATCTGAGACTTTTGAGCATTGATAAGGAAACCCAGTTATTCTAGGGTACTTTGCGTCACCTTGATGGAATCCTTTACCTGCTGGTATGAATTCCCTATGACTAGCCAGTCATCCAGGTAAGGAAATACACTGATTCCCTGCCTTCTGAGGTAAGCTGCCACCACTGACAGACACTTTGTGAATACCCTTGGGGCAGACATGAGCCTGAAGGGAAGTGCTGAGAACTGGTAATGACCTGAGGGAAGAGAGAACCTTAGGTACTTTCTGTGGCAAGGTCTGATTAGGGTGTAAAAGTAAGCATCTTTCAGATCTAGAGATGCCAGCCAATTTTCTTTTGAGAAGGAATAACTAAGGCCTTTGTTACTATTTTGAACCTGGGCTTTGCCAGGTGTTTGTTTAGGTATCTGAGATGCAGGATTGGCTGCCAATCTCCATTTTTCTTTTTGGTCAGACAATATCTTGAGTACATGCCCTTTCTCTTTTGGGTAAGAGGGACTGGCTCTATTGCCGTGGCTTGCAGGAGCTTTTCTACCTCTAACTCCAGCAGAATAGTCTCCACTGGAGATGAAGGCTGGAAAACCCTGCAGCCCTGGAGTTTTGGAAACTGTTTGAACTGGAGACAGAGACCCTGATTCACTACTTCCAGTACGCAATTTTCTGTGGCGTTTCCCCAGTGTTGGAAATAGTGAGTCAACCTGCCCACTACTGGGTGGGGGGCAGCCTGATCTGTGCAGTCAGTGATTCTGTCCGGATTGTGGTCTGGGAGCTGGGGCTGGACTGGCCCGTCTAGCAGACCTCCTGATCCTGCCTCTGTAATACCCTCTGACCTGTGTGTACTCTACAGGCATAAAGTATGGGGCATATGACCTGCAGTAATACCCCCTACCCCTACCTCCCCTTCCTGTGGGTCCAAATAAAGTGGAGGCCCTCTCTCTTAAGGAGTTACTCCTGTAGGTGGTTTTGTACTCCTACACATTTTAAAGAGACTGGTAGGGCCAACATTCTGGATGCAATGTCATTTGCATCCACAGCCATGTGAAATTGATACTTTGTGGCATCCAAAGCTGTTCTGGCAAAATCTACCATATCGTGTGTCACATCCCCTGGAACTTTATCAGTTAAAGCCAAATAGAATTCCATAGGGCTTTCTGGTACTGAGCAGCGTAAGCCATGTAAGCCGCCTGTCAGAGGAGAAGGGAAGAGCCCAAATAACCTTTCTCTCCATAGTGTCAATTTTTCTGTAATCTTTGCCTGGTGGATGAGATGCCAGGGGTACTTCTGCCTTATCACAAGCAGCAGCCTGTATCACACCTTCATGATCTGGATGGGTATACAAATAATCAGCAGAACCCCAATCCAGCTGGTATTTTTTTCTCCACCTTCTTGTCTACCCCAGGGACAGGGGAAGGTGTTTGAAGGATTTTAAAAGTAGCCTTTTTAAGGGAATTATGATTTGGAAGAACCGCCTTTCTTGTGGGAGCTAAACCCACCATATCTAAAAAAATCTGCCTCTTTCTCATCATCCATAGATTCCAATGAGGTGAGGCCCAGAGTGTCAGCCATTTGCCTGACAAATGAAAAATGGGATGAAAAATCATCATGCCCGTGAGGAGGGGGACCAAACTCCTGGTCAGGGGTACCTCTGGTTCAGTGGGTTCCCCTAGATCCGGTTCCTCCTCTTCCTTCTCATTGTACACTTCCAGGCCTTGGTCAATGGGAACTGGTGGTGGGATTTGAACCAGTGAACCAAGTATGGAACCTGCAGTCTGTAAAGCCTGAATGACTTGCAGGGCTCTGGCAATTTTCTCTACAGAAGGTATTTGATCTTTGTCTGTTGGGAGCTCCTTAGCTTTTTCAGCAGGAGGCACAACAGCATGTTTTTCTTTATATTTCTTTTTGTCAGGCACAGACCTGCTCAGTTGTTCTTTTGTTCCTAGTATGCTCAGAACCCTTTTCAGGAATTTTGGGGTCTGAGGAATCTTTAGAGGGTCTCTCCTTTGTTTTGGAATGGGATGCAGAAGGACCCTCTTCAGTTTGCTTTGGTGACACTGAGGTGGGAGTAGAAGCCATTTGCTCTAAACTTTTGGCTCTCTTTTGAATAGTTTTTGTACAAAAGGTACTACACACTTCACAGTTAGAGAAAATATGACTAGGACCCAAGCACTCTACACAGAAATCGTGCTGATCAGCCTTAGCAAAACTCTGGAATTACTTAATACAATTTTTATAACCTGTGGGTCCAGTCCTCTTTTTAGGTCTGTCTAACATGCCAAACTGTCAATAGACTGCAAAAACTTCCCCAGAATGAGCTTTAAGCAAATCACGGTCAGTTCCTTATGTTAAAAGGGAACCACGATTTATAACAGATTTCTTTATTTAAACCAAATGTGATTGGTTCCTAAACAGAAAAGGGAACCAATCGCAAACCAACTTAGTACTGAAAAAGTATGTTTAAACACAAAAACACGATCAGTTCATTGCTAAAAATGGGAACCGATCACAAGTATAAACTGAGTTGTTTAAGGAACTGGTGACACCTTCAGGAGAACTTTAACAAAACCTAATATTTAGATATAGTTCAGCTTGTATTTCCCATTAGTTTTGAATTCCTCCTCTCCATTACTTATTACTGAGGTCACCTGTATGAAAACAGGAACAGTTTGTCTATTCCTGCTGCTTTCCCCCTGCCTGAAGTCACAGAGCACTGCTTGTGACATCACAGTTACTCCCATGGCAACAGATTGTGATATCACAACAGAGGATTATGACTTGAAGTAGGAAGTAAGCTATAGAGGCAAATGGACTCTGAAGAGACTCTAAGGGATAAAGATCATATATTCATGCTAATTTCCTTAGTAATAAATAATGAGGAGGAAAAATATATAAAATATAAATGGAATGTAGGCAGAATTGTACCTACTGTAATTACTATGTTTTTTAAAGTTTTCTTTGAGGCGTCAGTAGCTCTTTAAATTTCTAAATATATAAAAACTTTAAAGCAAAGCGCTAGCAGTAAGAACTGCTACTGACCCCAGTGTAATCTTGAAAACACAGTTCCTGAAAACCGCTAAAAATGACTAAATAATATCCCACTAACTAATTTTTTAGTAAGTAAACTACTAGATGCAGAGAATGAATAAAATAGTATAAAAATATCACTTTTGAATAAAATAAACAGTCTTGCAGCGAAGTTGCTGTGCAGCTCTTTAAGGCAAGCCTTGCTGTCTGAATAGAAAAATTGAATCTGGCAGTTAGATGGAACACAGTCCACCTAGAGGCAGCAGCTTTGCATGATGCATTGCAAATTCTCTAATTTGCATACATTCTAACTCAAAGTTCCAGGGGCAGTCAGAAGCTCTGGACTGACTGCTAATTGTCCAATCCTACTAGAAGATTCCTGGGGTTTGAAATAAATAAATAACTTATGTATAATTTAGATAAATATGAGCAGCATTCTGGACAGATTCATGAAATGGAGCTAATTGGAAAGGCTCATTAGCCCAGGTGGGCTAAAAGAGTTCATTTTAATTTACCAAAAGGCCTCCCTCTGTAGCAGTTTCCTATCTAAATCTCCCCCATGTACACACTTATATACCTTTTCTATAGCCTGAAAGCTAAATGTGTCATTTTTACCTTTTTCCTCCATATGCTTGTGCTAATGTATTAGATTTGGAAAAGTAATACTATCTAATGTGGTTAGTAAATGTACTGTGGTGTTTCCAGGATTTCTGTTGCGGTCATACAGTACATATCTCAAACTAACAATGACAGATTATTTGGCATCCTGTCAAGCTGAACATTTGCAATTTATCATGTATAATGTTAGGTGATGTGCTGTATGACCTAGTTACTAGTTATACACTTTGTAAGCAAATAGTCTCTATTAACCATGCCTGTCTTACTTTCACACAGCATTGCAAAATATTTCTGAAGAGAGAGACTACTGTACATTCATTGGCAGTTCATTTACAAATTGACCCCCCCACCCAACAAGATATCATCAGGTACTTCATCCACTGTACACCTCATACCCAACCCACTCCACACACCCCCATTGGCGAACGCAAGCACAGACCACCTCTCTCAAGTGGAATGTCTTCAGCAGCAGAATGTCTTCATGGCTGTGGGTCTTCGGTTTCACTGTTTACTGCTCAGATTGGTTGACTACACACAATGCCATTGCTGTATACATTCTGTATACAGTCCGCATGGCACCTCACCACAACATAAAAAAAAAATATATATATATATATATATATATATATATATATATATATATACGCTGTATGTATATATATTAGAAAGCACAACTGATGGTAGCCCTAAAGTACCATCATTGATATTTGCCTACCGATCCTCATGTAAAATATTGTATTGCTTGTTACCTTATAAAAGTACTTGAGAATTTGCTCAACATTGTTTTACCCCCAAATAGTTATTATCCATCATTCAATGAACATACTCTTGGCATACTAAAATGTGGGTACATGGTGACCACAGTCATTACAGTCACATTTCTCTTGGGATTTGTAATGAGTGAACACAGTGACTATGTGAGGGTGGTGTCCTACCCAATTCTGTTTCTACAGTCATACCATAATTTTCAATGTGGGTATAATGTGTCCTACTGAAATGTCAAAAAAAAGTGTTCAGTAGGTAATGTTGGATACAGGGCCACAGTAATGGGGGGAAGTGGGGATGTTGTCCAGGGGCCCGAGCTCAGGAGGGGCCCACCTGAGGAGCTGGCACTACCCCTGGCATTATCTGGTTTTGGAAAAGAGGGGCCATTTCAAGTGACTTGTCCGGGGCCTCAAAGTTCATAGCTGCAGCCCTGGGTGGATATGTTGCTTTTATTGCAGCACAAAGTCAGGTCACAATTTGTTTATTAAAAAAATTGTTAGACTACCAGCCCCCCAAATAAAAACACACCACCATCCCCAAGTCACTGAGCTCCCCCAGTGCTCAGGGAGCACTGGCATTTAAGTAATTAAAAAACAGCATTAGCTGCTTATATAATACAATAGGTGGAAGGGTGAGAACGAATTGCTTCCCGGCTCCATGGTTTGTTTTTTAACCGTTTTTAACGAGTTATTTTTTTTTTCTTTGGCCGGACAAGATCTTTAGTTCTTTTAGGACTAATAGCACATCAGATTAAGTGTCACAGTAGATGTGACATGTATCATATACTGTAAATACACCAGTAAGTGTAATTACGAGATGGACTAATAGGATAGTAGATTTTATACATCATGTACTTGTTTGAGACATGTTGGATGACATGTACTAATACATCTCATGTGACCTATTGTATTCATGAAATCTCAATAAAGCCTTGCAAGTTAAAACAAAAAAAAAAACAGCATTAACCCCTGTTTGTTTGACTGCTTGACACAGGCAACATTATCAGTGTAAACTATTCTCCATGCACAGAGATAATCAGGTTTTTGAGCCATTTTGACTACCCACATACTCTTAAATCAGATTTGGTCATATCATTCATTGTTCCAGCTGCATGCCCAGGTTACAAACAAGTTCTGTTATCAGATTTCCCCTTTTTTGTAAAAGCAGCAAGCCTGGGAGGTGTAAAGTATGGCCACTAAAACCATTAGCAACTCCTTCCCCTTTCAGTTACTGGTAGTACATAGAAACTCTTTTTAAGGTTCAAAACAGCATTTCTTCTCTCAACCCAATTTACAGAGTGATGAGATAATTACTTTAGAGCCATCCTGAGAAATCTCCTCTATTGAATGTCAGGTGTGAATGAGCACAGGTGTCCTTAACATGACAATAGGACGCATGCCTTTCATGACAACAGAAAGTCTAAACTTAAATGGGAACTGTCATCTCCAGGATATCTTAGTGTCTGTTAGCCCATAAAAAGCTAATCGGAGTGAGCCATTGTGCTTACCTATGAGTCTTAGCAGTTCACAGTTATTAATTTGTAAATCAGCCTGTTACTAAGTGTTGGGGCAGCCAAGTGTTTTAGACTCCTGACAGGCAATGATGTCACTGAAGCACTTAGCCCTGCTTGGGCTGTAGATGATCCAACAGGTTAAATAGGAAATTGTTTGTTTTATTAAGTGTGTTTTAAGGTGTTATTACAACACTTTCTACATTTCTAATAATTGTTTTGTATGTGCATTGAAACTAGTGAGTTATCACCTTTACATTTCAAACTGTTAGTAAAATAATCCAATAGAATTCTGGCATTGTTATGGTAGAACATTCCATTCCATCCAGAATATTTCAGTAAGAAAATGTGATACTTTTAACGTCATCAAAAGAAGTAAAATACTCTTTTAATAATGCATTTCAGGTAATGCATGTTTTAACAATGTTGTCCATCTATGTGTTTTTTTGCAATTATTAAGTAAGTAATTGTGTCCTATTTTTTTAAGTCAAATCTGGATAGAAAGAGCATAATATTTTCAGAATCAAAACAAATGCTCAGATTGTTTTGACTGTCTTTGTCCAGGAAAGGCACACTGAGCTACAACTTGTCCCCTGGTGTGCTTTGGGAGCACGGGGAGGTTAAGTGACTTGCTCTGGTCACACAATATACAAATAGAGCATGTTGGAATCAAAACCCATTCTGCTGGATGAACAAAGCTTGTTCACAGCTCTTTGTACTGCCAGCTGATAATGGGAAACTACACATTTCAAGGCTGGCACCATGATGCCAGGCCTGAGGCCAGTATGTACGTACCCACATTTGCATCTTGTACACCCTCAGTTCATACCGGAAATTGTAAGAGAAAAGGCTGTAAGAGGGAAAAGACAGAAGTTGGTGCTGTGCAGCTCCAGAAATATGTACTGACATGAATACAACCAGGGTTTAGAAATCCTGATATGGGCCCCAATACTTTTTGGCACCACAGAGCCAGCCTTGAGATGTGTAGTTTTGATGATTGCCTGGCAGTATAGCCTAGAGGTTAAAGCAATCCTGAAGATGGAGTATTTTTACTAACAGTTTGAAATGTAAAGGTGATAACTCACTAGTTTCAATGCACATACAAAACAATTATTATAACTGTAGAAAGTGTTGTAATAACACCTTAAAACACACTTAATAAAACAGATGATATCCTATTTAACCTGTTGCATTATATACAGTCAAAGCAGGGCCAAGCCCGTCAGTGACATTATTGCCTGCCAGGAGCCCAAAACACATGGCTGCCTCCAGCCCTTAATTACAGGCTGATTTACATATGAAGAACCCAGAACTGCAAAGACTCACAGATAAACACAATGGCTCACTCAAATTAGCTGTTGTAATTACTGTGTATAGTTTACAAAATTTTATTTCATTTCACCATTTACAGTATCTACAGTATCATATTGTTCTTTTTAGGAGTACTCTGTTGCATGACAAATGGAGCCATGTTAAAGTTCTGACTATGTATATTGTATTAGTTGCACGTGTCATGTTTTTTTTTTTTATCGCTGATGATGCACTGATTGTGAAAATGGTTGGGGTTCTGTAATGACCTGTTTGCATGGTGTTTGTATGGCAGTATGTTTTAAACCATAATAACATTGTTTTTTATGCAGTTTGATTGGTGCCAGTATTTGTTTTTTCTCTTCTCCATTGTTACTGTGATGACTCGTTTGCATGGCGTTTGAATGTCAGTATGTCTAGGTGAGGGAGTGGTTGGGGCAGATGAGGGAAAACAGTAGGCACCCATACCCATGGGATCAGAATAATGTAAAAAGTCAAGAAATTAAGTAAGTAGCAGTCCAGTGCTGAATGACAAATTGGGTAATAAATCCAAACAGTTAAACTGGGCAGGCTGAATAATTTGAAAACAGGCTTGAATGCATGCAAAGAGCCTCAACAATAACATGTATGAATTGAAAGCCTCTGGGTTGGGCAGGCTTGACATCATCAGTATCATAAGACTTGGAATGACCCTGCCTAATGGGATGTCTGTAATGAGTCCAAGAACCAGGAATGAAACAGACTGAGCTCTGGGATCCAAGCAGTCATTATTCATTGCTAAAATATTCATAAATTAAAAACCCCATTTACTGTGGGTCCCTGCAGATAAGGAAACATTGGGTTACTGTTTTCATGTCGAGGTGCCAGTGCCCATTCATTGCTTGTTTTGCAGATCCTGATTGGCTGCTTGGAGTTAGAATAGTGCAACCATGGCTGGCACCACACTGCTGCTTGTCTCTGTGCTGGTGTTGCTGTGACATTTAACCAGCTGGCTGTTGATACATCTTGTCATCTGGTTGCTGGTGCTGCTGTAATGTCAGAGGCCTGATCTGTGGAGTAGGTGGTGGCATTTGTTGCACTGTCGGCGGTGATGGTACAGTTAGTATTGCTGGGGGATCCACAAAAGGAGGCATATTTGCAGGTACTGTGCTGGACTGAAAATGTATTTGCTTAACTGTTTTTTTTTTTTTTTGCATAGTGCTTGAATTGGCCAGTAGAATGAATGGTGAGTGGTCTGAGAAGGCATCTAGTAACAAGCTGGACACAATGGTGTTCACTTATCTGCCTTGCTTCTAAACCAGCCTCACTTAATAGGACCCAGTAACAAGCTGGATCCAGCAGTGTTCATGTATCTGCCTTGCTTCTAAACCAGCATCACTTAAAAGGTGAGCACTGGTACTTCTTAGACAGTGATTTGTATACTGCTGCCACAGCTGAGCTTCTGCTGACATACATGGCATCGCATTGGCAAGATAGTTAATGCCAGTGGCTTTTTCGAAGTACCAAATGGTCTGGTTCCATGTTTTGTTGGCTGATTCTTTTTGGGTGCAGAAAGAAAGTGTCTGTGTTGGTTGGTGATTTCTATAAGTAATTATGCTATCAGGCATAGTAGGTAAACAAGCTGTAAAAATGTGAAGCCTTGTGAATTTTCTTTTTTTTAGTTTGAGGGCATTTTGGGGATTCTTGATTTCTTTGTTATAGGTTAGTGTTAGGTATCCTTTACCATTCTTATCTGTTTTAATGATGAAAAAGTCACACTTGAGCTCCGAGGTCTTTCTGACCTTGTCTCCCAATGCAAAACTGAAGGTCTAGCCAGACAGTTTGGGCTGGCCCTACAGCCATGCTAGGAGACAGGATGGGCCCAATATTCAGAATTGCACCTGTCAATGGTGCAAGTAGTGGTGCAGCACAACTGAGTTGCACTGGAGCAACAAAGGGAAATATTCAAAAGAGATGTGCCATGGCGCATCTCTTCTGAATATATCAAATAATACATGTGGTGCAAATACAATGCGCTGGCACATTCCTCAGACAGGCCTGCATACCTGGAATGGGAATGTGCCAGTGCAATTAGAGATGCGCCTGGTGCAATTTCCAGGTATTCAGACCTGGATATGCTAATGTGGCCATAATGCATGCAATGTGCAAATGGGGCCATCTGCATGTCATTATGGCCCTTATTTGCATGAGTTGTGCAGGGCTGGCCAGTGAAATGCACCTGGCACCCTGCACAGCATGTGATGCTGTCAGAGGAGGGCAAGTGGTACCCCCCTTCCCACCCATAACCCTGACCACCAAGAAAACAGCTGTTGTAACTCCCTGGTTACCCAGTGGTCCCACCCTCCTTGCCCATAACTCTGATCACCCATTTTGTGCAATAAAATATGTCCTTGGTAGTCTAGTGGTACCCCTTCCCTCCCCTTCCGTACCTCCAATCGCCATATGAAAATATGGTCCAACTCCCTGGTAGTCTAGTGGTACCCCCCCTCCTTACCAGTAACCCCGATCGCTATATAATAATAATAATTTGAATCACCCTGGTGGTCTACTCATAGCCCCCTCCCTGCCCTTAACCCCGCTCACAATACAAGTGTCATCTGAATCACCCTGGTGGTCTAGTGGTAGTGGTAGCCCCCTCCCTGCCTATAACCCTGATCACAGTAAAAACGTAACTCCCCATTCACTGGTAGTCAAGAGATACCTCAACCCCCCCCACACAGGACCCCCAGCCCACCAACCTCCCCTCTGTCAGGTAGGCAACAAACTCCATCAGACACCAAGAGATCTTCAATCGATTGACAGCTTACGGTATTCACAAGCCCTGTGAAGGAAAAAACTGTCCCAAATAAAACTAATGGTGATATAAAGACTTCAACTCTAATAAAGAAAATTACAGCAGAGATAGGAAACACAGAAGAGTTGGAGATACGAAATATGGTAAATGAGGTAAAGAAGAGTAAGAAGGACACAGGGAACATTAATACTAGACAAAAGAAGGAACGAAAAAAAAAGGGGGGTGGAATAAATGATGCCCTGAGGAAATATCTCGTGATCAATGCCACAGAGACCAAGAGAAGAATGTAATGATACTGGAAGAGGGAGGTAAACAAAAAAAATATCTCATTACTGAAATGGAAGAGGTCGCCTCAGGTATTCAAGTTAATAGTGGACGTGAACATGCTAATTTTAAAGGGAAACCTATAAATACAGAGGTGATGGCAGCCCCTACTAAAGAACAACTGATAGAAAAAAGATTGATAGTACCCACAATATTCTTTAAGGGATTACCTAAAGCTAGAAATGAAAATTCCACAACACTCAAATTGGCCATTTACAATGTCTGTAAGGGAGTCCTGTGACAAAGGTTTATGTGGGCAAACATCATCTTTGCTTAGAGATATAAGGCAGGTAAGGAGAAGGGTTGGATCTGTTTGATCACAAAAACAGCTGCGATTAGACAAAAAATATTATTAGCAAAAAAATGACCTGGTTCTATTAGGAATCAATGCAGAAACAATAACTTCAGAAGACAGAAAAACTGTGGAAAGAGCTATACCTAAAAATAAAAAAAAATGATGGGAAAGATAGAGTGGGTCTAATGTTACAACAAAGAATAAGCAACTATATGGTACCAGCAGAAATAACCATGAATTGGAAGCAGATGATAATATTTTGAACCGAGAAAGTAGAACAAATGTAAGGGGTAGGCTACAAAAGAGAATCCAAATAAACACAAGTGTGATACTGGAGAGTTCAGAAGAATGGGGTCATCTGTCTAACAGTAACCAACATTTTGATCAGGAATCACAAGACTCCAATATGGATAGTAGGCATAATGCTAGCCAAACCACATAAATAGATGAAGGAAATTGACATATTGACAACTTCTATAAAAACTGCCTTACAGATTTGGATATTCTTAGCTGGAATATTGTAGGCACTGCAAGTAAATTTAAAGACATTGGTTGTTTAAGGTTTCTGACTACTTATCCTGTAGTTATGCTTCAAGAAACATGGGCTATTAACACAGATATTTGTAAGCTAGAAGGTTAATACTCCTGGCATATTCCTACAAAGAAATTAAGTATTTATGGGCATGCTTCAGGAGGTGTATGCACTGTGATAAAAGTAGATATGGGAATTGATGCTAAGTGTATTCTGAAAGATAGTAGCTATGATATACTGTGTGTGGAAATATGTAGAAAGAATTTACTATCTTGTTTACTGATTAATGTTTATATCCCTCCCTCCTCATACAACCCCCCCCAATAACTCAATTTCTTCAAAAACTTGAAGAAATAATAATCTCTCTACAGGTACAATTCCCAGGGGCCTCAATATTAATGAGGTGACTTTAATGCCAGAAAAGGTAAAAATCCAGAGTGTAAGAGAAACAACTGAAATTTGGATGATGTGCTTGGCATTCATGTAAGATCCTCATTGGATTCTAAAACTAACATGCAAGGAATACAACTGTTAGACTTCCTGAATACACTAAACCTGAGACTAGTAAATGGTAGAAGATCTGGTGATATGATAGGCAATTTAACCTTCTCCAATCAAAAAGGAGGGAGTGTTATTGATTACTTTATAGTAGATGCATTCTTACAATAAATGTTAGGAAGTTAATAATTTAGACCAATGGGATAGTGACCACAGACCTCTCAAAATCTCTCTCTATGGAATATGGGATACCTGTAAAGATGAAGATTACCAAAAAGAGAATAGATTATGGTGAGAATATGATGATTCATAACTCTAGGAAAATTAAATGGTCAGAATATACGGTGGATACAGTGACAGAAATTTTAAGGCTAGATAAAATAATTTCTTTAAAAAATAGTTGTATATTAGATACAGTATAGGTAAAAGTTCATATGGTGATGTCTGGGGGCACTTTAGAAAAATGGAAGAAGAGATTGCTAAACAACTTGACATGAAACAGAGATTTAAAACTGGAAATAGGTCAAGAAGCAAAGTGGTTCGATAGGGACTGTATAAGTATGAAGAGATTAATTTTAAAAGTAGGTAGACGTATTAGGAGATATAATTTTATCGAGGACAGAATTTCAATGAAGGACCTAAAACAAGAATATAAGGGAGTAATCAAGGAAAAAAAAAAGCTAAGCATTGTAAGAATAGATGGCATAAACTTTAGGAGGCAATTAAAAATAAGGACACAGTAATGTTCCAGAACTTGGCATTTGGAATGGGCCAGAATAGGTTTAATATTGATGCTGTTATATCACGAGAAGAATGGTTTCAATGTTTTGAAAAGATATTTGGGGGTCTGACTATGGAGAGTAAATTGTCACAATCTAATAGTATAACAAAAATAATACAATTTGGTGTAAATATCAGAGGTTTAATGATTACAAGACAAGAAATTATCAGCACAATTTGTGCTCAGAAACACAATAAAGCACCAGGGATGGATAGTATGGGAGCAGAAATTTATCAAGTTTACCCCGAATGGTGGGCAGACTTATTTTCACCATTATTTGAATTTTATTGTTAAAAGGAAAATTATTCCAGAACATTGAAAAACAGGAATAATTGTCCCTTTACATAAGAAGGGTTCTACTAGTATCATTGAACCAGGGAAATCAAAATGGGGCAGTGTTTGTGGACCTTAGTAAAGCTTTTGATTTAGTTCATCACGAAACACTTTTGTTTAGATTACAGAATATAGGGATACATAATAATTCTTTACAGTGGTTTAGATCTTATATAACAAATCAAAAACAAAGGGTGGTTTGTGGTGCCGCTGTCTCGGATCTCCTGGACTTATATCGAGGTGTACCTCAGGGATCAATTTTGGGCCCTATGTTATTTAACATCTATATTAACGGTCTTCCTGAATATATAACCAGCACTGATGTCAGACTTTATGCAGATGACATAGTATTGGTTGCATCTGCTAGTAGTCCAGGAGAGCTGAGGCAGCGACTCCAGACAGATTTTTCTAATATTGAAACTTGGATAAGAGATTCTGGACTTTTAATAAGTACTGGGAAGACTCAGAGTATGATTTTTTCTGTAGGACCTTATACAAAAAAAGATATTACTGATTTGAAGATTAGTTTTTTGGATGGGACAAAGGTACAAGGGGTTAACACTTATAAATATTTGGGAGTTTTGGTTGATTATCATTTTTCCTTTTCAGAACATATTTTGTTACAAACAAAAAAAGTGAACCAAAGACTGGGGGCATTAAGAAGAGTGTCTGGATGTTTGACGCGGGATATAAAGACTAAATTGGTAAAACAATTGCTGTTACCTGTTCTAGATTATGGTTTTTCATTATATATGCACTCTTATAAAAAAAATTTATACAAATTGGACCAGACTTATTATAGATTGGGGAATTATATTTTGGATAATAAATCTCGAGTCCATCACTGTTTAGTTTATCAGGAATTTGGTTGGTTACATCTGACAGCCCGAAGAGAATACTAATGGCTTATGACATGTCATGGTCTGATACATTTAAAAACGCATTCCTTAAGACACTTGATATGGTTGAACTCAGACTCTAAATATTTAGATATATTTAGGAGGACAACTAGAAAATTGCCTATGACTCAAATTATAAATCGTATGGGGGATATGGTGTTACAAAATAGTTTAGCAAGGACATGGAATGAATTACCTTGCCAAATGATTGAAATTTCTGATCTGCATATTTTTAAATTAGAATTGTATAATTATTTAAATGTCTGTTGTAGTTGTTTCTAGGTAACTGTGATCTTGTACTGTGTGTAAATTTTGTTATGTCTTGTTGTTTTTTATTGTAAATACCACAGGTATTTGTTGTAAATGGGGATTTATTCCCCAACAGATTAACCTGTATAAAAATAAATTTTAAACAAACAACAAACAAACAATTAGTACTCCCTCGAACTAGTGTCCAATCACTCTGCTAAATATAAGTCTTAAAATATTCTCCGGACTCTTACTGAATAGGTTGTTAGCCTGGATGGAAGCACAGAATATACTATCTCCCTTCCAAGCAGAGTTTCAAAAGGCTAAATCTACTATAGACTATATCTTTGTGCTGGATTATATCCTGAACAAATATGTCAAACAAAAGAAAAGGAAGTTATATGCTGCTTTTGTGGATACAAGGGCAGTTTTCGATTCAGTAGAGATAAACTTTGGAATATATTAAGCACAAAAGGTCTGGACAGAAATCTATTAGATCTTTTGATTCTGTTACATACAGATACAGTAATGAAGGTTAGAGTTGGTAAGAACGGGTCTCTAACGGAACAAATAATGGCAAAAACAAGGGTTAAACAGGGCTGTCTGCTCACCCCTGCTCTTTTTAACATCTATATAGAAACTATAGTAGAAAACATCTCTAAAATTGATCATTTTGCCCCCCAAATTGACAATACTCCAGTAAGAATTGTTATGTATGCAGATGATGCTGTTATATTGGCACAGATGCCTCCCAGCCTGAAGAGGGCTTTGAATTCAATGAAGAACAGTTTGTCAGACTTGGATTTAACTTTAAATACAGAAAAAATGAAGATAGTTACTTTTGAATCTAAAAAGAAACATCTTGTCCCCTGGTACATTAATGGTTTGCAAATAGCAGAGGTTGAAGAATTTCAATATCTAGGAGTTGTCTTTAATAGGGACCTAAAATGGAAGCCCCATATCACAAAAATTAAGGTATATGTTAAAAGTAGCATGTTAGGGTTTAACAGATTTGCAAGATCATTTGCAAAAAATTCCTTTGTGGCATCTTATAGGTGCTTTGATGGTAAAATTAATTCTAAAGTACCAAGTGGGGCAGAGGTATGGGACCTCAATGCTAATATTAAAGATCTGGAAGTACCTCAGACCATTTTTTTGAAGAATGTATTGGGTGACCCTTTATATACAATGAATAGAGCAGTTTGTGCGGAAACTGGAACATTATCTATAAAAGCCAAAATCTTGCAAAGAGCCATTTCCTATTCTAAAAAGCTATTTGATGCTCTGGGAAGTAACTTATTAGCCACTTGTAGAAGGGACATGTTTAATAATTTGGATACAGTCCCATGCTGTTGGTTGGCTAACTTAAATCAGGAGCCGAATAGAGTTGGGCTTCCATTTAATGTCTTATTAAGTACCTCCCTGGACCATGTAGCATTTACCAGAATAGCTATACAAAGAATAGTTGATAATGCTACCCAGGAAGACCTGGGAAGACCTGGGCAATATCAGAGATTCTGCTAGATATAAGATTCTAAAGCATACAAAGGTTACGTTAGGCATGGAGAAATATCTTACATTTTGTGAAAAGAGAGCTCACAGAAAGGCATTAACAAAACAGTTTGGAAATGTATGGAAACCAAATAACATGCAACTTGAAGAAGAATCTTGTATTTGTGATATGAATATTAAACTTACAGCATTACATTTCATGTGGGAATGCACTGAATTGATAAAAGAAAGAGAAAATCTGGTGTATCCTATTTTTAATGGCTGTCTAGGCATTTCTAGAGGAAATGCAGTTTTTGAAACTAATTTCCATAGTGAAGCACAAAACTATGCCATAGCAAATTATGCCTATAAGATAATGTGCACGTTTTAGGGAAATGTTTCCTTTCTTTGCAATACTTATTGAGGGATATGGTGCAATACATAGTATATCTGTCCAATCTAATATGAGAATGTAGTCAATATGTATTATTGCTATATATTGTTTTTTAACATTTTTGTATATGTAATAGTTTGTTTTTATACATACTTACAAAAAATTTGAACTGAACTGAATATGTACTTCCTTCTAACTAGTTATCTTCCCCCAGGAGGGGGGAGGTTTTACTCCATTGTGTTTTTATTCAGATTCCTTGGACTGTTACAGTACATAAAGTAGTTTGATTATATACTGTCACATTTTTGAACTCTGAACATGTTAGGATGCATGACCTCATTTACTTGGGGGTTCTTGGCAGGTTAAATTCCACTGGGTAAATATTGTAGTGAGTGATGTAAATGACGGTGCGTTAGGACTACTGATTCACATACAGTACACAGTGAATATACACTTTCTCCTAACTAATTATCTTGCCACGGGGTGGTAGGGTTTAATTTCACTGTTTTTATTCAGATTCCTTAGACTGTTTCTGTGCATATAGTAGTTTGATTATATAATGACACATTATTGAACTCTGAACATATCTGGATGCATGGTCTCATTTACTTGGGGGTCCTTGACAGGTTTTTTTTTTATTTGGCACTTATACTGACAACTGATATTACCTTGTATAGAATCCTGTTATAGCACTGAAGGTCTTAAGGTGTATGGAATATACTGTAGTAACTGGTTGAGTATATAGTTGGACAAATGTCTCCAGGTAGGTTTTATACTGTATAGATGTGTGAAACAGTTGCTCACACTAGATAAACTTTACTTTAAACCCTCTTAATGCCATATATAGAACATTTCTGTTATATAGTTTGTTTTTGTTTTTAACATACAATACATCACATTTTAACATGCACTGTAGTGAGTATTGCATTCAAGGGGTCATTAAGACTGTTTTCACTACACACACTGAGACATTCAGAATTTATGTTAGTGGAGCTTTCTGCTCAAAGGGTTCTTATCTTATTCTGGTGACATTTGATCTTGGAAGGCAGCTCAGGTAATAGCAAACTGGTGAAATCTGGTTCAACTGATTTAAACTTCAGTAATAGTTTAAATAAGTATTTTAAAACAATGAGAATTATTTCTGCTTTTTTATGTATGATCTGGGTGTTAATAGTATGTGAGTTTCTAAATAACTGTCATAATCTTCTGAGGAAGGACTTGGTTAGTCTGAAAGTTTAAGCACTTTGTTCTTTTTGTAACATCTACAGTATGTTGGTCCAATAAAAGGTATCAAACCATTTGCTTCTGGATCTGTTCTTAATAGGATCAATACGGCAACAAAACTAAATCTGTCTTTCAAGAAAGATTCATACCTCATAAATGTCATCCTTTCCCAGCAAGGAATCTCCTAAAATAATTTACACTGTTTTTTTTAACCTCTTAAGGCACTATCTGATAAGATTGGTCTCAGACATAGTTTATAAGACAAGTAAGGAATGTTACAATTTGTTACTCCTTTTACTACGCTTTTTGGGAAAAAATATTTATATTAAGCTACAGCAAACAGACACACACATACTGTACACACCATTCTCATGGCTACAACATTTGAAATTACTGCAATCTAATAAGTTATAAAACAATAAAGAAACTGTTTGTTTATGTCTGTCTTGATTATGTGGAACACCGTGAAGTTCAGTTTTCAGTAGATTTCCTTTAAATATTTCTTATCCTATATTTTGTATCATGGATAGCACAGGAGAGATGCTACATCTCATTCTCATAGAGATCTTCATTTTACACTTTTTTGCACTGTATCTAATCAGGATGTCCCAGATTAGATGCAATATCTTGTTTTCAGTGGGGTCATGATTTTACCATTTTCATAATGTATTTATACAGGGTAGCCTAGTTCAGATGTAAAATATTGTTTTCAGCGTGTTCTGATTTTATGCAATGCAGCATAATATAGTGTAGATGTAGAGCCTCACTGAAAATAAGATGCAACGTCTTCTGTGAACTATCCAGGCTAAATATATAGCAATCAGCAGGCATATTATAGGAAAACACATTGCAAAAATGTGCAGAAGGAAGACCACATTGAAACTGCCTCTCAGCAGATCTTCATTGTGCAAATTCATTAGAAATAATGGTTAAAAGCATGACCACACTGTAAATGATATTTTACAGGATATGCCAGTTGAGATTCGATATATCATATATTGAATCTCAACTGGCATATCCTGTAAAAATGCAATATTTAAAATGGTTTAAATGTGTTACCCAAATGAAATAAGTATTCTAAATATAAACTTGGCTAGTCTTTCCTCATAGGTTTTATCTCATATGCCCTGCACCATTGTAGTTGCTCTCCATTGCACCGCCTCCACCTTGTCTATGTTTTTTCTCAGTTGGGACCTCCAGAACTGGGTGCAGCATTCCAGGTGCAGTCTCATGAGTGTTTTATACAAGGGCAAGACTACTGTCCTTTCTATACTCCTGATACCCCTTCCTGTGTATCCAAGCATCTGGCTAGCCTTTCCAGCCACATTATCACACTGCCTAGTTTCTCTTAGGTCTTGCAAGATGATAACTCCCAAGTCCCTCTCCTGCTTTGAGACTGTCAGTACCTCCCCATGTAGTTTGTACTTTGTCCCTGGGTTCTTGTGCCCTATATGCATGACCCTGAACTTCTTTGCATTGAATCTTAGCTGCCATTCTTCTGACCATTTCTCCAGTTTTTTTTAATGTGTTTATGCCCCTGTTTTTTCTCTATTTTCACCTGACTCCCAATGCCGCAGCCATGCATGTGCCTGCGGAGGCACATGCTCACTGTGGTACCACAGCACCCTCCCTCTGCTTGCCACCTTCCTGGCTGTGCTACCCTCAGGCCTCCACCTGAGGGCAGTTGGACTGTGGGGGCAACAGGGTCCCTCCCTGGCAGAAGAGAGCTGCCTTGTGGCTGCTCAATCCTGCTCCCTCCCTCCCTCTAGCTAGCCTTTGACAACCCAGGCTCACTCCCAAACCCTAGTTGCTGGCATAAATTGAGGTGTAGCATCCAGTGACTCAACCCTCAGTGCCACTGGGCCAGCTCTGCAGATTTTTAAGGTCTTTCATCATTCTTTCAATACCCCATGGCATGTCCACCCTATTGCACACCTTTATATCCTCTGTGAAGAGAAATGCCTTCCCCTCCAGTCACTCTGCAATGTCCACAACAAAGAAATTGAAGAGGCCCTACCCCAACACCAACCCCTGTGGTAACCTACTTGTCACCTCTCCCTCTTCAGAGTGCTCCCTGTTTACCACAACCCTCTGACTCCTGCCATTCAGCCAGTTCTCCACCTGCAGAACTATTTTAGGATCTACCCCTAGGCTGTGTGGTTTGTTAATCAGCCTTCTATGGGGATGGTGTCAAAGGCCTTTCTGAATTCTAGATAGGCCATTTTCTTCCACCTCCCTGATCCTACATTAGTTATCCAGTCATGCAGTACATTAGTACAATGAGTTAGTGCAAAACACAGTGCTTATCGAAACTACAGTAAAAGTTAGGCTTAGATGTATAAGTAAATAAATGCCATATAATGGCTCCACCAAGCCACAGTGATGGACATTTTGCTGCAATCCTTCACATCAATGCAATCCCACTGACATCACCAATACATCCCAACAACGACCCACAACATGTCAACACTGACCACCACACTTAACTGTGTCAATGTGGGGGGGGCTGTGCACCCGCACCTCCCACATGGGAGGCTGTGCCCACACATTCCCATACTTTAAATATCTAATGCCATTTCACACAGACAGTGAAGTTAGGTGCTTACCCCCCCTACTGACAAAAAATCTCCCTATCGATGTAAAGTCCCTCAACATCACGGTGTCGATGTTGGGGCGTCAATGTTGAAACTTTGATGTTTGAATGGTATACCCCATATAAGGCAGTATATGTGTGTTAGTGTGTTTGTGTGTGTGTGTGCAATGCTTTATGTTTGCAGACAGTGCACTGCTATGTTATACTGTAATATATATGCATATATGTATATTTGTATTCGTCAGTGTGTGTGTAATCACAACAATTAGAAAGTGCAGTTAGGTGACTCTTTGGTTAGTGCAAAAAGTTCTAGTCTACATTTCACTGCTATCTAGATAAGTTTCAGCCTTCTGCATGTCATTGCTTATTTAACTGAGGTGTCTAGTGGCAACTCCCCATCTGCTGATGTCACTCAGAGCCTGAAAGAAGAAAACAGTCCCTTGATGTCTTTTCTTTTAATCTGTAAACATGTGTGTAGATAGTGCACTGCTATGTTATACTCACTGGAATATACTGTATATGTATGTATTTGTATATGTATTAATCAGTGTGTGTGTATCACAGCAATTAGAAAATAAAGTTAAGTGGCTCAGTGGTTAGTGCAAAAATTGCTAGTCTAAATTCCCCAACTATCTAGAGCAGTTTCAGCCTTATGCATGTCATTTCTGATTTAAATAAGAGTCTGTTGCTGCCCTGCCATAACTGTCCCCCTTCCCATGCCCAGCCCATCCCAATATCCAGTCTTCTGGCACAGGGGTCTGCCCCTAGACCTAGTACAATATCAATACCAGTAACAAACATCTGGTATTGTCAAATGCTTGTTTTGGTTTGGCTACTGAGCTAGTAAGAAAGCATCTTGCGGACAATTGCTGCTTCAGACCTACTGACCTGGTATGAAGGTTTTACTTGCTGCTCACTAATACTCAGATACTCACAAGAGTAGTAACACTCTGATTTTCATCATGGTTAGCATGCTGTGTTAGTAGGGTACTTACGTAGTCCCTTATCCCTTGGAAGCACAGCACCTATGTGAACCGAGAGCTGGAAATGTTGATTCATTGCTCACTGTAATTGTGTGGACAATTGTACGGTCTTCACTTTGGTCTGAAGAATTCTGGTAATGAGCACTATTGAAATAGTAAACAACTACCAGCAATGGACCATGAAAAAGGACCCAGGGGTGTCCTTGTATCCAAAAACATTTATGTGTTTGCATGTACATTATGTATTAGCATCTTCTGACTCAATGTTCTTTAACTTATGTTAATTATTGTAACTGTAATGTACATTTCTTTTTTTTTACATGTTCAACTATATTGTCCCTTCTCATGGGAATATTTTGGTTCAAACAAATTTTCAATTGATCAATCAATCAATCTATCAATCAATCTAACTGGAGCTCATGTCCAGGTTCCATGTGGGAGAAGATACAAGGCAATGGATTAAAGTAGGCCTAGAACATTAAATACCATGCAATAAAAAATAATAGGCAGGAAACTACAGCATTATAATTACAGCACAGACTTACATAATAAGGTATAGGAAGTGCAAACAGGTAATAACATGTACATGTACAAAGCAGTGGTGAGTTTAAAACACTATGACCATCCATCACCAAGAACTTTGGGAAGGGGTAAGTACAACACTATTAACAAATTGATAATAATGTGCAGAAGACTGCAGCAAGGTGTATACAGGTAATACAGGGAGGGTAGGGGCACCAGCTTGGGGTATGGGTACTGAAAAAGAAAAGGAAGAAAAATAAAATGAGGGAGGGGAAGCACGGGACTAGGGGGAGAGAGAAACTGGAGCAAGGTGGGGCTAGTTGCCAAAGCAAATGTGGATGGAGATTTTGTGGATGTTTGCTATACAAGTGAGGTAAGAAGAGATGGAGCAAAGTGCAGAGGGATGCTCCAAAGGAAGGAGAAGTGGGTGGAAAAGACTGACTTTCTAGCAGAAGTATGGGGGCAGAGAAGGAGCAGGAGTCAGGAGAATGAAGGAATACTAGGAAGAGAAAGATGGGGAAAGAAGAGATAGCAGGTAAAGGAGCATTACTAAAATTTGGAATGAAATGAGGCACAGTGGTAAAGACACTAGAAATGAAAGGAGGACAAGTAAAGGTTAGACTACAGTAAGTAGTGGTGTATGTGGGAAGAACAGTTTCCAAAATGGCAGACACAGTGGAAAAGGAGGTCCACTCTTCTCAAGGAGGTTTTAGGGACAGCAGTGTACACCACATCTGCATAGTCAAAATCCAGGAGAATCATCCTGAGGATAATTTCACAGCAGACGCAGAGTGAGAGGCAATGTTTCCTGTGGCACATTGGACCAAGATTAGGAAGAAGATTTTGAGGATGGAGTGTATGTGGGAGGAAAAATCAAGGCTTTGATTCAGCCACATTCTGAGGTACTTGAAGTAGAAGAACTGCTTAGAAGGGAACCATCCTAAGAAATGAGAACAAGTGTTGTTTGGAGACTGGAAAGTCTTTATGTGGTGCCAAAGGTCATGGTGACAGGTTTCTTAGCAGTAAGCAAGAGATGGTTCATCCAGAACCAGCTCTGACCATGATCGAAGTTGCACTGCGGCATTGTCAGGCTACATTAAAAGGGAAATAACAAGTCATAAATGAGATATGATTCTGCCCCTTTAAAAGGCACTGGCAATGCTGCACTTGAGAGCACTGTTATGGCCACTGTAGTATAAGAAAAATGTTGCAGTTATTGAGATGGTGCAGCAAAGAATGACTAAAATGATTAAGGGAATAAAGAGGTTAAACTATGGGGAATACTTTCACAGATGAGTGTAATATTTATTTTATTTACATATTTATTGAAGGTTTGGATTACAACCTTTGAGCTGGACAGCTTGTTTACAAAGGTTCCATGACTTCTTACATACAGCACAACACCAGTTACATCGTTTAACACAGTAATACAGATATTCACAGGTGCCCTTCAGTGTGGGCATGTTACACAACAGAGTTTTAATAAGATCAACAATTATATTAGGTAAATGCAGTAAGTAGCCTTTTAGCTCTGTCTTGTGGGCACTTGATGCCAGAGGGTTCTTAGGGTTATTAAGGAAGTCCTGTTTCTCTTTGTTGATGGTGTCAGTAAACCTCAGACTGCGGTTCTTTTGGTTATGCCACTGTTGCAAATCAGTGAAAACTATAGGAAGGTAAAGACCAGGGGCTATCTGATGAATACTGCTAGTAACATACCATTAAGGACTTATGATTTCCATCCCGACTATTTCATTAACTCCAGACCCTATGGCCAATTTTTAAGAGTTAGGAGAAAGACACACTGAGTTGAAGCTCATTTCCAGGTGCATCCTGGGATCATGGGGAGTTAAATATCTTGCTTAGGGTCACACAGTATGCAAGTGATGATTGTGGGTTTCAAACCCAGGCCTCCTTGATTCAGTATCACAACTTGGTGCTTAAACCCTCCAGGTTATATTGCTTCCCATTAAGATCATCAGTATAAGATTCTGAGTCTCAGTCTGATGAACTCAAAAGTAAGTTTCTGGAAAGGGGCTATGACAGAATAAAACTGAGCAGTTTCTGGACAAAGCATGAAACAGAGCTAGAAAACTCGTTCTAACCCTTAAACCCAGGAAAGAGAATGTGAGTGAAATTATTACGTTCAGTGCAGAATTTAATGACCTAGGAGAACAAAGTGTTCATGTGGTCTGGACAATTGGTCTGTCCTCTTTGAGTGATCCTACTGTAGCCACCAACACTGGTGAGGTACCAAGGAACAGCTTCAGAAGGGGTACTAATCTAAGGGATCAACTAGTACACAGCACCTTTGAAAGATGTCCCATTAGACCACTGCACTGGCTGCTACCTCCACATAAGGGTTTCCAAAAATGTGGTAGATGTAGTACCTGTATGTATGCTAAACAGGTATGACTTTACATCATCTGACTAATCCCAATAGGGTAGAAATTAAGGAATGTATAATCTCTTACTGTGATTCTTCCAAGCTACCTGCAAGATCTCCTGCACTCCTACTGCCCTCCCTGGCCACTCTGCTCAACTAGTGAGGGATTGCTGGAGATTCCCAGGATTCAGCTTAAAACATCAGAAGCAAGGGCTTTTTCATTTATGGCTCCTACCCTATGGAATTCTCTGCCTCGTCAGGTTTGGAAGTGCCTGGCAGTGGAGAGCTTTAAGACTGCCATGAAAACTTATTTATTCCAGTAGGTGTTTGGTGTTATAGTATATTGATCTATTATTCTGTGTTTTACAGGTTTTATTTATTGTATTCTGGAATTTTATTGTTATGGTTTTGTTGTGAAGTACTGTGATATCCATTGATGAGCGCTATATAAATAAAGATTACTTACTTACTATTTACTTCTGCTGTGTATGTCATTTGTTGTCTGTGTAAATAACTGTATCTACTGTATGTCACCACACCAGACAACTCAGGACATGGATTTAAGAACACTTAAAGGACATTATCCATGCCAGGGTGGACATGCCCCTTTGGGGCACGTTTTTCAAAATAATACATGGTGGGTAACCCCAGTTCAGTTCATGGGACACTAAAGAATCAGTCCACTGAACAGAGAGGGTGAATAAACTCCCAAAATATGAAACAAGGTGGATCTTTACCTTAAGGAAAAATCAGCTAACCTAATTGGTTAAAACACATCACCTGTACAGTCATTACTGCTTAGCACACCATGGTTCACTGCCAAACTGAGCTAATCTACCGAGAAACAGCATTAGTACAGCATGTGAAATCAGTCTGCTAGTTAACTGTTCTTAAAAATGTTTGAGTAGCTGTTGGCCAGTGGTGCTAAAGGTTGACATGCTGGACTCCACAGCTCACACCATGCCAGCAACCCGGGTTCAGTTAAGAGCCTGGGTCATCAGGGGTCAGCAGGTGGGGGAGGCTTGGAGATGGATTGAGGGGCTGCAGGGCAACTCTCCTCTCCCAGTTGGGTAATCTGTTGAGCCTGCTACAGAGCTGCCTTGGGTGGAGGTTTGAGGGTAGTGCAGACAGGAGCATATAGGATCAGGAGGGTGCCACAGATCACTGCTTGTGCATGCCTAAAAATGTACTTGAGCGGCTGCAGCAAGGGGAAGGGAAAAGAAAAAGTGAAAATGGAGCTGGCAGGTTCCATGCTGGCCCCATAGCACCCACACTGGCCCCCCCAGAGTCTGGATGTTGGTCTCTGGGGGGGTAAAATAAATGTCCTTCACCGTCAGCCGTGTCACGGGGGGCAACCCATGGGGGATTACTGGGAGGGTCGGTTGTGGGCAAAATTGGGGGCTGGAGAGTGAGTCCCTCCAAGGGAGGGGCTGGAACTGCCAGCCAGCTCTGCTGAGGAGGGGCATAAATTGTAAATGGAAAAAGAAAAAAAAATGTTTTAGCAGCCATGTTTTTGCTCAGGAGTGCAGTAGGTCCTGATAGCCGGAGTCCCTCAGCTGCATACAAAATTTTTCATGGCTCCCCTACCTCATCTCCCCAAAACCTGATCCTTGTATGTTTCCTTGATCCTAGTGGCTTTTAAGTGCATGCTCACTAAATCACCTCCCTTGAGCATGTTGCACACCCTGCTCCCTCGTAGCTGTCATAAACTGCGCCTGACTTCTATCATTGGCAGTCCTGTTACACTGCCTGCTCCACTGGTCCACTGTTCCATTACGGTCATCAAGAACCACGCCTGAGTTACTTCATGTGTTCTTTCAGTCCTGCTGTCTATTACAATGACAGGGGGGAATAAAGGTAAAAAAATATTTAGAGCAAAAGGAGAAACTGTGTGCGTGTGTGTGTGTGTGTGTGTGTGGTGCTGGTGGTGGTGGGGGGGCAGTGATGTAAATGTTCTGAACACTTTGTAGCATAACTCAGAAATGTAGGGTGAGGTACACAGTTTATTTAAAAAGTTAACAGTTCACTTTCCTTAACAAACTGTGAACTACATTTTTTTACAATGAAACCATCAAAACTGCCACATATTCTCTGGAACTTCTTTTCAGTGCTGTGGGACACCAATACATTTCTCAAGTTTTAAACTAACAAAAATACTCTTTCTCTTATTTTTTTAAACAAATAACCCACTTTATATAACCTACTCCATGTCACCGGTGCATGTGGGCATTAATGCACTTCTCGGGTAGCTGGGGTTGGAGGTCACTCGGCTTCAGCCTCATGCCTCACACTGCACCCAGGGTGTGCAATAATGTCCCCATACACCCATTGCCTCTTGTGGGTTATAGCTTACATATATACTGTATGCATTTTTTTTTACCAGGCAAAAAGCTCCATTGAGCAGTGCTTATTTACAAGGAGGTCCTCGTTAGGGCAGGTAATAGTACAGCAAATCAAAAATACAGTGCAGAGTACAGTGAATCGAGACAGCAAAATCTGCACTATATATAGAGGAAAGCATATATCAATAATACATGGTTGGTAGAAGCATGGCTACAGAACATTATATTGCTGTACAAAAAATGACAGGGGAACAATGACAGAGGAAGTAACTCATAACAATATTGTCTCAGGAGGCTAGGTCTCTATCGGCAAGTCATTCATGCACACAGTGACTTTCTAGTCATGCTTCAAAGGACTTGAAACTAACCAGATTTGTGATGTATTCCCATAGGTGGGAGCAAACCAGCTGACTGACATTTTGCAGTAGTTGGAAAGGTGCCTGGGGACCTGTAAGAGTATTACATTGTTAATCCTAAAGTTGTAATGGCATGAGTATCTGTGGAAGAAGGCCATGATACATGGTGACAGGGTGTTTTGCACTACCTTGTATGAGCAGGTGTACAGGCTTTTAGCCATCTATTGGCAATCGAGAGCCAGCCGACTGCTTTGCAGAAGATGCAGTGATCGGTAGCCTGGTAACAGAGTGCTCTGTGTCACAGAAGTCTGTGTTTGGCTAGGAGGAAAGCTGTGGCAGTTCTTTAGATCCTATCCCCATAGCGGAGAAGAGGCAAGAAATTGGCTTATCTAAACTTGTTCTTGACTCAAAATTAGTTTCTGTAACGGAAGCCTAATCTCAGATGTAATTTCTCACATAAATTATCTATATGGGTACTTTTAAATCAAGGATGGAAATGAGAAAGAAAAAGTGTGGCCTACTGGGATTTGAACCTCAGATCTCTGGTATGCCATTCCAGCACTGCAACCATTAAGCTACAGGCTCACCGGTCAAAGTGTCTGAGGAATTTCCTTACAGCCACACACACTCCTTTCTCTAGTGTTGCACAATTATGCAGCTAGGAGCCAATATTAGAAATACCACTTCTCTCAGTGCAGTTTAACTCCTGCAACGTATACATATTTTTAAATCAAGGATGGAAATGAGAAAGAATACTATGGGTACTGAAAGACATCTTGCACTCCAACCAAAAACCCCAATATCTAAAAGTGTTCACCAACTCTGGTTTATCACTTGTCAGGATAGAGATGCAGGGGGAAGGGGCACTTTGTGACTGCTGCTTAGGGAAAATATTATAAATTTGATTTTCATGGCACTGAGGAAGAGTTCAAAGGCTATAAAGTTGTGCTGCAGAGCATCAAAAGCTGGCTAGAGTCTCTTCAGTGCAGCAGGTAGAGTGGGTCTAGCTACATACTGTACATATATAGATACATACATAATCTGGACTAGGATTATTGATAAAACTGTTTATAATAATATATTAATACATAGGTACTGGATATTGGTGCAATGTTATATTTTAATTTCTTCCCTTGCTGATACCTAGCAAGAGACCGGTGGCAATATTTTATTTGCTTACCTTCAATGTACCTTTATTTGGACACACTCCCTTGGGAAATGTATTTTACCAGGGATGCCCTGGGCCCTATCCCCAACCCCTGATGAAGAGACAGAGCTTTATGTAAAGTAATGGGGCACTTGGGCTAGTAGCTGCACCATAACATCTCTCAGTGTGACATATCAATGTAATTTACTATCTGATCCAATTGATTTGGCTGTGGTTTCATCATCTTGCAGGAACAAAAACATCTGTATTTCACACTTATTTGCTGTGACTACAATTTATACTTGCCTACAGATCTTTGGAGTGCACCACTAATTTTGCCTTTTGCTTGTCTGTGGTTGAGGTCACCCACATCGGTGGTGCACTGAACTCCTGCACCCTTTGTTACTCTATTTGTGTTGTTATATCCGGCGATTCCCTTGGAAAGTTGAAATATTTCCAGGCTTACCTTAAAGGCTTGTACTGCCTTAATGTCCACTGTCTCCAGTGGTGGTCTTTTTGATAGGTTTACTATCCTCTGGGCGACAAGGGACTCCATTCTCAAAGGATCTGGAATGCTGCATGCTTCTGGTGCACCAATCACACCAGCACATGGGGCATGCAGCATTCCCTGGCCGGCAATCGGGATTTGTGATCCCGTGTGCCACACAATGTGAGTTAGACAAGCTTTTGCTGGTCCAGCTTCGTGGACCTTTTTACAGGGTTTCTGCCAAATATTAGGCACAAGCCGTCATTAAGAGGGAAAAGTGCTACAAATGCATGCGACCTTTGATAACTGAGTGCATGGTGCAGCAATGTGTTCAGGGCAGCACAGGGTTTGTTGCACGGCTTGCACAAGTCCTGCATCAACTTTTGAGAATTGAGCCCAAACGCTCTTCTGAAGTTACCCCTGAATTTACCACCTCTGAGGTTCAGGGCATGTCCTTGCATTCTTCTGAAATATACTAGAACAAATATTTCCCACTGCTGGATCTTGTCGCTACACCTGAGTATGTGAAAGACTGAGATTATGTTCCCTCTCAGTCTCCTTTTTTCCAGGTTGAACATGTTAAGGGCTACCAGCCTCTCCTCATAGTTGTTGTCCCTTATTCCACTAATGATTTTGGTGGGCCTGTGTTGCACTCTCGACTGCGCCAGTGTCCTTTCTGTATTGAAGCGACTAAATCTGCATGCTGTACTCCAGGTGGGGCCTGACCAGGGCCACGTAAAGTGGCAGGATTACTTCCCCTGCTGGCCATCTCCTTTTGATGCACCCCAGCATTCTTCTAGTTTACATTACATCTGTTGTGAATAGGTTGTCTTCAGCCAATTATCTGTTATGACCTCCAGGTCCTTTCCCTCCATGACTGCAGCAACAGAGGCCCCACTAAGTGGGTAAGCCTACCTTTGTCCTCCCCATGTATAAGACCTCTAATTTTTCAGCATTGTATCTGAAGCTCTAGGAGTCAGACCGATTGATCTGCCACTTGAGGTCCTCCTAGAGTTTGTCCCCATCCTCAAGGGAGACCACAATCCTGGCTAGCTTAGTGCTACCCAAAAAACTTAAGCAGCCTGCTAAAGACCTCAGCTTCCAGATTGTTGATAAAGATGTTGCAGAGTGTGGTCAGAGCACTGTTCCCTAACAGATGCCTTCGAGTACTCCTCTGCACTCCAAGAAGTGCCTGTCTACCACCATTGTCTGCTTCCTGCCATCAAGCCCTTTAGCAATCCATCTTGTGTAGGTTTCATGTATACCATACTGGTTGATTTTGTCCAGAAACTTGTCATGTCCCACAGTATCAAAGGTTTTGCAGAAGTCCAGAGAGAGACTATGTCCACAGTCCTATTCCTGTCCAGTTCTCTGGTCAACCCATCACAAACTCAGAATCAGACTGGTATGGAATGATCTGTCCCTCATCTCTTCAGTTCAGCAGCCACTAGGGTTCTCACTGGAGTCACTTGCAATTAATTGATTTTCATAGTAACCAGAAACTCAGCTCTGATATTTTTTTCTCTGAACCCAAAAAGATACCAGCACATTCCTTAATGAAGTTCAGCCCTGGTAGTTTGTCTAATGAAAAAATAGTAGAATTCAAATTAATATGATGGGAGGGTTGAATAAAAAAGATTATTCAGCCCTGTTATTCACCTCCAGGGTGAATAACATGTCATTTTCTCTGCAGCCCATATAGTCTTCCAGGCAGCTCATGTTATTTTCCCTACTGCCTCATTATGTCATTCAGTAGTCCATGATATAAATAAGACACTTGGTCACACTTTATTTTAAATGCTAGTTTCAATGTAATTGCAGGGTAGGTAACCATTAATTACATGTAACAAGGGTAATTACACTGTGGTTATATGTTTATTGCAAGCTACTACCTTGCGACTGCAATGCAGTTACAGTGTAGTTACACTGTAACTACAGTGTAATTAACTGACACTTAAAGAGCTACCAAGCAGTTCATTGGGCATAGGAACAAGCCTTTTATTAACTCTGGAATGTTGCCAACAATGCTAACCTAGACCTTGTTTCCCTGCTTTGCTCTGCCACTGCATTGGTGACATTTCTGGGAGGAAATAAATAATTAATTTCCATTTCAGGACCATATAATGTCTTCTCTAGGAGCATCATCAGATTCCAGAATACTTGTCAGAATTACTAAACAATGTACAGCAAGTCTTTACCAGGACATATCTGGGATGTTTAGAATGCTTCATTTATTTGAATACTTTCATAACAATGTGTTCATCTGAATGTGCATGTCAACAAGAGATTAATCCAATGGGAGAAAAAAGTTCAGGATCAAGCTTTTAAAAGTTACTTTTTTAATCAAATACTAGAATTTAAGTACGGGAATGCACATTGCTAAACAGGTATTGTCATTGTATACATAACATATGCCATGAACTGGCTACAAAAAAAATCACATCTACAAATATGCCACTCCTGATGTCTATTTATGTCAAAACTTGGCAGATAAAAATGACTGCAATATTTCTAGCCCACTATGGCATATCTAATGATTGTACAGTTCCATTCATACACAGCATATCTCAAAGTACATTACAAAGCAAGTCATATGACCTTCCTGTTCAATAGTTCTCAAAGCTGTAAAACTGGGTAGATGCATGGACATAATGAAAATGAGATATTGCACTCAGCAGGGCTATCCTGAGTAACTAAACTGCTACAAAACAAACTGTAATGTTGCTAATGAGGTTGAACTAGAATAACTCTGTCTAGGTGAATAAACAGTGGCATGCCTAATGCCCATATCAGCCGGAAGCCCAAATCTTGAGTTTTGTCCTATGTAGGGCCTGACCTGTAGTAATGCCGCTTGCCACAAAAATCAAGGACTAAGCAAAAATTAAATCAAGACAAGGAACCAGAATCAGTGACACAGCTCACAAAATGGTAATATTTACTTTAGGAAGCAAACATAATAAACAACTACATTTAATAAATGATTTCCTGAAGGAGAAATAGATTGCAACTCTAAATGCCTTACAGTAATTTGATTTGTGCATCATCTCTCAGTGTTTCTGTGAGGAAAACACCAGTTTTGCGAGGTGCAGAGGAAAGTTTTGATGCAAAATCAGGGACCTACTTGAAATTCAGGGGTACCCTTGAAAATCAAGGACAGATCTGTGCATCTCTGAGGGATACACTCCTGAGTGTACACACTGGTGAGGCAGAAGGGAACACATATACTGGAACACAGCCTGCCAAATATAGAATGAAAAAAACTCCAAAGTCCCTAGAGGAGAGATAAGATTAAGGGCTTAATTTAGTAGATGATTGCAGCAGGATAGTCACTGCAAAAGCCAAACCTGTCTCTCAGTGCTGCTGCAGCATTTGAAATGGATTTAAGGGCTCATTATTGGGCCCTATATTACAAGCCCTAAAAGGTACAGCATTGGGGGGTATGGACGTATTAATGCATTTAGTCATCATAGCTATAGAACTTTAATAGCAGCTGAATTTGAGATAGTTTCCTATGAATTAAAAAGAGGTGGAAAATGTATGTGAAGATTCAAAAACCCAGACCTGCCCTACAGACCATTCTGCCACTCATGTACCAGATAATGCTTTTTCTCCCTGATTTTTAATTTAACAAAAGTGGACTATTGCTAATGAGCTGGATTTTTAAAGGCAGGATGCAGGCAAAATTTATGATTTGGGGCCACACATGTGCCCCCCAGAGATGTGGCAAAATGATTGAATTCTGTTTTCAAAAATGTTCATGTATTTGCAGAAGTTTCCATCGTTTGCAGCAACTTGCATAAAAAACAACAAAAAAATTATGCTTGAGTTATTTTCAGTGCCTCAAATTGTGGCAATTGCGCCTAAACGTTATATCACTTCTGATGTGGTCTAACTTTCAGGTGCAGTTCATGTAAATGCTACAGAAACGTGCCCCCCCCCCGAGCTTTAAATATGAAAGCCAATGTGTTTTCACTGCCAACACTGAAATGGATTCATACATGCATACAAACACACGCAGCAACACAAATGCAGTAGGTGCAGACACATCATACATGTACATAAACACAAAAATACATGATTAAAATATCACACAGTTTGTAATGTTTTGTACAGTATATCGTGGGCGCCACCCTACCAGAGATCAGAGTTTTCTTTAAGGAGCCGAGACTACTTCAAGGCCAGTCCTGGGTGGGTGGGTGGGTGGGGGTTGACTATAAAGTTTAAGTTCTGAGAAACTTAAATAAAAAACAAGTAATGTTAAAAGATGACACTCATCATAAAGTGCTTAGTCATTTGTAGTGCAAGCTATTATATTTGATGCAGTTGCAATAAAACATTTCATTCATGAGAGTGTTACTGCCTAACTATTTAACATAGAAATGTAGAAACATAGAATTTGTCTGCAGAAAATGCCGACTTTGCCCACCTAGTCTGCCCAAGTGTTCCTTATCTATTCCACCTCTGCACACCCTATCTGGTCTTTGGCGATAGCCTCCACCACTTCTGTTGGCAGTCTGTTCCAATCTAGCACCCTTTCAGTGAAAAAATATTTAATCACATTTCTCCTGAACCCCCCCCCCCCCATCTCCACTTCATCGCATGCGCCCCAGTTCTGGTGCTGATTCTCATTTAAAGGGCTATGTTGGCAGCATTTATACTAAACATAATAGTGTCTGAAGCCACATATTAATGTTATTTCTAGTAAAGCATAACATGCCACAAAGGTTTCAGATAACATTAACTGTGAAGAAGCCCACCGTCAAGTTTTCAGTTTATCTCTAGAAGTCATTGAAGAACTAGAACCAACAGACAAAATGCAGAATCTAAGCTTGGTTGCACTGAATGTGATTGAAACATAAGAACTCTACTGAGGTAGGCTAGCCCACTTGCCTAAGGGTGAGCATACTCCCCACATGGGGGAGCTGGGTTTGCTTCCTGCAATCACAGTTGAGTGGCAAGAGGTTTAGCAGTTTACTATACACAGTACAGGTTGAAGAGGGTCAGTGTAATTTTCTGCTAAAGGGTTACTCTACTGACAGCCAGGGAGGGGGAGTGATTTGGTGGGAAGCCATATCAGGACACCCCTTATCAAGAATTCCTCAGACTCATGGCAGAATACTAGTGTGCATGTGCTTGTTTTTGTTGCAACTGCACCACTGACTGGCCCCCTTCAGCCCACCCTTACTGCCCAGTCCCATCCTCTGTCTTGGACCAACTGGCTCCCATGGTTCCCTGTGGATGACATCCCCATGGGAAGGGCAACCCAGAGGCAGACCTCTGTCACCCCAAGTGGAGTTACAGTATGGCCCGGAAGAGGCAGTCCAGGTAATGGTGTGGGACCTGCGATGGAGTGGATGCATGTGCTTGCTGCACTGGTTTCAGATGCAGTTGCTCTGGCAACTGTCCCATCTGCTTGACTTGAGCTGACACATCACGTGTTCCTGTGAAGCTGGCATCTAGAGGGCCAACCATGAAGTAGGGCAGTTGAGTGGCAAGAGTGACACAGGAGGACTGGATACAGGGAATACATGGAGTACAAAAGGAGCTGAAAAAAAATAATACAAAATGGCATAGAAATGTGGGAAGAGCACAGCGAATAACAGATGTAATGGAATGTACTTGTTAAAACAACATAAAAAACATGGTCACATATTAACAGTGCTCCTATATCTACACAGATTATTGTGTTTTATAGAACAATGAAGTAGCCTACAGGCAAATTGGCACCATCAATGTCTTATACAGGGCAACAGTGCAATTAATATCATACAGGAAATAATGTAATTTACAGGAAAATTCTCCTAGAATTATGGGAAAGTGTCAGAGTGATCAAGGAGTCTAAGAAACTAGTGTCACCAGTTCCTGCTGCTGCTTCTAACCGGGTGAGCCCTACCTCCCTGGTTGTAATTAGACTGCTGTTACAGATTCCACTCTGCTTCCCCCATCTGGGTGGCCTTCACCCCTGGTTACCACTTGACAGCTTTACACTGATCTCTGCTGCTGCACCTATCTGGGTGATCACAGCCCCCCAGTTTCCATTGACTGCTGCTACATTATAGGTGGCCCATACTTTCAGGTCTTATCTACTGACTCTACTGACCCCAACCTTCTGTCACAGGTCCCTACTGTTGACTTTACCTGAGTGGTACCAATCCCTAGTTTAAACATCCATCCTGGTCTCAGTTATTGCTATTGCTACCTCATCAAGTGGCGTCATGTTCCCAGTGGCTCGGCTCTGCAGCCTCGCCCTCTTGCCAGAAGCTGAGGCCCTCTTCCCAGAGAGATATATTCCCTCCCAACCCTGCCAGCATGCCTCACTATGGGTGGCAATGATCATGGTCCTTTACCCATGACCCCTCAGGGTGACCCCAGCCATGCTGTGAGCCTATGATCCCTAGGCATAGGCTCTCCCAATCTATTAGCCATCCACCCAACATTTGGGAGGCTGGCTTCCCCACACCCTTGCTTCATATCTACCACCAGTTGTTTTTGTGTACTGAGTGCATGGTGCACTGAGAAGGCTTTTTTAACCTAGTCAACACCCACACAACTTGTATCAGGGTTACTGTCTCCCATAGGTCTCCCTCCAAAAAGTTATAGAACCATCCCAGACATGAATGTCTAATTCTGGTCTTACGTCTCATATCCAGATCTATCCACCCTAACCCTGGGCTCCTTCTCTTTCTGAGAAGAGCCCCTTCCTCCAAATCTAGCCTAAAATAGTTCATCTGAACATTCAGAGCCCCACTGCAAACAAAGACCTACTTGAAGTGTGAGCCACAGAATCCAAGTATGATATCATTGCCCTGTATGAGACCTGGCCCACTAACAAAATCTTAGAAGATGAACTAAAACTGGGAGATTAGTCTATGTTTAGGAGAGACAGGCCAAAAAAGAAGGGGTGGCGGTTGCCTTTTCTGCACCTCTAAATGCCAGAGGATCACCAAATCCACTCCCCTGCCACTCACCAGCCCTTATGATCTCCTTTGTACAAATATTCTATTTGGCAAAGACAAAATCCTCACAGTCAGCACCATCTACATCCCCCCAGGCCTTGCTGCTGAGGGTCTGAAAGCTGTCACTGAGTTTGGCCTTACCCAGCTGAAGAGCAGGGAATGGCTCCTACTACGTGACTTCAATATGAACTGGTTCACCCAGAAAGCCAACATCACAAAGTGTCTATTTTTAAACCTAGGCCTACCCCAAATTCTTAATGACCCCACTAGTGTGAACTACAAAACAGGATACAAATCCATCCTTGACTGGACTGTGGTGTTGAACCCCTCAAACATCCACAAATCTGGAGTACTCTCTGACTCCATAAGTGACCATAACCAGTTTTCTGTGAGTGGACCACTAAAGTACCATGGGTCCAACCATACTGCATCTATTCCAGGTGGCTTGGTGACTTAAACCTGTAGGCTCTTAACTGTATTATTTACTCCGGGTGACTGATCTTGCCTTAATAACATTGTGCATATTGATGTTGCTTATGATAGCTTTTGCCAAATTCTCATCAGCATCTGTGATCACCTGTGCCCCAGACAAGGGGTAACAAACAGGATGGTGTCTCCAAAGAGCTCCTTGGGCTTTTCAGAGTTAGAGACAAAAAATGGATTCAATTTAAAAACAACAGGGACCCACCCACCTGCAGGAATATCAGACCTCCGCAACAGCTGTAAGTCAGCAGTGTAGAAAGCCAAAATCAACCACATAAAACTTGGCAAGTCCTCTGACAATGAAAAATCCCAAAAAGTATGATCCAACATAAACAATTTTATGAACAGGTTCATGTCCGATCAATCCTGGGTCATAGAAGGCAAAGAGGGGGTTACTTGTGATCCCCAGACCATAACCACCCTGTTCAATGACTACTTCTGGCACCTTGATAAATATAGAAAGTGCCTCCCAGGCTCCCCACTCCTCAGCAATCACCTGGTATCTCGACCTGTAGCCCCTCTCCCATATTCTATTTTAGACACCTCTCCATACATCAGGTGCCCAAATACCTGGGCCGTTCCAATTCCAAACCTCTAATTGGTCCCAATGGGCCTGACTAACGCATAGTCAAACTAGCTGACAAGGCTCTGGTTTATTCCAGCTCCAAAATCTTCAGCTATTCCCTACGAACAGGTGCCTACTCAAAAGTGCGGAAAATGGCCACAATCATTCCTATCCACAACTCTGGCCCCAAACATTTCATCGCCAACTACCACCCCATTTCCCTTCTGGCTCCCCTTTCTAAAGTCTTTGGAGAGATAGTCCTTGACTGGACTACTGAGTACGTCCAGCAGTATGGTCTGTTGATCCATGCCTAACATGGCTTTCACTCTCAACACAGCATAGAGACAGCCTTGGTGAGGCTCACAGACTTTGTACACAGGGAAAAGGACTCGGGTAATTTTATAGCCTCAGTGTTTGTTGACCTCACCAAAACCTTTGACCTGGTTACCCATTAACTACTGACCCAGGCTCTTTCCTCCCTCAATTTTTTCCCGCAAGTCACCTACTGGTACAAAAATTATCTGACCAGCTGTGTCCACAGGATCATAATTGATAACGCTCTCTCTAACTTTCATCAAATCTGCGGTGGGATTCCCCAGGGCTCTATTCTCGGCCGTCTACTTTTTTCCATGTTTCTGAATATCTTACCTAACACCTGCCCATGAACAGAAACAATCCTCTATGGTGATGATGCTGACATCTTCAGGATGGGCAAGGACCTGGCATCCCTGAACAGTGCCATTCAGCAGGATGTCAACCTACTCCAGGACTGGTTTGTAAAGCATAGGTTAGTTCTCAACACCAAAACAACTAAATCAGTGTTTTTTTCCTGGGGTGCACAAAAAAAAAAACAGATCAGTGCCCCCTTCCAGCTCTTTGACTTGGACTGCACGGAGACTGAGCATGTCACTCAGTTTAAATATCCGGATCTGTACCTGAACTGCTCCCTAAACTCCCATGTTAACCACTTAGTAAACTCTGTTCACATGAGACTAGGTTCTTTCTATAGAATAAAAAGGTTCCAAGTCCAAGAAACTAAGAGACTGCTTGTTCGTAGCCTCCTGTTCCCTTGCTGATCAGTGTTGTTGCACCTGCCAGGATCCTATCCAAAGTGTGCACTTCTCTTTCTCCACTCACTGACCCTTAAAAAAAAGGAAAACCAAACAGAAATTTTTCAAACAGGTGGGCCAGGCAGGCATGAGCCAGTGGGTCTCCCCACCTCTTCATGCTGTAAGGACACCACAGCTCCACAACTGCCACTTGGTGGTAATTTTAAGTATACAAAAAAAAAAAAAAAGGAAAAATACAGAACTTCTTTTACTACACCACTTCTTTCTGCCGCAAACAAGTGGAGCACTGTAACTTGGAAGACTGTGGACTGCTTAGAATTTTGACTGGTCCGTGGCTGCCTGAACACCAGTCTGCTTGTTTATTTTATTTTGTATAATTTCTGAGGTGAAAAAGTGCACACCAACAATTATACAAAATAAAATATGGCGTGGTTGTTTATAACTTGATTTTACACACACCTTTGTTGTGGGATGCATTTTATAAACTCCTCGGGCTCCGCCCTCAGGGTTTATGTAGCATCCCACAACTTGGGTGTGTGTAAAATCTAATTACACACACCACCCCATATATTACTCTCTATATTGTAGCCTGCATTTTTTGTAATGTTTTCTGCTCTGTGCCTGTACCTTTCTGTACAACTGGTCACTTGTGATAAAGGCCTATGTAGCTTATCTTCCTCTCCAGTTTAAAACACAAAAATAAACCAAACTAGTCCAGTGTTAAATAAGACACAATTTTAATGAAAGCACATGTTTCTTGCATTATATAACTAATATATGGCTAATAGTAAATGTGTTTCAATTTCAATATAAAGTAGTGCTTCAAGTGGATCATTGTATGGAGCACTTCTGTTTCAAAGTACATGATAATTTAATATGAAAAAGACAAACATCCTCTAATGCAATGCATTACGTACAATATACAGTATGCAACCATCATGAATTACTAATGGATGACTTCCTGTAGTTTTAAAGAGCACTGATTTTGGTACTTAGCTGGTCGCCTGATCACTTCCACTTCCTGGAGTCCTGTCCCCTGCATGCCATGGAAGTTAATGGGGGCAGTTCCCTACTTCTGTTTATTTTTTTTATATTTTAGAGGTCTGTTTGCTTCAAATCAAAGCTACTGCTCAACCAAAAAGAGCCTAGTTAGACAAGCTGTGGCCTTGATTTGAGCCAATCAGGCCTCTAAAGTGTGATCCCTCCCCGTTAACTTTTATGGCATGCATTTCCATGCTCACCAAACTAGAGCCCCGTTTATATCGCAGGGGTGCTTTACTTATGCTCTGCTGCTATACCGCTGTGCTCTATTGTAACCCAGAAAAATTAGGTTTACACCTCCTGATGGTTAAGCACAGTGGATGGCACTGAGAAGAGTGCCCATGCTAGGTGGGCTGGGCATCTATCTGTGCTGGGAAGTTCCAGGCCACAGTGGATCAAGCGTATCAACAGTTTACACTGCAGGATGATATGCTCAATGCAGTACTCGTCCCCACAATTTGACCATCACAGAAACGGGAGTGGAGTGACAGTTAACCTGATACAGTGAGTGTCCACAAAGAAGATTTTGCAGTGCATCAACCAGAACACCTGGGTTGATGCACTGCAAAGAGGGAAGTGTGTTAATGGGGCTTAAGACATCACAAAATGTCTGAGCATGGGACCAGCAATCTAGAATGTTTATGGGACTTGGGGGCCAACTCCAGAGAGCTAAATTATGATACTTTCAGTTCCCTTTGCCACACTGTTAAGAATGTTTGAAATTTAAGTCCTGAACTTCCACTGATGCAAAGCAGTTTAATGACGTTTAGGGACTTTTTCTGAGGAGAGCATATTGGCGTTCTTACTGCAGGACTGAAAGTTGCACTAGGCCTTACAAACAATCTGCAAAGGTGGAAAGCAAACCACATATACGTTTTTCATCCTGCGTAGGGCTCAGTGTGATATAGCCATCATTTCAGTACAGCACAGGGGGTCAGTCAGCAAAAGGAAATAGTATTTTGGGTCATGATAAGCTCAAAGCAGTTAAGCAATTTGAAAGAAAAGGTTAATGGCAAAAGCCTACAGTGAACCTCTTCATTTCATAATTTGATTATTGTATTATAACTATTTAATATGCATGTAACTTTACTAGGTTATTTTGTTTGGGAGTACGCTGAAAATAAGCATGAGCTCAATGATATATCTACCCCTTGCTTTTAACAAACATAATTTACTGCTACTACTGTCAACAGTGCCTTTATTGGACTCAGGTCCTCATGATGGTGTGAGACAATGGCTTTAGCACAATGATGAGTCCTATAAAGAATGAAACATTAAAAGTAAAATTATCTAGAAATGGGTGTAGGGGTGCTCAGTCTGCTTTCAAATTAAGCTGCCAAATGCTTGTCTTGCAGCAAAATACTTATTCCATTAATCTCAACAAATGCCTCCATGGTTTATTTATTTATTTATTTTTTTATTGAACATTTCGGATTTACAACCTTTGAGTCAGAGACTTATTTCCAAAGGCACCACATCATTAGACAAAATACAGCAGGTAAGGTCAACATACACAATTTGGGTACATACATGTCCTCAGTAATAAAGAATGAGATGAAATACAAACAGAAAACATTTAAATATAAGCTGAATTATATCTAAACATCATATTTTAAAAAGTTTTCCTAGAGAATGGCTGTAACTTTAAAAGAAAAAGATCTTGGGCCCAATTCTCAAAAGGTTTAGAATGGCAAACAGTGCTTGCACCAAAAAAGAATGGTACAAGGGGCACCTTGTGCCATACCGTGCACCAGTCCGGATTCTCAAACATGGCCTGCACCACATGGGGGACCACCTGCACCAGTCAGGCCTGTGCCAGTCTTGTGGCAGATGCATGGCTGCACCTTGGCAGATGTGGGCTTGCACAGTGGTAGTGCTGCAATATCCCCATAGATGGGATTCATAAAGAGCCGCTATGGGCACAGGGCTCACCAGGGGTTACACCAGCCCAGAGCTGGTGCAACATCCCATGTGTCACTTACTGAGTGGGAAGGGATCCCATGCCTACAGTTTGAGCAGCAAAACACAGTTCGGCTATTTATTGCTATTGACAAATATGTGAAAGTGTATATTCAATGCTGCTTTATGGCAGCAGTGGGCAGAGCCTGCAGTTGTCTTGTTGTAGCTATGAAAACAGGATACCGATGAGCACAACCTTTGGAGTTGCAGTACACTTCTGAAGCTCCAAAAGTGCTCTGCTAATCCCATACAACTGAATGACTCAACATCCTCCCTCCACAGGTGCATTACTTTTCCTGCCATCTCCAATATTGCCTGTAGAGGTCATGGTGGAACATGGCACAGTCCACCCTGTCCAAGATGGCCACCAAACTCTATTGGGCATGCGCACCTAGTCACACATGTGCAATACAGTTCAGTGGCCATCTTGGACATGGCAGACTGTGCTGTGTTCCACCATGACCTCCATGAGCTCGGCTGCAGTTATATCGACTCTGGCTAGAGTTTATTTTCTTGGGTAACACTATGATGCTCTCTCAATGCACAATAGGAAAAAATATCTTCAGTGGAGAGTTCATAATGAATTTGTATGAAATAGAAACATGTAGAAAACACTGAAGAGGCCATCAGGTAATATAGGGATATTAATTATCATGGTCACGGTCTGATATTTCAGCTATGGCCTGCTTTACTGCCAGTATTATAGGCTCTACAATGTCATCAGTCATGACAACACATAAATAACTTAGATACAGAACTCACCAACCTAGAAAACAAGTAATGCAAGATGCCACACAACGGATAATTGATTGGCAGGCAAACAGAGTAAAAAAAACTAAGATGTAGGGTTGGATCTTCAAAATGCAGGGGATGACAGTAGTTTCCTTCAAACCCCTCCCTTGCACCACTGATTTGGAGTATGATTAAACTTGCAGTAGCCGTGGGGACTCTGGCACCAGGACTCATCATGTATTAGAATCTGGTACACCTGACATTTCCTCATGCGGGGATACAGCGCACCTTGCATTGATCTAGGGGGAACGTTTGACAATTGATCCCTCTGCTTTCAGGTAGAGTCCTTAATAAAGAACAGAATGGCACGGCATGGCTTGACATGACATTCATGTTTTTTGCATTGTTCTATAACTCAGTTCTTCTGATGCCAATGGTGACGTTCTTCTCTGCTGGCTGGTGGCGACCATCTATAAATTGTGATGGGGCTACCTATATGCTTTTGAGATAATGGTTTTTGTGCTACATTGTTTCTGCATTCCTTTTTTCACAAACAAGGCTCAAGGGCAAGGGGTCACACTATGAAGCTGGAGGCAGGGGGACTCAGAAGAGATCTGAGGAAATACTTCTTCACAGAAAGAGTGGTGTATGCCTGGAACAGCCTCCCAGCAGAAGTGGTGGGTGCTAAAATGGTAACAGGATTCTAGCATGCATGGCATAGACACAAGAGGACATTAGAAATAAGACAAGGGAGGAAGAACGGAGACTGAGTAGGGCGTGTGGTGGCACAATAGGCAGGGAAAATAGGGCAGATTAAGTGAGCCAAAAGGTCCTTATATACCAACAACTTCTATGTTTCTAAGTTCCATCATGAATTTGAATTCTAAATGCCATTTAATTATTCATTCATAAAAATGATGCAGTGGTTATTTAGTTTGGTAGCCTGTTGAAGGGGGGCAGCATAAATAAAGGGGTGGAAAGGGCAGACTAGATGGGCCTGAGGATCTTTTTCTGCCATCAAGATTATATGATTCTACGATTCTATGATCAAGACCACAAACTCACAATTAAAAAACAGCACCTACTTTACTTTGCAGTGTGGCTGGTTTTTTTTTCTTTTCTAGCAGTGAAACTTCTAAGTTTAATATTTATTGCAAATACCTCCGTGTTGGATTTGCAATAATTTAAATCCATGAGAACATGCAGAAAGCAGCCTTCCTTTGCTGTGTGTCAAATACTTTCCCCATCTGTGTTTTTTAACTTGGTCTGTATACAGCAGAAGGGCAAATAAAATGTCTCCCCTGTCCAATGTAATATCCAAACTAATATTAACTCAACTGCTTACCTATAACAGAAGGAAGTCTTGTTTAAACTAAATAACTTGCAGTTGGAGAAGTTACTGCAAATAAGTGGCACATGCTCAAACAAAACAAATTTTATATAGTGCAAAAATTGTTCTTTGCTCAATAAAAAGATGAGGAATTCCTATGAGTGGCCTTAGTTTTAAGTTGAAACAATAGTTGCCTAGAATTTGAACCTCAGTTGTATTCACTTGTTTGCTTGATATTTCCACCTGCAAATTAATTTGTTTAAATAAACATCTATATGAAGAGAAAATCAAATCAATTAGTACTGGTTTGGGTGCTACAGTGAAAAGAAGAGATTCCGTTACACTTACCATCATTTCTTTTTCTGTTAGTTTCAATATTGTCACTGGGCTATTAATTTACTGCTGGGTCTACCATGCATCTCAGATAGGGACAGGAACCCCTACAAAGCTGTGACATCGTCACTGAACTCTTACTCCTTCCCCTTCACGTAGATGTTTAACATGGAAGCCTCACTTGTTATTTTTTCTGAGCTGTCTAGAATTCAAGCAACAAAACTTAAAATATTACATTATTTCTTAAAATATATCACAGAGTTTATGGTTCTACCTGCCTAGCAGTGTCAGTGGCTCAGCAGGTTGCACATTCACCTCTGAGGCTAGAAGATCAGAAGGCTTGTGGGTTCTATCCACACACCAGGCACTTGGGTTAAATCCTAATACTGACACTGCAGTGCAGCATGATGGGGGTGCTGCACTCCTGTGGTGCTGTTTTTTGGATGAGACATTAAACAGAGGTCCCATCTGCCTGTTCAGGTCGATGTTAAAGATCTCATGGCACTTCTTGAAAAACTTCCCCCATTCACTAAAAATACCTCGAATAGCTTAACATCCGGTTCAATTTTAGTAGTCATCCATCTGTATCCCCGGACGAGGCTGAAAATAGGCAAACATTTGTCAAGTCCTCCTTCCCGGTCAAAAAATAAATAAAAAAATAAAAAAACCTTAAGGACTTAAATCTTACCAGCAAATGAGCTCTCCTTCATGTTTAAAAGAAATCTATCAACATGACTGAGCCATGTATGTCAGTAGGCATACTCAATGTACCTTGCCGAGTACAGTAAAATCTGGGAAATGAAGGGGCAACATGAGTCTCAGGCCAGGGGAAAAAAACACAACCAGAGATGGAATAAAATAATAAAACTTCCTTTTCCATTCTTGTACCAGGGAGATTGTGCAGCATCCAGCAAGTAGTCAAGTGCACTTGTGAGTGATCACAGTGAGTATAAGTAGGGTGGCGGCTACATGCTGTGAATCAGACCTCATGTGCCCCCCCCTTTGTTTACCTCAATACTGAAGCCAAGGAAATTGGGAGAACCTGAGAAAAGTTGAATACTGAATAGTGTTCACAGTGGTGGTGGTGGTGGGGGGGGGTCTTGTGCTAAATGCTGAGCATGCATATTGGAACTAGAGGAGCTGGCTCCATTAATTTTTTACTTTTAGCAAGGTGAATCAGGAGAGCCTGAGGTTAAGTCAATGAGTAAAATAGCTCTGGTCTGCACTTGGCTGCCCCATGTCCACTGCTGTCTTTCAGGTTTTAGCCTGAGTGTTTGAGATTTTGTTTTAGGAGAATGGGGGGTAGTCACCTGTATTCCTACTGGATGATTTGTGACCAGGGATTCAGGTTTAAAAGTGGCAGAAGACAGACACTATTGAAGAGCAGTTTTGGTGAGCAGATCACTGGACCTGGGATCTTTATCCTTCCTCCTATTTCCAGAAGACTGACTCGAGTTCAACAGTGGCAGCTCCGTTGGATTCTAAATCCAGTGGTGGTGCAGCAGGATCCACAGCATAGCTAGCAGAACTCCTTTGAGTGACAGAGGTGGTCCAGATCCTAGGTGACTTTTTGAAAATCTGACCTCCTCCTTCAGCATAGACTGAGTTAAACAATTTGAGAGAGCGAGAGACCCAACCAGCAAACTTAAAGGTAAATCTGGTTACTTGTCTCCTCATCTGTCTCTCAGGACCTATGCAGCACAGATAAGCAGAACAGGGGGGTACCATCCACATCCAGTACTGACAGTGTAGGAAGAAGACCAGTGAGCATGGTGGAGGGAGGGCGATCACACATACAGGAGGGTCAGGACTAGAACCAGGAGCCAGTAGGGACTTGTCTGTCAGAAGGTACGGCTGGGGACTCAGGAGGAGCTCAGCCAGTCAGACCATGATTATTAAAAAGAGTTATAAAAAATAGAAGTACACTGACTGGATATTCTAGGAGTGAGATTGAAAAAGGAAATGGGGAAAAAAGGTACAGGGTAAAGGCACTGCTCTGCAGTACCTCACCTGCTAAATTTGGCTCAGTCTAATCAGCATGCTGGGGTGCCAATTTGGAGAAATGTTCAATTTGTCCTGACCTCCCAGCTTGGTTTAAAACAAGCAAGATTTTAAGTTTTTTTTTTTTATTTGTTTCTTTACTTTTAACTGGGCTGGAAGGGCAGCAGAAACTGAGCATTCCCCAAATTTTCACCCCTAGCAAGCTGATCAGACAGAGCCAAAACAACAAGTCTGGGGCAGCATCTTTTCCCATTTCCTCTTTTTGTCTGAAAGAATACTGTATTATAGACCCAATCTTATCATATACAAATATATTACAAAGTAAGCCTTCTCACTGGATAAATACACCTTACTGAGCAATAATGAATACCAATAACAGAATGGACATTGAAACACAGGAACATAGACAATGACAACAGAAAAAGGCCACTGGTCCATCCAATCTGCCCATAAACTCTAACAAACCTGGGACCCCTACTGTCCATGCAGGGTTCTAACCCACACTGTCCATCTCCATGCTCCCTGCCATACCGCTATTACCGTGAACAACCACTAAGTCTTTCACTATGTCCCAGCCATGTTTGAAACCATTGATAATTTTGGTGCACACTGCAACAGCTGGCAGATTGTTCCACAGCTCCATCACTCTTTCTGTAAAATAAAACTTTCTCACTTCCCTCTTGAATCTCCCCTCATCAGTTTCCACTCATCCCCCATGTTCTTGATCTGCTACATATGCTAAATAGCTCCTCACAGTTTACCTTGTTCATTTCTTTCAGGAACGTGAAGGTCTGTATCATATCTCCCCTCTCTTGTCTGGATTCCAGCAAGTAAATGCTCAGTGCCCTGGGCCAATCCTCATACAATCTGCCCTGGTGGCCCTGAATCATTTTGGTCACCTTATGTTGCATTGTCTCCAGGCTATCCTTATCTTAACTTAGGTGATGACTCCAGAACTGGGCACTGTACTCCAGATGGGGCCTCACCAGTGATCTATAGAGAGGTAGTAATACCTCCTTCCTTCTGCTGTCAATACCCCTTCCAATACACCCCAACATCCTGTTTGCCTTACTGTAGGCCTTGTCACACTGGTTTGATTGGTTTAGGATTTCACTGATGATGACTTCTATGTCTCTTTGCTCAGAGGTCATACACAGCTTTACCCTCCCCCCAAACAGTACTCACTCCTTGGGCTCTTGTTCCTTATACACATCACCTTGTACTTTCTGGCACTGAATTTCAAGTGCCAAACATTTTACCACCTCTCTAGCTTTTGAAAGTCTCCCTAACCCCCTCCTCACTATCCACCCTGCCACAGAGCTTAGTGACATCTGCAAAGAGACACATCTTGGCCTGGATTCCTTCTCCCATGTTACTAATGAACATATTTGAAAAGGAGTGGACTCATGATGGATCCTTGTGACACCCTACTGGTGACCTCCCTCTCTTCTGATTTGACTCTGATAACCACAACCCTCTGTATCTCCCTTCAAACCAGTTTCTCACCCATCTGTATCTTTTGCTGTACCCAGATCCTCTAGCTTATTCAGCGACCTTTTGTGGGGCACTGAGATAAAATCCTTGCTGAAATCAAAGCAGAGTAAATCCACTGCATGGCCTTTATCCACTACCCTAGTAACCCAGTCAAAAAATACTCTCAGTTTGGTCTGATGAGACCTTCCTGCCATGAACCAATGCTGTTTACTGTCTTGGACTCCAATGCTCTCCAGGTAGTTTACGAGGTCCCCTTTGAGTAGTGTCTCCATTAGTTTACCCACAATAGAGAGAAGACTGACAGGTCTGTAGTTACCTTTATGCACCTTGTCTGCCACCCTTATGGAGCAGGACTACCCTTCAGTCTTTTGGAACTACCTCTGTCTGATCTGAGCTACACTGAATAGCCCTACCTGTGTTTCTGTTACAGTAGTTCCATTGCCAGTTCCTTGAGTACCCTCAGGTGCATCCCATCTGGCCCTTGAGCCTTATGCATCTTTAGGGCTGCTACCCTTTCTAAACCTTTTCACTGGGAAATACTTGCTGCCTCACCTCAGGGATCCCCCTTACGGTTGTCTTAATGCCACTCGCTGGTAGAGGCCCTCTCTCTTCCCTTGTGACTATGGAGAAGTAATAGTTAAAAACAACTGCTTTCTGCTCATCTCAATCAATTACCCCCACCTCCTTCTGTTAGCCTAACAATTCCTCCTCCCCATCTTCCTTTTTCTCCTAATATATCTAAATAATTGTTTTCTTCCACATTACGCAGCTCTGTGTCTACTTTTGCTTCTCTGATCATCCTTTTGATTTCCCCCGTTTTCATTAGGTACTTTCCCCATTCTTCCTTCCCTTGCTTTTCCTTTTACCTGTTGAAGACCTTCTGTTTGGCTCTAACCGGTTCCCTGACCTTCTCAGAGAACCATATTAGACTCTTGTACCTTTTTATTTTGATTACTAATCTCAGACAAGACTTTGTTGCCTCGTAAATGGCCCCATGCTTGCATCCCTTCTTTTCTCCACATCCCTGATGCTGCCCACTCTGGCTAACTTGTCCTGGACAGCTCCCTCATCCGGTTGAAGTCTGCCCTTCTGAAATCTAGAACTTCAGCCTTTGATGAGGCCTTCCTTGTCCCAAGGACCAGGCCAAACCATACAGAGTTATGCTCACTTGTTGAAGACGTGAAGATGTGTTGAAGAAGTTGATCTTGAAAATGTGGTTGAAAAGTAACACTTTTAATAAAAACATCTCATTAACTTATTAGCAGTGTTGGGTAAGTTACTTTTTCTATTACTTTTGGAAACTTGTTCCAGGAAGCTCTGTGCAGTCGCTAGCAAGGATGGAGAAGTACTAGAACAAGTAATACACCTTACAGTTACAGTTACTTATTTCTTTTTATACAAAAGTAATACAGAGCTATAACTGATTACATTTATTTGAAAGTAACTACAGTAGTAACTAACTTCTTACTCTCAAAAAATGTAATCTGTTATAGTTTTTTATTATTTTTGTATTGTTTTTGTATGGAACAAAATACATAACTGTAACTGTAAGGTGTATTACTTTTTCTAGTACTTCTCCATCCTTGCTAGTGACTGCACAAAGGTTCCTGGAACAAGTTTTCAAAATAAATAAAAAGTAATAGAAAAGTAACTTACCCAACACTGAACTTATTAGATTTTCCAGTTAAATAATATTACAAAATTCACTCTAGTTATGGAATCCAAATTAATAGAGGAAAAAAGGTGATCACCTCCTTCTATGATACCTGCATAATGCTGTCCGGGTATTCCATTTGGTACAATAATCATTTTATTTTGTGCCACCATCTTTGTTCAAAATTTAGGGGGAGGTTTGGGCGATTTCAATGTTCCATAATAATTCTTTTTGTGTCCACTGTACCAATACTTAAAAGCTTTTCTTAACTTTTTGACAGTTTTAACAAATCAAAAGCACTAAAGAGTAGGACTTCAGGTTGACATTGAATAAAAGTATTTAATAACTGTGTATGCAGATCAGCCAAATTCTGCCACCAGTTATAAATGAAAGGACAACTCCACAGATTATGAAAGAGATCTGCAGTATTTGCAGTGCTGTGCCAACAATGATCTGAGTATTTAGGTTTCTTTGTTTTAATATTTTTGGGGTAATGTAGGCTGTATTAGTTATTATCTTCCAACGCTTTTGAAAGGAAGAATTGGTACTTCTGGTGAGAAAAGTGAAATGTTAGCCATGTGAACTAAGGTATAAAATAAATGTTTATGGGTATTGCACTAACATATATACCAATTAAATTATGGGGACTAATGTTAAAATGCAGAAAAAGTAAAAAAAAAATGTTTTTTTAAACCATCATGACATTTTCCAGGTTGATATTAAAAAAGTATATTGATATACTTTATTGGTATGGAAAAAAGATATCAGTAACATTTATTTTACAAAAAAAAAAAACACATTTCTGTTGTGATGTAAATATGTATATCAATATAGCTAGAAATAATGCCTTTTTTATATTGGTAACATAATTTCTGCTGTTACATAATAATGATATAACATAACTTAACGACTGGACTCCAAGCTTTCATTTAAAATAAATTACATTACTAGCCTCAACAGTCCCAGGGTTAGACCTTTCAAAAGATATTTTCTTTAAAATGTGATAACTTTGGAACTGTTAGGGCTAGAGACTTTTTTTTTAAAAGAATGCTTTGAGTCAACTAAGTAGCTATATCATTAAAATACCACTACAATGACCATATATTGATATAAAAAAAATGTTTTATATTGATATAAAAAGCATAAAATCATTCATCATTTTTAAAGTCTTGCCATTTTTAACATACTGTATCAACATGTATATGCATGTGGCAACACAGGAGAACTGTATTATTTGTTCAAATCTTGCAACTTTCAAAATATAGCTTCACGTATTATAAAAATATCATATATGATTATTTTTGGAAATGGTCAGAAGATGCCAGCGGTTGTTCTTGTCTAAGAATAAACACACTCTGACATAGAAACACAGAAGCTGTCCTCAGATAATGCTCACCTACTCTGCCTTATTTTCCCCAACTACTGTGCCACCACAGATGCTACTCAATCTCTGGTCTTCCCCCCTTGCCTTATTTCTAAGGTCCATTTGTGTCTATCCAATGCATGCTTGTGTAGCCCCCCACACCAATTTGGGGCTTACCTTAAGTGTCTCCCAGGGCTCCAGCAATGCCCACTGCTAGGTAGACGTCCATTGGAAACAATAAATCCATGGTTATTTGGTGACCTTATTGATGTGCATGAGAGTGTCATGATGTGCCTCCACACCTGTCCCTTTAAGGGACATTGCCAGTGTGTCGTGAATGGCCTAGACTAGGGTTCTGAGTGCTTCAGTTTGTGACCAGCCAGGCATCACCCTGATTTGTTCCACTCTGCTGTCGCTGTTAGAGCAGAGGGACCACTAACTGGTATTGTAAATATTTACTTCCAATTTGTTGTTGCATTCAAATTAGAGTGCTTGTTTTAACCTGTCTTCTTGCAGCTTATGCATCCAAATGGGAGCCACCATGTTAGGTCCCGGACTTCCAGGATTTGGACCAATTGGGACAGAGGGGACCTCAAGAGGTCCTTAGTTCAGCTGCCTTGTGGGAGAAACTGTGAACTCTAAGGTTTGGCACATAAAGGAATCAATGGGAGCACAAGATTGTGATTGACAGCTCCCCCTGACCAATTGGAAAGCAAGAAAAATGAACTGATCTGAGCGTGGAGCAAAGAGCCCTGTTCAGACTTGTGGTGTTCTGGCCCAGGAAAGGCCTAGTTTCCTCTAGCATGTGTCTGTGGTCCCAAATTCAGGAATCGGGTGCTAGAGACTTCCTTCTGCAAATTGAAAGGTTTGCTCAGCAGAGCAGCTGTAATTGTGAACTGGCCTGAAGTCAAACTGAGAAGTGGATGAGTGGATGCTGTTTCCATTTAATGTGTTGAATGCTCAAGGTGGGCCGAGGTCTACTAACCAGGGATGCCTGTTTGCCATCGGGAGTCAGTTGCCTTGTTTGGCCAAGTTGTCAGCCAGCTGGAGGCTTTCACCAGCCAAAAGAACTGAACTTTGCCAAAAGTATTTTATCTGACTTTGAGCTCATGCCAAACTCAGCCCAAGCCATCTATTCCTACACCTGTTACAGTTTTCTTGGTGAGAGACCAGCTTGGGGATCCAACCCCTGCACAGCAAGGTATCACAGATTGTGGCCACCTGGAGGAAAGGCCATGAACTGGAGGTGCGTAGTGTTGGCACAGCTTTCCCATGCTCTTCAGTGCTCTGCAACAGGTCTTCATTTCACCAGGCTATCTTCTACCTACTAGTGCTGTGAGTAAACTCAGGGTAGCTCCCTGCAACAAGCTCTTGAATTATTCTGTGGTACCATCTGATTTCACTCAGTGTGTTTTACAGGGTTTCAGTGGACTAAGCCAACTGGCTAAGGATACAGTTAGTCAAGGTCTTTGTTTGTGCATGTTTAATCATCTTTTCTTCCCATCAAGGGCCCAAATAACAGCTGCAACCCAAGGCACCATTCTAGCTAGCCAGCATCACACTCTGGGTACCCAGCAGTTGCAAGACTGTACTTTAGGGACTAAAGAAATTGCATGCAAATATCCTGGCTAATACCAGCTTAGAAATCATTTATCCAGATCTGCACCCCTTCCTTGTTCACATCCCCTCAATAAATCACATTTGTTGTATCACTGTTAAGCAGACTCAGGAGCAAATTATTGTCTGGTTAATCTTCACTCTGACCTGGGTAAAAACATTTGAAAGTGTATGCTTGCATGTGATATTGCTTTACAGGGGGCTCCAGGTTGTTTGCCAGAAGACCAGACCCTGGTGGTAAGTGCAAGGAGTGTGAGCATATTATTAATGTTCATTGCTAATTGTGTTTCCTGATGAAAAGGGTTGTATCTGTTGCAAAGGTACTTGGTCACTAGATGGACTGGTGGGTGGTTATGGCTTCCCAGAGGACTATACCAGGTTGGATAGACATCCCCACATAACTTACTCTGGGTGGAGGCACCAACTCATTGTGTTTACTGAGGGTAGGGGGACCCCAGTAATTGTTAATTTGGAACCCAGGATGCTCAACCTTGTTTTAGACAGATAGGCAGGTGTAGTACCCCTTGGAATAGCGCCACCTAGTGGTTACACTTGAATGCTGTTACCATTTTAGCCCCCACCACCTCCACTGTGAGGCTGTTCCAGTCATCCACCACCCTTTTGGAGAAGTATTTCCTCACATCTCCTCTGCTCCTCTGATTCCCCCCCAGCTTCATAGCATGACCCCTTGTTCTTCAACATCTTTTTCTAAATAAAATGCTACCCTCATGTACCTTATTAATACCTGTGAGGTATTTGAATGTTTCTATCATGCCCCCCCTTTCCCTTCTATCCTCTAGAGGATACATATTTAATTCCTTGATTCTTTCCTCATAGGGCTTTTGATGCAGGCCCTGCACCATTTTGGTTGCCCTCTTCTGTACCGCCTCAATCCAGATAAGGCTAAACTTCAAACAAATGAAACCCAACAGTTCTTTGTGCTTAAAAATAAATTATTTTATAATCTAGTATTGATTTTTATGGCTGCATGGGTGGAGTTCTGCAGATGTTATGGCATCCCAGAAGGTTTAGTAAAGCACTGTGGAAGCACGTGACCGAACTGCTGTCCGTGTGCTTCCACAGTGCTCTGGCGAATTCCTGTGGTGCTGTTTATGTGGTCCTTCTCCTCCACGGGCCGCATAAACACATCCCCATGGCAGAAAGTGATGACTGCCATGCCCAAGATGGCGACTCTGACTAAAACTGTGCATGTGCGAGTATCTTACATGTGCAGTTCTGTTAGTAGCACCATCTTGCGAATGGCAGACTCTGGTGCAATGAGAGCTACAAGTATTCTTTTACTTACTCTCGCTGCACTCCCATAGCTGTGAGCAGCCATATCGGCTCTGACCAGAGTTTGTTTTTTTTATCTGTGGTTATACTGGGGGTTAACAGGGAGTATTTTAGAAAAACAAATGCTTTTTAAACTTTTATTACTTTGTCAGGCAGGCCCCATGTGTCTTTGGAAGTATTTTTAAATTAAATGAAGCAAGAAAAGAAAACAATTGTTTGAGCTCTCACATTACCAGAGAAACAGGGAGTTTTTGTTTCTCTGACCTTATCAGTTAGCTTTATAATCTATTGTCTGCAGGTTTTAGTTTGGAGCCTGGAGGGAGCAGCTTACACTGTTCCCTGCCAACACTTCTCAGTACTGCTTTTCTGACTTAAAACAAGAAAACTTTGCAGTTTAAACAGTACATGGCTGCTTTCTATATAGTATAACATTTTCAATCACCTTCTAGGTTTTTATCCATTTTTGAACAAACCATCATATTTTAACATTACAGACTGCAACACAGCATGCTACAACAAAAAGTATGGCTTATACATTAATATCACTGTGCTTCATGTTACAGTCATGGCTCAATCTTTTAGGCATTGTTATCTAGCATTTGTATTTTATTTTATCATTTTCTAAGCCATTTTCATGAGCTTGGGCACTTAGAAGGACTGGAAAGGAAACAAAAATGAAATTCAGAGGGAGCTAGTAGGGGGTGGGGTGGGGGGATGGAATTCTGCAGGTGGCCAGCCTGTCAGAACAGAAAGAATATAAAAGGACAGTAAAGAATGGCAATATGCTATTGTGCAAACAGACCTTAGGAGAAAAGAAGATAGTGCAGAGTGCATCTTAGCCCTGGTCGGGTGCCACCCTACCACACCACCTCCACCTTATCTATGTTCTTCTGAAGATGGGGCCTCCAGAACTGGACACAGTACTCAAGTCTTCACCATCGATCTATACAGGGGTAACAATACCTGCCTCTTTCTGCCAGTGATACCCCTTCCTATGCATCACAGCATCCTGCTAACTTTCTCTACTGCCTTATCACACTGCTTTGCTACCTTCAGGTCATCAGAAATGATTACCCCAGATCCCTATCCCATTTTGTGGTTGCCAATACCTCCCCAACCAATTTGTGCATTGCTCCTGGGTTTCTGTGCCCCAGGTGCAAGATTTTGCACTTTGTTGCATTGAAACCCAGCTGTCAAACCCTTGACCAGTCTTCCAGCTTTTTCCGATCGTCTCTCAATTTTTCCCCGCCCCACAGTCTGCCTACTCTGTTGTTGATTTTTATGTCATCTGAGAACAGGCATATTTCCCCTTCCAGCCCTCCTACAATGTTGCTGACAAAGACATTGAAGAGGACCAGGCCTAGTACTGACCCTATGGCACCCTGTTTGTCACCTGACCTTCTTCAGAGTGAACACCATTTACCACCACCCTCTGAGTCCTATTGCTTAGCCAACTTCTTATCCATTTTACTACTTTTGGACCCACTCCTAGGATGCCCAGCTTGCTTACCAGTCTTCTGTGTGGAACGGTGATGAAGGCCTTATGGAAATCCAGGTCAGCCACATCCACTGCTCCACCCTGATCCACTTCAATGGTCACCCAGTCAAGGAACTCAATCAGGTTTGTCTGGCAAGATCCCCCCCCCCATGAAACCATGCTGCCTCGGATCCTGTAATCCACTGGTCACAAGGTATTCCTCAATCATTTCCTTCAATAATGATTCCATTACTATATCCACCACCGAAGTCAGGAAGACAGGTCTATAATTTCCTGCCTCCTCCCTGTTACCACTTTTGTGAAGTGGGATCACATCTGCCCTCCTGTCAGTGTGGCTCAGTTGGTAGCACATCCACCTCTGTGCCAGAAGGTCGTGGGTTCTCATCCCACACCAGGATTGGACTTGTGCCTAAAAACTCTAGCACCTGAGTGCAGTATTAGGAGGGTGCTGTACTGCTGGGGTGTGCTGTCCTTCAGATGAGACATTAAACTGAGGTCCCATCTACCCATCCTGGTGCTGTCCTGGTGGGTGTCCAGGTGGAAGTAAAAGAACCCAAGGCACTCTTCACAAAAGAGACTTTCCCCAGTGTCCTGGCCAACACTCCCCTTCCCATAAAACTGTTCATGCAATTGTCCAGGCTATGTGTGGGTGCTGATTTGCAATATGGCCACCACTACACATTCAGTCACTTCACCACCAGTCTAGCATTGCGTGTAAAGTGCTTTGGGATACATTGTATATGAGAAGCACTATATAAATGCTAATTCTTCTTCTTCTTCTATCCCCAGTACTTCCTCCGTATGCAGTGACAGGCTGAACAGGGCTGTCAGAGGTGCAGCCAGCACCTTCTTGAGCTCCCTCAGTATCCTAGGGTGTACCTTGTCAGGCCCAATTGCCTTATCCACTTTTAGTTGTGCTAGTTCCTTGAGGACTCTCTCCTCTGTAAAAGGACTAGTGTCCACCTCCCTTCTTTTAATGCTTTTGTCCCTTATCTGTGGCCCATCACCTGCCCCTTCATCCAGAAATACTTAACAAAAGTATTTGTTTAATATGTCTGCTTTTTGGGCCCTTTTCCACACAACCCCCTACTTACTTTTTTAGCCTCACTATCCCTCCTTTGGTCTTTCTCTTTTTGCTTATATACCTAAAGAATATTTTATGCCCCTTTTTTGCTGACTTGGCAACATTATCCTCTGTTTGTGCCTTTGCGCTTCTAACTGATTTCCCTGTCTCCCTTTGTTTCTCCTGATATCTGTCTCTATCCTCTTCCTTCTGTGTCATTTTGCACATTCTAGATGCTAACTTTTTTCCCTTACTTTCTCCACTACTTCTTTAGAGAACCATAGCAGTCTCTTTTTTCTCTTTCCCTTGTTAAACTGACAACATAGGTTTGTTGAGTTCTCAAGTCCCTCCTTTATTCTTGCCCACTGTTCCTCAACTCCACCCAATTTCCCTATCCCTGCTGGGGCATCCCTGAGGCATTCCCCATTTTCTTAAAATTGGCCCTCCTGAAATCCAGGACCCTCTTTTTGAGTGGTTTGATTCTGACCCAGTTCTTATATTGAGCCACACCATACAATGATCACTGGTCCCCACATGGCTACCCACTGTGATATCAGCAATACTGTCTCCGTTTGTCAGTAACAGGTCCAGTACTGCCCTCCACAAGTGAGTTCCTTAACTAGTTGCCTGAGGAACGCCGCCTGCAGGAAGTTCAGGATGTCCCTACTTCTAACTGTTGCCACAGCTGGGAGGCTTCAATCCATGTCTGGTAGATTGAAGTCCCCCACCAGCAATACCTCCCCCTTGCTTGCTTTCTTTTGGTTTACTTCCAGCATATCCTTGTCCACCTCTACCCCTATGCTGGAGGTCTGTAAATCATTCCTGTGCTAACTGCAGCCCCATTCCATGTCTACAGAGTGACCTACAGTACCTCTGCTCCTCTCTGCTCCCTTGTACTTCTGTAGCCTTTATGTTTTCTCTCACATAAAGAGCTACTCCTTCCCCCTTTTGCCCTACCCTGTCCTTTCTGAATACAGCATAACCTGGTATGGCTACATCCCAGTCCTCATTTTCATTGCACCAGGAATCGGTAATTGTGACTATGTCCAGGCCCACTTATGCAATGGTGGCCTCTAGGTCTGTAATCTTATTGCCCAGACTTCCATCATTTGCACACATGGCTCTCCAGATTGTACTGCCACACCCCCTCATTTTACTAATTTTCCCTCCCTCATTAACTCCATTATTGTTACTATCTCCTTTTCCTTCTGCCACTTGGAATTTTATGTTAATTGGTTTCTTGTGGGATTTTTCTCTCTCTGGATTCCCACTACTGACTTTGTAAGCCTGGAGGGTGCAGTTTATGCCTCCCTGCCTCATTCCACCTCCCCCTTAGCTAATTTAAATGCTCACCAATGCAGCATTTAAACCATTCACTGAGAATTATGGTTCCCTTCCTGGACGGATGCAGGCCATTGCCCCATACAGGCCTTTATCCCTCCAGGTGAGGCCCCAGTCCCCAATGAATCTGAATCCTTCCTCTCTGTACCATTCCTTCAATCATGGATTAAAGTTCCTGGTGTGGAGAATCTTGTCTTCCCCCGTCATAGAAAAGTAGCATCTCTGAGAAGGTCACAGATCATGCTACTTGCCTAAGACCCATCCCCAATTCCCTGAATTTCTCCTGAACTATTGCTTCGCCATCCCTAGCCAGGACATTAGTCATAGGTTTCATAGTAGTGATCGAGCCAAAAATAGGCGTTAGCCCTTATGCAGCTCACCCTTAAGTCAAAGGGACTATCCACAGATGTTATTTGTTATGCAGAATGAATCCAGATTTTTTCTTAAAAGTTTCCATGTCCCCACTCCCCCACTACCACCCAGGGAAGGCCATTCCACCACCCTCTGTGTGAACCATGTTGCTCTCTTTGTGGTGTGATACATTTCACCCTTGAGCTGGAACTCATGCTTCCTAAGTGCATAACCTTGGTTCTTCAGTTCTTTTCTAGTGTTAATCTATATTGATTTATGGCTATAACCAAAGTGGTTAAGCCAAGGTATCCGGTGAGAAGGGTGATCGCTATTGAGTGCCTACAAAAAGGGTGACTCAATAGCAGTGCATGTTCTCAGGGCTAGTGGATGGGGGGGGCAAATGTGGGTTATAGCAACATCCTGTCACTATATGTATACGCGTGGGGGGGAGAGAGCACGCCATGTGATGGGAGGAAGGGGAGGAAGGGTTTGTGAGGTGTAGCATGATGGTGGGTTGCCAAGCTGGCCATGTAGCATGGGGGGGTTATGGCAGGCTGTGGTTGGGAGGGTGTTGGGTTTGGTGCTGAGCATGTCGGGAGTTTTGCGCCGGTCTGAGATTTTTCTTTTTTTTTTTCACCCTGTGACATGCACCCCCCCCACTGAGTTGAGAATTTTTAGCAGGGGGGGTGCAGGGGGTGCAGCCCCCTGAATAAACCCAAAAATTGAAGTTCCTGGCACCCTTTTCCCGTCCACCAGCAGCGTACATCGGCGAAATGGATTTTTGCTGATGTACATCTGCCCTAATGGTGATCACCTTTCTGCGATCGCCATTATCTCATAAGCCCTTGAGCCACCCATTTCCTAATCAGTGAGTCCTGAAAAGTATAGTACCATACCTGCATCATAGTTGATTGCCTTTCCTTGACAAAACTGTCCCATTCTTTTTTAATGATTCCTATAATTATAATCGAACTCAGGGAGCCATCTAGGGACATTCCTTGAAGCTTACATCATTAGGTTCATTTTCAGCAAAGCAGAAGACTGAGTCTCCAAAAGCTGTGAAATCTCTACAACCACCATCGGCAAGGTGAGAGTGAGGAAGAATGTGGTTTGTCTCCCCCATTCCTCTTCATCTCTTAACCTTTGGAAACTGCGTAGTCACATTGAGTTGTCTGGGAACCTTCCAGATCATTTGGCTAGGAGAGTTACCTTCACATATGAACATGGAAATGATTGTAATTCCCTTTAATCTCTTCACCTTTAGAGTCTGCAAGGACACTTGTATTCTGAGGCCTATATGATCTTTGCCTTGGAAGCCTTCTAGATCATCTGTCTGCCCAAGTCATACAAAGGATGTCCACATATTATCCAGAATGCAGCACTCTGTGATAAGCATGGCACACTTTCCTGTGTGACAAATTTGGGTAATTGCTATTGGGTTACATTGTCATCCTGCAGTGTTCTGCAGCACAGCACTGGCAGTAACCTTGATAAGACTGTTGAATCCTGGCTGACTCGTTTGTACACCTTGACATTCCTGTACCCACTCCCAGAGCAAGACTTCACCTCCAATTCGGGTGTTATTGCTGGGCCATCTTTGAGCCCCAGACAATTGATTTTTGCTGTGAAGATCTTCCTGAGACAGTTGAAAAGGGAACTGTGTAACTCTTTGCTGCCACTGCCAAAACTGCAATCAAATATACCATTCACTGAGCCACCAAAAGTCTGGGGATTGTGAGACATACAGCTAGCAGGTCAAGCTATTACAGAACGGACCATATCAAAATGATCTCACACTTTTGTGACAGATTTTGCATTTTTTATAGAAAGAAAAGGGTTTGCAAATGCCATGGTGCTATTCATTCCCAGTCAAATAAATAGAAATATTTGTGTCACAAAAAAAAAAACAACTCTAGGCTGCATCAGATAATGGCCTTAAAAGTCTGCATCAGTCTTAGGAGCCTGTTTCAAAATTTGTGCAGTTTGAATCAGTTTGCACACTGTCATCTATTTGCACCCTCACGTCGCATTGCACTCTTCTTTCCTTCATGTGCATCAATCTGTACACAATCTGCATCAATTGTTGTGCACTCTACATCACTTTTGTGCATTTGTATCAATTCTGCACAATGTGTATCAATTTGAACACTTGCACCAATTGTGTTGCTATTTATCAAATTGCACCCCTTCACTCTGCAATCATGGCAGCTTTTCATTCTTCACATCAAGTTGAACTGCATCAATTTTTCCTACTTTTGCATCAATTCTTGTGTGAATTGCTCTTTTTGTGGGAAAAAAACACCAAAAATGATACAACTATAGCAGACAAATTGTAGAATTCAGAACAAAATGTGGTAACACAGGCTAAAAGACAAAAAATGTCTAACTCTAACCACAAAAAAGGGCAACCAGCCTACTGGAATCACACCAGATCACTTAGACTGATGAGAAGTCTCCTAAGACCCACCTATGCTAGAGTAGAAAAAACGAGCAGATGATGCCAAGAGGGAGGGAACAGACCTAACAGAGGAAAAACATTTTAAAACTCCTCAAAGACACAGGATAGTGGGTAGACCATCAATAACAAAGATAATATACCTATCTAACACCATTATATACCCAGATTTCCATCAGGAGTTTGGGGTTAAAAAAGCGGTACCCAATTTAATAACTGTAACAGGCAATTCAATTTAAAATCTTGCTTGTTAGAAAAAAAATTTAGATTTTCTGTCAAGAGTACCACAGTAGGAAAAAAAAAAACAACCAGAGTTATGAAATGCACTTCAAGTTGGAGAGCTTTCTGGCTTTGCTGCTTGTCACTATCACACACAAAACATCGGAGGGTTTTAAACTGTCTCTGCTATGGGGGAAGAGTCAGGGTACCACGATGATGTTACGTGTTTGAGGGCGGCGTTCATCCCTATTATGGATGCATGGCTGACCCAGCAGTAAATGAGCAGCCTAGTGACAATGTGAAACAACACAGAAGTACAATTTGTTCTGCTTTCGGCAGCTTGTTACTGTAAGCCGATCTATTTCAGACCGAACACTTTCTGGTGTTGTCTGTCTTACTGCCTATGAAATGTACATACTGTTTGATGGGGATATTGAAGGGTCATGTCCTTGAATAAAGAAGGATGAATACTAAACCTGTCTCCTAAATAAGTACTCTGTTAAATAAAGCACTTTAATTTTCTGTTACTACTATTTTCACTGCTTTTTTCTTTCACTCCTCAAAGCTATCCACTATTTATTTATTTTGTTTTTGTTGGTTGACCGGGTAAGTGCACTAGACAATACACTGCCTATTTTCAGGCACAAACTGGGAGATTACAGAGTTATAGGACAACAGTAAAACAGCAGTCAACAGAAAACAATACAGTAACAGGAAGTATGAGGTACAAAGCATAACATTTTGAGCACTGTCTGAGTCGATGAGTACAAATAACAATGGTAAACTAATTAAGAGGAGACTAACGAATATAATTGTTAAGCCAGAAGAATTCAGAGGTAGGGAGCACTTATTACAATGAGAGTACTATGTGAGTATGAAGCCAGTGAGGAGAAATAACAGTGGAGCAATGAGACAAAGAGCATTGGGAGACAATTGCAAGAGCAGACTTTAGAATTGCTTAAGAATTTTTAAAGTGCTTTTTGAAACAGTAGCAGGGCTAAGCTACTTAGAGGTGAGGTGAGAGGGCATTCCAAACTCTGGGGGCAAAAGTGGCAAAGGCCTGCTCAACTGTTTTGGTGGAGCATCTAGGTACTGTCAGGAGTAACTGTCTGCAGGAACACAAGGGATAGGACTGGTTCTGGGGGGTCAACAAGACTGTGAGGGCAGCAGATTTGGAGGACCTCACATCATCAGTTATGCAGCCAAGTGTTAATTGGCATTGAGATGGAGGGGATAACCAGCCTAGTTTAGTACTGTGTGCAGTGGTGCATTAGCCTGGAATTGGAAAGGGCAAACCAGCAAATATTATTGTAGGAAACATTCCATTTATCTAGATTGGGAGCACTGGACTAATAGTAAGGGGTAAGGCCCTATTTGAGGCTGGATAGTAGGATTCCCTGAGCTACTGCATGCCTGGCATCAGGAATCAGAGATTATTTAATTTTATAGGCCAGCCCGAGTTTGGTGTTCACAGACTTACAGTGCAGATATTTGGATGTGCTGGCTGAACTCAAGGGTGGGGTCCAGGGTAAGACCTAGATGTCTGAATGAGTTGATGGTGGAGAGGAGTGAGCCATTGGAGCAGTGAATTTTCAGGCCATTGAGGCAGGACTTTAGTGTACGTTAGGATCCTAACAGCATGGACTGGGTCTTGCTGGTATTTAGAATCAGGCAATTTGGGATTAGCCAGGTCAGTAGTCTACCATAGTCAGTGTTCAGCTGAGAGATGATCTTGACTATATTGTTGGATCTGGGGTAGAGCACCATTTTGTCGGTGTGTAGGAAGGTGCTGCAGTATGATGGAATTTTGAGTGCATCATTTATGAAGATGGAGAAAAGCAACAGGCTGAGAATGGAGCCTTGAGGCACTCCTACATTGGTTGCGGTTAGTGAGGATTTGTTCTGATTTACTTTGACAAATTGTTACCTCTTTCTTAGGTAGCTGGAGAACCATCTGATTGCTGTGGGAAAAATGCTTAGGGTGGAAAGTTTAGATTCAAGTAATGAGTGATCTATAAGATCGAAGGCTTTGATTAGATCAATAAAAATAGAGCTAGTAAACATTCTCTTGTCCATGCCTAGTTTGATAGTGTTCATGAGTTGGGTTAGTGCTGTGGAGGTGCTGTGGGTCTGTCTGAACCCATGTTGTGCCAGCAGGTCATATTTATTGAGGTGATCTGTGACCTGGGGGACAACAATTTTCTCTAACAGTTTACTGAGAACAGGAAGGATATCTATAGGGCAGTAATTTGGAAGGCTCTCAGGGTCACATTTTTTTAAAGACAGAAACTATTTTGGCCACTTTCCAGTGCTTAGGGACAGTACCAGTGGTTAAAGACATATTAAAAAGTCAGGTTAGTGGGGAGGCAAGGAGTGGGGCAGCAGTCTTGAGTAGCATTGGTTCAAGTCTGTCAGGGCTAATACTCCTGCTGAATGAGATGAAGTTTAGGTGCTTTAGGACTTCACCTTAGGTGACAGTGCAAAGGTAGTAAGAAGGGGTGGAGGATGGGCTAGTAGAGGAATATTCTCATGGGAAGAAGAGGACTGATCTCCAAAACTGTGTAAATTAGCAAAGTGGATGTTAAACACAGAAACAGAAACATAGAAACTGTCAGCAGATAAGAACCATTAGGCCTATCCAATCTGCCTGTGAGCCCTATACTTGTACGCGGCCTCTGACCCTATCTGGTCAGTGGTTTTTCATCACTCCCTCCCATCTCAGTGTTCCATTGTGCCTATCCCAAGCATGCTTAAAACTCACCACTGTGCTCACTCCCACCACCTCTTGTGGCAGACTATTCCATCAGTTCACCACTCACTTGGTGAATAAAAAGTTTCTCACATTTCTTCTGAATCTACCCCCCTCCTTCTACATTGGAAGATGTCTCCCCCTTACACCTTGTTTATGCCCTTGAGGTACTTGAATGTTTCTATCATGTCCCCCCGCTCCCTCCTTTCCTCCAGTGAGTACATATTGAGGTCCTTTAATCTCTCCTCATATGTTTTGTAGTGCAAGCCATGTACCATCTTGGTTGCCCTTCTCTGGGTCACCTCAACCCTGTTGTCCTTGCACACGTGTGGCCTCCAGAATTGCACACAGTACTCTAGGTGAGGCCTTACTAGTGTTTTATACAATGGCATAACCACCTCCTGCCTTCTGCTAGTGACACATCTGCCTATGCACCCCAGCATGCCACTGGCCCTCCCTGCAGCCTTTGTGCTCTGCTTTGACACCTTTACATCATCAGAAATAATAACCCCTAGGTCCCTTTCCTCCTTTATGATTGTCAACACCTCCTCCCCCGTCCTGCAGCTCTTCCCAGGATTACCTCTTCCCAGGTGCATTATTTTGCACTTCATTGCATTGAATTTCAGTTGCCACACCTCAGACCATTTTCAAGCTTCCCCAGGTCCCTCCTAATTTTCTCCACCCCTTCTGGAATATCCACCCTGTAGCAGATCTTAGTGTCACTTGCAAACAGGCAGACCTTTACTTCCAGCCCTTCTGCAATGTTACTAATGAAGACCTTGAACAGGACTGGCCCCAGGAATGATCCCTCAGGTGCCCCACTGGTCACGTCCCTCTCCCCAGATTGGAGCCCATTAACCACTACTCTCTGCCTCCTGTCTGTCAGCTAGCTACTAATCCAGTTTACCACCTATTTCCCCATGCCCAGACAACCCATCTTGTTAACCAGCCTTCTATGTGGGACAGTATTGAAGGCTTTGCTGAAATCGAGGTAGGTGATGTCCACTGCTCCTCCCTGATTTACTTCCTTCATCATCCAATCAAAAAATCTATAAGATTTATTTGACATGACCTTCCTTCTATGAATCCATGTTGTCTTGGATCCAGGGCCCCATTGGACCCCAGGTGTGCCATTATCCTTTTTTTCAGCAGTATCTCCATGATCTTCCCCACCACTGAGGTAAGGCTGATTGGTCTGTAGTTCCCCACCTCCTCCCTACTGCCACTTTTGTGCCAAGGGACTGCATGTGCCCTCCTCCAGTCCTCTGGAACCACTCTTGTGTTGAGTGACTCAGTGAACATGGCTGCCAGAGGCACTGCTAGTTCACTTCGCAGCTGACTTAATATCATTGGGTGTATGCTATCTGGTCCCATAGCCTTGTCCACCTTCAGTTTTGTGAGTTCCTCCAGAACTCTCTCCACTGTGAATGAACTGGTGTCCACCTCTCCCCCCTTTGCATCTGCTACTCAGCTGGGGTCCCTGATCTTCCCCTTCCTCTGTGATTCTGAACAGAAGTATTTATTCAGTATTTCTGTCTTGTCTAGGTCTCCCTCCTTATACTCTTCCTCTACCTCTTTAAGTCTTACAATCCCTCACCTAGTTTTTCTTCTTTTGCTGATGTACCTATACAATGTCTTGTCCCCTTTCTTCACTGTCTACACTAATCCCTCCTCTGTCCATGCCTTTGCACTCCTAATAGCTTTCCCTGCTTCCCATAGACACTCAAGATACACCTCCCTTTTCTCCTCCCTTTGGGTCCCCTTACACTTTCTGAAACTCACCCTTTTAGCCCTTACTTTATCTGCCACCTCTTTAGAGAACCATAGTGACTTTCTTCTTCTCTTCCCTTTGGACACCAACATGATGCATTGGTTCGTCACATCTACTATGGCACCTTTCAGTTTCCTCCACTGCTCCTCAACCCCCTCTCTTATCTTTACCTTTCCTAGGGCTACTCTGATACACCTACCCATTTCAGTGAAGTCTGCCCTCCTGAAATCTAATAACTTTGTCCTTGTTTAACTTGATTGTATTCCTGTCTCCATGCTAAACCTTACTATGTGGTGGTCGCTGGACCCCAGCTGTACTTCTACCTGAACTTCTGTGACTCTGTCCCCATTGGTCAATATCAGGTCCAGAATCACCTTGTCCCTGGTGGGATCAAGCACCAGCAGCCTGAGAACTACCCCCTGTAGAGAATCTAGGCTGGCTCTGCTTCTAGCTGAAGCAGCTGCTTGGGTGGTCCAATCCATGTCTGGCATATTGAAATCCCCCAGTGGTAGAACTTTACCCTTTGATGCCATGTCGTGTATTTCATCCACTAATCTATTCATTCATATGGACAGCATAAGGGAATATGGACATATCCTTAAATACAATACCAAGCCCTGAAAAATAACTATTTCAAGATAATAATCAGTTTGTACCTGAATCTAATGGAGGCTTCTCTAAAATGCGAATGCTCTTGATAGTTTGCTCAGTATCCACTTTGATTAGATCAATGGCATCAGTCTTTCTTCTGAGAGATAAGACCTTTGAACCCTCACTTCTTGAATGCAGCTCAGGCTTCTTTGGTTTGCTTTGACTTTCCACCGCTGGTTCAGTCAGGTCCAAGAGATCCAAACCTGTGGACAAGACTGCACACAACCAGAAAACAATCATGCGACTTGAATTAAAGATGTACAGCAACTTACAATGTATTTAATTTCATTTAGATATATTTATTTATATATTGTAGAAAAAGTACAGCATATTTAAAATGTTACAGAGGCTTACTAGTGTGTTACATTTTAGAGCTCATTTCACTGTTGCCTTTTGCATGCCCTAGACCTAAAACATTCTGATAATATATAAGACAGTAGCATCTAGTTAGTTCTCCACCTGCATACTGAGATCTAACTTAGCTGGTAAACAAAAACTAAATAACATTGCTGGTCATGATAAGAAAGTAGTGAGAAATGTATTTAATTGCAGTTCTAGGGAGTCTATTACACTGCAAGTGTCACATGTACTTAAGGTGAGAGAGCTGTAAACTGAAGGTGAGCTGTACTGGCTCACTAAGTGGGTAAGCGGTGACATGCTTACAGGTGTGAGAGACACTACAGTCTCCATATCCATGCTTTACAAAACAACAAAGTTTGATGACATAATAAAAATTAATTTAGCAATACAAATCTTACAAAATGTAAAAGAAATGGACAATCCTGCTTGAAAATCCGCGGTCATTAAAGATGCAGTAGAAGGGGCTTTCTGAAGGGCATTAGGTACGTTAGTAAAATAAGTAAACACAGGATGTCACTTTGGTTTGATGGTCAAGTGAAGGAAGCAAGCAAGAAAATAAAGCTTTTAGGACCCACAAAGAGGAACAATCAGAGGTCAGTAGGGGGGCTGTAGAAGGAAAAGCTAAAGATTAGCACACAGCTCATCAGAAGGGTAAATGCTAATGCCTAGCTAAGAATAGCAGAGAGGGTTAAGGAAAATGATAAGACTTTCTTCATGTATGTCAATGAAAATTGACAGCTAAATGATGAGATAGAAAGGATGACAGAAAGCTCCATGATCTTTGACATAATGAAGGTTAATTATATACAAATGGAGTACATAATAGGAATTATTGATTATATATATTTATATTCTTAGAAATCAGTGACGGGGTCTTCTTTGGAGTTGTCAGCTTTAATAATGCTTATCCTCCCCTACCATCACTTCCTGTCTGAAGCACAAGGTAAAACTCCTAGCCAATGCCTCATAATGATACACTCTTCAAAGGTAGAGAAGTATGTCTCACCATATGTCGCCAACAGTCTGTTGTAGTTCTCTTTACATGGGCTCTGTGGGCCTGTGTAAAGAAAATAGATTATGTTTGACCTTGTTTGCTCAGGGAAGACGGTGGAATGTATGGTAGAAACCCCCAAGGAAGACCCCACCACAGATTTTTCAAGACTTTGGAGACCCAAAACCATGTTTTTCTCCTTTTGCTGCTGGGGGGGGGGGTTAAGATGGGGAGTTAGGGTTCAAAATTCTAATGCCACATTTTCCTACTTTTGTGGCATTAAATGTGATTGCTAACTGGTGAATGAACACAGTTTGTGCAAATAATGTCCTTTCATTTTTTTAGATAATAGAATCATATCCTCATTCACGTGGGACCTGTGTGAACACATGCAGATAGATACTGATGCATAGGGCCCTCTGGGCCCTGCACACAGGGAAGACTCTGTCTGTGGAAGTGCAGGGCCCTGCATGCAGCAACAGATGTAAAACATTTGTGAGGCTGTCTGGTGGACTACAGAAGAGCAGGGCCCTCTTGGTCCTGCGCTTCCATGTGATCGCAGACACAGATGCACAGGGCAAAGAATCCATCTCTCAGCTAAAGCACAGGGTGCTCTGGCACCCACAGGTGCAGAGGTGCAGGGCTGTATGTCAAGAGAACAGTTCTCTTCACTATATGGTACTTGGACCTGTGCGAACAATACTACCCCTACCCTTTCCAGGCTGAGGGTTGTGTTGCATGACATCACCACCCCCCCAACCTCAGCCCATTCAGCTGGGTCACTGAGCTTGCCCCCAAACTCAGCTCACCAGCATGGGATAACAATGCACTACCCACTGAGGTAAAGGCTAGCACAACATTTCTTAAGAATTATTATTTTTAACAATTTTGACCCCAAATTTTCAAGATAGTCATTTTATGACTCCCCTTATAAACACGATATGTGGCATTTCTAGAATGTTAAAAATTAGTGAAGTTCTGGGCGAGTGTTGAATATTTGGAAGGGTATCAACAGAAGCAGTACCAGGGCTGGGCACCCTGAGCCACCTAATATATAGTACGTATAAAATAAATACATTGGTATGATAATGGCAGAAAAAAGTCCAGTGGTCCATCCAGTCAGCCTGTGGTTTAAAACGTCACATCTGACAGACAAAACGTCAGCAGTACATCAGCACCATCCTACTGAATGCTATTAGGAAGCAGTCTAATTATCACTTTAGAGCCTCTTTTATATATTTTGAGAACAAGAGTTCTTTACGAAATCAGATCTGATTGCAACAATTGAACAACTGGAATTACAGCAACATGTGTGTGAACTGACATGAGGATGAAACTTAGTAGATCTAGTAACTGCCTTAGATACTCTCAACATAAATATGTGTCACACTGGACCCCATTAGGCAAAAGTAACCACCAAACTATCTTACTTAACCGAAACAAACATAAAAGAAGGAGTGAGGGCATTTTGAAGTGTTCCTGTACTTGAAAGCTAACGTAGGCATAATAAGCAATGAATTTAAAAAATATAAACTGGAATGAGACCTTATCAAATAAAGGAACCAATGAAATGTGTGTAATAAACATATTCCCAAAATTAAAAAAAAATACAGTAATATAGGGAGAAAACCAAAGAGGCTTACTAACAAAGTCAAAAACTTAATTAATATAAAGAACAGGGCTTATAAAATGCATACAAACAAACCCCTAAGAAAATGCATCATGGACCAGGTATAAAGTCCTGTTAAAGAAAACTAAATATGCTATCAAAAAAGTAAAACAAACTGTGGGATTACATTTTAGAAAAAAGTGAACAAATCAATTAGCAAGGCATTTTTTAGCTATATAAATTCAATCAAAAATCTGAAACTAACAATTGGCCCCAAAACGGATGATAATGCCACAGTAACCAACCCAAAGGAAATGGCTGACATTTTCAGGAAACTATTTTGTAAATTATACGCAGGACAAGCAAAACCAGTACTTCCAGTTACTATTTCAGATAGTCCCCTTATATCAATCCATGAAGAAACTATCATAAAATGCCTACAAAAAACTAAAACCAGACTCGGCTGTAGGTCTGGACAACATTGTAGGGCAAACTCTCAAGATCTTGCTCAGCTATATTATTACTCCACTAAAACTAATCTTGGAGGAGTCAAACTCTGGAAATATCCCTGTAGACTAAAAAATGGCAAATGTGACACCAGTATTCAAACAAACTCTGGCCAGAGCTGATAGGGCTGCAGCTGATGAATTTTGGATAAACATATTGAATGTTTGTTTTGTAATATTTTTACATCAGATTTTCAACAAAGCCTTGATATGACACTGCCTCGTGAGGAAGGGCAGAGAAAATGTTCAACTCTTGGCCTAAAGATGATTTTGTGCAAGGATTGCAAAATCAACAATCCAGATGCAAAAATTGCATTTTGGGCAGGAGTTTACAGTAAAAATGACAGCTGTCACATTCATGATGTGCTGTAAAGATATGGCTATATTGTAAATTTGGGTTAAAATGATTAAAAATTACCAAAGTTATGAGCCTGCATTCACAAAATTAAATGCAGGCTCATACCTGTATTGTTTTTAATATTTTACACCAAATTTTCAACATTGCCTTCTTCATGAACAAGGGCAGAGAAAATGTTTAACTCCTGCCTGAAAGATGATTCCATGTAGAGACTGCAAAATCACCTTTTGGGACATAAAAAAAAAACATTTTGGCCAGGATTTGAAAAATGACTGCTGTTTCATTCATTAGGTGCTACAAAGATATGGCTATGTTGTAAATTTGGGGTAAAGATATTGAAAATGATCAAAGTTACAAGCCTACATTTGCAAAATTCAACATAGGCTCATAAAGTTATTATTTTTAAATATTTTTACACCAAATTTTCAACATAGCCTTCCTATGACCCCACCTCATGAACAAAGGGCAAAGAACATTTTCAACTTCTCCCTGAAAGGTGATTTTAACTCCTTTCCAGACAGTGATTTTGCTCAGGGATCGCAAAATCACCTTTTGGGATGTAAAAAAACATTTTGGCTATGATTTGAAGAATGACAGCTGTACACTCATGAGGTGCTGTAAAAATATGGCTATGTTGTGAATCTGGGAGAGAAAATTGAAAATGATCAAAGTTATGAGCCCGCATTCTCAAAATTCAACCTAGGTGCATAACTTTGTTGTTTTTTAATATTTTTCCCCAAATTTCCAACACATCCATCTTATGACCCCACCTCATGAACTAGGGCAGAGAAAAATTTCAACTCTTGCCCGAAGGTGATTTCATGCATGGGCCACAAAATCACCTTTAGGGACAGATCTACCTAATGGCAGTGCAATTGTTCAAGAGTTAGGATCCCAAATAAGGCATTTTAACAATCTGGGCCAAAAATATGCACACATGTTTAAGTTATGCCACTAAGTTCAAAACCACATTGAAATACATTAAGCCGCATACTTGTTTCTTCAGTTTGCGATCAGGCTTTGAAATGTGAAGATGTATCTGTGGTCCAGAGAGGACTATGGCGTTGGACCCTGATGGGTAAATAAGGGCTGGGGGGTCAGGGTGGTGGGTGCATAGTGGTAGGGTCGAGTGGGGGTGGGCAGTTATAGCCACAAAAGACATTGGTGGACTTTCTTTTTGGAGAGTTTTAAGCAAACAAAAAAAATGCACAGAGGATTCCTCGTTGGGACACTGGGTGATTTTGGGCACCCCTAGTGTCACTCTCATGTTTCTGGGGGAGTGGATTCTCAGAAGGAGGGTTGGGTGGAGGGATAGCTCCAATTTGTAAGAAAAAAAACAAATGGCATAACTGCACATGCTCGGTAGTGGGGGTCGCTTGAAAAAAAATTGAGGATTCCACATCGGGACACTGGGGGCATTGGGCACCCCTAGTGTTACTGTTATGTTTGTGGGATCGGGTCTGGGATGGTGGGTGCTAAGAGGGAGGGCGGGGTGGGGGATAACTCTAATTTTAAAGAAATAAACAAAAAATAGTACAGTGTGAGTGGATTGCTCCACAGACATGGAGGCGACTGTGGTGTAAGTCCAGCACGTTGTTCATTCGCAAAGAATGCAAGGAGTGCAGGAGTCCTTTTTTGAAAGCATGAGGTCTGCAGGACTCCACCCAATGCAGCCCTAAAAAGCAAGTAGATCAGATCCAAATAACTATAAGCCAGTAAGCCTCACTTTCATGCCAGGAAAAATGTTCAAAGGCATCGTTAAAAATATGAGGACTATAAATATCAGTGTTGATACGCAACAATATGGATCTTCATCAGGGAAATCTTGCATAATCAACATGCTATGTTTCTATGAAAAAGTAAACGTTATGCTGGACAAAGGAATACCATGTGACATTGTATACCTTGACTTCTCCAAATGCAGTTGATCTTGTGCCACATTGGACAATAATAAATAAAAATGAGTAAACAGAACATAAATAAAAGGCTTAAAAATTGGACAAGAAACTGGCCAAAAAAACAGATCATAGTGTATTAAAAAAGGCATTTATTTCAGACTGGGGGTATGCAATATGTCCCTGCAATGTGTGCTGTTTTATCCCACTGAATTGCTGATGATGCTGATGGGTAAAGTAAGGGCAACGGCAGGTTAAGATACAGAACAAATGCTGATGATGCAAATACAGTCGTGTCCCTTATGATTAGAGATTGCTGAGAAGTATGTGTGGATCATATTATTTTATTAACTATTTATAGAACTGGTATTGTCACTGTGGAAGGGTGCACTTGTGCAGTTGGCCAGTTGCCCTACTTATCTTAACAGGTATTAACAGCTGACGTTTCATTTCAAAATAAACTTTGCTGATCACAGAAACGCTTACAGTAACTGATATAGTTTATGGAAACTGAAACAAGTCAGCTAGCCAGATAATGTAAAGTATGCAAAAATCTATTACAAGGTAGTTTTTATTTGCATGGAAGAAATGTCTCCACTGCACTTGTACATGACAGCCCAAACAAGCTACTTGAATGCTAAAGCTACCAACTATCCCTATTTTCCCAGGACAGTATCTATTTTAGGCAGCATGTCCCAGTGTCCCCACAAGTTTTGCAAAATGTCACTTTTGTCCCAGTTTTTGCTTACTTGTCCCAGTTTTGTCCCCCTTTTTTTTACTGACTGCTAATCCATGAGTGACAGTTATTTTAGCACTACTGTGGCACTGCTCGGTCTGGACAGCAGTTTGCAACCTCAATCCCTGCACCTGTGTTGCACTGCAAGCAGGTCAGTTTGAGCACAGTAAAGCATGTTCCTTCCTGTTAGCTTAGAATGGGTAGTAGTGCAAACAAACACATGTGGACGTCTGCCTGCCAGCAGCTTAGAGGGACTCCAGACAGAGAGGAGACCGGCAGCAGGGAACTAAGGCACCTGAACCTGATCAGCTGTAGGGCCTCAGAGCCTGCCCTCCCCCACAACAAGCTGGGCCCCCACAGTGGAATCGTCAGCAGACAGGTAAGCCTGCTTTAGCCAGGAACCAGCAGCTTTCCTTTCCCTGAACCACCAGACGCCAGCCTGAATTAGGTAGCCTTGCTGTGAGACGCCTGCCCAGACCCCTTTGGAATGTAGAGCTGCTCAGATTCAAACTTGGCACCATTTTGGGAGTACCACGCCACCTCTGTTGGCATAGCAATGCTGATAGTCTTTTAAAACTTCTTAATCCTGGACTTCTGCTGTATGTGTGCTAATTCTGGAGTGGTGCTTTAACTGCATGTCTGTGCCAAAGTGCCTACAGAGCTTAGAATTCAGCATGTTTGTGCGTGATTCTGCAGGGTGCCTTAACTGATTTTGTGCCTGAATCCCATAAGTGTTCCTGAAGCCAGCAGCAGCTGGAGAGCCTAACCAAATCGGGTGGGAGCCTTATTTTGTTTCTACATGCTGCCTTGATAATTTACTTGATAAGAAGAATTCAGGAAAGTTGCTTGTTATTCTTTTGATTAATTTGTGGCAGCAAATCCTCCAATAACTCATGAGAAAGCCTGATAATTTACTGATAATTTTGATTTTGAAACGTGCAATACCCTTAGTGCGCCTGAATTAACTGCTGCTGTCTTAAAAGTACAAACCCCTGTTTTTACTTAGGGAATAACTGACTCCTCCTTCAACCTACCTGTGTCCTGTATATACATGCCATCATCTCTCCTCTTTTCCTCAGCAGGTCGTGAGGGCCTCAGAGCCTGCCCTCCCCCACAGCAAGCCAGACCCCCCACCATGGAATTGTCGGCAGACAGGTACACCCACTTCAGCCGTGAACCGGCAGCTTTCCTTTCCCTGAACCACCAGACACCAGCCTGAATTAGGTAGCCTTGCTGTGAGACTCCTGCCCAGACCCCTTCGGAGCATACAGCTACCACGCCAGTGCTCTGCGCCAGCTGCCCCACCACCACCCTAGGTCAACTTGGCCTTATATAGGCCGGCAGGATCACGTGGTGCAGTGATGCTGAATGGGAAAAAAAAACTATCTGACCTTTTTTCCATTAGCAGCTTATCTGCTCTCGCCTCTAGTGGCTGCCACTGCCTCTTAACACTGATAATTGTGTCTCAAAAACCAAGTCTTGTCTCCTGGCCACTTGATACTCCTGGATTACCAATCTCTAGGGTGCTCTTAGGCATCCAACTAGCTGGGAGGTCTAAATTTACTTTACTTCTGTTAGATGCACAGTGTGTGATCTCTGAAGCTGAGCTCTAAAAAGTGTATAATTTGTCTTCCTGCAAGCCTGTGCCCCGTCACTAGCTCCTGCGCACCTGCATCATAACCCACCTTGCTAAGACTTACAGGAACACAGTCTTTAAGCATTAGGGAAGTGTGACATATGGCCATTGTCACAACAACTCCCTGTGGCACTTAGAGGACATCTGTCCTTAGCAATGCCCCTACCATATTTGATTAGGGGGATAATGGGATGTGTACACATTGTCTGTGCCAACTCCTGCAGACCTTGGCCGAGGTGCACATTGACTGCACTAACACCTGTAGACCTTGGCTGACTTGCTGTCCTATAGGGTTCTTTCACTGACCCGGTGACTTGCCTTCACCTGCTGCTTTCACAACTGGTGCCATAGCTCTACCTGCACAGGCAAGGGACTTAGCCAGTAATCAAGGTCCTCTGGCCACCCTGCCCTCCTTCAAGCCCCCCCACCTGGCTATCTGCCAAAGGCTTAAAAATAGCACACCTGAATGTCTGCAGTATCCTCCACAACCTAGCAGAACTAACGGCCTGGGTGGCCCACTACAACCCTGACATTATGGGGATTTCTGAAACTTGGCTGAAGCCTCACATACCCAACTCCTTGTGTGCCCTCCCTGGCTACAGCCTCATCTGGTGTGACAGGGTAGGTGGTAAGCATGGGGGTGGTGTGCTCCTCTACTATAAGGTGCACCTTAACATGTCGGCTATTGTTCATACACCCCCTGCATCCCCAGCCTGAAAATTCCTTCACACCCTCCTCCTGCTTGGGAACACAAAAAAGGTGCATCTTGTCTGTGCCTACAATCCTCTGAAGTGTGGCGTTCTAGGGCTCTCCTCTCTGCTTGACACCTTAGGGACAAGGTTGGCTCAAACGAGCTGCTAATCCTGGGGGACCTTAACCTCAATTGGCTGGGTTCCAATACCAAGCAATATGAGCCACTTCTCTCAGGCCTTGCTCTCAGCCAGTTCATTATGGCACCTACAAGGCTCTCCTCCTGGGGGGATAAAGGATCCCTTATCGACTGGGTGCTGAGCAATAGACCGGAAATAATTATTTACTCAGGAATACTCCATGACATCATCTCTGATCACTCTCCAACTTACTGCATATGGGGCATCTCCCCACCCAAAATCCCCAGCAAAGTGATCCAGATGAGGGACTATTGCAAATTTATACCCAGTGACTATCTTGAGGATCTACGACACGCTGACTGGTCTAGGGTCACTGCCACCAATGACCCTGTAGCTGCCCTTGATCATTTCCTTGCGGTATTTGTTCCCTTGCAAAACAAGTACGCCCCCTTATGAAAAAGAGGGTGAGGGGCACAGTCACAAAGTGGCTCCATGAGGCCTTTTCTCCCTCATGAAGCAGAGAGGCAAATGCTGGGTGAAACACAAGGTCTCCCACAACAATAACTACCTCCTTGAATATCGGCTGCTCAGAAACTCTTGTAAATGAGCCATCCACACTGCCAAGAGTGAGTACTATAAATCTGCCCTGCTAGTCTCTGCCAAAAATCCTCTGAGTTTCTGGCAAAATATTAAAAATCTGGTCGGAGGGTCTGCAAGGGAACAGGTCGCCGACATGCATATTGGTGGGGCCAACTGCAATAACCCCCAAACTATTGGCAATGTATTTAACTCCATGTTCTCTGACCTGCCTGCTCCCCTTTCTTCCCAGCACCCTGCCCCTAAGCCTCTGAGTGGGCACACCCCTCGACTGCACCTCTACCTCAAAAGGGTCTCTGTTAGAGAGCCCCAGGAACTACTAGCCAGTCTCTCTCCCCCTACACGGGGGCTGGACAAGACAGCCTTGAATCAAAACTGCTCAACCTGGGGGCTCCCCTCCTTGCCTGGCTGGTCTCTCACATCTTTAACACTTCTCTTATCTCAGGGATCATCCTTGATCCATGGAAGGTGGCCAAGGTTGTCTCTGTTTACAAACATGGTGACCCCAAAGATATCAAAAACTATCACCCCATTGCCATACTTTCTGCAATCTGTAAGCTCCTTGAAAAAGTAGTTTCCATACAACTCTCCCACTACCTTCAGGGACATGCTTTTCTCTCCCATGCTCAACAAGACTTCAGAAAAGGGGACAGTACATCAACTACACTTACTGTGGTTACCTCTGAGATCAGGTCCATGACTGATCAAGGCAAACTGACTGGTGCCCTCTTCGTCGATCTCTCAAAGGCTTTCAGTCAGGTTGACCATTCCTTCCTCTGCTCCACTCTTCAATATCTTGGATTCTCCCCCGAAGTCCTTGCCTGGTTCTCCAACTACCTAGTGGACAGGCAGCAATACACCAGCATCAACTGTGCCCTCTCTGTCCTCTCCCCAGTTAATTGCGGGGTCCTCCAGGGATCCATCCTTGCACCCATTCTGTTTTCCCTATTCATTAATGAACTGCCCTCTGTCACAACCCATGGGTACTCCACCCTATATGCGGATGATCTGGTCATCCTGACCAGTTCCCCAGATATTACTGCCATCAATTTCAGGCTTAACTCCAACTTCACACTTATCCAGAACTGGCTAGAGGGCCACAAGCTGTCCATCAACCTGAAAAGGACCCAGGCAATGCTCTTTGGCTCTGTGGCCAAGACCTATTCCTGCCCTGCTCCCCTAACCATCTTTTTAACAAATGGCTCCCTCCTACAGGTTGTGGAGTCCATCAAGTATCTAGGAGTTACCCTTGATCCGCAACTGTATCTCACCACACACCTTCAGAATATATGTAAGGCCACAAATGGCAAGCTCAGACTTGCCTACAGAGCCAAAGGTTGCCTCACCCCGGCTGCATGACTCGACCTAGCCAGGGGGATACTTCTTCCCATGCTTTGCTATGGGCTCGTAGCCTTTGCCCCAGTCCCGAATTCTAGTCTTGCAAAATGGGACACTGCTTATAACAATATATGCCACTTCGCACTCTCTGCCCCTTGCCTAATGCATCACTGTGAGCTCTACTCATTGCTGGAATGGCTCCCATCTGAAAAGCACCAGATCTTTGTCCTCAGCAACTTCGTAGAAAACATAGTTAGAACGGCCACTCCTTCTGCACTTGCCCTTCCCCTCAAACATGGAATCCCAGCCTACCACTTAAGATCCAGTGCTTCACAGGACCGCCTGGTTCCCAAGACCTGCACCCTTACGGGGATTGGACCTTCTCTGTCCACGCGCCTAGACTGTGGAACTCCCTTCCTGCTTTAGTTCATGCCTATCTCTCCCATCCATGCTTCAAAGCATCCCTCTGGAGCTTCCTCAAATCAGCCTCTGCCTGTCTATGCACCATATAGACCCCAGCAGAGCCTCTCCCTCCCTTTTTCGACTGATGGAGGGTGACGGCCTGAGGGTCCAATGATATTGTCTGATGTTTACATTTCTGCTGATAACCTGCACAAGGCACTTTCTGCCATCCTGTTTGAAGGGGGCAATGTCATATCTATACCTGTCTGTCATTTCGATAATTTGAAGTTATTCTACATTTTGATGTTATTTAGATGTTATTCTACTTATCAATTCTATTATGTATCTTGCTGCTATCAGCCTACTTAACCATTTTATGCCCGATGTCCCATATGCTGTATCACCTAATGTCTATGCTGGAGACTCCTGTATGTTACGACTCTGTATGATGTATTGTATGTACCCTGTAACCCTCCTGGGTTGCACCTGAAAATAGGCACTTGGCTGTCTAGCGTGCTTACCTGGCAAACAAAAGCAAATAAATAAATAAATTGAAAACAATGTCCACAAGGAAATTTTCCATTAGTCAGTGGTCCCAGTAAAAGTTGCTTGGGTCTGCTGGATGGAATATAGTGTGCAATGTGTATTAAGTTATCCTTTATAATGTAGTTTTCTTTGAGGACATTAATGGTAGGTTTCTAAATTGGAGATTATTAGTGTTCCCCACCTGCAAAATATGCCAGTACCCCATCACTATAGTTTTAATTTCTCCACTCAAATGACTATAGGCTGTCAATAATACTGCTCTGTCCCGAATTTCCTTCTCCGACTTGGGTTTTAAAAGTTCACTTCTTGGAATCTGTGAGACCTCCTGGGCTGCATTCTGAACCAATGAACCACTGCATCCCGAGAAACAAACTGTGTGGCTAGCTCCTCCAGGACCCTAGTAAATTCCTTTTCCTCACTACGATTGTGCTTAGCTCTGATTATCTGTGATTTAGGAAAGCTTCTTTTAAGATGTGGGTCATGGTAGCTACCCTAACGTAATGTAGTGCTCTGGTCAGAATCTTTCCTAAAAGTGTAGCCTCCAGTCCATCTCCACCTTTATAAATTAATAAGTTCAGAAGTGAAATCCTGTCATAGTCTGCTGTCACAGTGATCTGTAAGTTCTGATTCCTGCTGCTAAAGTAGTCTCCAAAACTTTTCAGATCTGTTCTACTGCCTCTCCAGATCATCACTATATAATCTATAAAATGTTTCCAGAACCGAATGTTCTGGAAAAATGGATTACTATTTTTTTTTATATACATTGTTTGGAGTCCTCTACCACTGGGGGAGGGGTGTTACCTATGGTTTCCTCCCCAGTCAGGCTGGTCTCACAGGTCCAGCACTGCTCTAAGTACCATGCTCTACTCCCTCCACTGATCCACACAATGGCTGCGGCGAGTATGTACCCCACCACCGCAGAGCCGGGGGGGGGTTGGATCCAGGGGGAGCATCCGGAGTCACAGTGGTGCAGCGCTGTCAGACCGACCCTCTTCCTGCATGCCGAGGAGTATTTTTAACATAACCTCTTGTTCCTGCACAGGCATGCAATGGTACTCAATGACACCGCTAAAGGTGAGATTCCCATGTACCCTACATCAGATACCATCCACGCCACCCACTGTTTTGAGTCATTTGCCTGAAGTGATTCTGGGTGCTGCAAGGAGCCAGCAAAGCCCTGGCTACCTCATCCCACCCTCCCTGGAGAAGGAGAGCAGTCATTAGGATGCTCAATCCTTCTCCCCCTGGCTGATCCCTGATGACCCAGGCTTATCTCCGAACCCGGGTCACCAGTGTGGCGCGAGGTGTGGCGTTTAGCGCCTCAACCCTCAGCACCACTGGACCAACTAATGGATTACTATTTTGATATAAAATAAAAATCTGTTCAGAATCCCACATGTACAAGTTGGCATAAGAGGGGGCCATCATGCTCCCCATGGCTCTGCTCTTGATTTGTAGAAAAAACTTATCTTCAAGCACAAAATAGTTCTTAGTAAGTATAATCTCTGTTAACTGGCATTGAAATTTACTGGGGGGATGAGTATCTTCCCTTTTGTGTAATGCTTTTATTAATGTGTCGATTTATGAAACTATTATGATTACCAGGCACATAAATCGACACCACCCCCTTATCTGTGGGTTTAATGATTATAGATTTGTCATTCTCCAGCTGTTTTTAGAGTCTCTCTCTTTACATTTATATCCTGATGAAATCAGATGGGTACAAAAGAGGCAATCGTGCATGCCAACAAACTACAGTACCCAGGGAAACAGAATAAAAGGCAGAGGGGACCTTCCCTTTTAAGATATAGAACCACAGGTCAGACCCTGTTCCAACAGAGGAGCAAAAGCCAAATAGAAATGTTGGAAATGAGGCTCACTCACCCAACTTATATGTTTTTCTTGATATTCCTTATTTAAGTATTATCCTGCGAGTTCATAACTGAATGTCAACGTTTTGTGTGATATTTCACACTTCATCAGGGCTACTGTGCATATTTATCTATGTACAAAAAGGATGGTACAAGTCAAATATATTGGAAATGTAGAGAAATAGTGTTATACAGTATCTAGTATTAACGGGTCAGTACTACCCCTTATGGATTATGAAAATATGTGAGCAGTATATAGATTTGTATTTACTATATACTTTTTGTATATACTGTTGATACATTTACACAAGTGTGAAATATCACACAAAACAATGGCATTCAGTTATGAACTGGCAATATAATTCTGAAATGAAGAATACCATGAAAAACTTTCAAGTTGGGTGAGTGAGCCACATTTTCAACTTTTCCATTTGGCCTTAAAACTATTTAACATGGCAGACAGACAAATATCAAGAGGGAGTGAGTTCAACAGGACAACCCGATCCCCAGTGTACTTCAAGAAAGATGGCAGCACCCAAAAAGATCCTGTCTCATGGACCTTGTCACCCTAGCAGGAGTGTATGTTGTCAAGAGCTCATGGTGGTATTCAGGAGCCAGGATTATTCAGGGCTTTATAAATTCAAAACAGAACCTTATAGTTCACCTTCCACCTAACCAGCATTCAGCAATCAGGGCCTTTAGTGACAGTGTTCTACATCTTGGCTTCTGGACAAAAGTTAAGAAACATACGGCTGCAATCACGACCAGATCATCTGGAAGGTGACAGATCTGAGAATGTAGTAAGCCCACATAGAGCACATTGCAGAAAGAAATGAGGGCCTACTCCATTGTGCTTAGATCTGCAGGGATGAAATAGTGACAATCTGGCAATTTTCTTCATATGATAAAGGTATCCCAAGACCATGGCCAACATCTGGGATTCCTGGGTCAGGCTTCCATCAGTGACTACTCCCAGTTTTGCTTACTCTTCCAATATCTTCATGCTTAACCCTGTAATACGTTTATTTCATTTATTTAATTCAAACATTTTACCAGAAAAAGTAGTACTGAGCTAGTATTAGCTAGCTTCCAGATGTGACCTGGGTGGCCATAGAAAGAGAGAAGAGAACACATATAAAGTACAATATATAAAATAAAGCAATAATATAAAAATAAGTATACCAAAAATGCAGTTTCAAGAGTGCTTAAAGAATAAGTATCAAACAGTAAATTACCATACAGTAAATAATAGAACGAGCAAAAGAACATTAAACAGTAAGCAATGACAAAATTAGGAACAGGGAGAAATGACTGATACTAGAAGAGTGGGGCAATGCTGGCGTCAGTGATAGGTGTGCTTCAGGTGAACAGGAGACCACCCCAAATAAGACACAACTGCAGGAGTGAATAGAGCACTCATGTGGGAGAGATTTCAGAGTAAGAAAGGAAAGAGCAAATGGAAGGGGGAAGAGAGCCCCATAATATAGGGAAATAGAAGGAGAAGGCAGCTTGGCCAGCAGTAGATTCATTTGAGGGAGAGCAAGAGAGCAACAGCAAGCATTGCAAAAGGAGTAGGAGGCGGGGAAGGGGTAACAAGAGGTGAGAAGCTAGATGCATGAGGAAAGAGACATACTGTATGTACTGTATGTGTATATTGCATATACAGTATGGAAAGCCTGAGGATACAGTGCTCACACATGCCACTAAGAACCAACCAAGAGCAATTTTGTTTCACCTAGACTGAGTGCCAGCCAGATGGAGACCATATAGATTCTGGTATCCATGCTGTTTTAAGCATAGATGATGTCTCATCAGTAGTGATGTGTGAAGTTCCTGAAATGCCTTTCACAAACAAATCTGTGAATTTCGGCAATTTCACGGAACTGGGGACTGCAATTCACCTTGTTATTGGTCAGGCAGATTGAACAAATTCACCTGCCAATGGCCATTTCACCTGGTGAATAACAAGACTGTACATAATGGACCATCTCTAACCTTCCACTGGCACACTCCTTCTATCTCCTCCCCCCAGCAGTGCCCACAAAATGAACCTGCAAATACAAAAAATGGTCCCTGGTGCAGAGCATCTGCTCTGTTTCATAACTTCAGTGCCAACTCCAGTCACATAATGGCTTTGATGAATGAATAGTGATGTCTTTGCTCCAAGTAAAATCTGACTGGTTGAAAACTCAACCAAACAAGTTTTACTGGAGCAAGGATGTTCACATTCATTCATTCATTCATCCATTCATGCATTTATTCATGCCATTGGGCATCAGTAGGGGAGTTGACATGAGGCTCAGCAGCATCTACAATGCTCTGCTGCATGGGGCAAGGGAATCCTTTTAATCACTGGTTTTGTGGATGCTGGTGTGGGAAGGAGGATGTTGGGGAGTCAGGGACCAGAGTGGGATTGGGTGGGGGTGTGGAATGCCCAGATGATGAATTTAAAAGGTAAAAAAGACTGTGGGAGGAGGGTGTTCTGTATTTGTTGTGCTGGTGGGGGGAAAGGATTTACCACCATCCCACCAGTCTGCCAGCTGCAGCAGCATGATGGGTGGGGTGGTCAGATACTATAACTGTGTTCTTGAGTGTAAGGAGGGGTTGATTTGACAGCACAATGGAGGGGGGGATATTTTGTTTAAATCGAGGAGATTTTTATTATACGCCGGTGAAGTTGGCAGTTCTGCTTCCTGATTCAGGAATTTTTTCACCAATGTGAATATGGCAGATTCATGCCAGCTTCGATGATGGATTATAAATTTGAAACATCTCTATTTGTCAGGAGCTGGGTATCATCTGCATAACAGTAAAACCCAATGCTGTACTGCCTTATGATCGTGTCTAACGGTAGCTTGTACACTGTAAACAATGTGGGAGACTGATCCTTGATGCACACCACAGTCTAGGACAACCAGGGATGGCTGGTGAATTCCATTAAGCTCTGGCTGCTCCCTTTCTGCAAGGAACAGCCACAACCATCCTAGAACAGTACCGAAGAACTGCACACCTCCAGTCTGTCAACCATATCCTGGTGATCAACAGTGTTGAAAGCTGATGTTGGGTCGAAAAGAATCAGGATGGTAATCTCTCCCTAATCGCTTGCCAGGTAGAAATCACAGCATACCTACTAGACAAGAGCTGCCTCCATACTGTGACACCTACAAAACCCCAACTGGAATGTTTCAAGGATGTTGTTTGCCTCCAAGTGTTCCACCAGCTGCAGAGTGGCCACTTTCTTGACAACATTCTCTGGAAAAGGATGGTTGGAGACTGGTTGATAACGCGGTTGGCAGGATGTAATGGTGGCTTCTTAGGAAAGGATCTCATCACTGACCCTATTACGGTAGTGGGAAGAAGGCCCTCATGCAAAGAAGTACTGGCAATCCCTGCAGAAACCAGAACCAAGACCCATACATCAGCCATAAGAAGCTGGGTCAGAGCTGGATCCAGTCTATATGTGGTACAGCTTAAACTGGCAAACACCAAGCCAATATCCTTTTTTATCAAACTGTTGGAACTCTGCCCAGGGCTCAACAATCTTCTCATCTCAGCTGTGCTCCTGTCAACTATTCTATTGGCAGTGGAGGAAATTGAGCACATGATGCCAAAAACCTTGACCTTAAAGATCTGGGTAAATCTGTTGCACCTCTCAAAGGAGGCAGGCTCCTTGCTTCATAAACAGTAAGGATCTATAAGAATGTGCCCAGCGTGCAGCTGACCAGTCCTTTAACTTTCCATTCATATTGCCTTCTGATCTTCATCATAATGGGCTACTAAGGCAAGTCTGTCAGCATGAACCCTCCTTTTCCTTCAGCTGTGCTTTGATTTACTTCCGAACACCTTACGACACAGAAGTTCAGAAGTAAACAAAGGAGTGCTTCAGTGTTGGGTAACCATGTTAGAATGCAGTGGGGCGAGGGAGTCAACTGCTTTGGTCAGAGTGTTATTATAGGCTTCATCTGATGCAATGAACTCTCTAAAGAAGGCCCTCACCAGATCCAAGGTATCCAATGTCTTCATGATAACCGAATCCTGGCTCATGCCTTCGACCCCAGACAAATCTATCAACATACTTGGATATACTATCTACCGTTGTGATAGACCAACTAGTAGAGGAGGAGGAGTCATAATATATGTTAAGAGCAAATTCACAGTCACAGTCCTTGATTGTATCTCAAAGGCTAAAGAATTTGAATTCCTGGTTCTAAAATTATCCCTTTCCAGTGAGAAGTCACTCCGTATTGCAGCATGCTATTGACCGCCGTCCAGGGGCACGGCATTCCTGCCACATCTTCAAAACCTACTTGACTCAGCTAACACTGAGTGTATACTAATGCAGGATTTCAATCAAAACTGGAATGATGACAGCTCCAAGAAGCTGAAGGATCTTTGTGATGCTAATGGTCTGTTACAAATGACGACTGTAATCATCAGACCCAACAGAAAAACCCCTGAGTGCAGCACCCTTCTAGACCTCATGTTGGTAAACAAACCTCACAACATCTCGCATACCGGAGTATTCTTCAATGATATAAGTGAGCACTGCGCTACTGCTTGTATCAGACACTCTTCCCAAATAAAACCGGCCACTAAATTCAAATTGAAAAGATGCCTGAAAAAGTTCTGCCAGATCACTTTCCTGAAAGATCTAAGCAACATCCGATGGCAGGATTTCTATCTAACCCCCACCTTTAATGAAGCATTTAACATCTTTCATAGGCTAATAGACAAACACGCCCCATTAAGACTGACCAAATAAATAAAAAAAAACTCCCGGCTGATTCTCTCCCATCCTGAAGAAAGCACTTAGGAACAGGGATTACTGGTGGAAAAAAAGTGAGGAAATCCCACCTGGAGGCAGATTGGCTAGCATTCTGTACCACTAGGAATGCTTGCATCTAGCTAATTAGGTCAGAAAAAGCTAGATACTTCTAAAAAGAACTAGAAGACAATAAAAATGACTGCCAAATTTTGGAACATTCTTAAAGAGGTCGAAGGTCAGTCTACTGCCATAGCCCTCCCAAACAAAATTATGTCTGCAGGAACCACCTACACAGACAGAGCTGATATACTAGAGAAGTTTAATGAACACTTTGCCACTGCAGGGCTTGCCTTTGACACCTCACCTATGAGCAAACTTAGCCCAGCAGGGGACTCCACTATTGACCCTACTGTTAACCTCAACCTTAACCAACTGCATCCCTCCCCCTTCAGCTTCCTCACAATTATGTTCAAGCAAGTAGGGGACTTCCTCCTTTCTCTGGATACTAAAAAGAGTGCCGATGCAGACAATATTGAACATTACTTCCTAAAACTTGCCCATACCTACCTGACCGCCCCCATTACCCACTTATTCAATACCTCCCTGATTTAAGGTGAGCTACTTATGTCGTGGAAAACTGCCCACATCTTACCCTTATTCAAGTCTGGGGATCTGAGTGATCTGAACAATTACCGGACTATTTCTATCCTATCCTATCCGTCCTCTCTAAATTACTTGAAAAAATTGTCAACATCCAACTTAGAGAACATTTGGATTCACAGAAGTTGCTAAACCCAGCTCAGTCCGGCTTCAGAGCCAAACACAGCATAGTATCGGCCCTTGGAAAAGTAACTACAGATTGGCAAATTGCCTTGGATTCTAAGAAGCATGTATTTGCCCTCTTCCTTGATCTAAGTCAGGCCTTCGATACTGTGGATCATACTGTCATGCTCACTGCACTGAGTAATATTGGACTCAATAGTTCTGCCATTTAATGGTTCACCAGTTACCTAACCAACAGATTACAACAAGTCAAAGCTATAGGCGATCTGTCTCCATAAAAATCCCTTTTACGAGGAGACCCCCAAGGCTCCATCCTGGGCCCTATCCTCTTTGCAATCTATATCAATAACCTGGACTCGCTGCTGTGCACAGCCAATGTGCACTTATTTGCAGATGATACTGTACTCTACACCACAAATTCATCTCTGGGCTTGGCCCATGAGAATCTACAGCAAGACTTCACCACTCTCCAATACAACCTCATCAAACACAAGCTCCTCCTCAACATCAAAAAGACTAAAGCAATGATCCTCTCACCAAAGTCTACCTCTGGATGTACACATATCCCACAGATCCAAACACTTTTAGATGAACCCCTTGAAACAGTTGATACCTTTAAATACCTAGGGCTCTGGCTGGACAATAAACTTAACTTTCTGTGTCACCTAAATAAAATTTCGAAGAAACTAAGGCAGCAGTTAGGCTTATTCTATCACATTAAACATCTACTTACATTAGAAGCCAGAATGAGACTAGTACAATCCACATTACTACCTGAACTGGACTACGCTGACTTTCTCTACAGTCATTGCCCCTCAACAATGCTTAACAAACTAGACACTCTTTACCACCAGGCCTTAAGATTTATCTTTAATCTACCCCGTTGTACACATCACTGTCTACTATACCAGGATTCGGGATGGACCTCACTCTCAACTAGGAGAAAAAGGAATGCTGTCCTCTGGCTCTTCAGAGCATTATCTGATAATCTCCCTGCATACATTTCGCACCTCTTCGAATGGGCCAAGGGTTCCTATGACTTGAGACACTTCTCCATAATTTGCTTCCAGATTCCTAGAGTGAAAACAAAATATGGCTCAGCAGCAATCGATTTCTCACTCCCATCACTTTGGAACACTATGCAAAGTTCATTAAAACTTTCCTCACTTCCAAGCATTTTCACATTCAAAGCTCTAATAGTGGATTATCTGAAGGAATCATGCAGCTGTTTCAGACATCTATGATCCCTTAGTCCCTGGTTCCGCCCCCAAATCCTATGCCTCAGTATCTCATCCACCTCACATCCCTAGCAATGGATATCCAGCACTTCCTTGCCTAGCTCCCCTAATCCTGGTCTTCTCAGTCTATTCCCTACCACTAGCACTTTCTCGCTCTCTTCTTTCACCTCCATTGCTACCTTTCTCCATTACTATCTCAGTACTTATTATCAATAAGGTACTAGCTTTTACTTAGTAGAGACTACCGAGGATTGTCTCCTCTCATTCCTGTAAACTTATCATGATGTATCGTTGCATGTTAATTATGTTGACCAGCATGTATAGGCCTATATTGACCTACACCTGCACAATGTTTGTATTTTTTGCACCTCTGACTATCGTAACAATAACTATGTATTGTATTAATGTCCAGGACCACTCTGAAAATGAGCTTGCTAAATGGGGTTTATGCCTGGTTAAATAAATTGATTGATTGATTGATCCAAACAGTCTAGAAAACTAACTGGTTCCAGGAACCATTTAGCACAGAAATAGGTTGCCTCCAAAGTCAGACGTGACAGAAAAATTGCCTCAGTATTAAATCGTATAGTGTAGTGGTCCATCTGATCAAACAACAGGCTACATTAATTGATTTGATTTTTAAAATGTTCACAATTACAACTAGTCAAGAAATGCCCAGTTAACATGTAGTACAACAAATTACATATTTCACTTTAGAAAAGGAATAAAAAGCACACAGATTAAATAAATGCCAGCCTCCTCCCTGCTACCACTCTTGTGCAGAGGGATCACATCAGCCCTCCTCCAGTCCTCTAGAATTACCCCCCAATGAGGTGCTGAATAGTGTTGCCAGAGGGGTGACTGGCATGGTGTTCAGACCTTTTAGTACCCTTGGCAGAATCTCATCTGACCCCTGTCACCTTGTTTTCCTTTAGGACTTCCAGTCCCCTTCGGATTCTCCCCCCTCCAAAAATGGACTTATGTCCACTTCCTCCTTCCCTGGTGCCTACTGAGGCATGTTATTCTTTTTTTTATGGGAGGGTTTTAAGCCCGAGGTTCAACGGGCGGAGCAACTACATCACTCCCCCATCAGGCTTATAAGGTCACTCATCCTGGAGTTCTCTAGGATTCATTTCTCATTGCAGCTGGAGGCCACATTGGCTGCCTGGTCAGCTGCACCATCTCCTGCTCAGTTCTCTGCTTGGTTGGCCTCCGGCTGCTCTCGCTCCCATCTACGCTTCGTTCTTCTCTCCCTCTCTGTCCTGGGGCCCCTCCCGTGTTCGCTCCTCAAGCAGTCTGCCTACTGCTCACTCCTGCCTCCTCGCATCTCCAATTTTTCTCCCACCCTTCCCCATGCGTCCTATATCAGCTCTCCTTCCCTGCTCCCCTGTGCTTTGCTCCTGTTCCCCGATAGTCTCCTCGGCCTTGACCCCGTCGCTCACCCTTTATCTCCCTCATCCTAGCCACTGCTCATTTCCTGGTGCACTTCCGATTTTCCATAGCGCTGCAGACCTGTCACTGTGCAGGTAGACCACATTTCTTGTGCACTCTCCTTTATTCCTGCAAGATGCTCATTGGAGCACCTGTGTCAGGTAGGCCCTCTGTATTTTATATTGGTGCTTCTCCTCTCTTGTCGACGTTTTCATTCTCTTTGTTGGATACGTTTCCTGCAGCTGCAATCGGTTCCTCCTTATGCTTTGGGGCAGCTTGCCTTTCCCTTTGCCTGCTGCTTCAGACACTCCACTGTTTCACCCTACATGTCTCTATGCTGACATGTTTCTGACTGTGGTGCAGATTCTGGGATAGTTCAGGGTTTGTTTGTTTTTCTGTGCTCCGCTTCACCCAAGTCATCTCCTAGCCTACCTGGGTTCTGAGCTCAAGTGTGTGCTGCAGTATTGTCCGTCGATTCATTATCTACTGAATCTAAACACGGCACGGTATAACCTGGGTTATGGGCTGCAATATCCCCTAGTGATAGTTTCTGCTTGTGTCTATAGGTTTAGCGTTTGGCTTTCATTACCAGTGATACTTCGTAATATGTAGTTGTACCAATTGCAATTCCCTGGCTAGTTATTTACAACCTCACATCTCTCGGCCATATTTTAACTTGCTTGGCTTGCATTATATCCCTACCGCCCAATGTACCTGCAGTTCTGCTTGTCTATTTTACTGCCTGCTTAATTTATTACATCTCCAGTTGCTGGATGTTTACCTATCCTCGCCTCAGCTCAGCTGCCTCTTCTTTTGGGGTTCTACTACCCTGCTGCCTTCTTTCCTATTTTGCTTACTATTGCCCTTGTAGTCCTATGCTCGGGATTCCTCAATGCCACATCTAGCTATGCCACTAGCATTAACTATTTCCTCTCTGGTTTTGAAGGCCAGCCTTCAGTATCCTTTTCTCATTTATCCAAGGTTCCAAATTTTACTCAGTTGTGCCAGGGGTTCCTGCCCTACCACTACTAGCCATCTAGGCTTCAATTCATATTTGTACTGTCATGTCTCATATTCAATAATTTCAGCGTTCACTTCTGATACTCAACTATACCTCTCAGGTCTATGCTTCCTTCACTTGACCTACAACTTCTCATGCCCTCCTCCGGACACCCCTCACTCATCTATCCCCTCACTCATCCAGACTCTTGGTACATCTTTTCATTCACATTGATGCTCCTCCATCCATTATGCCCCTGCATTCCCTTTGGTGGGCTCTCGCCCAGTGTCTGCCTCTGTCGACTGTGCACCATACCCTCTTCCTCTTGTTCCCTCCTCCCTCCATTCTGTTCCTTCTCTGACCTGTGCTTTCTTTTGGGGTTTCTCCCTATCCTGCTCTCCTTGGATCCTATGCTACCCCATCAACCTTCCTACCTCATCGATCCTCCTTCGTTCAATGTGACCTCAGGGTCTACTCATTTATATCACATCGTTCATCGTGCAATTCATGTCTCACCTTCAACTGTCCGAGCCTTCAAGACTTCCTTCCATCATCGTACTTTCTGTCTGGATTTTGAGCATCTCGTTACAGACATTGCTCGCTTCCCTTGACTGCTCATCGAACCGCTGCTTGGCATTACCTCTCATTAGGTCTCATGCTACCTAATCGACCTGCTGCGCTCTTGCAGTGATCATCAGCGTCCGTCTTCATCTTTCTCAGTCACTTCAATTCAACTCTATCTCCACTCATGGCCATGCCCTCCTGTCTGTTGCCATTTGCTACGGGCTGGCTAGCTACTCTCCACCATAGTTCAAGTTTAATTTCAAGTTCATTTCCTGCCTCCTCTTCCCCAGTCTTCTCATATTGAACTGCTGCACTCCTGCAACAATCATCATCATCGATCTGCATCATCCTCAGTCTTCTCATGAATGCATCTGGATACCCCTTGCTCCTCTGACTTCTACTTGGATCTACTCCTTCCCATCGACTACTCAAGCATACCCTTCTTGGGTCCTGCTGCCTCATGTTCCTTCTTCAATCAGTGCTTTCTTTCGGGGTTTTTCCCTATCCCGTCATCATCGTGCCTATTCATATTCTTCTCTTTAACGACATACATCCTTAAATCAAACGTTGTCAGCCTGGAAGGAATGCAACCTAGGCCTAGGATCCCCAGAGGTTTCCTCTTGAAAGGGTTTTTCCCTCTCCTCCATGCCAATGGTCATAATATTAGTTAGAGTTAGTGTTTTCTTAGGTTAGTTAGCTAGGTTCCACTGCTGGATGGAGGCAGATGGTGGCCCCAGCTTTCCCCTCTCTCCTTAGGAAGTCCTCCCGTAATCATCTTCTCAGAATTCATTCATTCATCATCCTCACCTCTTTGATGCTTGACACCTGTTGGGTATTCTTTTTGGGCTTCTTCCTAAGCTACCTTTAGCCAAAGCAATCATTCCCACGGCACCTGTGGGGTGGAACCGTCCTCTAGGGTTCCTTGTGTCATACCTCTACAGGGTGATATATCCCATGGATAGAGAGGCGGAAAGCCTCTAAGTTAATCAAGTCACACAAGCATCATCTCATCTCATCTAGTTGCGTAAGCACAATTGAATGGGAGGGCTTTACGCCCGAATTTCAATGGGCAGAGCAACTACATCACTCTCCCATCAGGCTTATAAGGTCACTCATCTTGGGGTTCTCCAGGATTCATTTCTCATTGCCCACCATCCACCCCACCTCTTCCAGCGGCTCGTCTCTCTTACCTGTGGGCTTCCTCCTAAGCTACCTTTAGCCGATGCAATCATTCTCGTGGCACCTGTTGGGGGGAACTCTCCTCTAGGGTTCCTTGCATCGTACCCCTACAGGGTGGTATATCCCATGGACAGAGAGGTGGAAAGCCCCTAAGTAAATCAAGTCACACAAGCATTATCTCATCTCATCTAGTTGTGTAAGCACAATTGAACAATTGTTTAACCAGGACTGGCACACTAAGCTGAAAGCTTGTTTACAGGTGTGACCTGGGAGCACAGGGAAGTTAAGTGACTTGCTCTGGGTCACACAGTATGCAAGTGGGGGCTGTGGTATTCAAACCCAGGTCCCCAGATTTGCAGCTCAGAGCCCTAAACCACTGTGCTATTCTGCCTCCCCTGTCACCTCCCCCTCCACTGTGAAGACCAAGCAGAAGTACTCATTTAAAATTTTAGCTTTTTCCTGATCTTCTTCTTCACAGTTCTCCCTGCTCTCCTAAGCCTCACTGTCCCACCCCTTACCTTCCTCTTTTCACTCACATATCTGAAGAAAGTTGTAACCCCTTCTATGACCTCCTCAGTGATCCTCTCCTGTTTGTGCCTTAGCTGCCTTCACCCTCCTTCCTTCCTCACTTTGTTTATCTAGATATGTCTCCCTGTCCCCCTCTGCACGGATCTTTTTGTACTCCTTAAAAGCTGTTTTGTCCCTCTTACTAGTTCAGCCACATCCTTTGAGAATCACAGTGGCCTCTTCTTCCTCCTACCCTTGCTTACTTCCTTCAAACAGCTTGCCATTGCTGTATTCTTTTCCTCCCTGATTATTTTCCATTGTGCCTGCACTCTCCCCTGGCCACCACCCCCTCAAGGTATTTTCTGAGGCAGTCTCACATTTCTTTAAAACCTGCCCTCCTGAAGTCCAGGGCCCTTTTCCTAGTGTGTTTTTTCTCTTGCACAACCTGTATGCCAAACAACACAATACAATGATCGCCTGTACCCAGGGGGCTACCCTCTGTGACATCTGCAATTCTGTCTCTGTTCAAAATTACCATATCTAGCTCTGACCATCTGTAGTGGGTTCTGCAACCAGCTACCAGGGAAATGCCCTCTTGGGGAGTTGAGAATGGCCTTGCTTCTTGTTCTAGCTGTGGCCAGAATGTTTCAGTCTACATCAGACAGATTAATGTCCCCCATAATGAATACCTCCCCTTTGCTTGCCATTCCGCCAATGTTCTCCCCCAAAACCTTGTCTAACTCCTCCCCCTGTGTTGGTGGTCTGTATACCATCTCCACATGAATAAAGGCACCAGGCCCTCTCTCTAAGTCAACCCAAAGAACCTCCAGCCCTTCCTTATCCCTCTGGTGTCCCTGTATATCCATGGCCTTTATACTTTCCCTCACATATAAAACACCCCCCCTTTCCTCCTTCTCTTGTCCTTCTGAAACATGGTGCAACCTGGAATGGCCACATCCCAGCTGAGGTTGTCAGCGCACCATGATTCTGTTATGACCACCAGATCCAGGTCCGTCTCTGCATGTGTTGCCTCAAGGTCAGAAAGTTTACTGCTTAGGCTCCTTGTGTTGGCACTCATGGCCCTCCACACCTTTTGTCCCTCCATCCCCCAACTTTGCCCTCCCCTTCCGTTTCCATCCTTTGCCCTTCCCTTGGCCCTGATACTGTTCTCCCCTTTTTCATTCTCTCTCTGCCCACCCTCCTTAACTCTTCTCTCAGCCTTAGAACCACCTCCCGACCCTCCCATCCTCTCCTCCCCCTTGTTCCTATGCCCACCTACCCCTGTGGAATTTATTTCCCCTTGGCGCTCTTCTTTGCTGCTCCACTCTCTGAGGGTGGCATTCACTGACCCCTCTATTTTTCTGCTTCCCTACTTGTTGACCCCGAATCATATTTTTTGCCCTCTGCTAAACAGTTTCCAGCTGCTCCTTATACTGTATTAGATGAGGGTTCCAAAACCGAACACAGTACTCCAGGTGTGTTCTAACAAGTTTACCTGTACAGCGGCAAGATCTCATCATTGTTTCAAAGAGACACTCTGTCTGATAGACTACAGTATCTTATTCTCCACATGCTTGCTCACATTGAAAAGAAGACTTTATACTGCTGTTTGTTTTAACTCATAAACCCCTTTCTTCTTTTTGAAGGATTAATTTGTTGACTTTATTAATGATACAGTCTAGCTGCAGAATTTTACTGCCAATGTGCATCATCTTACATTTTTTGGCATTGAATTTTAACTGCTATGTTCTTGACCACTACACCAGACTTTCCACATCTCTCTGCATGTTGATGATCCCTTCATCAGCATCTAACGTCCTGCAGAATTTTGTACTGGCTCTGAGCAGGCTCACTTTACCATGAAATGCAACCCCTACATCTATAGTAAACATATTGGATAGCACTGTCCCAGCACCGATCCATGGGGCATGACACTTATAACCTTTCTTACACCAAGGCATTTGTTTATTTTTATGTTTGCTTATTTTTATTTCGTTTGCTTCTCCCCTCTTGTGGAAATGATTGCAGCGCATCAAGGAACAGCTGTGAGGGTGCAAGTAAGGGCTGCCTGCCTGTCTGTACTGAATACAGCAAAAGAACCTGCACTCCAAATAATAATGAACTCCGAAAATTTCAGAATGCAGTTAATAACTGTTTATTTGACTCAGCATTGTAAGGAGGACAACGTAGCCCTAGTGCTTTGACTTGCACCCAGGTCATCCTCAGGGGCATCTCCTGAGGAAGACCTGGGTGCAGGTCAAAGTGCTGGGGCAACATAGTCATCTTGACAATGCTGAGTCAAACAAACAGTTTTTAACTGCATTCTGAAATTCATGGAGTTCATTATTATTTGGAGTGCAGGTTCTTTTGCAATATTTCTTCCCTCTTGGCAGCCAGCCCCCATTGGTCCTATCCACTCACCCAGCCTCCTTACCCTCCTTTCCTGGGACTTACCTCACCTCCTACTAACACCCTGGCTTACCCCCTGGGGCAGAGCCATTGGGAGGGGACTCCATCCCTGACAACTTGGTTGGTGCTTCAGAGGCGAGTGCTTCACTCGGCGGTAGGAGGCCAGTGGTGAGGAGTGGACATCCTCCGACAGCATCCCATTTTCTGTCCCAACCCCTGCAGGACACCAAGAAGAGCCCTTGACATGGGTGCAGACATGTGTATGCATTGCAAGTCAGAGCACATCAGCATCCTCTCTGACTCCGTGACACTGCTTGCACTGCCACTGGTGGTCACCCAGGGGGCAGTAGCACAGCAGAGTCTGTCTTCCCTCCCTCCCCGAGGCGGGGAGCATCCTCTGGGACACGCATCTCACCTCTCCCAGTCAGCCCTCTGATGACTCAGGCTCATTTCTGAACCAGGGTTGTTGGTGTCATGAGCAGTAGCAATACCACTGCACCAGTGGGCTGGCAGCTTTATGTATGTAATTGGGTTCACCGCAACATAACCCAGATAGACCATCTTAGGGTAGCTGGTTCATTCCACTGGGGTGTCAAACAGACAAGGCATACTGATGAGTCCTGGCAGGACGAAACACGTGTCTATGTCTTCTGTTGGCACCCTTTGCAAACTGTGTGAGAGGCCTTTCAGCACCATGCATTTCTGCTTAAAGTTGAACCAGCATAATATTCTGTGGTGATTTGCATATGCAGCCCATGATGCTTTGCATTGTGGGGGCATGTGATTTTTGTATTTCTTTGAAACTTGGCTTCCCAGCCAAATGCCCTTTGGGGTAACCATTGCCTCAGTGTTTGCACACAGAGGTTCTTTGTCTTTTAGATTGTTTTTTGTTTTAATTGGGTTTACCACAACATAACCCAGATAGACCATCTTAGGGTAGCTGGTTCATTCCACTGGGGTGTCAAACAGACGAGGCATACTGATGAGTACTGGTAGGACGAAACACGTGTCTATGTCTTCTGTTGGCACCCTTTGCAAACTGTGTGAGAGACCTTTTGGCACCATGCAATTCTGCTTAAAGTTGAACCAGCATAATATTCGGTGGTGATTTGCATATGCAGCGCATGATGCTTTGCATTGTGGGGGCATGTGTGATTTTGTATTTCTTTGAAACTTGGCTTCCAAGCCAAATGCCCTTTGGGGTAACCATTGCCTCAGTGTTTGCACACAGAGGTTCTTTGTCTTTATGTTTTTTTATATATCACCCTTCATAAAACTCAGAGCACTGAACAAAAATACAAATAAGATATACTGTATATACAATGATAATTATGCATAAATGAATAAAAAAATACAATTACAACTAAATCAATAAATAAATATTCAGCAATGCTCGTAAAGTGCAAAATAACTTGGAAGATACATTGAAAATGTTAATTCAAAAAGTGGAGCCAGGGTAAGCTGCACAGAACAGCCACCGTTAGACCCCTGACTTGAAGCAGCTCAAACTGTGTATCTGCCAAACTGATGTTGGGAGGGAGATTCAAAGGACTGGGGCAGGAACAGAAAATTCCCTGTCCCCTATGGATCGTAAGCTTGAGTAGGGGAGCCACAAACGGTACCCTGTTCATGGAATAAAGGGATGTAATTGGTTGGTCAGGAGTCAGAAGTATGCAGAGGTAGACAGGGTTTAGTCAGTTCAAGTGGCACACAGATACAGGCCTGTGATGCTTGGACCTTGGTGTAGTACTGTATAAATTCGGTTGTGGGCTGCAGCTGCTGACTGGCAAATTAAACAGTTGGATGGACAGCAAAACAGGTGCTCCTCACTATAAGCTGTGGCTGTGGGCTTGATTCTAAGGTCATGCAGGAATGCCAAGAAATTATCTAGCTAGCTAACTAAACAATAGGAATGATAAGCTCTGTGGGTAACTCCCAGTACTCGTGACCTTTAGATGACAGGCTGGTACTATTTCTGTGGGGACATTTTACTTGCCTAAATGAATGATGGCTGGATGGTCTTTTGTGTAGGCTGAATACAGTTGCAGAGGTCCCCAAGCGCTCCCAGTGGTGAAGGATGCAGGCCGAGATGCTCCAAATGATGATGATCCTATTCACCCCATATGTGGATTTGCCTTTATCGACCCCAACAGGTGAGCAGCCACTCAGGACCTCAGCTGAGTCAATGCCCTGTCAGGATGAAATCCTAACAGCAGCAGGAGGTAGTGGCTCAAAACCTTCCCAAATGCAGAACAGCTCTCAAGGCAACCCCTGCTCTAATTTGGTGCTAAAGCCCAGGACTGGCACTCTAGCTGCATCAGTCCCTTTTACCAGGGGTCTCACGTCTGCTTTGGACAAACATTTTAGTCAGACAGGAATAACAAGTGACAGCTATTCACAAATGCTCTCCTCTGAGGCTTTTTTTTAACTTAAAACTTTATTTCAAAGATAGGACAGTTTAACACATAGCCATAACATATCCTAGAGAAACACACTAAAAAAAAGGTTACAAAAATTAATTCATGACTACTTTTAAATTGTTTCTGATACAGTAGTTATCGCCTTAGATATTGAACCTTGTGTTTTTTGCTTAATCTGCTCTATTTGCATGTCTCTTCTTTGTGCAGAAATCAGAGACTAAATATCAGCGGCTAGCATCTCATGCATTATTCATTGTGCTTAACCCCTACCTCTTAGTGGCTGTCAGTCCCAAGGGAATATCATGCATACAAGTCCTGAGCCAGATCGCAATTCAGAACTGTTGTGCAGAGCAGAGCACCAAATTGATGTCAGTTTCCCAGGGACAGGATTATTAATTCAATTGTTTTGCACTTTTGCAGCTCTGAGAACTGCTTGGAACTGAGCAACATCCTTGCTGTGGGCTCCCTGACCCTGCAGGCAGTCTAAGGACCAGTTGAGTGAAGAGGGGTGGCGGCACTCCAACAAAAGTGAGAAGGGCACTAAGCAAGCCTGCAGAATAAATGGCAGTGTTCAGCCCAGCCCTAGGTTCTGTAGCTGCAGTCTGGATCAGGATCAGGATGATGCACTGGTGCAGGAGAAGGTGGCAGCAGTGCTCCAGAGAGATAAAACCTCTTTAAGGAGGGGTTACACTGAGATTCAGAACCAGCCAGTTGATGGGCATCCTGTTACTCTCAGTCAAAAACTGTTCAAGTAGCAGCACCAACTGATCACCCTGACTCCCTCCAGGCACAAAGGAAAATACAGGGAAAAAAAATAGGCATGAACAGTAAAAACAAAGAATACAAAGACTGCAAGGGTGGGAAGGAAACACCAAACACATTGTTGTAAAATATTTTAATAAAGACAGGGAAGGGGCATGCTCAGTTAATCACCGTTGTTTTTGGCTGCAGATCTCCATGTTCTCTCTTGTGCACAGGTGCTTTGTTTTGTTTATGCTGCTCCCATGTTTTACTCTGGCAGCATGGAAAATATGAACAACATTCAGCCTTGAAAAGCTGAGCTAGGTAAGAGCCTAACTGTTCCTGCAGTCACACTGTTTTATAAGGGTCCACTGTTTATACTGTGTTTTAGCATCGTGGCAGATTCCAAATATCTGGATACTCACTGTTTTGATTAATTTTGCAGAGAAATTTTTCTTGTAGCGGCCGTCGACTTCTGAGTTTCATGTTTGAGTTGGAACTCATACAGTAAGATGTGATACATTCCAGCTAGGCATTTGTTACGCCCATGAATGGAGATCAGGAGTAAGAGTTCGGTACTCTTACCGAACTCCTAGCTCCAGCTGCTCAAGCAGCAGCCTTCAGTCTGCCCTCCAAGAAGCCACTCCATTTGAGAATATAGTGCATATTTAAGACACAGGGAAGCAGTAGGGGACATTTTTTCAGAGGGTTTTCAACCAGCCACTGACCTTCAATGTAACATCAAAGAACAGTTTGACCAATAAGAGACTCAAAAACAACAGAAATAAATTTGTACTACACATTGATAAGTTTACTAAAGTACAAAGATATCAAGCATCATCTTTGAGGCCTGCGCATTGATAAGGCCACACAGCAGGATGCTGTTTCGAGGAGATTTATCAAAAGCACTGGACATTAGTTATTTTACCCTGATACAAATATTGTCATATCAGGATAAAGATAGACATACAGAGATTCTTAAACAGATAGAGGACATAGAGGCCAACATTACACATACACAAAAATATTATTCAGAGGAAACAGAATAAAAATCAATGGGACTTAGTGGACTACAAACAAAGCCAAGTATATAACTGGGACAGTCTATCTTCTCCTCGAGGATGCTCCAGACAGCACTTCAGCCATTCAAACAGCATGGGCAGATCTAGAGGCAGATCAAGAAGCAGCCATAACAAAAAATAGCCCTCTGCAACGAAGGAACAAACTGAAAGCAATAAGGTTGTCTCTTTTCTAGAGACAGAAGAACTACCAACAGAAACTGTAGAATGGAATGTGGCCAAACCCAAGATATCCAGGAACCTAGAAGTGCAAACTAGAAGAAAACATAGAAAATGTGTAGGGGAGAGAGAAAGAAAAGACAAAAAAAAAACAAAAAAAAACTCACAAGTAAATAATCATTTTCTGATGGAGAAAGTCAACAAGTAATTAATATCTTGAGTATCTCCCTAACACCAACATAATTTAATGTTATAAGAAAGAAACTTTCAATTGCCCCCAGGCCACCTCTCAACACCTTTCAGGTTCAAGTGGAACTTGAAAAAACTTTCTGAAAAATCCACTTGAAAAAATATTTCTTGAGAAGATAAAATATATGTTTCCCACAGGCTTTACCAGATACTCCAGATGGAGTTGACACTAAGAACCATTCTCTAGCCAGGCAAACTGCTCCTATGCCAGGCCACCGTACAAGAAGAGGTGAAACCAATGCCAGATTAAACTAATGAGATGACCCAGCACATGCATCTTCTTTGCTCCCCCTTTTTCAGAAAACATTCGTGATTCAGACTGGTAGAAATGTGCAAAATCCACAAATTTCATAATGCGAAATATTTGCATATTTCGCAAAATATTTCACGAATCAAAATGCAACATTCTACAGGCAAAATAACAAAATTTGCCCACGAAATCACAAATTTCCCCTGCAAAATGTGGAATTTTGCCCGCAGGCAGTGGAATGTCGCCACTCTCGGGTGAAATTCCACTGCTCGCGTGCAAAATTCTGCATTTCGCAGGTGAAATTCACGATTTCACAGGCGGAATTTCGCATTTTGCACCTGCAAAATTAATCAGCGAAATCTGTGAATTTTGCTAAATGTTTTGCGTGGTGAAATTTGAGATTTTGCAGGCAAAATTTAATTTCGCTGTATCTCTACAGATTAGAGTGCTGCTTCAGTTTTCGATATTGTCATTGATCTACCCTTTGCTGATATGCGTGATGATGAAAGAGAAGCTGGATGTAACTTGGACTTCACTGTAAGGAGAAAATCTTTTAAACCAACGTTCATATTTTATCCACCAAGGAGTCTGCACCAGTCATCACTACATTTGAAAAGCTGGTAACCCAGGAAGTAGAGAAAAGGTTTGATGAACTTTCCAACACTGCAAATGAAGAGTCTAAGGCCCTTTTTTGGAATTGTAAAAGATGGACCGAATTGTGTTTAAACCAGCAGACAAGGATGAACAGGTAGTGGTAGTAATAGTTCAGTCTTACTACCTGGATGAAACCCATGCCCAGGTAAGTTATGACCATAATAATTGCTTACTACACAATGATCCCACAGCTTCATTTCTCATGACATCAATACCTTCCAGGAGTGGCGTTTGCACTCTAATTACATTAGTAAGGATGAATTCTTGTACACAAAGCAGGACAACCCTAAGGTCCCAACATTCTACATGTTACCCAAAGTACATAAAAGCCTCAAGCACCCACCAGATGGACACATTATTTTTGGGATATGTTCTTTAACTGTGGGCCTATATAATGTTGTGGCTATCTTCTTACAGGCCCATGTGGTACGTTTACCCTCATACCTTAGGGATAACATGATGGTGCTGGAGGCTTTGGACCAGTTCCCTTGGAATACAGGTTATGTGTGGCTTAAAATCAATGCAACATCACTCTATATCTGCATCCAGCATCATCGGGGCATGAATGTTATCCTCTTCTTCATGGACTTATTTGACTCTGATGCCACTTTGTCCTGTGAATTTGTTTTGATGGCCCTGCACTTGTTCTTGACCAACAGTTTTTTTCACATTCAATAATGACTACTACCTGCAAGTTTGTGGTACTTCCATGGGGTCAGCAATGGCAGCCTTTTAAACCAACCTATTTATAGGTTGTTGGGAAGAAATTGCCATCTATGACCCCAGGCATAATCCTTTTGCTGGCAAGATCAAGGAATGGGGTCATTACACTGATGATATACCGTATTATACTGTACATTTGGGATAGTACTATAGAAAAGGCAGCACATTTTGTTGACATGATCAACAAAAATGATTCTTTTTTTTTTTAGTTAATGCTTTTTACCTTGTGTGGCCTCTGGTCTGCATTCACGTCCCGGCATCTGTCCACCTCTGGCCACTGTCCAGTTCTGCCCTGGCTCCTAGTGAAGCCCCCACCACCATCTACCCCCGCGGCGGGGCGCCAGGGAGTCCCCCATACTCCCTACTGACACAGGATCCAGTATTGTATGGTGGCGCCCCCAGTTCCAGGCAGTCCCTTGAAATAGCCATCAAGCCGTCACAACCGAGTGCCACTATTTTCCTCTATTCAATTTGATGTGTGCTGGGGCATGCAATGACGCCAGTGGAGGGAGCGCACACGCATCCGCACGTGCTCCCCTCCCGGGCGCCATGCCCCAAGCACACCCCCTACTTGTACAGTGCACGTGCACCACCCCCAGCCTCTGCCAGAGGTTGCTAGTGTGGTGACAACTGAGAACCCCCCAACCCCAGAGAGAGAGAACAGTCCACAGATGCTCAATCCCTCTCTGCCCCTGCTGACCCCTGGAGACCCGAGTCCGCTCCCGAACCCGGGTTGCCAGTGTGGAGCAAGGTGTGGCGTCCACCGCCTCAACCCTCAGCGCCACCGGGCTGGCTAACAAAAATGATTCTAATCTTAACTTTATATGTTCAGCACATCCCAGTTAGGCAGGGTTCCTTGACCTTAAATTGGCAGGTGCTGTTGTCAAAGGATCATTACCATGGAGAACTATAGGAAGCCTATTGCTGAGAACATTATTTTAAAACAAGATAGTTCCTATACTGTGCTTCGGCTAAGTAACATTCTCTATGACCAGTTTCTTAGGCTGTGACATATCTGCTCTGAGTTAGGCATTTATGATAGGGCAGCAAATGACTTACAAAAATGTCTGCTTGCTAGGGGGTATGATTCTAAATCCTTTATTCAAGCTAAAGAAAGTGTCAGTGTCCGGGACAAATCTGAGACATACTCACACCTCAGATAAGTGGGAATCTTTCCCTAAAATAATACATTTCATTACTGATTTCAACAGCATTACCCCTAGAGTAGCTGGCATCCTTGTGGCCCATTCTCACAGCTGATTCTGACATTAAAAATAAAAAAATTGGAGAATGTCCCTATGTGGTGTACTCTATAGGTAGAAGGATCAGAGACTTTCTAAAAGTCACTTTTCCTCTTTGGGACCCTAGCTCAACTAACTCACAGTGGCTTTATGAAATGCCATTCTTGCAACATCTGTCCTTATGCAAAAGAGTGATGTACTTTTGTTAGTCCTTCTAAAACTCACACATGTCATTAGCAACCGTCTCACTTGCAGAAGTTCTAATGTCATATGTGCCCTCTGGTGCCCCTGCTCTAAGCTGTACATGGGTATACCATATATCCTATGAAGAGTTACAGGAGCATGTACTATATGCTGCATTACTAGTGGTAGATGCGATACTCCTGTTGGAACACATTGGCCTGTTGTTCGTTAATCAAATTTAAGTGCTTTAAATTAGTGGGATTGACTTTTGTGTGCCCCCACCCAAATTTTTTATTTTTATTTATTTTATTTTAGTCTTTTGGTAACCAGGTAAGGCCCACTAGGCACAAGTGCCTGTTTTCAGGGGAGATCTGGGAGCACTGGACGGTTAAGTGACTTGCTCAGAGTCACACAGTATGCAAGTGGAGGTTGTGAGAATCAAACCTAGGTCTGGTCTGCTGAATGTATCAAGATCATTCACCACTCATTACTCTAACCTTTAGGCTATACTGCCAGCCCAAAATGGATGGGACAGACTCTGTGCTCCTCTAAAAAGAGAGCAGACTGGTTTATACCTTGTGTGCTCTTCACCCTAAGGTCTTAATGATAGATAGGACAGTGTACCTTGTTTTTTTAAATAAAGTTTGTGAATTCTATTCACTGTGTATGGTACTAAAACTAGCTTACTTATTTTTATTTCATTTGCTGTTATAGGTGTCCTTGTTGATTGAACTTGGAACCTTTGTAAATTTCAAAATTGATTACTGAATATGTCATACATATATGTAGCCCATCCCCTCCCCAATGTCTAGGGGTATTCTAGTAGTAACTGTCCATGGGGAGGGGGGGCACCAGATGTACTATTCCAGAAATGGCTAGCATTTGCAGGTTGTAACAGACACACAAGGGTGCATGACTCTTCAAGTGCTGTGCTGAAAAAACAATCAAGGTTAGTCCCAATAACCATCAGTTAAATAACTGGAGACCATAACTTTATAATACAAACATTGAGGATCCCAATTAATAACAAATTGATAGCCACTCCATGGATCAGAAAAAAAAATAAATGGTTTTGAGGTAGGCAGCACATGTAATCTTGGACCGCTGTGATCCCTTGGCAAACATTAGCAGCAGCTCACATAGGCAAGCAGTTTACACAGTTCGCATATACTTCATGGGGCATGATTCAGATGTCCCCACAACTCCGACAGCTCAGGATCCCCGATATTATGAGCCAATATGACCCTATAGTTCATCTTTTCCTAGCATGCACACTGACTTCTTTTCTCCATGGAATTGACTGGCCTCTCAACTCAGGGCCACCAACTCCATCCTGGGTCCCATCTCACTGGTACACTGCAGCATCTCTCATTTTGGCTTCTTGTGACATCCCACAGGTGACTGTCCCCACAACTTACAAGCAACATGCCCCAACTGGCTGCCAGCAACACCTCATCTCTTCTCAATCATCTCTCTCTCTCTCTGTGGGGCTTCAAAACTGGAAGCTTCCAATGGAAGTCTTCTTACAGCTTCACTGTTTGGTTCAACCTCGTACGTTACTCTAGAGCAACAGTCCCAAAGGGGCATCTTGCTCCAATCCCACTGAGGTGGCATAGCACGGGAGTCCCACACAGGGCTCAAACAATGGCCAATGCCACGTTCTCACAGGCTTTTTTCTCACTACTTGGCCTGGAAAAATGCTACAGCTGATATGAGTGGGAAATTGGCCTCTTTCATCCTCTTCTCTCCTTGTTTCTCTCTCTCTTGCGTGCCTCCCTTATATCCTGCCCATCTCCTGATGATCTCCAACCTACAGCAGGTTCCAAGGCCAGCCTGGGATTAACCCTTTCATTACCATACCACCATTCCCAGCTAATTATCTCCCAGGGCATGAACTGAACCCAGCCTTAGGCTCTACCCACCAAAATAGTGAGGGGGGATACATATCTAACTGGATATAAGAATGATTCACTTTTATTCTCTTATAACTTAAATTTACTAAACTTGATGATTAATTGAGTATACCCCCCTCTTCTTACTACATTTTCTAACATCACTGTTTTACCACACTATGTTTGGTGTTTGCTTACCACCATTGTTTTTTGTATTCTTTGTTTTTACTGTTCATGCCTATTTCTCTTGCTTGTATTTTGTCTTAGATGCTAGAATCTACATAGTGGTGTTTAACATTTTGAAATTAAATATGTTCTGCTCCTTTATTTCACCTGAATAAGAGATACCTGTACCTGACAAACTTCTCCCCATGATGGAGAATCCATAGTGATTCAAAACTCTGTGGTCTGCTTTGCTGAAAGTTAATAAATCATTCTGTGCTGCACTACTTAGTGTTTGTTTCATTATTTCAGAGCATGGGTTTCCTTTTTATTACGTCTAGTTGTTTTGGATCTCGGCTTGCCATGCTGTCACTCTTATGGGCTAGTGCTTTGTTTTGTTTTTCCATATTATTCTAACCTCTGATGTCAAAAAGCATTTAAAAACTCTAAGTTCTACTTTTACCCCTCTCGTCAGCCACATAAATGCACAAAATATAATTTTTTTCTTTCAAGGAACATTTTGCTTGAGCTGGGGAAACATTTCCGGTTCTGTTCCTTGCTAAAACTGGGTACAACTATCCTGAAATAAACTGCTCTATATCATATAGATTTTTTTTTAATACAGATTACTTCCAGGACTTTTGTTATGCTAGAAAGAAAGGCAAGAAAAGAAATAAAAAAGAGATGAGGCAGATCTAAACCTTTTAGAAGGAGACTTTGAAGACCTTCCTGATTTGGAAGAACCAGACAAAATTAATGAATGAACGACTTTATGACTGGAATTAACTTTTGCAGATAACTGTTCCTCCTTTGATTTGAAGTAATTACTTAAAATAATCTTTTTTTGTAGAGATTACAAATCTAGTTTAGGAGAACTCTCTGTGCTGAGCTGGTCAATAAAAACTAACTAACTACATACATACATACAGTACATACATAAATACATTTATTAAAAGATTTATGTACTTATCAGGAGACATTTACCGTTGGTAATTTGCATGTGATCATCTCTTTATTTATAACATCAGGCCTTGATTCTATGCTCTGAAGTCATTTAAAACACATACTATGTTATTTTTGTATTTCTGCCTTATATTTTGCACTTTAAATGTTTTCCATAATGAAAGAAATACAGAATTTGATTGTATTATGAACTGCATGTTTACTTTCTCCATTGGTTTATGAAAATGACAATCTACTAAAATAAAACATTTTTAAAAAGATACTGATCTGAGGTATAATGGAGTGAACAGTAGCATGATATTTCTGCTGTTTGTGCTCTGTCCCTTTTTGGGGATCACCACCATTTTGGGGCACCATTAAAGCACAGGAACCCTCTTGAGGAGAGTTCCAGCTCTAAGGTGCTGCTGAAACAAAGCTCCTTTTAGCTAAAGGTACCCTGGGAAAAGCCCATGAGGAATGCATTAAAAATGCCTCAATGTTTATTGAAGGAGAGAGGGAACAGCACAAGAATGAAATGGCTGATATGAAGGGAGATGCAATATGTGTTAACTATTATCCAGACCCCAGCTCACAGCAGAATATGCTGTGTTATAAATTGGTAATATGACCTTTGATATGGAGGAGAGGATCCCCCATGGAGGAAACCTCTGGGAATCCAGGGCCTTAAGTCTTCATCTCTCAAAGTAGCTTCTTACCAATTATAGATTATTACAAATACTGTATATAATAACTTGAAATGTAGATTCTGAACCTCCAACATGCTGCTTCACAAAAGGTGATAACTGTCCTCTCTTTCTGTTATGTAGAGACTATCCACTCTCCCCAAGGTGTTGAAGGTTGCTGACTGCAACCAAAGGAGTCTTAGCAGGTGAGGGCTCCACCCCTAGAGAGGTGCTTGTATGGAATGCCCAGACACTAACTGAACCTCAAGGTCACTGAAAAACTTCCAGGAGAAGGAGATGACATGGAGACAGCTGCTTCATGCTTGGCTGCACACTCCTCTACTCTGAGTATAAGGTCCATAGTACACAGTTGGAATTGATCCATTGAGAAGCTTGATCCAGCCCTTGAGATGTAGTTGGGAGAGAGCCCACAGCCACTGGGGTGAGAGTCACAACTTAAAGTATGGCCCAAAGAAAGTAGTATGCATAGGGAGTAGTATGAATGGAATGCTACAAGTGTGCAGCCCTGTAGTTCATTGATGAAAGGAGAGTTAAGCTCCAAGGAGATGAGCTGGATGGCTGACTAGGCAGACTGGTGGACAGTACATACTGTACATGGGCAGAGCAGTGGTTTGAAGGCCCAGATTTAGACTAGTACAAGTGCGATGTTCATAGTATTGAATCCAACCATGTGGCATGTGCCTGGTAGGACATTGGAAGAATGCTGAGGAGTCAAGGGTGTGTACCCAGAACATTGTACTAATGGTAAGTAAAACACTAGTGTTGGTAGTGTGGCCAGTGATTGTTGGGATAACTGCTTAGTATGGCTTATTGAGATAGGCTGCAAAATGGAGGTAGGTATGTGACGGGGCCAGAACAATGGCACAAAAATATCACAAGGTGGAACAAGACAACATCCAGGTGGTTAAGCAAAGAGGACAGAAAACAGCCTCCAGCAACCCCCAGCATGGGGCATAAGCAAATAGGCAGGAGCCAGTTAGGGAGGCAGGCAGCATGTAGGCAGGAACTGCAGGGAAGAGCAGTGGGTCAAAACAAGTAGAGGAAACAACAGTAAAGGCTACCAGAGGACAGAAGCACAAGCAGAAAGCCAGGAAGCAGAAGAAACCCCCAGCAGGGAGCAGAACTAGGGCCACCAGTGGAAGTACATAAAGCCAACGACTGGTGGTGAGGTCAAAGGACACAGCAAGTCAAGGTAGCAGAAGGAGACCATGCAGCCAACGGGCAGCATGAGCAGCACCATCAGCAGTGGAAACAGGTAAAAGGACCTGCAAACCAGGACAGACAGCCACTGAGGCACACAGGGACCAGCACCTGAGCAATGGAAGAGTGGCAGAGAGAGAAGACAAAGATAGAGTATCAGTGGCAGTGAGGCCATGAAGAAAAAGAAAATGCAGTGACACTGAAGCTGCAGCCACATGGCAGGCCCCACCAGGTAGGAGGAGAACAAAGAGGCAGTGAGCGACCAGCAGCTGCATGGTTGCTAGCAAAAAAGTGAGCATCTGATGGATGCTTGAGGATGTATTCTTTATAGCGCTATTCAGGGGGCATAGCAAACATCACTTACAGCCCCATTCACCCTTGGGCATTGCCCATAGAAATTTGGTGTCACAGTGCAGCATTACACAGCACCGCATCTACAAGTGCTCACTAGGAATCTCAGCTGGCTGCATCCCTGATAGCATCCTCTGACATTTGGACAGGTGATTTGCATTGTATCACACTCACAAGCGGACTATTCCTCTCCTGTGGGGTATCACCTGTTTTGTGTTTCACAGGTGTGGGGGACATTGCAATGGAGCAGATGCAATGCACCCAATTGTGAACCACCGCCAGGTGCAACTCCGGATCAGACCTTAGGTATGAATTGTTAGTTGGCTTAAGAACCCACAGGAAGCTTCATTATCTCCAGTTTCACAATGTTAAATACATACTTCCAGTTTTTTAAACAAAACTGAAATTTCAGATACATGATTTTCTGTACTGCTCACAAAAGCTTGTTTTCACTGTAGCATTTATAGTGCTTTTTTCTCAGACAGGGTAGACTTCTCTCATAAAACTACTTTCAGGGTTATCAAAAGTAACGACATCAAAGAATAAAGAAAAAAACTATAATGCATTAGCAAGTCTCAAGATTTCTGGCTTGCATATTTTTGAATAGTGACATTAGATGTGGAAGAACAAAGAGACTAGATAATAAGAAATCTGTGGGTATTATATACTTACAGTATATTGTAGCAAAGCATTTTTGCACAAGGTGCCACTTAGAAAGTGATGTCATGGGTGGGGCAGGCTCAGTTCAAGCTTTGGTTGAAGTACAGAGTGAACAGAATGATGAATGGGAAGGCATCTGAGTGGATGGTATTGACTGGTGTGGGACAACACCCCCAAAGAATATCTGGTGTGGGGCAGAATTATATATTCTTCTAGAGAGAACATTAAATTCTACATTTGTTGCCTTACTCAGCTCAGAAAGCATTACTTATAAGGGAACTTTGAAGAGGGGGCAATATTATCTTCCTTGGGTAAGGATTTAGAAAGGGTGGTTTTGTCTCAACTAAATGACCATATTGTCAAGTATAACTTGTCCCTCCAACAACATGTGTTCAGGAAATGTGATGGCAAGTGTAAGGCCTTGGCTGGGTTCATAGACTATGTCCTCATGGCTGTTGACAAGGGATGTCTAAGTGTGGCTGTAGTTGTGGACCTTACCAAGGCTTTTATCCTACTGTAGTTGACCATGACATTCTTCTTTCTAAATTTACTTCACTAGGTGTTTCACCTAACCCACTTGTCATGGTTAAAAATTATTTAACTGGGAGGTCACAACAAGTTTCTTTAAGTAACTGCCTATCTGATGAGCTGTCCATTTCAAGTGGAGTCCCCAGTTCCATTTTTTGTCTTTTGTTCTTTGTACTTTTTAGGCACCAAAGTCTGGAGCCTATTGTCACTGGTGTAACTATTTTGTGTCTCATATTTCTGAAGTAACGTGTGTAGGAAGCTATTCCCCATTGACACCACAGCAGAAAATCGGCTGTATGATTTGCCCAGGTTTTCTCCATTGACTTTGCATGGCGTTGGGTTGGTGTAGGGATCTACATGGTCTAGACTGATATTTTTTTTTTCAGTGCCAGCAGCAGACATTAGCAGACACTATTGGGTAGTGGAAAACTTGGTGAGTAGGTGACAAGGAATGTACGGTAAGTTGTGTAGGTGGTAAATATTTTTATTCAGAACAAGCGAGCCCTACTACTACACCTTAGGAGCATACTGTTGCAGCGTATGCTCCCCAGTACAATTTGGAGAGTTTTCAGGAGCTGGGAGGGTGAGAGATAATGTCAGCTCCCTAGCTGATACTTGGAGGAGGCAGCAGCATGCAGGGTTGGGGCTCTAAATGTAAGTTTATTGCTTTACTTTTCATGTGGGACAATGTGTAGTTACAGCAGTTTGACTTCGAGGTTATTTAGGGCTTGCATGCAGACTAGCTTTGTGCTAGAACTGCAATAAGCTTATGCCTACAATTAGTGAACTTTATCATTATAAATAGAGAAATAAACCTTATAGTGTTAGATTACATGAATTATGAGTCTTTTCTATGGCTTATCAGAAGGTCAGGGGGGATTTATGTTTTGTGTTCAAAGCCCTAACAGATGGTATACTTTGGGAGTCTGCAGGGCTGTGTAGAAAAGAAAAATTGGATAGGGCTACCAGGACCCACTCATTTCACCTAAAGGGGAAACAATCCAGGACTGTGCAAAGAGCTAGGTGGTTCAACCAAAGAGTTGTAGGTATCTGGAATTCTCTCCCAGCAACAGTAGTTGCAGCAAATAATTTATCTGCTTTCGAGCATCTGCTGGATCTTCAAATGGGGAACAAGAAATGGGAATACATCCACTAATTAGTGGCAAGTCCTTAAGTGGCACTAGTTGCTCATGGACTTGTAACTGTACGTATGAAACTATGAACCTATAAAATACACAACCTAGTTTGAGAGTATACTATCAGCCATTTGCAGATAGAGTACGGAACTAGTTTTTGCTCATCTGTTTTTAGTGGCTACATTGGATTCTTGTATGTACTGTGTTTATAAAATTTGCATAGTAATAGTCTATGTGACCCTCACTCACACTGTATATTTGACCTTCACACTTTGACACAAAATTAATACCTATTTGATGTTAGGAAGTTGGTTGTGATCAGCAGCTAAGTTTCTATAATGGATTTAAATGTAAGCCTATTGCTTTCTTTTTTTTCATATAGGTCAGTGTGTAATTTGGCTCAGAGATTATTTAGGGCTTGAGTGCAGACTAGCTTTGTTCTAGAACCACAATATGTTTATTCCTGCAATTAATGAGCTTTATCATTATAAAATACAAAACACGGTTTGGAGTGTAATATTAGTCATTTACAGATAGAGTCCTTAACTATATTTATCACATCTGTTTTTAGCAGTTGTATTAGACTCTTGTTCTACTCTGTTTATACATTTGCATATTATTAGCATTATGTGACCCCCTGGTCATATATGAGCATTGACCTCATATTTGACCTCCATGCTTTAACTCAAAATTAATTCCTATTTAATGTTAGAAAGTTCATTTGGATCAGCAGCTAAGCGTTTTTTTAATTAATTTGACCTGCCTGGCAGAGTACTGCTCCAGACATCACATGTACTAACATCAGCTTTTCATGAACAGCTGGGGAACCAAACGTTAAGGAAGTAGGAAGCAGAGATTGGGCTGGTATCGCTGCTGAACCTGTTGGAGCTGTCTTAGTAGGAATCAGGGAAGAGAGGTGCTGCAGAGATGAGTCGAGAATCGACGAGGATCATGCAGAGTTGAAACAGATAGGATTGTAATTGCCAGAAGAGTGAGAAGTGGAACAGATGATGGCAGCAAGATTCCACAATAAAAAAAAAGGATCTAGAATGTAAAATATATTGCAAAGAAAATGAAGTGTGTCTGACTTTATCAGTATTCATTATTTGCCCAAGAACACAGCAAATGGGGCTCTATACTGCCAGAATATAACACACCTACTTTAATATATTGTTAACTCATACTGCCACAATATACCACACCGACTTTAATATATCGTTAAGTCAGATGATCTAAATGTTTGTTAATGAATAGTTTCTTCTTTGCTTGTACATACAGTGAGTGTTCTTCTCAGTATAATACGGATAGGATAAGGAAGAAGAGTAAGAGAGTGATGCAATGTGTTTTACAAGATTTCATGATGAATTACTTTTATAGTAAAGGGCTAGTTCCCTCTTTTATATAATGTTACAGACATTTTATTTCATAAGCATAAACTTTACATACTGGAAAAGTGGTGCCAAACATTTTTTTTAAAACTAGTTTGATAGTGATGTCACGACATAAGAAGCCTCCCTTTATTAGAAGGTACATCAACAGTCTCTATACTAGCAGATATTTTGAGAGACATTAGAAGCAGCCAGATTTTCAGTGATCATTAAGAGAGTATTTTTTATTCTTCATCACTGTTTCCCCCATATTATTTCAAAATACTGTTTAGATATTAAGGTCAGTGGCGAGGTAAGAAGGCTCATTCGACTTGTTGAAGGGATCGGTGTATTAATAGTATTTTGCTGATTTTCCCTTTCAGAAAATGCACAGTGCTGAAAAGAAAGTAAGTCATTACTAACCGGCTATAAATAAGCTGTTTTTCTTACTATAGCTTATAGTTTCTAACAGATAACATGATATTGCTCTGTTAATGCTTTTAAATAAATCACTTTTTTGTTACAGTGTTGGCATTTTCTGTTTGCTGCAAATTTCTATGGGCCCGATTCTAAGACGTGTGTCGCAAGTCGCAGGCATATGTGAGTTGCAACATGTGCCACTACACCAGGGACCCTGCACCCTATTCCAGGACAGGTAGGGTTCCCAGCACTTATGTCCTGTGACTTACGGCAGCCACAGGATTGCGCCATAGGAATGCTGCAATGGACCTGGGTGCCACAAGCCACCGACTGGGAAAAACAGCCCCCTGAACCCCCAGCCATGAAAACTGCCCACAAACCTCCATGGGCCATGGGGGGTCAGCAGTGTGGCAGAGGTGCAAGGGTGGCACTGGCAGAAATGGACCTAGGTGCCACCAGGTGGCACCCCGGTATTGGGTTGGGGGGTCACAGAGATGGGGGGGCCCATGGGGCACAGTTGTTTGCATGTTGTGGCACAGGTGACAACCATCATTTTGCCAGGATGGATACCCCTTAGACCAGCTAATTGCTTGTCTAACCCCACAGTGCCACAGTGGGACTTGGAATCATGTAAGGTAGTTACAACAGCCGCCCTTTCAGAAAGCACAGTTGCTGCCATAACCCCCCCCCTCCACCATGCTGTAGGGCCTCTGGGTGGTGGAAGTCCCCTTGTGCGCAGCTCACCCATGCCATGGTGCAGGCCACCTCTTGTAATTGCTAATAGTGTAATGCATGTCGCAAGGTATGACTTGCACCATTGGGTTTGGCGCAAGTCACCTTGCGACATGCATAACCCGTTTAGGAATTGGGCCCTATTTGTTTAACTTAGAGAGTTCTGAGACCTCTTTTATTTGTTATATAGTATATAAGATGATGTATTTGTGTTACTTCACTTTCCTTTTATTTGAGTTGTGTAACATTTAATTATTTAATTTATGTTGACCAGGATAGGAGGACTAGACAATTCTGCCTATTTTCAGTCTTGTCTCGGGGACAGAAATACAGATGGATGCCAACCGACATTGAAGCAAATTAAGCTGTTAGTGGTATTTTTATCAACTGGGAGAAATTTGGCCAGAACACCAGGGAAATTCCCCTACTCTTCTGTAGGGGGCTCTGAGATCAGTCATTCAGAACATGACTGACAAGGGATATGGACAGTCAGAAGCAGACAGTGCTCTGCAGGACAGAGACATGAATGTCTCACAGGAATGAACAGCAATGGAGGTGGCTGGAACACACCCAATGAATGGCCAGCACTCAGCGCCAAGTTCCAAAGCCGACATGTGGCTACCACAGCACAGTCCGATGGAGGTACGGAACACAGATGTAGAAGCTACAGGTCTTACCTTGGCCCAGAAACAACTCTGCCTGGAGGCAGAATTAGATTTGGTGGGTCAGAAAATCGCACAAGCCAACCTCTAGGTGGAGGAAGAAAGGAAATGGAAATGATCTCGGTCTTTGCCCCTAGGGCCCAGTACAGTTGGTCCAGCGAAATTACTGGCCGTAGAGATACCACCGGCAGGTCCGGTTCCAGCAACTCATGGAAGTATACGCACACTGACTGGAGTGAGGCAGTAGACCAAGCTTGGTCACCTGAAGATGCTTTACAGACAGCAGGATAGATTGCCATAAAGGATGGATCTTGGTGGCCAGACCCTACCATCCCCCTGCCTGGCGCTGATTACACCACAGGAGAGCCAAATCAGACAGCTGACTTCAATGAGAGGACAGAGGGCGATGTACAGCAGCATGCAGGTACCACTTATATGGCTAATTCAACAGATGTAATGGAGATACACCATATAGCAGCAACAGATTCAACTCCTCAGACAGGCCAGGGTCACGGCAGGGAGAAGAGGGGAATGACAGTAAGTCTTATGCGAGCCTGTTCCACAAACCCATGGAGCTTGCTAAATGCAGGAATGCCATAAGGATCAGATATATTGGGAATAGAGATGCACTCCCTGACAGGTTCTTCATTGGGAAAGTACTTTTAAAACAATCTTTGGGCTTTATCCCCTCAGAGGTGTCTGCTCTTATATACGCCCCAGGGGAGATAACTTTTGACATTAGTTTCAGGACTCCTGCTATTCTAGAACATTTCTGGTGCAAATACATGAATTTGAAAACCAACCCAATGTGGTCTAAGTTTCTCGTGAATCCCCTAACAAAACAGCCCTTTCGAGATATTACCATTTTGTTCAGAAATGAGGGGGTAAATATCACAGATGGCATATACTGGCTGGACAAACGCTGCTCAGTTTAAGGTAACCCAGCCCCTATATTAGATGAAGAAGGGTTCTAGAATGTGGACTGGAAAATAAAAGTGAAGCTGCAACATAATGAGCAGGACATTGTCCATCTCCCCAATTGCTTTTTCACTGGCTGGGACAAGGGATTTCTGTTCTACCCGGGACAACCTCATACCTGCTTTAAATGTGGATCTAACAGACTCGTTATCTCAAATTGTGACATACTGAAGTGCACTCATTGCAGTGACATGGGTCACCCTAATGCTCACTGCTTCCAGGACCTGAAATGTAATCTATGTGAGGAACCTGGCCATAACTTTACTGACTGCCCATGGGCGGCAAAAAGCAATGAGGACTCAGACTTTGGGGTACAGGCTCACTATATTAGGACTGCTTCCAGACAGGGCCACATGGGTACAGGAACACATTATCTGGCAGACCATCCCCAGCAAGAGGACAGGAACAGACCGCAGAACCAGCCTGACCAGCAAGATGGTATACAGCTGCTGCCAGTTGTGGGTGATGACTCAGAAGGGAATAGATTTTCAAAAGGATGGTATGGGCCCCCCTCCTCCTATTGGGCCCCCACTGGAACAGGACTTTATAGTGGCAAAGGGTTCAAAGGGGAAAATAACTAAATCAACAGCAAAAAAATGGGATCAGCCAACCGAGCCCTTATTACTACAGAACCAGTATACTGCTTTGCAAGGAATACAATCCGAGCTGAAAGGGGACTCAAACAATAACTCTGTGCATTCCTCAGCACTTGGCATCTTGTCAGATACAGACAATATACAGGATACCAGACCACAGGCACAAAAAAGTGGTAGGGTTACAAGGGCTTCAAGTAAAATTAAATGAGGCACACATGCCATAATGGGGTCCCACTTATATAATGTTAAATTCACATTCCTTAATGTGAACAGTCTGCAATCAGAGAAAAAACGTCTTAGTATATATGTACAATTCATTTCTTCTGACTTAGATTGTGTTTTTTTTTTTCAAGATGTGCATCTCCACTCTTCAGTGCAGTTGGAAGCTACAAGTACAAGTTGGCTATGGGGTGAACGTTTTTGGTCTCAGGGAGCGGAGACTTGTTCTGGAGTGGGGGGTGTTTGTTTTCTGAGGTTTAGGTGATCCACGTGTTGGAAATCCTGCCTGGGAGGGCTTTTCTGCTGGATGTTTGTATGAAGGGGGATGTTTTTTTTGTCTTATAAACATGTATGCACCACAACTTCAATTCAATAGGGCAGCACTTTTTCAGTGTCTGAAACCCTTTTTTATTACTGCTCTAAACATTATTTTAGGACGTGATTTTAATTGTGGACTGTCACACTTGGATAGAGGGTTGAAAACTAGTAAACTATTTTGTGATACAACTTCTTTGCTGAATCTAATTGAGGAAATGGGGTTAGCAGATGTGTTTTCTGCCCCTTACAGTATGGTGCCTCACATATATTTTTGTGGGCCCCATACTTCTCGCATTGTTTAATTTTTTGTTTCGGTTAATTTACAGCTTATCCAGGCAGAGGCCATTGAGTTGGCCACATCGGACCACAGATTATTGAAGGTCATTCTAGGGAATCTCCCTGATCAGAGGTGGGGTCTGGGCTATGGAAAATGAATTTGGAACTTCTTGGATACAGAGGAAATTTCTGTTAGTTTTGGATACCTTCTGGAGGTGCGGAATTCTGTATTTTTTTATACAATGATTTAAATGATTGTGGGAGGAAATGAAAAGGAATATAAAACAATATTTTCAGACTATGGGGCAGTTACGGGGAAAGCAACATATGGACTGGCAAAGATCCTTGCTGGACAAATTAAGAGTCCTCATAATGCGACAGGATCTCCAATCTGTCATCTCTCAGACCAGGGCAGAATTAATGCAATTACAGTTTGATGCAATGAAACGTTTGGAGAGCCAACAAAAACATGGGATTTCAGGGAAGAAGGGAGATACCATGCCCTTTGAGGCCTGTAAAGTCCTTTGGGAAACAAAACAGATCTCATATCTGATAAAATTGGATGGTACAAAACTCACGGAGACTGGACCTATTTGCAAGAGACATTTACTAGCCTAGCACTGCCCCAGTCTGCAATTATAGCCTGGTTGCAGACATGTCATGTCACTACGCTCAGATTCCACAGGAATGCCATGCACCTATGATAGCTCCCATTACCAAACAGGAATTAAAGGAGGCCATCTGGTCTCTGAAAGATGGCATTTTGCCTGGTCCAGATGGTCTCCTGCATGCAGTGTATAAGCAAATTTTTGATGCATTAGGGGATGAATTGATAGAGTTTTATAATGAGGCATTGAGAAAAGGTACCCTCCCAGAGAGCATGTACTTAGGTGCTTTGGTATTATTATTTAAATCCAGGGAAAGGGGTGATTTGAAAAACTGGAGACCAATAGCACTTCGAAATACGGACTATAAGATCCTTATGAAAATCATTGGTAAATGCCTGGCAGGGGTTTTGGACCATATTATTCATCCCACGCAGTTTAGTGGGGTGCCTTCATGCAGGATACAAGATGCCCTTATTCTTTTATGGGAAATTTTTGAAAAAGGAAACGCTAAGGAACTGATAGGCCATGTGGTCAGTTTAGACTAATCTAAGGCTTTTGATCATGTGGAATATGATTATATGTGGGAAGTGCTAAAAGCATATAATTTCCCACTTTTATTTATTACTTGGCTTCAGACTTGTTATAGACAAGTAAATCTCCTGCCTGGCGTTAATGGGTGGATAGTGGAGGCGGTGCAGGTAACTAAGGGGGTCAGACAAGGGTGCCCCCTAAGTCTGGTGTTGTATGTGTTGACACTGGATCCCTTACTGCACAATATTAGTAGTAATCTGGAGATTACAGGACTGTCTGTGGGTTGTGAGGACACACCAGTCGTTTCCATTGTCTATGCTGATGACTGAGAACTCATATTGGTGGATACAAACTTGGTTAGTATAGCTCTGTGGACGATACAGCAGTTTTCAGAGATTACTGGATCTGCCATAAATTTTAAAAAACGTTGTTGCTTACCAATAGAGGAGGATGATGGCACAATGATGGAGATTATGGGGATTCCCCGGAGGACGGGATATACTAGGATACTGGGAATTTATTTTAGGGGGCCTGACCCACGTTTCTACAATTGGGATTTAAAATTCCAAGAATCGTGGCAAAAAGAGACACTCTGGAACAAATGGCACATGTCAAAAAGGAAGAGAGCCTATATGATTAAATCCTTTTTGCTACCAATGTTCCTATTTTTAAGTGCTGTTTTTCCTCCACCAAAGAGTATGGAAATGACTCTTTACAGTGTTTTTTTCCAGTGTTTGTGGAGTAGTCACCTGATCCCAGTCAAGAGGGGTATTACTTATCTGCCACTTGCACAAGCGGGTTTATCTATGATACACCCATTACTATTTTATATGCTACTTTTATTTTTCATAATATAGTACCTGTTTTAAACACCAAACGCATCTCTGGGGGCCATGGCTCTTGGATAGCACTGGGACACTTTTGCAGGCGTGAGGAACTAATCTACCCATTTCAAAACAGAAGCATATTTCAGCCTTACCTTTGTACTTGGCAGATACAATTGGCAAATTAAAACAATGGCAGGTGGTCAAGGCACATCTACTTCCACATCAAGAATAGGGTTGTATAATACGATATTAGAGAAACAATTTATTTTTACACCATGGTTTTCAGAACTTTCACAGTGGGAGCAACATGTTTTCTCGAGGGTATTACAGAGTAAGAGGGTTCTGGTATATATGTGGGATTTGTTATGGCTTTGTAAGCATTTGAAATTAGGTGTGAAGGGGAATATGAACCATAAAGATGTAAGGGACAGAGAATACCCTAGATTGGGAACCTGCATTGGGACCATAGAAACAATGCATCGCATTTTTTTAGACTGCCCCTTTGTGATCTCTTGTTTTTTTTACACAAACTCTGGCCTTTAAATCCCTTTTATAATCTGACCCCAGACATGTTATGCAGGGGAGTTTTCCCAAGACAATGGGTGAAGTATGATGCAATAACAATGTATTTGATTTTATTAAGCATTAAATTTCAGCTTTGGCAGGCCTGTTGTGGGCTTACGCTCCAACAACAGCATAAAACAGTAGAGCAGGTGATGTTCGCAGTATTGCATGATATATCTAGGTTTAAAGAGAACAATCGGGTTACAGCTTCTAGACCTCTGTATAAACTATGGTGGAGGAACATGTCTTGGTTGGATACTGGCTGAATGGATGTAGTACAATTACAACATGATTTATAGTTTTCAGCTAATTGTAGTCCTTTAAATTGAATATTATTCTCAGTTTTTCTACTTTAAATGTACTTGTGGTTATTTTTTTAGTTTTTTCTGGGAAATCAAAGTAGTCTTTGTATGACTGTCATTTTTATTTGTTTGTCTTATGAACTGCATTTCCTTTGTATGAATTAACACTATGCTTGTAATTATTTGTTGTTGGTCATTTATAATAAAATATATATCCCCTACATTTTTAGCATGGGGGGAGCTTCTCTTTTAGTTTCACCAAATTGAGAGTTTGATTATTTTATGATTTTAGAAATGTATGCCAGTAATACTTATTTTTCTTTTATGTATGATTGTTTATCCTGGATTATGATTTGTGTGCATTAACACTGTTTGTACAGTATATCATTTGTTTTGAAGTTATCATAAAAAATTCCCCTACTCTTTTCGAGAAGTGCCATGGGATCTTTAACATCTACCTGAACTACCACCAGAACAGGTAGATGGGACCTCGGTTTAATGACTCATCTGAAAGATGGCACCTCAGGATTGCAGCACCCCCCTCATGCTGCACCACAGTGTCAGTACTGGGATTTAACCAAAGTGCCTGGTGTGAGGATAGAACCTACAACCTTCTGATCTTCTGGCCTCAGAGGCAAATGTGCAACCTGCTGAGCCACTGACACTGCTTAACATATCCACACTGTACCTAAAAATCCCTTGTGGCTGAACACTTGGCTTCTACAATTATCTAGGTAGTTCCCCACAATCTAGATAGTAGCATAGCTATCACTGACTTAGTACTCTGTTAAAAATATTCCCTCCCAGAGCATGTATATGAGTCAAAATATTCTATACTTAACCATATTCAATATCACCACCTTGAGCTGTAAGGACAGCTCTCTTGGGGATTAGTAGGATTTGTCTTGAAGGACCAAAACAGTTAATACAAGAACCTAGTCCAGTAGTGTGATGCTAATGGGGTTGAGGGTGTTCCCTGGGAGGGCACCTTGGTCTCTAGTGGGGTTCATTTGACCTGATTGTCTTGATTAAAACACAAAGTAATATTTGTTACAGGGTGTTACCAGAACTACGCCTGGGAGCTGAACTTTTTCTGGTTCTAGTGAGCAGTGTTCAGCTATAGCTCTTACAAACATGGAGTGTCTGTTTGACCTCTGTATTTCTACACAGGGGAGATTTATTTTTCATATGGGGCAATGTGTAGTCAGGGCAGTTTGCCTCAGAGACTATTTAGGGCTTGAGTGCAGGCTAGCTTTGTGCTAGAACTGTGATATGCTTATGCCTACAATTAGTGAGCTTTATTATTATAAAATACAAAACCCCGTTTGGTTTTGCTCCTTCTCTGCTGGAGCACTGTATAATTTTTTGACCTTGTGTTTCGAAATGGATTGATCACTTTTTTTAACAATGTAGTTGGGGAACTGTGAGAGGGATCTTGTGGTGTACAGTTTCTTCACTGCATCTACTGTAGATTTAGAATGCTACATTGGGATATACTGTACAGTACAGTCAACGCTAAACTCTAAAATGAGCTCATTGATACTGAGTTGTTATTCAGTTTGATAAACCAATTTTCAATGCACTGGTAACTCTAAATGCTGAAATTTATTATCTGGTATGCAGTGAAGCGCAAACCAGTTGTCAACTCTGTGATGTAATCATTAACATTAGAAATAAAAAAACTGGTTAACAATTGATTAAACATTACTTATTAATGTATTTAATCACTTACATGGATGGTGACACATTAGTGTCACATGACACTATACATACTATTCACAGAGTTCTGTTAAAGAACTTTAATAGAATTCTGGGGGCCAAACGCTAGGTCAGCTGATGCAGTAGCATCAGTAGTTCCACTTGTGCACTCAACACTTTGGAGCAATCTTGCACATTTTTATAAATTTCTATGGGGCACTGAATAAAGGACTTTGAAGGAAACATTTTTTGAAGCATGCTGTTTAAGCAATAATACACAACAAGCAAAGGATATCATGGGATATTGTCCCACCTCCAGTGTACTGTGAGGTATAAGGCCATAGGCCGAGTGACTTCAGCCACTTGACCTGAGAAGGGATGATATTCCATGATATCACACACCTTGGAGTGTATTATAGCAATTATGAAATTAATCCATTTTGTTTTTTTGACTGACGGCATGTATACCTTTAGACTGGGATTATGTACTGAGAAATTGTCCTGGCTGAAAGTGCTCTCAGCCAATCAGATTTGATGATTTGACTATCCATTTTGTAATTTATAATACAGTGTGTGCTCTACTTCCTTTGCATTGTGACTAATTAAGATGCCTAAAACTCTACACTTCAGGTCCATATGGACTAAAACACAGTCTAACAAGGGCAACGACAGTCTAAAAAGTGGAGAAGAAAAGGAGAATAGGAGTAGGAAAAGTAATAGATCATTATGGAAAAGGAGTTGAAGAGCACGGTTGAGAAAACCTTATAGAGAACTTTGTTCCCTAATCAATCCTTGTTCCTGAAGCATTGATAAACATTATTAAGTAACATTGATGCAAATGTTCATGTGATCTAGATTGTCAAGGAATTTAGGAACAATCAATTGTACACATTACCATCAGGAAAGTGATTTTAATAATCTAGGTTACAGCTGATATAAACCTCCCTTGGGATATTTTAGTAAATTAAACATATTCTCTTATTTTTATTGGCACCAAGTGAAGACTGGAGCCTACAGCCATTACCTGAACTTCTGTCATTAGTGTGGGATGTGTAATAGACATCTCCATTGTCTTTCCTCAGATGGTTCAGTTTGGAAGTGTAGTACCAGTCCCCCTCCATAAAGGGGGCAGTGTTACTGATACCTCCAGCTATGCAGCTGCCTCCCAGTCCCACTCCATAGCGTGGGCAAAGTTACTGTTGCCCCTGATCACACTGCTGCATCCCAGTCCCTTCCATATGGGGGGATCTTTCACTGATACTGACTAAGAGTAATCTGTACCCCAGTGATGAAGGCTACATGCACAGCCAGCATCAGAAGTGGAAGGCTGGGCAGGCTCTGAAGGTAATAACTGCTCTCCTACTTGCAGAGATACCACTGGAAGGATGTTTACCTGTCGATGCTTTGCATTGATTACTCACCCACCCAAGGCCGACTCTCAATATATGTCATCTGGTCACATGATTAAGTGCCCACTTCCTCATTAGCAAGTTATCTTTTCTGGCCTCCAGGGGTCTGTCTTGAGCTCCCTCCCTCTAGCCTCATTTTGTTTTCCTTTTGTGTGTTTCCCCTTCCTCTCTTCCTGTCTTCATTACCTTTTTCTTGCCCAACCCTGTACAGCTAATGCCTTCTAGCCCCTTCCTCTTAATTTCCCACTTGCTCCCCCACTCCAGACTCGAACCATGCACACTGAGCATCATAGGCACCAATCCTACCACTATTCCATCTGACCTGGGATCACTTAAGAGGATACCTTGCTAACTATTGACTCCTGTGGCCTCTGGTCACACTGCCATCTTGTGGATCCCATCCCCTCTTTTGCATTGTACTTCACCATGCCCCTCCCTCTAGTCTTTGGTGTGCTCCTAGTGCTTCTTACTCCCTCCCCTTCCCCAAGTCATCTGCCTGTCAGGCAGGCAGGTGCCCAACATTATGCCACCAGGTGGAGCACTACCAGCAATGCACTGCATACCTTCCATGCCCCATGTCCTCCCCCCAGAACCTAACCCAGCATACCTCATTAGCCCTCTTGGTGGCCGTGCATATCTCTACCCTACCAATACCTGTGGCTGCCCACAAATCCTGTCCCTGGCCAAATAACCCTAACATAAAAGCCAAGCTAATTAGACTCACTCTCCTCCACCACTCCCTCCTACTCCTTCTTCTATCAGGCAATGTGCACCCAAACCTGGGCCCACCCCCTCTCTCAGCACCTCCTGTGGATCATCAAATGGACTCCTTCTAGCCACTGTCAATATCTGTAGCCTTCAAAAAAAGCTTGATGTCCTTCAGGGCTGGATGGCACAGATCTCTCTGGATATCCTTGCGGTTAGAGAGACCTGGCTTGATCCTGCTACTCCAGATTCAGCTGTTCATATTCCTGGGTACTCTAGCCTCAGAGCTGACAGGCTAGCTAAGAGGGATGGGGCTGCACTCTTTACTATAGAGATTCCCTTCAGGCCTCGCTAGTCTCTGGTGCTCCCACTCCATCCCACGGTGCACAGGTTCTCATTGTGAAACTGCAACCTGACATGTCTGGCAAAGCCCTACACATAGTCACAGTTTATATCCCCCAGCACCAAAGACCAGTGTTTGACTTGGTAATGAACTGCCTAGCCCACCTGCCCACCTCTTGTGAAATCAATCCCCTGGATGATTACAATGTCAACTGGCTAGCACTGGACCTCACCCAAGTCATCCAGTCCCCCAGGAGGCTAAACCATAAAACTGGCACCTCCACACTCATTGACCTCATATTCACAAATTGGCCCACCCACATATCTGAGGTCTCAGTACTTCCAGATGCACTGAGCAACCACTCATCAGTCCTCTGTAGATGGTTCTCAATAAAAATCCTGAAGCGGCCACCCAAATATACCATTATGCATCACCTAAAAAGGGATCTCTCTTGCACCTCAAACAACACCTATTGCAATGTGACTGGACCCCACTGCACAGTCAACTGAGAGTGCCCTGGATTACTTTATCTCCATGTTTCACTCCGCTTGTGACCACTATGCCCCAATCTCCAAACAGAAAGTAAAAAGTCAGGACACCCCCTGGCTGTCCCATGCCCTATTTGACTTCATGAAGCAACGTGACGATCAATGGTATAAAGTTAACGAGTCAGGCAAACCACACAACCGGCAACTCTATAGGGAACTTAGGAACACATGTACCTGGGAAATTTGGAAAGCCAAAGCTACCCACTACTAGGAGACACTCTCCTCCTCCTGGAGCTCTGGGTGCAAATTTTAGAACAACATTAACAAACTGAATAGAAAATCTGTCTCCCCCTACCCAGTTGCTAGTAAATGGCTCACTATCCCAGGACCCCATGTTGACTGCTGATACCCTCATCACTGCATTTTCTGATCTTAGTGGTGTCCTTCCCCCTAACTTCTTTAACCTGGCCCCAGACTTGCCTACCAGCCCACCCCTTAAAGCATCCACCCCCACTTTCAGGCTCTGAACAATCACCCCCTAGAGGCAAGATCATATTTAACCAAAGCCCATGGAAAAACATGCTTTAGAAGCAACTCGCTGGACCTAAAACTAGTCCTCCTCATCTTAGACTCCATTACCTCTCCACTCCCTGACATCCTAAACCAGTCCCTCTGTCATGGACAATTCCCCTCACAATGGAAAGCAGCTGTCATCACCCCAATATTAAAAAGTGGGGACCGGTGCAACTACCACCCCATCTCCATTCCCCCCCCCAAGGCACTAGAAAAAATAGTGTCAGATCAACTCTTGAACTACTGTATCTTACTAAATACGACTTTCTCTGCCCCAAACAGCATGGTTTCAGGAAGGGCCATAGTACTACAACTGCCCTTCTTGAATACACCACTTTTACAAGCAAAGCCCTTGATCGAGGGCACCTAGTTGGATCTGTCTATATTGACTTAACCAAGATGTTCAACTCTGTCAGCCACACACTCCTAATCCAATCCCTGCATTGCATGGACCTGTCTCTGGACACTACCGCGTGGTTTAGAAGCTACCTTAGTGACAGAACCCAGAGGGTCAAGTTAAACTCCACACTGTCGGCCAGTAAACCGGTAGTTTCGGGAGTCCCCCAAGGCTCAATACTGGGCACCCTCCTGTTTAGTATGTGCTTTAATACTCTTCCAAAGGTCTGCTTGGGACAAATGCTTCTGTACACCAATGATGCGGTTATATTTGACAGCCACTTGGACCCCCACTCCCTTCAATTCTCCCTGCAACGCTGCTGTTCTAAAGCTAAGGCCTGTTTCTCAGAGCACTGTCTTGTCCTGAATTACAAAAAGACCAAGGCCCTTCTTTTCATTCACAGACAAAATAAGCTTAAAAATGTTCCCCTCGACATCATTAACATCCAGGGCTCCCCTTCTGACCTTGTGCCCACCTTTAAATACCTAGGCATCACCCTTGACTCCTCTCTCACATACAGTGATCGCATCAATCTGCTCAGCTCAGCTATCAATTCCAGACTGGGTCTTCTATATAGGCATAGGCGGTGTCTGCCACTTGACACCCTAGGTCTTGCCATGACATCATCGGTGCTCTCCCTTATTGACTACAGGATTGTTATCTATGGCCATGCCCTGCATTGATTCATGATCTCCCTAAAAAAAGCCTATCAGTTAGTCACTGGATGCAACCGTTGGACACACACCTGTGAGCTTTATAGACACACCAACTGGCTTAACTTTGAAGGCAGACTCAGGTACCAGACCTGTCTCCTTGCTAGGAAGCTCTCCTTAAACACCTCCCCCCAAGGTCTCCACCACCTTCTTCAGCCCTCCACTCAGCCACGGTCTACATGGAGCTCCTTGCTAGCCCCCTCTCTGTACCCCACTGCAGGACCTCTCTGGGCCAACACTCCTTTTACTACAGGGCCCCCCTCTGGTTGAATGAAATGCCATTGGCCATCACCCTGGAACAGTGACTAGGTCCATTTAAAACCCTACTCCATGCTGAAATCCCCTCCCACTCCAGCTGTGACTGTGCTTAGTCCTTCTCCCCCTTACCTGTGACTATATCCTTTGATTTCTGTATATCGTTATTGTACTTGCTGGACTTACAATGATTTGACACGGGTTGGTCCATTCCACTCTTGAACTGTAACCTGTCTTCTTTATATGCCTCTTATTATATATACTGTTTCTGAACTTGCAATGTATGTATTCTGGTGTGTTCTCTATATATTTATTATTGTATATCTTGTAATTTCTTATAATGTATGTACTGTATAACCCCTTATTTTAGCTGACAAAAAATACTCGCCATATACGGTGATAGCTATTCAAATTTGGAAATACTTTGACAGCTAACATTGTTTGAAAATGAAAAATAGTGTCTTGAACTTCTAGATGCTTGTTAAACTGTGTCAGAGCACAACTAATGGCAACCAAAATGAAAGTGTTAAATTCCTTCTGTCACACAGCAAAACAGCAACCATTCTCATGAGGTTATATGAAGTTACCTGTGCATCATCTCGTCTGTCCATTCCCTCCTATCATCGTCCATTGCCCTTGCTTACTGTATACTGTATCACCAGCTTCTCCCATTGTCCTTGTTTGCATGTTCTCATGTTCGTTCCAATTTCCCCCTACCCTCGCCCGTACTATCCCCATACAATCCCTGTACTCCCCCCCCCCACAATCTGAACAGCTGCAACTCTGAGAGGTTCACTGTACCTCTCGGCGATGCCTTGCACTGACCTTGCTCGTACTATCTCTGCCCTAATCCTAGTTCCAATCCCCCAATCAGTGGCTTGCAGTGCTAGAATCAAGACGTTCTCATGGTTCTCAGTTCCAGCTACCCTTGTGACTCACCCCCCTCCCTCATCATCTACCACATCCTTGTTTGAACAGTTTTTAATTACCCCCACCCTCGCTTTTCAGTTGGTCAGTTGTCAGACAGACAGACACACAAACAGCAATGAACACAGGCATCTCTATTACTTCTGTTTGAGTGCAATTGACAGTTGACTTCTGGGTTCCGAGAAGCACTGCCAAAGTGCTAATATAAGATAATGCCAATTAGTCTTGAGATCCAGACCATACGGAAATTTGGCTATGCTGATATTTTGCATTATGCAGTATATCTGACGTGGAGCCTTTGCAAAGGAGTCCTTGACTCAAAGGTTGTAATGCCGATTCCTTCAATAAATAACTAAAAACAAATATACATGTTTTGCAATCTGCAGGTTACCAGGCTACAAGGTGTGCTGGATTGGAAACCCTTTCAGGAGCAGATAGACCAGTACTGGAGTGCTGGAGCATAGGGTGAGCAGATGGGACAGGCAGGGCTCCAGGGAGCACCCCCTATGGTACTGTAGTGGTGCTCATGGGGAAAGCAGATAGGATGTGGCAGGGCTCAGAGGAGTGCTGGATGTGCTGGGGTTTGTTGGCCCACAGAACAACCTGCAGTGAGCTAATAGTTATAGCCAATATGCTGTTGATTTGGGGTTTCTTCATGCAGTATGTTCACTATGTTACATTTCAATATAAAATCGGAGGAAACCTTTTTTATTTTCACATTTTGCACTGTGTGCCTGAGGTAGACTGAATGACAAAAATGAGCTTGATGCCTGCTGGCGTTCATGGATATACATGATGTCCAGGTATCTGACATATCTGTGATGTCTTAACTCATATTCCAATCTTTATCTTGCTGCCCCTGATATGATGATGATGAAACCCCACCGACATGACAAAGCCCCACACGCTTGTGGTGAATTCCTGTTTACAAAGGTACTTTAAAAGGATAATAAGCTCCAGAGATGTGGATACACTGTGAAAAGGAAAGGGAGAGGGTGATAGAGGTTAAAGAGCAGGAAAGTGCAACATGCAGCAGGAGTCAGCAGCATACAGCAAGAACCTATGAGTTCACTGCTACTGAGAGGGCTTCCAATCCAGCACCTTGTAGCTTCATAACCTGCAGACTGCAAAACATGCAGCCCTAACCTTTGCTGGCAGCTCTGCATCACAGCATTGAGGACAGAGTGGCTCCTTGTCAAAATACCACCCTCCCTTACTGTTACACAGAGAGCATCAGTTCCACAACCACTGCCTCAGAGGTTGCCATGTGTGTAGAGCAGATGGACCACAGTAGATTCTGGGAGGGTGAGGGTGGTGGAACAGAGGCGTAGCCCCCGAGTTGCACCTCTACACAAATCATATGTCAGTCTGGCAAATCAAGGTTCCTCTATGATGACACCCTCATTGGAGACCAAGAAGTATGCTGGGGACATCCACAAGGGAGACCCACAAAAGAGTGGCAAGGGACACCACAGGGGAAAGAAACAGCTTCTGATATGGGACTCAATTGTTAGGGGTGTAGTCCTGGGGAAGGGACAAGAAGCAAATCCTCAGGGTTGCAGAAGCAGCATCACAGGAGAGGAAATTAGATAACATTGTCCACCTTGGGACAAATGACCTAGCTAGGCATGAGATCAGTGCAGTGCAGGATGAATTTGTGGAGTTGGGGAGGGGCCTCAGACAGGTAGAAAGCACAGTAACCTTCTCAGAGGTGCTGCCAGTCTATGGCAGGGGTGAGGCTAGGGTACTGCACACCATGCAGTTTAATGAATGGTTGCAAAACTGGTGCAGAGCACAGGGCTTTGGCTTCATTGGGGACTGGGGGTACACCTGGAGAGATGAAGGTCTATACTGGCATGATGGTCAACATCTGTCCGGGAAGAGAAACACGCTCCTAGGTGACAAGTTTAAAGGCTTCCTTGGCAAGCTTTTAAACTAGCCAAGGGGGGAGGTGCTGATAGGAAACAGGAAAGTTCAAGCCCCCACAAAACATGGCAGGTAGTAGGGTAAACACTGAGGTACAGAGCTTGACAGAGGGCAGGACAGGGGTAAATGGAAAGATGGACAAGGGCAATAAGAGGAGGGATGGGGTAAAAAAGGATAAAGCCAACATTAAATGGAGGGCAATGAGTACCAATGCCCGTAGTCTGGGAAACAAGCTTCCAGAGCTAGTAGCCCTGATGGAAGAGGAACACTTGGATATTGTGGCAGTCACAGAAACATGGTACATGGAGAACCATGACTGGGATATCAACATACCAGGGTACACAATCTACAGAAGGGACAGGGAGGGTAAAAGAGGAGGTGGAGTAGCTCTCTACATAAGCAAAGGGATCAAAGCTACAGAACTAAAAAGTAAAGGGGGAGGACAAGAGGCACTCTGGGTCACCTTGGAGACAGCAAATGGCATCTTAATCCGCACAGGGGTTGTATACAGACCCCTGTCTCAAGGGGAGGAAATGGACAAGAAAATGATAAAGGGCATTCTCAAAATGGCTGGAAAAGGGGAGATACTGTTGATGGGGGACCTGAATATGCCAGATGTTAACTGGGTGACATGGTCTGCAGCCACATCCAAGAGCAGGGTCATTCTCGATGCCCTACAGGGAGCATGCAGACAGCTAGTGGTGGAACCCACTCCAGGAGGAGCAATATTAGACCTGGTGCTCTCAAATGAAGAGAGGATCACAAACTTAGAAGTCAGTAGACATCTGGGAACAAGTGACCACTGCACAGTGTGCTTCACAATAAACACAACCACAGAGACAAGCCATACAAATACAAGGATACTGGACTTTAGAAGGGCTGACTTTGGCATAATGGGTGAATACCTGAGGAATGCATTAGCAAATGGCCAGAAAGGAGGGGTGGAAGAACAATGGAGAAAAATCAAAACTGCCATCATGGAGGCAACAAGCCTTTGTGTGAAACAAAGAAAACAAAGCGGAATAAAAAACCACTATGGCTCTCAAAAGAGGTGTCAGGGAAGGTTAAGGAGAAAAAGGCTGCATTTAAAAAGTATAAGGAATCACAGATGGAGCACAACAGGGAATTGTATCAATTAAAGCAGAAAGAAGTGGGGAAGGCAGTCAGAAAAGCAAAGGCCCAAACTGAGGAAAAGATAGCCAACGCAGTTAAGAAGGGGGATAAAACATTTTATAGGTACATTAGGGAGCATAGAGAGGTTAAGGGAGGGATAGTGAAGATTAATAAAGGAGGGAGGTGGGCAGAGGAGACAGTGAAAGGCAGAGATACTGAATGAATACTTTTGCTCAGTATTCACAAAGAGGAAGAGGAGGAGTTACCTAAACCAAACAGTAGAAGCACTCTGGATAGTGGGGTTGACACCAGTCCATTTACGGAAGAAAGAGTACTGAAAGAACTCCTAAAACTCAAGGTGGACAAAGCAATGGGGCCTGACGGGATTCACCCTAGAATCCTACAAGAGCTAAGGGAGGACCTAGTGACACCACTAACCACACTTTTTAACAGATCATGGGAAGATGGGGTGGTACCTGAGGACTGGAGGAGGGCAGATGTGATTCCCCTTCACAAAAGTGGGAGCAAGGCAGAAGTAGGAAACTACAGACCTGTTAGTTTAACCTCAGTGGTGGGGAAAATGATGGAATCACTTCTGAAAGAAAGAATTGTTGAGTACCTAGAAGCCAGCGGGGCACAGGACCCAAAGCAGCATGGATTCACAGCAGGAAGGTCATGTGAGATGAATCTAATCGATTTCTTTGACTGGGTGACCAAAGTAATAGACCAGGGAGGGGCTGTGGATATGGTCTACCTAGACTTTAGCAAGGCATTTGACACAGTCCCGCACAAAAGATTAATAATCAAGTTAGCCAGCCTGGGAGTGGGTCCCAGGGTGGTAGCCTGGGTAGCAAACTGGCTGCACAACAGGACACAGAAGGTAATAATGAATGGAATACATTCTAAAGAGAGGAGTTACTAGTGGAGTACCTCAGGGCTCAGTACTGGGTCCAGTCCTCTTTAACGTCTTTATAGGTGACATTGCAGAGGATCTGGAAGGAAAGGTATGCCTCTTTGCGGATGACACAAAGATCTGTAACAGAGTTGATACACAAGGGGGGGTAGAAAGGATGAGAAGGGACTTGGCAAGGTTGGAGGAATGGTTAGACATATGGCAACTTAGATTCAATGCAAAGAAGTGCAAAGTAATGCACCTGGGAAATAAAAATCCAGGAGAAGGGTACACAATAGCAGGGGAGGTACTAACGACAACAATAATGGAAAGGGATCTGGGTGTAGTCGTCAGATGACCTAAAGGTGGGTAAGCAATGTGAGAAGTCAGTAAGGAGAGCCAGGGGATACTGGGATGCATAGGGAGGGGCATCACAAGTAGAAAAAGGGAAGTGGTTATCCCTCTATACAGACAGTTGGTGAGACCCCATCTGGAGTACTGCGTGCAGTTTTGGAGACCTTATCTACGCAAGGACATAGACAGGATGGAAGCAGTTCAGAGGAGGGCAACTAAAATGGTGCAGGGTCTACATCAGAAACCATATAAAGAGAGACTGAGAGAGCTTAATATGTATACCCTTGATGAAAGGAGGGATGGGGGAACATGATAGAAACTTTTAAGTACCTCAAGGGAATCAACAAAGTCCAGGAGGGTAGCATCTTTCAGAAAAAGAGATGTGTAAGAATGAGGGGGCACAATTTAAAGTTAGAGGGGGGACGGCTCAGGGGTAATGTGAGGAAATTCTTTTTCAGGGAGAGAGTAGTGGACACAGAGAACCACCTTTCTGGAGAGGTTGTGGGGTCTAAAACAGCGGGGGAATTCAAACATGCATGGGACAGACATAAGGCAATTATAGTGGGGGGTTGCAGGAAGTAGGCTGTTGGTTAACTAGAATCTGAAGCTTATCCAATAGGTAGGGAAATCGGCAGACTGGGTGGGCCAAGTGGTCCTTATCTGCCGTCAAGTCTATGTTTCTATGTTTCTATGTAAAGGTCACCCATCCATGTATTGATTACCAGGTAATGCAGGTGGTGGTAAACCAGCCTATGAGTGCTGCTGCTGAATGGGATGCAGGTGGCTCAGGAGTGTAAATGGATACTGGAGCAACTGAGCAAGCAGATGAGATGGGCAGGACTGGGGAGCCCCCAAAATGGTACCAGAACAGAGGGGCATGCAGGAATGCAGTTCCACTATCTGGGCTCCCATTTGCCCACTGATCTAGAACATGTAGCACTAGTCCAGCCTTTAAAACATGTCTGTTATACCGACCAGTTCTAAGAATGGTTGAGAATGGAGAAATAAGACAAGCAACATGAAACAGACATGGTAAACATTTTATGAAGGCAAAGTACAAAATACATTCATACATCAACTAGTAAGAAAACCACATGGTAAGGGGACATGGAGAAGGCCACTGGTTTTTGGTGTTTACCAGAAAATCTGGTAAAATTCTGGAATTTGGACTGCTTGCACATTTGGCATTTTATACCGATAAATAAATCTACATAACTTGTATTTTTCTTACAATTGCATCCTGTAATATTTTCAATTTGCTTCATTTAATGCTCTGTATATCAAGCCTTCTTTTATTCTGAATACTTACACACATATTAAAAAAATAAGAGCAGAAGCCCAGTAAAATTCAGAACTTAGACTTAAAATTACCAGTGCAGTTCTTAGAATTTCAAGTCTTGAAAACGGAATTTCATTACATTCATCGCTGTTAATCAGTGGCCTTGGACATTGTCAGATCTATGTTATACATTTTTCCACACTGTCCACTTTCCTGTCTCTTATCTTGGCTGCATTATTAAGTTGTTCTGTGATTTGATATTTTTTATGGGAAGGGGCTCTCAATGACTCTGTTCCTTTTTTAGGTTTCCTGTTTTTAAAGCGGTGCATAAAAAGTGGAGAGTACGACCACTCGGCATTCATTTTCACTCTGCAGTTTTCAAGTTGAAGGTTTGGTGCCTTTCACTACCTTTGGTACTTTGATTAATGGCCTCTCTCATTTTCAGTTTAGTAGGCAATTCCTTTATGCAGATGATCTGATTATTTTTTTGTTCTAAATCCCTTAAGAAATTCCCACTTCCCTGAATGATGATTTTATATCACTCTCTAGCTGGTTATCCTGTAACAGATAAGTTCAGGGGTGAGATCATAAGATTAAAAAGGGAAGGGTGGGACTGTGCAGAGGGGGGCCAGGAAAATGCAGACATTCTGAACAAATACTTCTGTTTAGTGTTCACAGAGGAAGGAGAAGGGAAAGGCCACAAAAAAGTAACAGGAGCATTGGAGGGAAGGAGGTGGACACTTGCCAATTTGCAGAGGAAAGTGTCCTGAAGGGATTTGCTAATCTGAAAGTGGAAAAAGCAATGAGGCCAGATGGAATGCCTCCAAGGGTATTGAGGGAGCTCAGCCGAAGTATTAGCTGTACCTCTGACAGTCCTATTTAACAGCTCATTGGAAACAGGAGTGGTTCTGGAGGACTGGAGGAGGGCAGATGTAGTCCCACTTCACAAAAGTGGAGGTAGGGAAGAGGCTGGCAATTATAGATCAGTCAGCCTGACTTTGGTGGTGGGAAAATTAATGGAACCACTGCTGAAGGAAAGGACTGGGGAATATCTTGAATCCAATGGATTACAAGACCTGAGGCACCATGGATTCATATGGGGAGGGGGAGTATGTGAAATGAATCTGATAGATTTGTTTGACTGGGTGACCAAGAAATTAGATCAGAATGGAGCAGTGGACATGGCTTACCCAAAATTCAGTAAGGCTTTTGACACCATTCCACATAGGAGGCTAGTAGGCAAGCTGGGTAGCCTAGGAGTGGGTCCAAAGGTGGTAAACTGGGTATGAATTGGTTAGGGGACAGGCAACAGAAGGTGGTGGTAAATGAAGTTCATTCAGAGGATGGGACGGTGACCAGTGGGGTGGCTCAGGGATCAATGCTGGGACTGGTCCTCTTTAATGTCATGCTAAGTGACATTGCAGAGGAGCTGGAAGGGTATGTGTGCCTCTTTGCAGATAACACCAAAATCTGCACTAGGATTGACACTCCAGAGGTGGAAAGAATGAGTAGAGACCAGAAAAAACTTGAGGAGTGGTCAAGTGTATGGCAGCTGGGTTTCAATGCAAAAAAGTGTATAGTAATGCATTTGAAGTACAGAAACTCATGAACAGAGTAAAAATGGGAGGAGTGGTACTGGTGACCACCAAGCAGGAAAGAAACTGGGGGTGATCATATTGGATGACCTAAAGGTGGCCAGACAGTGCAACAAGGCAGTTGGGAGGGCTAGTGGGATACTGGAGTGCATAGGGAGAGGTATCACCAGCAGAAAGAGGGACTCATATTGCCTCTGTATAGATCGCTACTAAGATCCCACCTAGAGTACTGTGTCCAGTTCTGGAGACCACATCTCTGGAAGGACATAGACAGAGTGGAGGTGGTTCAGAGAAGGGCAACTATAATGGTGCAGGGTCTGCATCAGAAGCCCTATGAGGATAGAATTAAGGCCCTAAATATGCACACCCTAGAAGAGTGCAGGGATAGGGGGATATGACAGAGATCTTTAAATACCACACAGGGTAAATAAGCTACAGGAGGGAAGTATAAGAAGCTGGAGGGGGTAGATTCAGGAGAGCTGTGAGGAAGTACTTCTTTACAGAAAGAGTGATGGATTCCTTCAACAGTCTTCTAGTAGGGATGGTGGGGGCAATAACAGTGGTGGGGTTCAAGCACTGATGGGATAGGCATAAGGGAATCTTAGGATAAGGGAAGGGGGTGGGTGAGTGAATGGTCCGGAGATCAAGTAAGATCTGTGGTGATACTATAGGCAGGGAAAAATGTGCAGACTAGGTGGGCCAGGTGGTCCTCATCAGGCAGCAAATTCTATATTTCTGTTTCCCAGTTCCCAGAAAATTGTTACTTGGTTCCAAGCTGAACTTAAATAACTTACATCAGTCTGGTTCTTCTCACAGGATTATTAAATTAAGTATTTTGGGTTTTATAAGCGCCCTGAACATTTTCAAATCATACTGTGTTCGTTTGTAAAAATATAAACCAGAAACTGGAAGTTTTTTATTTTTATTCTTTTGGTAACAGAGTAAGGCCCACTAGGCACTAGTTTTGTTTAGACTGAAACAATTTCTTATCACCAAATCTAGTTTTTATGATAACTAAATGCTGTCTTATTCCTTTGCTTGGTTTTGATTCTTGAACTTACTCTTGAGTACAAGTTAAAGAGCTAGTTCATCCCACAATAGTGTATAATAGTACCTGTCATTCTGCTTCATCACTTCCTTTTCATAGCCATAACTGGAATCTTTAATGTATGCTTGGTTGGTTTTCTCTTTAGGCCAGGAGACATTTCTTTCTATGCTGTTAAATTGACAGTCTTACACAATTCTAACATCTAGCTTTTAGCATAGTTCTTAACTTCTTACAACTTAGGAGTTGACAGATAACTCTTGGGTCTGCTGACCAAAATTCCTTATCTGAGCTTCATATTTATACCAATATGGGTTAAAGGGTTTTTTCATTCTCAGCTTTAAGTGTAATAAATATTCTTTCCAGTTCTTTGCATTTTGCTTTCTGGACATTTCCAATGTAAAATGTTAGCTTGTAATTACTTTTTAGATTGCTCCACCTGTAAATGTTAATGGTGTAGTATGGATTTTTAAATTGTATATTTGGTTTATTTCAAACCACTATATGCATGTTTGTATCTTCTGCCTTTCAGCCTGGGTCGGGTCAGAAAAAGAACCTTGGCTCAGTATACTTACAGTACCTGCTTAAATGAATGAGATAAAATAGATAAAATACAATGTACATCCCATGCCATATGGGCATGATTGACCTAAGTAACCAGATTAAAGTGCAGACTTGTGAACCTGGAACACCAGGTTTAAATCCTACTGATATAATTTTCTAACTGTGTGACATTAAACAAGTCATATGACCTCTCTGTGCTTTATTCTCCCTCCTATGGTGTACCTGAACTTTCCTTAATCTCCCCCTATGTCTCTTAGCTTCCATGTGCTCACCTGAGTACTGGTGTGTTTGTCTGTGGCTTGTAATGGGCTTTAAAATATAGTGTGTATAAAAGGGAATAAATAAAACTGAATTTCTTCACTTCCTTCCTTCCTTCCTTGTATTGGAACCCAAGTTTTTCAATGTGTCTAATAGGAATCTGACTGCTAGGATAAAAGGAAGCTAGCTAGGTGGATCTCTGTCCTTAGCTTGTTGGTTTTGGCCTATATAATGTATGTTCAAGGGGGTGCTTTACTATTGTTTTGCCTGTTACATGAAAATTTGCCTCCTTGGGGAAGTAAGAGGGAAGTTTTGCATCAGCTACAGGAATTTTAAAATGTATCATCTGACACTGCACAACCAGTCTCTTTTTCCAGATTTAACTTTTTTAAAACACATCCACGTAGAAGATAAAATAAGTCTCTTCTTTTTTTTCCAGATTTTTTTTAAACAGCCACATAGAAAATAAAATTGGACTGAAGAATATTACTGTTCTGAAAGATACAAAATATTATACAATGGGGTCCAATTTTCAAGCCTTCTAATTGGCTAACCAACACCATTATACATAGGTAAATTCCACAGTAACCCACAAGGAAAGATCTAGCAGCCAAAGCAATCTGATCACAAGCAAAAACCAAAACAAAAAAAATCTCTGCCTCTACTTTTTAAACCAACTATCACCATCATCTTGTTTCTCATTTAGTGAAAACTCCTGGTGCAACTATCTATGTAAAAACTAAAATAATTTCAATTTGTTCTCCATGACTGCTTGCACCTGCTTCACTTCTCAATATTATTCTAGTATCGACTTCACTTTGTCCCCGCATTCCCCACAAGATCATCAGGTGCCAATGCCACATGACTGCAACAGCCAAAGTCACCCCAGAACCAGACCCCAAAGTATGGCAGCCCATCAGTGCTCACACCATGCTCCCTCAGAAACTGTCAAGTACACAGCCACTCACAACTCCACCAGGCTGTCTCTTTAAAAAAAATAAATAAATAAAAACAAGCATCCCAACAATGCTGAGTGTGTTACTGCATGTGTGGGGAGTGGACAGGGCAACTACTTCAGTCATAATCTGCCTAGCAACAAGGCACTATATAATAGGGTGGAAGGACAATCAATGAAAAAAGCTTCACAAAAATTAAAATAAACATTTTGGATAACTTTTTTTTTTTAAATTCATGTATTACAAGACATTGTCTAATCACAATAATCCACTCCAGACCAGCTACTGGTTGCCTCCTTAGGCTAATGCCCTTGGGCAGACTCCCATGATGCCCTCTCGGCCCTTCATGTGATTACTGCAGTGAAGGACTGCTAGACAAGTTGCCTTACCAAGGCCTGGATGATGGATAGGTGCTGGGGACAGTGGTGGGTGAGGCTAACTGCTGGTCTCTTGAAGTCAGAGATTGGATGGGGGGTGGCATGAACCCAGTCCTGGGGATCAGGTCCACTGAGCACACAGAGCCCACCCTTAAGTGCAAGCCATGATGGGGGATCAGGGATATCCTCCTCATCCTTTTTGAATGCTCAATGAGGTCACAACTGCACCTCTGCCATGAGGATCAAGGGTGTCCCTCTAACTCTGGATAAGGGCACAATACCAGCCTCGAGTCTTGTGGCCAAATATGAACCCTTTCCTTGGCTATCATACAAAGCAGGAAGACCCAAGCATCACACTCTCTTCAGGGTAGCAGTGTAAGCCTGATTTGGCCTTCTCCCTATATGACATGCAACAGCCTGGTTCAAAATCTCTGCAGACTCATCCCTGAGACTTTGGTTTTCTCCCTATCCTTCCAGATCCCTTACCGACCCTTTTCTCAATTTGGTTGCTATTGGTAAGACCCCTTTGGCAATAACAGTTTTCACAGATTATTAATATACCTTCTACAATCATACACACAATATAGAAATCTCAAGCAGGCAGAATTTCTTTAGAATTACAAATGTTTTTACTAAAATACTTAAATAAATCATACAGTTACAACTAAAAGGGTGTTAGAAAAGTTTTGGTTGCAGTGTAAACAAATGAAAATGGATATACAGAATAAAATGCAGTAGAACTGTTAGCTAATCTATACCTTAAAAATTGTAGTGATTTGAAGTCCGGAAAAAGTAGATGAAATTGTTCAGTTTCCTTAGTCCTTGGCAGCCATACTGGGTTTCAGCAGTTTGACTCCTGGTGTGTGTCAAACAGAGTGTCCAGATGAAAATGTGTGTCTTAATGCCCTGATCTGGGCTATTTATAGTGTTGACTATTCCAGTCTGTGGGTAGAGGCCAGCCCTTCCATTTTAGGCCACCTGGTGTCACTCTTGCACTTCCCCAACACAATGTTCTGCCACCTGGTGCTGTTACCCAGCCTACATTTATGACACCTGACATTACAATCTTAAACAGGTATGTTAGAAGGATGTGTTCTTTCCTATTACCTCACCAAATGAACTATGCTATTAAAAGTTTCCTGGGATCAAAGCATTCTGTTTTTCTTGAAGTGAAAAGGACTGTCTCCTGACATTTTATTATTTCTGTTTCCCCTTGGGTAGTTAACTTAGAGGAAGACTCTGTGATCAGCTATCCACAAGCTTTTGTCAATAACTTGTCATTTTCCTGGCAAGCAAGGCTGGCCTGCAGGTTAACAGAAAGTCAACCCCTTTTTTAAAAATCTAGTCTTTTCCCTAGGTGCCTTTGTGCTGACACTGGCATTTCTTGGCATGTACATATACACAGAATTACATCAAAAAATATATACAACAGAACTATATCTACAACTAATGGCTAGCACCTGGACAGCTTGCCACAGGGGAGAGTCACTTTGGTGCCAGAAGTGATGCTCTGTGACCCCTTGCAGGAGCAACACTGTCCAAAAAGTCCCTGGGCATAGCTCCAAAAAGAACTCCATGAAAAAACAGAGCTGTAGATTCAAACAGCTCACCTCTTCTGATATTGGTGCTGTGGATGGTGGTGGGTTGGGCTAACTGCCAGACTCCAGAAGGGTCCCAGAGCTTTTGTGCACCACAAGTTGGGGGGAGTCACTTTGGTCATATAATGAGGTTATGGCTTATGGCTTATTAAAGTTGCAGTGTTATCCTATGGGAATTTTCATTTTTTAGTGTTTATGTTTTTTTTATATGGCCCCTAAATTTTGGGAGGAGGTTGTATGCGTTACTGTTGTAGTGCTCATTGAGACCCTTTTTTCATGTATAGATGTTCCCTTAACTCCAGACACTGACAGACTTACAGCTTGTTAAAGTTGCAATGTTATCCTATGAGAATTGTAATTTTAAATTGTTATGCTTTTTATAGGGCCCCTGGATTCCTGTGCAGTGTATTATGTCTTAGTGTTGTAGTACTCATTAAGACCTTTCTTTTGATATATAGATTTCCCCATAACTGCAAATATTGACAGAGTTATGGCTTGTTAAAGCTGAGATGTGGAAAAACAAATTAAGACCAAATTATTTTTTTTTTGTATGAAAGAATATTTTGTGAGATTGTGTTATTTTTGCAAAACAGGATTCCTTCATATGAAAAAAGAATATGAAAAAAACTAAGTCCAAATAATTTTTTCTCATGAAAGAATCTTTTTTTGTGAGACTGTGTCATTTTCATGAAAAAAGATTCCTTCATATGAAAAAGGAATATAAAAAACATTGAGTCCAAATTCATTTTTTTGGTATAAAGGTAATCTTTTTTCATATGGCCCTGTTTCTGTTTCTTATGGCCATACAAAAAAATAAAATTGTCTCATGATACAAGATTTTAAAAATGTGTTAACAACACATTTCTGGGTAATTTTTCCAAAAATAAACTGCAGAATGCAGCTAATGGAATCCTGATAGCAAGACGCATGGCTTGGTGCATTTCCATGATACAGTCTATATGGGTTTTCAAAATGTTTTTTTTTTTTGCAAACAAAATGGAAACAAGATGGCAGCCTTACAAAAAAAGAATATTTTCTCATGAAATAGGATAACCCCTATACAAAACAGAATCTTTTTTCATGTGGCCAAATTCTTTTTTCGTTTAAAAGAGCTATCCAAAACAGCATACTGAGCATACTCAGAACTGAAATTTCAAATCCTTATAACTCTAGAATGGATAAATATTTTTTCACCAAACCAAAAAAAAAAAAGGCACCACTCTGGGCCAAGCCCTTTCTACTCTGAAAATTCCAAACCAAAATTCCAAAGCATCTGGGTGCTACGCAATGACAAAAAAATTAAAAAATCAAAAAAAAAAAAATAACTGTTTTCACTATTTTCACTATCTGGATCTCAGAATTTGCACATCCAACTAGAATGAAACTTGCCATATTAAGAGCCTTGCCCCAAGACCATGCATGCAAAATTTTGTGCAAATCTGTTGAATGGTGGGGGGTGAAGTTCATGGTTTAAAAACTATTAAACTTGTGTCTTTGCCCTTGAATACTACCTGCACAATACAGCCCTTGGAGCAGGGCCTCACCTACTTCTTTAAGCAGCATTATGTGTGTACTATACAATCTCGGGTCATCAAGATACTTTTTCAGTGCTGCAGATTTCACAGTGGTTGTATGCACAAAGAGGATTTCTCTCTTTATGCTGTCCACTTGATGAAGTAGGCATGAGACAGCATCATACAGGAAATAATAGTCTTCTGCTTTGTTAATGCTGTGTTCACAAAACATGTGTCACAGGAAATGTTGGAGGAACTGCTGTAGAGAATGCAGCACTACTGGGGCTTACAGAGGAAGAGTTCGATGAATTATGCCACATGAGAGATTGTATGGAGGAGGGGAAATGTGCCCAGACATCCCATGTTGACAAGATGATGAGCCAGATGACTGCTGGGAAGGGAACTGTGAAATGTCACAAGACTCTGATGAAGATAAAGACATGGACGCATATCTGAGCCTGAAAAACAGGTTTCAACCTGTAATTTGAGAGAAGCTTTACTCACACTACTGAAGGCCATGGAACAGAGGCCCAACATCAAATCTGAATGAGGAAAATTGGAAAGGTGGCAGCTACTGAGCAAATGTGTCCCTCACATACAAAGGCAAAAACAAAGTAATCTTCAAGCCTTGATTACCTGAATAAAGAATGAGCACAATACTGTAAAGCACAGCACAGCAACAGTAACAAATATTATAGATTGTAGGAGTATCCCTGACAAATCACAGCACTTCCTTCAGCTGTGCATGAAGTACTCTTACTGCCATAACGGTACCTTATGTGCTGAGCACTGCAAAAGGCTTCTTGATGACCGCTACTCACACCACAGAAAGGGACTGCAAAAAAATTTTTTTTTTTAAATCATGGCACAATCTCTAATAAATTTATAGGGGTACTAGGAGGGCCTCTTATGGATATATGAGGGTACCTCTTGCATCCTTAGGACACCAGAACTGCTCACCTTCGATTTTCAGTTCTCTTGCCCTAAGAATGCGTGAGGCGGCACTCTTATATTCATAAGAGACCCTCATAGTATAACTATAGACTTATAAAGTAAAATAAAGTACAGCACGTGACCACGCAAAGAACTCCCCAAAACAAAACACAGCACCAGCATCAGCACTTGCATCCACTCCTGCTTCTAATTTAATAAAAATAGAATGAAAATTACATGCTTAGCTTGCCACCGACTCAATGCAAGATACATTATATTGGATATCAGATACAACAGAGATAAAAGACATACACAGAAGTGCTCATTATAAGCAGGTCCAAACATAAAAAGAAACAAGAAATGGCATTTTTAACTTGGTGGAAGGCTGTACTTATTTGTTGAAAGTTATATTTAAAAAAAATTGTTCACTTCTTTACCCTTTTTATGAGAGCAATTACAGACTGCAAGGACTGTGGTTTGTGGTGTAATGATTACACGCTCCTTGATGACTGAAGAAACTCAGCTTTCACCTCATGCTTCACAACCCACCCAGGGCATGTAATTATTATAGCACAAAGCCATGCCCTGTTGTGTATTCTATCTTACATACAATGTCTTTTATACAAATATATTCCAATGCGCTTTATATTGGGGAAAATAAAGTAAAATCAGAAATAAATATACATTTAGCTAATAGAAGACCAATTAATAAAAAGAGAACAGAGATTTACATTGAAATAATACTATTTGTGTGTCTGTGATAAGGCATAACTGAGAAAATAAGTAAATCAGTTATACTATATATGGAAATGCTTGCCAGTAAAGAAAGTAACACTTCAATGAATCTTTGAAAAGTTAGGGAAAATTGGTCAAGTACTCAGGACTAATAGGAAAGGTAAAACAGGTGCATTTTGAGTGTAGGAAGATATTCTAGATAGTAGGAGCACAGATGATGAAGGACTACACATTACTGGTTGAGAGGGAAATATAAGGGATGGAAAAACATCTAGAGCTGGCATATCAGGCTGGACTGTGTCCCTTTAATCCTTTAAAACCTAGGAACTGATGTTTTAAATGTTAATAAGAAAGTATCATGCTGCTTTATGGCGAATTAATATGCAAGAATATTGTATCTTAATTACACTGGCTGCATTTTTGCCAACAAGCATAATTCAGATGATTACTATTTTCTGCTCAATTGGAGAAAAATAAGAGGGTGAGAAGCAGAATTCCATAAAATTACCAATACTTTAATAATTTGAAATATTACTTGTGCTGTTTGATTCACTGAGGCATCAAGCAGAAATAAATCCAAGCTAAAGATGGAAATTAATGCTTCAGGTTTTTAATTGTTACAAAGGTGAGGACAAAAGGGCCGGCTATTATAAAAACTAAATGATGCTCATTTTAAGAGAGCCTTTACCTGCATAGCCTTTATATATGTTAGCACTGTATGAAAGGTGTTATGTATCCCATTGCAGGGAGTTCAATATGTGGACATGTCTATTTACCTGTGTTGATTCTTTTCCTAAACAGTTTGTGTTTACAGTCTATGCAGTTGCTGATTCTCATATTCTAGTATATGGTGTGCTTTTGTTATGCACAGAATTTAGTGTCAGCTAGAACGCTGCTGTACCATTGTTCTGATGTCAACATGCTATTGTACAATCAAGCTGATGTTAGATCAATGGTGCAACAGCAGTCACCATCCAAGGAGTGCACATGACAATTGCAAACAGAAAACAAAAAAATGGGTCTTTCACTTTCTCCTTACAGGGGGACAACATGGAAAGTAAAAGTTTATAGCAGACCAAGAAAATAAACAAATGCTTAAAAAACCTTCACTGATGTAAAAAACATCACTATACCTGGAGAGAGGTAGGAGAGACACAAAAGGGCAGCAACCACTGTATTTTCCAGCTGGGTGTCTCACTAAAAGTGTTCAATTTTACACAATGCCAGCAAACAGAAGATGAGTCAACATAACTGGACAGTGACTCAGAGTGAACCATCAACAAACCAACACGTGTTTTAATTCCTGTCATTTTATTCTATTGCAGGCGATTAATAAAAATTATTTCACAGTTCATTTGTTTAACAGTTTAGAGGTAGTTTGGATTTTTAGATATAAATTAATACTTTTGGCTCCCAGATTTACTTGAAGTCATCAGAGTTAAAGATGCAGTGCAGAGATCACCTGCTGAGTGCGGACCTGCAAGTTCTGAAATTTAGTCTGAATATGTGGTGGCAATAGTGATTAAGCAGGGCAAACCATATGCTGTAAAAATAACAGATGGGCTCCCAGATGCACAGCAAGTGAGGGATTCGATTGAGAGGTTGTTATGAAAGCAATGACCACGAGGGGTGACACTTGAGTGATTATCTCTTTGCTGAAAACCCAGAGGAAATTATGCAGTATCAGAAGTGTACTTTCTTGAGTTAATTCTATGACAGCACTGTGAAACAAAGCAGAGCAGTGATGGCACACTGACCCAGTTGCTGTTGAGACATTTCATAAACCATGTAAAAGGGGGTTTCATTTAACAAAATGGATCTTAAATGTAAAAGCAAAATGTTTCACTTTGCAGAAAATTAGAGAACCTCCTGCATGGGAACCAGACTTGAACAGTTTGAATTTGAGCTATGAACTTTTGTTTATTTCTTTCTCGATAGAATTTGTGATTTAAATTGCTTAGAAGTAGCTAATACTGCACCAAAACAAAACATCTATTTGCCAACTATGAACCTGAAAACTGTTAGCATGACACAACCTCTTAGTAAGAATTAAGGCATGACCAGTGGTTGAGTTACTGTCAGTACTAAACTCTTGTGGGATCAAGAGGCATGAGGCAAAGCCAAGTGCCTCATGCCTGTAGGCTTAGATTAAGCAATCAATAGATTGTCTCAATGTTATTAGTAAACTATGTCATATATTACTAAATTAAAGAGGACAGGGTTCAGTACTGATCCCTGTGGCAGTCCACTCTTGACCTCCGTGACTTTCAAGAACTCATTTACTAGTAGTAAGAATCCTTTGTTTCCTTCCTCTCTGTCAGCTCTCTAGCCAAGCCAAAGTCCCTTAATTTTTTGGTCAGTCTCCTATGACGAACTGAGTCAAACATTTTGCTGAAGTCTAGGTATAGTATATAGATTGACTGCTCATTGTCAGCTGCCTTGGTAACCTAGTCAAAGAATTCAGTAAGATTTCTCTAGGAAGACCTTCCATAGTGAACCTATGTTGCCTGGTGTCCTGCAGCCTGTGCCATCCTAGGAGGCAAATTAGTTCTTCCCTTAGTATGGTCCCCATTACCTTTCCTGCTATAAATGTCAGTCTGATTGGTCTATAGTATCCCAGTTAGTCTTTCTTTCCAGTTTTATGCAGAGAGACCAATATACTAAATGTACAGCATAGTACAAATAGTTGCTATACTGTGCCTTCACATCTTTCTTTTACTCTTGAAAATGGGGACAGTGGGGGGAGACCATATACTCATTTCATCCAAAAATTTAACAAATGCTAGTATAAGTGTTAGCAAGAGCGTTATTAGAAGAAGGATTCAAATCAACTACTGTTATATAACCAAAGATCGTAACTGTATAAAAGAAAAAAAAAAACAGGGCAAGCATCATCTGCTATACGAATACTGTAACTCAGTTAGTTCAACATTATAAACAAAGAACTTAACCCAACAATATTTCAATTTCAACAATTCTGTGTAATGAGAATGCAATTCTAAAACTCAGGTTTACATAAAGTCCCATGGAGTGGCTAGGTCTGAACACAGAACCTTGCTGTAGGTGCTGTCCAACTGTATTATTTGTGTGCCACTTGTAAAGGGTACTAAATAAAATGTATGTGCTATTAAAGTACAGATTGACAAATACTACAAGACTGAATGGCATTGATTGACACAGGATGTCATACTTCCACTTTCCCAGTCTATTAATAGGTCTTACTTTTAAAATCAAGTCTGTAGGTTAAACTCACATTTTGACACAGGATGTCATATGTTCATTCACAAATCTGGACTGCTCATATACGGTATGGGCTGCCGCCCATTGGCTGTAACTCTGCACCAATGGGTGTGCAGCCTACCGGACAGTCAGTCCGGTGGGCGGCAGGCAGGCGGTGGGATGCTGTCGCCCGCTGGCTGCGGGGGAGCGGGTGGAGGGGCTTCGTGGTGGGTGGGGGACACTGGCACCAGGGAGATATTTGGGGGTTGTGATGTGACATTCTGCCCGCGATCGGGCTTTCGGTCCACTGGACCACCAGGAGATATTCGGGTTGGGGGAGGGTTACTTTCTGCCCTGATCGGGCACTGGGGGTTCATACACGTTCTGCCCGCGATCGGGCTGTGGGAGGTGTGTGTGTGTGGGGTTTCATGTAACTGTGATACCCGCAATCGGGCTTTGGGATATGTGTGGGGGGTTTCTGTAACTGTGATGCCCGCGATCGGGCTGTGGGAGATGTGTGGGGGGTTTCTGTAACTGTGATGCCCGCGATCGGGCTGTGGGAGATGTGTGGGCGGAGCGGGGGTTCATGTTACTCCATACCTCTCAACCTCTTGTGTCATGCATCAGGGACAAGGCTTGGAAAAATCAGGGACAAAGATGCCAAATCAGGGACACATCTTAACAATTGGTAATATTCACTCAGAAATCTGATAGAATAAGGGGATTTGTATAAGATGCATTTCTGAAGAAGAACTAGTCTGTATTTTTAATGTTTGATATTATTTTATGCTTACAGTCCCCACTGTTCTGTCACAGAAACACGATTTTACGAGAGACAGAGGAAAATTCTGTCGTAAAATCAGGGACATCCCTGAAAATCAGGGACAGTTAGAGGTATGTGTTACTCTATGCCTTGATCGGGCTGGTGGGGGCACAGGGACCGAGTTGGGGGCCAGCCAGGGGTGGCAGCTGCTGTGTTGCACCACTGCAATACAGCGAAACTCACCTGTGGTGGCCCTCAACAATCCTTTTTTTGGCTCAAGGTTGTGCAGGCGCAGGTTGGGTTGTGCATGACAACTCTGCACAACCCGACCGAATATCGGGTTGCGCAGGTTATGCATGGTTCCTCCTCTCCTGTTGAGCATGCACCATTTGCATTGCTCTTTGCGCAACCCGTTGCCAGTGGGAGCAACCGCTTCCTGCTGAATATCTCATAATGGCGCAATGTGATTTATGCATGCGCAACCCCTGTTACATGGAGCAACCCTTTAATATCTGGGCCTATATATATATATATATATATATATATATATATATATATACCTTCTTCTGGCCATTTGGGTGAGGGCTTGGCTGCCTGCACAGCTGGCACTAATGTTGCTCCTCAATCAGCTGGCATGGACTACTGTGCCCTCCCTCCCTATGAGCTGTGCACCCTATCAAGTGGCAGCACAATGCACAACCATTGTGTCACTGGGCCAAAGCTACATCATTTCTAAAATATAGACCACGTGTGATAAAACATTTTTTTCTCATGATGAAATTACTGTAAATTGCCAATAACTGTATAGTACTTTATCTTCACATTAAAGCCAAATGGAGATAGCTTACTGGTAATTTCACATTATCGTTAATCAGAAAGTGCAGCCAATATAATGCAAGTCAAGACCACAATTTCATAGAAGCCTTCTGAACATAAAGTGCACTAATTGGCGTTGTCATGGAACTACATCACAATGCATCAACACACAATGACATATTTGGTGCTATGAGGAAAGGGCCATAGCACATTGATAACCCTATCACTATTGCACTTCCTAATCAGTTTTCTCTGATATGTTTTTATCTGTTATATTGAATGTTGCTGCATGCTGTATTTTTTGTACTTGCACCTACAGATTTGATATCACCGATTTTTTTCCCATGCCCTGTACCATGTTTTTCATCCTTTAGCAAGCCTAGATTTCAACTACTTTATTTTTGTTATATCACTGCCTATTCATGATGTCTATTAATTGTAACCCTCTGATGATGTTGTTCTAAATTTATGTTTGCTATTTGCTGTATAGGCTTTTCCTTCTGTTAGTCTGTAATTCTTCATGGCCGTGCCTGCAAATAGGCATATGTATGTCTTGTGTATCATACCTGTTATCAAAACCAACCAACCAAACAAACAAACAAATATATAAATAAATTTCCATTGGAGCCCATGTCCAAATCTGAATACACTAAAGCTTAATATGTTGCTTTTTTATAAAAAATACTTCTAATTTTACAGTTTGAAATCTACGTTATCTAAACACACTGCAATGTCTAAGCACACTGCAGTACTGTAGCATACAAAATTTTGTAGACAGGGTTGTTTGTTCAACTCGCTCATTTTATGGCTACATGGTGATAGACATGATGACATACTGCTATTACATAACAGAAGAAGGGGCTATAGTAGCATGTGATCAGATACCTAGACTGTGTCCTTCCACAGTGGCATTGAAGCATATGTGGTCCTGTCCATTCACCACAGTGCTGTTCACCCTCCTTCCCCCGCACACTATTTTCTAGCTCTGCACTCACTTCCAGTTTACTTCCAGGTTTGAAAAGCTGTTTTTACTTTTAAAGGAGAGAAGAAATGAAAACTTGAGTTTTTTGCAGAACTGCTTATTGTTTTCACCGTCATTGTACTTTCGCTATATTCAGGGGACACAAGTGTCCCATGAAAATAACAATAACAGTATAAATAAGAATTTAGGCTGACCACACTCACACTATCTCCCACTATCATTCTCTAACCTTCTGATGTGTGGATGTGCCTCTTAATACACTCACAAAGTTTGCCGACTCCCATGAATGCCAAAAACAATGTGGCAATGGAAATCACTCAGAGGTCAGTTGGTATTGGTAACTTGTTTCTTCTCTGCAAACAGCAATGTTAGGTTATGGAAGATGCTAAGAGATGCTTGCAGTTATAAAATGAGAATACACCTAGACTCACAGCCAGTGTCTACTGAAACTGTCTTTGGATTCCCCTGAATACCAAAAACAATGTAGCAGTGCTTGTTTTGTAGCAGCTCGGTTTGGTAATGTAGCCTGTTCCTTCCCAGACAGCATCAGCACTAGGTTAGGGCAGTAGTTTAATAATTATCAGTACTTAAAATTAGCTTCTAGTGACAACAGTAGCTGCTGCAAAATTATTACCTTTACCAAATGCCACCATGCAGAAAGTCTGCTCACGTTGCCTTGATTGCTACTGACTGCTATTGGGACTGACTGCAGTTACCAAGTCTAGAATCCCTCTTTCATAGATAACTTTTAACTGTTTACTTTATATATCACCTGTGTTGTTTGTAAAACTTATTACTTTTTTACTTTCATAGCCTGGTTTGCTACGTATATATCTGTGGGTATATGGAAAAAAAGTAAAGATGACCATTTGTGTTTTATGTTGTTAGCTGATCAGCATGGATTTGCAATGTGTTAGTGGTATTGAAAAAAACATACAAAAATACAGTTGCTTGAGGAGGACAATAGTCACACTGGTTCACAGTCCCACACTGCAAAAAAAATAAAAGAAGTCTCAGAACCCCCCCCCACCAAAACAAGGCACCACAAAGTACATGTCAGAGTATGCTCAGTAAGATAAAAAGTAAATTGGATAATTAATAAAACTGGAAACATAACTGGAATATATGAATAAGAATTCATGTAAAACAGCAAAAAACAAAAAACAAAAACATGCCAAACAATGTTGTTGTTGATACAACTATTGTCATTAGCTACAACATCTTCTTCTCCAACACCAACAGATTTATTAGGCAAGCAAAAGTCATACACTCACCACTCCAATTCTTAAAATAAGGGAGTCCACTCTCAGGTTAAGCTTAAAACTTCCCAGATATTTATTGTTGACACAAAAGGATAAAGCAGCGCAGCAGAGTGAGACAAAAATGCCCCTGACTTACGTCTCACGCTTGATTTATTTGTCTCACTCTGCTGTGCTGCTTTGTCATTTTGTGTCTGCAATAAATATCTGGGAAGTTTTAAACCTGACAGTGGACTCCCTTATTTTAAGAACTGGAGTGATGAGTGCTGTGACTTTTGCTTGCCTCACTTTTTGTCACAGAGCACCCATCCCCCCGGTGCAGCTGTTATGTCCCACACCAACAGATTTTTGTCTAATTATAGTATGTGAAATAGTATTCTTCTGAGTATTCTAAGGAGAGGCTCATACATATGTGGCTGTATAAGTTCCTCCCTTCCTTCATAAACATAAAACTCTGTTTTCTTCATTATCTGCATCAGACATCTGATCACGGTCACCAAATCACCAAAAGCAGCAGCTTCCATGACTACTATATGCAGAAAATTACATTAGGAGTTAACTACGCTGTCCACTGAACAGGAGCAAGCAGTACTCAGAAAACAGCCTTGCACAATCTGTAATAGACTAGGAGAGAATAAAAATGGAGTTTAAAAAGTATTCAGACATAAAATTAGCTGAATAGGTACACAACACAAACAAAGAGTCTATCATTAATTCTAATTGAATTTTATATGAAATACAGCCATTTACTTACTACCTCCTTTACATCGAGGTCCCATCTTCCTGTTCTGCCCTTGCCAAATGACAAACTTAGTAACATCGACAGTAATACAATAACTCGTAATAAGATTGAAATTCTTTAATTGACTGGGCTCGTATGTAAAACCTCGTTCACACAGTGGGATCTTACCAACATTACAAAAGCCTAAAATGTATAGGAACATAAGTTATTTCTAAATTAACATCGATTGGTTTGCTTTGCAAAGTTTCAAATGATTTAAGCCACTGGACATTACTACCTCTGGGTGTGTGAGAAAGCAACTTCAATGAGCATGTCAATTTTACCAAAACATTTAACATTTTTATGGCTGCATAGCTTAAAGCTATACATGACATAGTGCTATGATGTAGGAGAGTGGGACTGTGGAAGCACATGACAGGATACCTAGAGTGTGTCCCTCCACCAGTGGAGGTGAAGCACAAGCGATGAGTGCTGTTCCTTTGTTTCCCCACTGCTCTTCCTCTCTGCAGGTGCACTACTTTGTTCCTGCCCATCACTTCTGGTTCACTTCTGGTTCCCTATTGCAGATGAAAATAAAACAGAAAAAATCCTAGAAATTCCTGTCTGCCTGCTGTCTGATCACCAGCCCCTAGGATTGTAATGTTTCCATGGTGTCTAGTGGCCCCCCTCCAATTCCCATCTTCTTTCTATATAATTTTCTCTTCCACTTCTCCTGAAGCTGAAAACAAAACTGTGACATTCATGTCAGCCCCTGGCCAATTGCCAGCACCCTGCTTATATAATGTTTCCGTGGTATCTAATAGTACCCCTACCCTCCGATCCCCATCCCTTTATCATAATATTTTCCTGGTGTCTAGTGGCACCATCATTCTCTGATCCCTGTCCCCTTCTTGTAATGTTTTTCTTGGTGTCTAGTGGCACCCCCACCCTCCAATCCCCATTTCCTTATTGCCATGTTCTTTTAGTAGTGGTTTATAGTGGCACCCCCCCAATCACCATTCCATAGCTACATAAAAAAAATCCCATCTGTAATAAAGAAAACAGTCCCTCGCTGATCCAACCCCTACCACCCTGACCTCCCACTCAGCACTCACCACCCTACCCCCAAGTACACCTCCAACAAATCCTCATTCACTTGAACAGGTCACAGGAAGAAGAGCCACTCTGTGATCAAAGACATGTCTTGCTGCTCGAGCCGGCAACTGAGATCTGAGAAACTAAGGTAAGTGTGGTTCAATGTATTTTAATGGGGTTTTGAACTTTCGTGCATCACTTTGACAGTTTTGCATATTTTCAACATGCCCTTTGTGGAAACCCACCTTATGACCAGTGGAATTATGCAATTAGGCCCGAAAGGCATTTTTGCAGTCGCTTGGTGAAATCACCTTTTGGACAGGATTTGAAAATCTTTGCTGATCTTGTTCATCGGGTGGGGTCATAAGATGACCATGTTGAAACCTTGGGGTCAAAATACTGTATGTAAAAATGGCAATGTTATGAGTGTATGTTGAAATTTTGCAACACATACTAATAACTTTGGTAATGTTCACTATTTTGACTCAAATTTTTCAACATATCAATTATTTCCCATCACCTCATGAACTGTCATTTTTCAAATCCTGGCCAAAATGTAATTTCACACCTGTGGCGTAGAATGACGTTGTCGCTGCATGAGATCACCTTTTGAGCAGGTTTTGAAAATTTTTTCCACCCTTGTTCATGAAGCGGGGTCATAAGAAGGCTATGTTGAAAATTTGGAGTCAAAATATTTAAAAATGGCAAAGTTATGAGAGTACACTGACATTTTACAACCCATGCTCATAACTTTGGTAGCATACACAGTTTTGACCACAGATTTTAACATGCCCATTTTTTTCACATTATCTCATGAACATGACTACTGTAATTTTTCATATACTGACCAAAATGTGTTTTTGCACCAGTGGTGCGGAATAACACTGTTGCTACATGAACTCACCTTTCAGGCAGGTTTTGAAAATTTTCTCCACCCTTGTTCATGAGGTGGGGTCATAAGAAGGCTATGTTGAAACTCTGGAGTAAGAATATTACACAACAACACAATTATGAGCGTACATTGAAATTTTCCAATGCACACTCATAACTTGTCCCTTTAAAACAGCATTACAGCCATGTTGGCTTTGGCCAGAGTTTGTTAACTGTCAGCATTTTTCTGCAAAGAAGATAATGGAAGTATCTAGCACAGAATAGTCGCTCCAGTAAACCAAACACCATTCAAGTTGTCAAGAACACTTTACAAAATGTGTGTGCATTGTATAGTATGACACACTTAACTTTACAGTCATGTCTTCCAGACTTTTCCAGATTAAAGCTTTCAAAAGCTGCCATTAGGTATAGAACAAAATCAGGATAATGAATCAACTCAATTTAAAAAGAGACAGGCAAATAACAAAAACATATCTGTGTTATGAGGGTATTCAAAAAGTCTGAGAGAGACCTTAAAATTCTGTTCTCTAATTACAAGGAATCTTTTTTTTTTTAAAAGTCACCTGCTGTGTTTGAAGTTACTGGCCGTGATACTGCTTCAGATTTAGTCTCACAGAGAAAGTCATCAATGGAAGGGCTCAGGAGGGGTCTGCTTTCTTGCTGTTCATTTACCAGCTGGAAACAGAAACAGAACAAAATGTCAAGGAGACTTGGTAAAGTACATAAGCCAGAGAAATACATCAGAAATGATCCTCAGTCTAATACATGCAGGCACATGCTTCTGTTTAAAAGACCATTGTATGAAACCTGCAGATTTTTCATTTTCTTTTAAGGTTAACTGCACTTGTGAACATCTTAGCAATTTAACAACTCTTAGTGTTTTTAAAGTGATTTTAATGAGTGCTGGGGCTACTCTAAGGAACCTGTATAAGGTGTTGTGGATGGCACAACTAAGCAGTAAGACATGATGAGGGATGGGTTACAGTGAAGTGATCCCACTCCTGTACAGCAAGCAACGAGTATGGTTCACTGAGGGGATGGGACTACTGACTGGTAATCCACCACTTGGAGTCACCTTACTGCTATTATAAAGTGTGGTAAAGTATTTCAACAGCATTTTTGAATTCAATTAAAAAAATGTACAGATGACACATACACATGTGCTACTGCTGTGCACTATGGCAGGGCACTTAACACCGATGTGAAAGTGTTATAATTATTCACCTGGGAAGAGAAGTTCAGATAGAAGCTTACTCTACCTTTTAATGCCCCATAAAACTGAACAGTATGAGTTTTTTTCTCAGTGTTATAATGGGAATAATAAAATAATTGACATTTTATTCAAGGATTTACAATTAAGATCAGCTCATAGATGGACCCACCACTGTGACCTCTACAGTAACTCTAAATGGACAGTAGCTCTAAATGGACCTCCCTCTGGTACAGACTTGACAGCAGAGTACTCACCTTTTTCCACAAACTATACCTGGGCCTCCTCCCTGACAGCATTATCTCCCTCTTCCCTAAGTCCTCCCATCACCAGACCACCAGATAGTCCTGCTCTCTCTCCTTCTCCATCCCGTTCTTCTGCACCACACATAGCCAAAACACCCTCTCCTACAAGGGCGCCAAGTTATTCAACAGTCTCAACCCTGCCATCTCTGAATGCCCCTCTCCAGCTGCCTTTAAGAATAACCTTAAGTCTCACCTTTACCAGGCCACCATCTGCAGGTGTTTCACCATGTGACACTCTAACTGGGTACTCTCTCCCTCCTCCTCATCATCAGATGGGTTCCACCCATATCTAATGGAAGCCGGCTCCACTGTTCTGACTTTGCACTTTCCCAGAAATGCTCTTGTAAATGTTTATTTTACACTGTTTAGTATCTTATTAGGAAGCAAAGAGTCATAATTGAAGGCCATGTAAGCAGCTGGAATGCAGTAAAGAGTGGTTTACCACAAGGTTCTGTTTTTGCCCCACTTATTTTCCAGATCTTTATATCTGATTTGTCAATAAATATTCATAGTGAAATAACTAAATATGCAGATAATTGTAAAATAGGAAACATCTGCAAAAATGAAACTGACTATTTGGTCATTCAAGAAGATCTGAAGTCGTTACAGTCTTGGTCCATCAAATGGAATTTACACTTTAACATCTCTAAGTGTTGAGTCATGCATTTTGGAAAAAAACAATCCTAAATATCAATACTTTTTCTATGATAGTATTTTAGCAAGCAAGGGCAGTGAAAGGGATCTGGGGGTTACAATTGACTCATGTCTGTCATTTGACTCCCATATCTCCAATACTATTAGTAGAGCTAATAGGATATGGTGGTCAATCTGCCATAATATAATGTCAAAAAGCCCCAATATCCTTCTGCCTCTCTATAGAGCATATGTGAGACCCTATTTCAACTTTGTCTCACAATTATGGAATCCATATAAAAAAAGGACATAGCTAGAATAGAGAGAGTTCAGAGAAGAGTAACAAAATATTTTGTGTCCTCGAAATCACTCTCATATTCGGATAGACTCTGCAAATATGATTTCATGTCCCTTGAATACAGAAGGCTAAGAGGTGATCTCTTGCTCACATGGGACATTATAAATGATCAATACCTATTTATGGAAATTGGTTTGGATTTTAAGCAAATTAGGGTCAACACCAGAGGTCACCAGCTTCAACTTGATCTTGTTTCTATTCATAAAGTATAGTAAGGTAATGGAATATGCTTCCCCTGGATGTCATTATCAGTGACAGTAAAGTTACTTTTAAAAACAGATTTGACATCTTTATGAAATTCAATAAAACATTACAACTCTATATGTAGGCTTGAAGCACAATGGGCTTTTTTGCCTTTTGCTTCATAAAGCATCTTAGCATGACTCTTATTTGCTTATTTGTCTTAAGTCTAGTTTTGTACCTGTCCTGCCTATGCACTTGTAAATGTTCTTGTCATACTATTATGTAGCATGTTAGTGCACTATTGTCCCATATCTTGACCCTTGTTCACCATTGAGAATCCTTTTACTTTATTGCTTGTTTCGTGATCACCTTGTATTTGTTCAAATCTGGACGCTGGTGAAAACTGGCAACTTATGCTCACATGCCTTTCCAGTATAATAAACTGAAACTGTATTCCCAATGTGGCCTTGGTAACATGGCTGGTATCACAGTTACAAAAGAACAATGCATATTCAGTCATATGGAACAATGTACAATATAATAATATGACAAATATGCAAACCTCATCTCCTGGGTTGTTTTTGTAAAAGGGACTCTGTTCCTGTTAGCTCACCTGGTCAGCAAAATAGATCAGTTACAGGCAACTAAGATATTTACCTTAGATAAAGTAAAGGTTCACTAAATATCCCACCTCAATAAATTTTGATCTAAACTTATGTAAGTTGTATGGCTCAGATAAGCATCTTTTTTTTTAAATATTCTGTTTTTAAAGGTTGCCATGTAAAGATGGGGCCAGGATGGTTCAATGTGAAGTTGGCAGCATGGCAAGAGGCTTATTGTAAAATCATGGTCCTAGATCTAGAAACAACATAACACAGTTTGATTTGAGTGTGGTATCAAAACCAGGCCTGGAATCTGGCAAGTTAAACTGGTAGCCCACGCACTGGCTTGTTTCTATGATGTATTTATGCTCCTACTTGACGTCTCCATATCACTCCCACTGTGGATACTATGTCCTGGACTAGCCACACTTGAGTCCCAAGAGGTCTATGCCACCACCTTGGTTCTGCTTCTGTCCCTGTGTGGTGGGCCCTATTTTCACTGGGACAGCTGGGGACAGCATAATGAGCTATATTAATAGGTGGGAACTGGACATTTGGAAGGTGGATCACAATGAGCACAGACCCCATGGCATGGGTGGGGAAAATCAGACGTCCATCATCCAATGAGAGATGACTATATGTCTAATGTTAAGTTAAGCAGAGGTCCTCCTCTGAGTGCAGGATGTCACTCTGTGCCACATCCCTGCTATTGCAACTGTCCATCTATACATGTTGCCTCCTACCTAGCACTTGGAGGAAGTCATATCAGGAGAAGAATGAGCATGCCCTCCTTGAGAAGGAGTGTATCTGTGTGAAGGCTTGATCTAATCTTGCCTGCTGGCCTCTACACCAGCCATCAGAGCCCCATAGCTCAAACTGGGTTTCTAGCCTGCTATGTGATTCCCTACCTCCTGTTGCCATGGAACTGGCACTCTGTGTTGATTTTTAATGAACTATGAAGACCCACTCACCCACTTTGCTGTTTAGGACACTAAGGCATGCTGACCAATGTTTTTCACCTCAAAATGTCACTTTTTCAAGGTCATTTTGGGATGCAAAATGTTAGCCATAGGTGTTCCGTGTTAGCCCACAGTCACTTTACTATTGCCTTGTGCATTAATAAAACTTTCCTATTTTGCACAGCAACTTGAGTATTGTATCAGCTTTTAAGTGTATGCAGAGTGACTCAGCATGTCTGCATGTCAAAACAGTGATTTGGGTGAGTGCTGATTTCTACATACTTTTTTGAACTGCAAACTGGTGTAGCACCCCATTCTTTCCAGTGCTGCTTTGTTAATAGCACTATGAATGCAAAACAACCACAGTTAAACTATGTAAGTGCAGCAGAGTTCACACAAGAGCAGGAGCAACTACACTGAGGGAGATGTAAGAAAGCAGCTGGTAACAAAGACGGGGACACAGAAAAGGAAAATGGGGATAGTCTGGATGAAAACAAAAGCAGAAAGAAATGAAGAGGAGGTAAGAAAGAGAAAATGAGAGTGAAAAACAGGAGGGAAGAGAACTAGAAAAGAAACTGTAGCACATTAATACACATTCAGATTAGGTGAAGGTTGACAAGATAAATGAGGAAAGTCAGGGAAGCCATGGGAAAATAAAAACCTGGAAAACACCTCTTCCTCTCCTCCAGTAATTATCCAAGGCCTTTGTTTCCTCTCAGCTCAAGTGCTGTGCTTCCTCCTGTACAACCTCCCCCTGTCCCAGCTCTCAGAACTCCATGCTGCCCACTATGATGCTGCATGTCTTCTCACCCACTTTCAGAAATGTGACCATATTACCCGGATCCTCAGAAAATTCCACTGACTCCTCATTTACTTCCACGTGCAATATTTATTAGCCATTTGTTATAAAAGTTTTATCAGGCAGGGCATACTGAGCTGGTAACAGTCAGTGGCTATTTGAAATGTTTAGATGGGGGGACCTTCACATCTAGAGTTCTAGGTGTTGGAACTGTCATTTCTAGGTGCTGGAACTCTCCTATAGTAGTCAGTGAAGAAAGGTGACAGAGGTGGCGGAACTGTCATACAGTTTTTTTTAGAGGTGGTGGAACTGAGGTTCTATAGACTCCTGCCCAATGTAATCTCTGGTAATTTCTAGATGCATCCTGAGGAGTGGAAAATAGGGACACATATAAAATTAGTTTCCTAGTGTTTCAAAAGCCCCATGGACTCATCCATTTTTTATCCCTCCCTTCCATCCAGTAGCCTTCTCATTACAAGCTACCTTGTTTCTACTTTACTTTTAAAAGCCCTACTGTACATTACAGAGCTGTCAGTTTTGCATTTCTGCTGTAACTCTTTGTTTCTATTTTACAGCTGTGCGCTGTCACCTGTAGCCGACTTACTCAAACCCTATCGTAGAATGCATTATCATTTGGAGCTGGTGCTGTACACTGCTTTAGTAAAATGTTTTGTGCTGTTTTTGTCTGTGAAAGATGCTAAATAAAGCTGTACAGTATTTGATTACATTGCGTTGCAAAGAGGACCGAGCCTCAAATGAGGACAATCAGTATCGAAAGACTAAGTGATTAACATTTCAAAGAAGATATGGGGTGGGTACAAGCAAGGGAGGTTGATAATGCAGAAACTGCAGAAAGGGAGAAAGCATACCAGAAAAAGTGAAAATATGGAACAAAAAATGTTTTTGGTTAGGTGCCCAATCCTGTAGGCTCTGGGCAACTTGCAAACATATACAAACAATAATAGCAGCCCAATAAATAGATTACAAATCTCAGAATAAAATTTCTTTACACTAGTGTAATGTTAAATGGTATTTGGGTTGGCTACTGGAAAAGGATAGCATTTTAACCCCACTTAAATATCTCAACTGAACAGGCCTCCCTAAGTTTGCAGGGCAGTTGATTACAGAGAACGGGAGCTGCCATCTCAAAAGCCCGGACCCCAAGCAACTTCAGACAAGATCTGAGAACCTTCAGGAGCCCACCTCAGAGGAATGGAGGGGGCAATCAGGAGCATGTGGATACAGGACCTCTTTTAGGTAGCCAGGACCCAGATTAGTAGGGCTTTGTATGTTAACAAACCTGCCTTGAAGGAGATGTGCCATCTCACATGCAGCCAGTGTAACATCTGCAGATCAGCACAGATATGCCTGGAGCAAGAAACTCCAGCAATCAATAGAGGTGCAGCATTCTGCACCTGCTGTAAGTGATGCATCAAACCTCCAGATAGCTCAAGATAAAGAGCACTGCAGTAGTCTAGGATGGATGTAAGAAAGACATGCGGTACTTTCTTCATGTCCTGGAAACTAAGACAGAGCTTAATCTGGGCAATATTCCTGAACTGGAAAAACCCACCCCGGACCACAGTCAACACCGGCTATTCTAGTGTTAGTTCACAGTCCATGATGATGATGCCTAGATTCTTCACCCTATCTCTGGCAGTGGCCAAGATGTAATCCAGACAAAGCCCCCCCCCCCCCAAGTCCTCCAACATTCCAAATACCAGAATTCACCAGTAACACTTTAGTCTTATCTGGATTCATCCTGAGCCAGTTGGAAGCCACCCGATCATTGATCACAGCCAGACACTCATTTAGCACAGAGACTACAGTTCTCTCCCCAGGGCAAATGATAGGTACAGATTCTTCACCCTATCTCTGGCAGTGAGGTGAGAGGGGCCAAGATGTAATCCAGACAAAGCCCCTTCCCCCAAGTCCTCCAACATTCCAAATACCAGAATTCACCAGCAACACTTCAGTCTTATCTGGATTCATCCTGAGCCAGTTGGAAGCCACCCGATCATTGATCACAGCCAGACACTCATTTAGCACAGAGACTACAGTTCTCTCCCCAGGGCAAATGATAGGTATAGCCAAAAATCATCAGCGTAGCAATGAAACTACACACTGTACCCACAAATCACCTCTCCCAGCAGCATCAGGTACAGTGCAAATAACATGGGCAACAAGATCAAACCCTATGGGACTCCACAGGTCATTGCAGCTGGACATGAGAGAAAATGTCCACATGCAATCTGTTGCATCCTGCAGGACTCAAATCACCTCAACAGGATGCTTCTGGGTCCCATCAAGCCCTTTAGTCAAGTTGTTAATGTTCCATGATCTGTGGTGTCAAATGCTGATGAGAGATTGAGGAGAACAAAGGTGGAACATTCCCCTCTATCTCTCACTAGGAGAAGATCATTTTACACCTTGACTAGTGCCATCTCTGTGCTATGGTACTCCCTGACTCTAGACTGGAAAGGCTCATAAATAGAAAAAGCCTCTAATTGCATCTCCAGCTGTGTCACCACCACCCTCTCTGTCACCATCCCCAAAAAGGGAAGGTTCCAGATGGACCCATAATTTGCCAAGTTGTCCAGGTTGAACAATGGTTTCTTTAGGAGGAATCTCACAACAACTCTTTTCAGTACCATTGGAAACTCACCCTCCCCAAGAAAACACTGGACAATCTTTGCAATCACTGGACCCAGAGACCTCCAACAGTCTAATAAGAGCCAGGTAGTTCCAGGATCCAGTGAACCACCTGGATCCTGGATGGCAGGATTTAGTGGTGGAATGCAGCTTCATAATTACCCAGAGAATCTCTTTAGCAGGCACAGAAGGAAGCTCCTCCCAAAGAGACCAAAGGCCTCCATTAATCACAGATGGGCTATGCTGGGCCCTGACAACCCACTTGAGGAGGCTGAGGAACACCTAGAGGTCACCCTATCAAGAAAGAACCAGCCAAACTCCTCATCATTAAAGTGTCAAAGCTCCCCTGAGACTGTAGGCAGCCTGGATGTAACAACCTATCCACAGTGCCAAAGAGATGATCTGGTCTATTCTTCCCTGCAGCAATCACCCCCTGGTGGGAACTCTGCCTTTCTCAAGGTGATTGCCCCTATACTCTTTATAATGAGCTCTCAAGGTTAGCTTATCCTTATGGAGGCAGTATAGTGCAGTGGTTTAGTGCTCTGAGCTGCAACACTGGAGACCTGGATTTGAATCCCACAGCTCCCACTTGCGTACTGTGTGACCCTGAGCAAGTCTCTTAACTTCCTGTGCTCCTAGGTCACACTTGGAAACAAGTTTCAGCTTAGTGTGCACTTCCTGGTTTAGCAAATTCCCATTTCCCTTTCCTTTATCCTCCACTGATCCCGATCTCTGCCAAGAATGCTCCAGTCTCCACCTTCTGACCTTCAACTGCCTGAGGTGCTGGAAACAGGATAGAACCTGCTTTTTCAAAATGTCTTTTTTTGTTCTCTGGTTCATTTTTTAAACAGAGCTGTTTAAAAGGAATAAGGCTAAAAATAGGAACATATTTCCTAGCCCTCTTTTCCCAGGCAACAAAACAATTAAATAAAAACTATAAAAAATGAATAAAGGTCACTTAAAGTTCCTCATCAACATAAGTGAATGTAAACCCTTCAAGTGAATTTAAACTGCTCTGCAGATGAAAACATGCTACTGTGCAAAATGAGTCCTATAGTAGATGCAAAATCAATACAGTGTGTGTGCATATGTGTGAGTGGAGACGTCTCCTAGCTCCTTCAAAATACATATATTCACCCCTTAAAATACATATGTTCACCCCTTAAAAATTCATATGTTCACTCCTTTTTCCTATGACAGCTTACATGGAGAGCTATCCGATGTTTATGTCTGGTTAGCTATTAATCGACAATCCTGTTTCTCTATTTTATTAGCCGGGACAATGGGGCAAAGATTATTTTGATTGCTATTAATTACTTAGGTAGGACAAGAAATACATGTTTCAAGTGCAATATTATTTCTTATGTAAATGTTTAGATGGTCTGCATTGCGGGAGGATCAATGTTTTTCCCATTATTTTTAGTATACTGGTGACTACTTGACTGGGAGGTCTCTGTGTTTATATGCCATCCTGAACAAAATACCGAGCCACATATTCATTTAGAGTTCCTTAGCTACTGTTAGCTTTAGGATTAGGATTAATTGATAGGTATATTTGATAATCCCCAATGGGCTGTAACAATCCTAGTTGTGTCAAGTGAATTCCTTTTTATGAGACTGCCTTATAGTCTATATCAGTATCTTCCATTGCTGTTGATATATATGTATCTAGGCAAACAATTAAGAAAGCTTATAAAAACATATGCAGCACTTAGAGCCACACAGAACCTTAGCAGTAGGGACTCCAGGGGAAGCAACAACACCCCTCACAATGGCACTAATCAGAATAGCGCAACGCTTGGAGAGAGCGGATGAGCTCAGTGTTCTAGTAGAGGGAGAATGCAGCTTCTGTGTAAGGGACCTGCTTTTATGTTCCAAATGTAGAATCCCTAGTCAGGCTGGTAGGAGTTCGAGTGTGATCCATCAGATCTTGTGTAGTTATCCATTAGGGTCTGTGACATAGGTCACAGCATGGCTGTCACTGTTGGTTTGGAGAGGGACTTGGATTATGCAGGCAGAGCCTTTACAGTCTATCTTCCTTATGAGTGGTAGCACATGCAGTACATATATTATGGACATGCGTACCACTGCTGTCACACACCTGCACATTGTGCAGCCATCCCTTTTAAAGGGCCTTCTTTAGTGGAGGCAAACCAGTATCAATAGTGGGAGTCACTGGAGGAAGGCCTGTGAGATGTAAGGTTTGCAGGAAGGAATGGGAAATAGACTGAAGAAGGCTCAGAGGAAAGGGCTGGATTAAGAGATTAAACAGTGGAAAATTGAGAAAGAGAGACTTGGGGGAAAAAGATCTAATGAGAACACTCACTTGCTGCTGACCACACAGTGGCACTGATCAGCAGAAAGCCATGCATCCTACTGTAGTGGCCAGTGAAGTTCTAGACCCCTTGTGTCTGTTGGAAGGGGTGGGTAGAGGATTAATGGATAACGTGGAAACAATAGTTTCTTACCAAATAAAAAGTATGGCCATAAGTTAAGCTGGATCTCTGTTCTTGGGGGGAGGGTCAGACTTTTACATGTATTGCATACAACAAAGCTGGGTGTTGGTAGTTTTGCTTTATTTTGGTGAAGGCTCAGGTTCCAACTTGTATAATAAGTAGACGTACAATAAGCAATGAACATGCAAGTGATTGAAGAGTCATGTAAAAAGTTGACTTGTACTTCAGTTGACTGTCAAATGAGACCCAAAGCACTCCTTCCCTTTTCAAGTAATAATTACCATCCTGCTCCAAAGCTACTACTGTTAACTCCAGTAATAGGTTCATAGTTCATAGTGGTATTTCGAGTTCAGGAGGCCAAGGCCTATTTATGAGCTCGCCACCTGTTATAGGTGTACATATATTTCACTCTCCCCATATGGTCATCAAGTCTTGCTTTATATATATTCATGTTTTCACTATCTACTATATGTCTTGGTAAGGTATTCCATGATTGTACTATTATCTGTAGTAGTTTTAATTTGGATTTTTCTGTTTATCGGGTAGGTCTGTGGACCATATGTGCTTGTTTTCAGGGGTCATCTAGATACAGGTATAACACATACACTATTAACATGAATACCCACAAACGTTTACAATAGCAGCATGCACAAAAAGTACAAAATCACTTATAAATAAGTGCATTTAGACATCTGAGACAAATGCAAGTTTGTATAAATTTTAAAACTGAGCAAAGCTTTTCATGACTGAATGTCAAAAGATAAAGAATTCCAAAATGTGATTGCTGTTTTGGATACCTTTCACATCTACGTTTTTGGTATTATAGTATTTTGTTTCTTTCCCTCATTGCATGCTGCGTGCCTGGATATGAAGGGAACAGTAGTATAATAACAAAACTCTTTGGTTTAGTCATTCATTGTGTATTTGCTACCATATATCCACATTATTGTCCTTATGTATTATATATCTTTTTGTTGATTCTCTTATACAAATTATTTTCTGGTAGGTATTACATGATTCTTAGACATCATTAAATATTTTATTCAAAAACTACACTGACCAAGCTCAAAAAATACAAGGTGCATGACTCGATGGACTCTGGACACAGTGTGCAAACTGACACACAATTTCAGAGTGTGGAGTAGTCCTCAAAATTGAAATTAACGAAAGAGGTTCCTTACAATTTCACTTCACTATTGTACTCCCATAGTGTTGGGCCCTTAATTTAAAAAAACTTTGAGTGCCTTTCATTTTTCCATGATTTCTCTTCCCCTGATGACTCAGTCAGGTAGAGGTCTGGGTAGATGGGGGGTGCACCTGATGCGCATCTGCTTATGACTGATGCTTCGATTTCTGATTCATACCTTTCTCATACTATAGCTCTGAGAAAGACATCAATCAGACATTGAAATGTCAGCTGGGAATAAACAATTGTCCTGTTACTCTTAAGCAATCTACAGTACCTACAGGAATTGAATGCATTATTCGATATTGTTTTGAAAGCACTCTTCAAAAACAAAATAAAAAAAAGTCACAGTCACCAAAGGGAGAGAGTTTGCATTCCTTTGGTAAGGAACCTGGAGCCAAACAACCCCAATATTTTGCCTCTGCACAATAAAAAAAAAACTTGTGTCAAGAGCCAGAGCAAGAAAGCCAGGACCAAAACACCTAGATGGAGGAGTAGAGAGGTAGTGGAGAAGGTGAGGGAAAAGAGGAATGCATTTTGGACCTACAAGCAATCCAACAGGGCAGAAGACAAAGAAAAATATGTGAAGAAATCCAGAGAAGTGAGAAGAGTGGTAAGGGCAGCAAAGGTGGCTAGGAAACAAAGGTTAGCACAGGGTATCAAAGGAGGAGAAAAGGATTTATTCAGATATAACAGACAGAAGAGTAAGAGCAAGGATCAAATTGTTATGATCAGGAGGGGAAGTGGGTGGGTAGAAAAGGGGGCTGAGCAGGCAGAAGTACTCAATGAATACTTCTGTTCAGTCATCACCAAGGAGAGGGCTGGACCCATACATGAGAGGAAGGGCGAGGCTGGAGAACGTGGGGGGAGAAGCAACCATGGATTGGGAAATCATGGTGGAAAGGGTGAGGGAGGGCCTTAAGTCCCTGAAGGTGGACAAGGCACCTGGCCCAGATGAAGTCCACCCCAGGGTGCTGAGAGAGTTGGCAGAGGTCCTGGCAGGGCCATTGGTGAACCTGTTCAATACTTCTCTGAACATGGGGTGCATGCCCAGGGACTGGAGGGAAGCACATATGGTACCTCTCCATAAGAGTGGGCCCAAGGACGAACCGGGGAACTACAGACCAGTGAGCCTTACTGCAACTGTGGGAAAACTGATGGAGACAATCCTCAAGGAAAGGCTGGTGCAATTTCTTGAGGATAACAACCTCCAGGACAGCAGGTAGTGTGGGTTTGTCTCAGACAGATCCTGCCAGATGAACTTGGTTGATTTTTATGACTGGGTTATGAGGGCACTGGACAGGGGACATGCAGTGGGTGTCCTCTACCTGGATATCAGCAAGGCCTTTGACTCAGTGCCACATGGTAGGATAACCTGCAAGTTGAAGAGTCTAGGAACAGGGAGGAAACTTGTCAGATGGGTCAAAAAAGGCTGTAGGGTAGACAGCAGAAGGTAGTAGTTGGGGGAGGAGGCATCTGAACCCAGGGCAGTAACAAGTGGCATACCACAGGGCTCAGTGCTGGTACCGGCTCTGTTTAACATTTTCATAGCCAACACTGCAGTAGGGATTAAGAGCTAGATCAGTCTCTTCGCAAATGACACAAAGATTTGTGCTGAGGTAGATGCGGGGGAGAGCAAAAGTACTTCAGGAGGATTTGGCAAAATTGGAGTTATGCTCTCACACTTCGCAGCTTGGTTTCAATGCCAAGAAGAGTAAATTGATGCATTTAGGAGGCAAGAACCCAGGATACAATTACTGGCTGGAGGGTGTCCCATTAACAAAATCCAAGGAGGAGAAGAATCTGGAGGTGCCGGTAATCAGGGAGATGAACCACTCTGCTCAGTGCAGAAAGGCAGCAGTGAAGGCAAACAGGATGCTAGGGTGCATAGCAAGGGGGATTACTTCTAGGAGTAGGGAGGTCATCTTGCCCCTGTACAGGTCCCGGGGAAACCGCACCCAGAGTACTGCGTGCAATTCTGGCACTCCTACTTGAAAAGGGACATCAAACTACTGGAGGGTGTACAGTGCAGGGCAACAAAAATGATCCTGGGGTTGGGGAACAGTCCATATGAGGAGAGACTGAGAGAGCTCAATATGTATACCCTGGAGGAAAGAAGGGAGAGAGGGGGGATCTGATTGAGATTTTCAAGTACCTGAAGGGTTTGAGCAGAGTAGACACCAAGTGCATGTTCAATTTGAAGGGTGGAATTGAAACCAGGGGACAATCTATGAAGTTGGAAAGGGGCAGGTTCAAGAGGAAACTGAAGAGGCACTATTTCACAGAAAGATTGGTGGCAGGGTGGAACGCTCTGTCAGAGGAAGTCGTATCACTACAGATTGTTGGGGGCTTCAAGAGGGGGTAGGATAGATTCAAGGGGAGGGTACAAACTGGGAGGGGTGCAAGATGGGAGAGCATATGAAGGAGGGTGGGCAGCTGCAGTGTAATGGACTGAAGTGCTGCACACTTGAGCAGACTAGATAGACCGAATGGCCTGTATCTGCTGACAATTTTGTATGTTTGTATGCTCATAATAAGGGGATTTATCATGATGAAGCCAGTATTGTAAAGAGTTGGATGTACAAGAGCTGTTCAGCTCCTGGTTCCTTAATAAAGAAATGTGTAATCTCCCCCACTGGTGAGTGTACCAATTTTTTTTTTGTTTTGTTTTTGTTTGCAAGTCTAACGGATGGACAGCACCCTTTAAGGTTCATGGTGTGCACTCATTTGTTGTATAAATGTTCTGATGTAACCTACTACATAAGATATCTTAGTACAAGGAACATCTTGTCAATGACTGTATTAAGTTATTATCTGTATACCAGATGTGCTTTCTGCTTGTATATGTTTTGCACTGTTGTATAAATCTATGTTAGGTGTGGCTGTAAAATGGTGTTTCACCCAGTCCACGTCCTGGTGGAAAATGAAAATGAAATAAAGTGAGAATGTGAGTTGATACTCTTGTATTAATTGCTGTCAGAAGAGCACTATTTGATTCTGATACATCATGTAAACATAGAAGAATGTATAGGAGCCATGTGGAAGCAGGTATTTATTAATCTCTCAAGCTTTGTAATGACCTCCCTTACTGTGACAGCGAGGCTGTCTGCTACTGGGACTTTATTTTAAGAAGTGCTCCTGTCACCAGCAGAAAAACAATTGCAAGTGGTATCACTAGAATCATTACACACCACTCCCTACAATTTCGAGTTTCAAGCTAGTCTGTTTCTGTATTATTAAGGCCATCTATGTTAAAACTAGATTTTTGTCACTTAAAACTCATTTACAGCTGACGTTTATTTAGGAACTGAAGTCATGATGCTCTGCGTATGATGTCATAGTCTGCTTCTGGAGCAATGGCTATGATTTCACAAGCAGGGCTTTGTATCTGCAACTCCTGCTTAAGCCTCAACTGAAGATGGACTGGATGTGACACCGCTCCTGTTTTCATGTAAATGTATTGAGTAATACAGACTAGAGTGTCTCTAAATCTAAGTTTTTCAGAATGCACTGGAGGAACAATCCAAGTTAAGTCAGTAAGAAATACTGTAGTAGTGACAGGGTACAAGGGTGTGCCAGAATATGGCAAGCTGCAGTTGTATGGTTTTGAGAAATGTGTCAGCAAGAATTGTTTGATAGAGTGGAGCAAGGATGAAAGTCAGATATGGAGAGGGAGGTTATTCCACAAGGTATGAAGGGGGACAGAGAAGGAAGACTGGCCAGTTGTAGATTTGTAGTGAGGTATATAGAAAAGGGAAAAGCTTGTTTCCAGGTGTGACCTGGGAGCACAAGAAGTTAAGTGGCTTGCTCAGGGTCACACAGTATGCAAGTGGGGGGCTCTGGGATTCAAACCCAGGTCTTCAGGTTTGCAGCTCAGAGCCCTAAACCACAATACTATACTGCTTATAATGGATATGGAAAGAGAGAGTGTGGAACGAGTGGAGGGAGTAGGAGAATGGAATGGGATGGGATGGAGAAGGTAAGGAAAGGAGAGATGAGGAACTAAGTCAGGGCAGTATTTGGCCAGAAAGGAAGATAAGTGAGATAGGTGACATGCCTTTAAGGGAGGAGAGAGAGTTTAGCATACAGAGAGCAGTGATGAGAAAGAAAGCAGTGACGGGAAAGAGATAATGTTTTAAGGACAAATCAAAACAATGGAAAAGTGAGTCAAGTCTGGCAAGGGTGGACTTTGAGGCTACACTGCAAATCATATCCATGTAGTCAAACAATACTAAAATCATCTTGGATGTGGTGCAGTGTGGCAAGCATAGGGCGGAGTTTCTTATACATGGTGCCCATGTGGGTGGTGAATATGAGGTTTTGGTCCAGCATCTCATAAGGATACTGTAACTGGGATATCTATTTTAAAGTTTAATCAATCCAGGGAAGACTCATACACTGATGATGCCTCTGCTATAAGAATCAACTACTGGCAAGGGCATGGAAGACCAATAAATTAGGATTGTCTTTTGTAAACAATGGACAACCTGTAAAAAATTTGTAGCGGGTGAGGAGTTGTCTGTGACCCCTCCCCCAGATAGCTTAACTGGTCAAGTTAGACAGGTAGTTACCTCCCCCAAGGGGAGGGCCAAGTATGGGTGACCAGGGGCTGGGGCTTTCTGGTCTGAGTAGTCAAGCAACAGGTATAAACTGCCTCGCATGGGGATGGTTTGGCCTCTTGGTCTTTCTCCAGTCAGAATGCTCACCCACCCACCCTTACAAAAGCAGGGTTTCGGGCCAACAGGAGTAGCACAGGGAACCTTTGCCATCCCAACAGGGAAGATTGCCTTAGGGGTCGGCGAGGAATTTTCCCATTTTTTCCCATGTGGTTTTCCTGATGTTTTTTTTTTTTGCCTCCTCCAGTGGGCGCTTTAAAATTTAGCAGTAAGTTATCAGCATTGCTATTGTAAACATGACATGGCACCATAATCTCACAAGGAGTTGTACAAGGGGAAATGGAGGAAATAAGCTTCCATTCTCAACAGTTCCCCTCCAGGCCAAAATGATGTTAGATCCAGAGGCCAGGGGCCTGGTTTGGGCTGGTTAGGGGATGACATCACTGGACTTGTCCCACATGTAAAAAGACATCTGATGGTGGATGGGCTCATGTCACATGGCCCAAGGGTTCCCTTTGCCTTGGGAGTGGGTCTCCCTCAGGAGGTCATACCTTTTGGACCAAAGTCCGCTTGGAGGGTCTCTTGGGGAACAGATGGACTGGTGTAAGGCGTTGACTGTTCATAACATTGCTGAGACTCCCTGACTGCTCACATCATGCTGCAAGATGTAAGTCTGCATAAGATCAATAAAAACACTTTTATTTTATTGTTTAGGTAACTGAGTAAGGCACACTAGGCACACGTGCCTGTTTCAGGGGTGAAACGGGCACACTGCGGTGGTTAAGTAACTTGCTCAGAGTCACACAGTATACAAGTGGACGTTGTGGGAATCAAACCCAGGTCTGCTGGATGTACCAAGTTCATTCACCGCACATTACTCTAACCTCTAGGCTATACTGCCAGGCCACGTGTCTGTGATCATTTCCTCCAAGACACTGCATATGGTCACGTGTCCAGGTAAATGGGGATGATGGCACCTGCAAAGGCAGTGAGTATAATTCTTAGATTTTTAGACTGTATCAGCTTTTCTTTCACTGCATACTTATGTGCCACACTATATGGCACTGTGGGTTTGCTTGTTTTTGTGCAAGTAATAGCATCTCTCATTTTAAGTGCAATACTTTGCACATTGTAATTTATATGCCATTATACAATACCGTCATTGTTCACAGCAGTTCACTTCACCACCGCTAATTGTTATCCCAGGTCTTGTTCTATTGATGCGATTACTACACTGTACTGTTCCCCCTTCCCCAGGATGCATCTGGAAAGTAGTTGCTACCAGCTCAGTGTACTTTTTCCTGGTAAAACTTTTAAAATAAATAAATATAAACTATAGCAACCACCTCTGCCATAGGGAGTTATTTATTTATTTTTTTATTATGATTAGTTGATCAGCTGTTGCCTCAACAGGTGCTCATACTGCATTTGTAGGAGTTAATTGGCATCTACTGCCCCTGTTTATAAGCAGTTTTTCTTTATCCTTCCTTCATATCATTTATGTCATTACCTATAATGATTGTTTCCTGGTCAAGTAAGATTTCACTTTTCCTAAGCTATCCCTTCAGAAGGTTACCCTAACCCATTATTGCAAATCAAAGTGTTTTTTTACAGCCACATACAGAAGTAGGTAAAAGTTCATTTGCAGGAGAAAATGCACTTTTCAGATACCTATTTTAAACAACTGGCGGACAGCAGATTACACTGACAAATAGTTTATTTTTACAATTTATTTAACTATGATAGCCCAGCTGAGATGCAACATTTTGTTTCCAGTGGGATCCCGTTTCTTCTCATTTCCACAGCTGGGTGAACTAGAACAATGAAGGTTAAATGACTTGTCCAAAAAGTAGCACAGTGAGTATTTGGATATAATGAAGATTATTCTTATGATATTCTTGTTCTCCAGATTGTGAACTAACCAGTGTACCACCGTTCCCCCATGGTTTTCAGCTAGTCAGGAGGCTAGAGTTCCATCTTCAGTTTATGAGCAAAAACTATTTCAAAACAAAAACTGAAAGGAGCCATAGTGGAAGTGACAAATTAGTGTATTAGGCTGAGGAAGAAGGGAAAGATAAGGAGCTAGCCATTATGGTTCTCAAGGGAGGTGGCAGAGAAGGTTAGGGAAAAAAATAGTGGCTTTCAGAAAGTACATGTAGTCACAAAGGAATGAGGATAGGGTGGTGTACTTAGAGAAGCAGAAGAGGCAGGAAAGATGGTAAGGAGTTCCAAGGTGAAAATGGAGGAAAGATTAGCACAGAGAATAAAGAAAGGGGACAAAACGTTCTGTAGGTATATCAGTGATAAGAGGAAGGCCAGGGGAGGAATTGCAAAACTCCGAGGGGAGGATGGGGAGTGTGTGGAGGGAGGACCTAGAAAAGGCATCTATACTGACTGAATATTTCTGCTCAGTATTCACTGAGCAGGAGGAGGGAAAAGGTCCACAGTTGGACAACAGAAACATTGGGGGGAGGGAGGGAGGTTAACACCAGTCCATTTTTGGAGGACAGAGTCATGGAGAAACTCACAAAACTAAGATGGACAAAGCGATGGAACCTGATGACATACACCCCAGGATACTAAAGGAACTTTGGAAGGAGCTTGCAGCGCAACTAGCAGTCCTGTTTAGTGAGTCACTCAACAGAGAGAGATTCCAGAAGACTGGAGGAGGGCACATGTAGTCGCTCTTCACAAGAGTAGAAGCAGGGAGGAAGCGGGTAACTATGGGCCGGTCAGCCTCACCTCAGTGGTGGGCAAGATCATGGAAGCACTGCTTAAGGAATGGATTGTGGAACAATTGGAATCCAGTGGAGCACAGGATCTGAGGCAGCATGGGTTCACAGTAAGAAGGTCATGTCAAACAAACCTGATAGGCTTTTTTGACTGGGTGATGAAGCCGGTGGATCAGGGAGGAGCAGTGGACATAGCCTGCCTAGAGTTCAGTAAGGCCTTAGACACTATTCCACACAGAAGGCTGATAAGCAAGTTAGGCAGTCTGGGATGAGCCACAAAGTGGAGAACTGGATTAGAAATTGGTTGAGGGCAGGAAGCAAAGTGTGCTAGTAAATGGGATTAAATGCAAAGAGAGGGGAGTGTCCAGTGGGGTACCTCAGGGATCAGTTCTGGGACCAGTCCTTTTCAATGTCTTCATTTGTGACATTGCAGAAGGACCGAAGGGAAAGGTTTGCCTATTTTCAGATGACACCAAGATCTGCAATAGGGCAGACACTCAAGAAGGGGTTGAAAGAATGAGAAGGGACCTAGGTAAGCTAGAAAGATGGTCCAAAATATGGCAACTGGAATTCAACGTTAAGAAGTGCAAAATCATGCACCTGGGGTGCAGAAACCCTGCAGAGAGTTACAGGATGGGGGGGGGATGTTGACTGTTATCAAGGAAGAAAGGGATTTGGGGATAATCATCTCAGATGACCTAAAGGTAGCCATTGTACCAAGGCTGTGGGGAGGGCAAGTGGCATTCTGGGGTGCATGGGGGGTATCACTAGCAGGAGAAGGAAGGTGGTGATGCCATTGTACAAAACATTAATGAGGCCAGATCTGGAGTACAGGGTATAGTTCTGGGTACTGCATCTTAGAAAGGACACTGACAGGGTGGAGGCAGTCCAGAGAAGGGCAACAAGGATGATTCAGGGCTTGTACCTGAAGACATATGAGGAGAGACTGAGGGACCTCGATATGTATATGCTGGAGGAGCGGTGGGAGAGGGGAGATATGATTGAAACATTCAAGTATGTTAAGTGCTTGAACAAAGTACAGGTGAGCAACATTTTTCAGTATAGGAGCTGTACAAGGACCAGGGAGCATGATATGAGATTGCAGGGGGGCAGGATAAAGGGGAATGTGAGGAGGTTTTTCTTCACAGAAAGGGTGGTGGATGCATGGAACAGCCTACCCCAGGAGGTGGTGGGAGTTAGCACAGTGGGGGGATTCAAGAATGCATGGGATAGGCATAAGGGAATGCTAGAGGTGGGTAAGAGGTGACAGTCAATGACCAAGCAGGGTCAGCGGCCGCTGATACAGGCAGGGAATTTGGGCAGACTAGGTGGACCCAGAGGTCCTTTTCTGCTGTCAGTTACTATGTTACTATGTATATTACTGTACTTTGGCACAATGAAACATCATATACTACACCATGTCTCCTATTTTAAAATAAGCCTTATAAGTACGTGATAAGACCTGACAGTGTGTAGGGTGTTAGGGAATGCCCACACATCCAGAGTTTAGTGAGGCCCGATGCCACAGGCACAGGGCCTTGCAGTCCTCGGTAGTGAGGGTATCCCCCAACCCCCACACCCTGAAGGGTCTTATTGCACCTAGAAAATAGACTTTTACAGTAACAAAATTAAAAAAAGGTATTTTAAAATAATAAAGGAACAAGTCTTATATGTAAAATAGTAATTATACAGGAACAGTGTTGACTCTTTTTTTAGAGGGCTCCATTGCCTGATAAACTTAATGCCTTGTGACTGCTGTCAGCTAATCAGGTTACATGATTTCCATAACCTATTTTACAGTTAAGCAATAATACTGACAGGGTGTGGTATATCATGTTATCATCATGCCTGAGGTGCATTGTGAGGTGTGAGGCCAGAGGCCATGTGTCTCATGCACCCAAGAAGTGACAATATCCCATGATATATCACACCCTGTCATGTATTATTGCTCTTATGAACTGGATTTGTTTTTATATAAATGAAGAATAAAACAAATCAGTTTGAGAACTTTTTTTAATTATTTTTGCAATGTGAAAGGGGTACATACAAAAAACATAAGTTCGCACTTTGTCCACGGAGGTGAGTAGGTGGTGCTGTATTAAAGCTGTAGATAATTTCCATATAGTATACTGTAGTTAGTTATCTGTGCCCCCCCCCTTTACAATCAGATATGCTGTTAACTGTTTTTTGGGGTGGAGGCCATTTAATGGAAGAGGAACTATTTATGGAGCAAGGAAAAAAATGACTGTTCTGTGTTGTCTGTGCTGAAGATTGAAGAGAGCAGGTGAAGTTGAAAATGTTTTCACTGATGCGATCACCATCATTGGCAGTGTGCGAACATGTTGTTTAAATTGTTAGTAATCTTGCTGGGGCAGCAGCTAGGAGTCGCAGCAGGAGGGCTTTGCTGTCGAGGCGTCTGCTGTCCAAATTGAGGCCATTATGGAAAACTTGGACTGGCATTTGGTGCCAGGTTTGCCATGATTTTGTTTGGGAAAACTTAGAGCATGGTAGCAGAATGTTACAACTTATGTGAAAAAGCTGATGCCAAGCTCTTATTCTCTGCTACTATGCTGTGGGATTTAGTCGCAACTGACACAAGCTCTGTCAATCAGGTAGCCGGAGTCTTTGTACCCAGTTCATAAATTCTGATTTGTCCATAAAAGAAAACTATTATAGTACTTTTTTGTTTTGCCAAAGCAATCTGCCTACCACCTGCATGTGGGTCATATCTGGAACACTTTCTGAATTCTGGAAAAAGACTGTCTGTTATCTTGCAACACAGTCCTATAAAACCAGCAAACTGTTAAACTGGATATATTAAATGCATGCTGAAAATAGAAAAACAGAGTTAGAATCGTTGTTTCGACCGTAGGTCTTCTTCAGGAATTATCTAAAAGAGAAAAAAAAAGCAAATTGTTTCCTTTTTTTCTCTTTTATATAATTCCTAAAGAAGTCCCATGGTCAAAATGTTAATTCTAACCTTACTTTCTATTTCAATGTGCATTTAATATTACCATTTTGTTTTGGTTTCAGGCCTCACACCAAGACAGCACCTCGTTTTTGTTAAATTGGATCTTCAGAGGCTCAGTGTGGGTAGCCCACTAATTATCAATGGTTCTATGTGATAATAGCAACTGCACAAAGGCGATCGCTGTTATCACGACCTGCATTATCGTCGAAAACATTTTCGGCGATATGCAGAAAATGGCTACTGGGAATTGTGCATGCAGGGAAGGCTGTACCCCCCACATCCCCCTAAATAAAGATTCTCAGCTCTGGGGGGGGGTGCATGTCAGGGAGGGGAGCACATCCCGGTTCAAAAAAAAATCTATGTCCCGCAGCTGCGGGAAGTGTAAAAGGAACACCCGCCCCAAGTCCTGAACCCAAATCTGCTCCATCAGAGCCAACCACCCTACTCACCATACCACATGGTTGGCCTAGCGGAAGCAAGCTCACCACAAGGTCACACCCCTGTTCCCCATCCTCCACGTCCTGTTGCCCACCCTCCCTTCCTGTCACCCACCCTAACCTCGCGGTCGCAACATTCACCGTCCCCCTACAGTCACCCACAATGATAGCGCTGTCATATGGGTTGCCGTTATGACAGTCGCTCATATGCAGTCGCTATCATCATAGTATACCTTATCAATAGATCAATTCAGCTTAGCTTATAATAAGATATGTCAGAATAATTATAGAACCATAACTATGCTTATTTTCCCTTTTCAGATAATTCCTGAAAAAGAAGGCCTACAATTAAAATGTTGATGACAGCTTCTTTTCTCTTTTTAGGGTTAATTTCACCCTTTATATTATTTGCAGCTTACACGCTGAATCAGTGCTATTTTTAAATAACAAGAGGATATTTAAATACCTCTACCGAATAGCTTCTATGGGCTTGAGGTATCTATGGTCCTAGCCAAACTCCTATGCCTAACCTCGTAAGTACTACAGTATATATTTGAGGACAGGCTGGATAACTGTTTAGCAAAATAATAATTATTCCTAAAGGGACAGGATCAGCCTTCTTAACTGAATTAGATAATAGCAGTGCTTCCTGCTGTTCCTGCACATTTCCCACTACTTGCATTTTCCATGCCAGTTAACCATCTGTAATCAGTCTCAGGAGTTTAACACTGTCCAGCCTCTCAATAATTATATCTTCCAATTTTATAAGGAGGGAGTACTGGTGACAGCAACGGTGGTGAAGACCATGATAAATGGCAGCTATGAAAATATAAAATGCAGAATAGTTGCATGCATCACATATTTGTATTTCTGCTTCATATATGTATTTGTTCTTTACAAAAATAAAAAGAAGGAATGTGTGGGTTGGACTGCCTTTAGTAAATACGGATCAAATTTTAGATTGATAGACAGCATCATGCTTTTTTTGTATTGCATACTGCTGTGACATAGCATGTAGCACTGTGGGATTTGAAGAACTACAGCTGCCACAACTGCCATCGGGTTAAGTTTTCGTATTTTGTTTGTTCAACAGTTGTTTCCTTCTTAGGTGCTCAGATGGGGTTTATATGACTTAACTGGCATCTACTGCTCCGATTTACCAAACTGTCCCTTCTCATTTGTCTACAGCATCCACAGTATGTCCTCACACACTATATAAGACCACTTCCCATTAATTGATAATGACCCAAATACTAAGGGTTTGCAAATTAAAAGTTGTTGACAATAACATTACAATACACAACTGTTGGCTGATCCAGTGGTATAATGTCTCTGCATTGTGCTGCCACCTGGGCATTTGGGGTTGTTTGTATGTAAGTCCTGGAGTTCCACACTGAGGTTGGCTAGGGGCATAGTGCACTGTGGAACTGAGATGCTTTTTTGTTCTTCTTTTTATTCCCCCCCCCTCGACTGACTGGCCTCGATCACATAGACTCCCCAAGGTCCACTACCCAGCTTCTCCCCTACTTACCATGGCCTTTTCTCCATGACTTTTCCCCTGTAGGGGAGATGGCTTGATCCACCATTATAGGATCCAGATGGGTAGCGCTTGGGTCAGGAGTGCAGGGCCAGTGAGGGGTCCATTATCATCCTGTCAGACAGGGTGTATTCTACTGTTCTGTTCCCTTGTCCCTCAGGATGCCAGCTGATGAGGGGGTGCAAGTGCCAGCATGTATGCTAGCGAGTGCAGTGGAGCACCAACTGGTGTCCTCCCACCCCCACAACAGAGCTCTGACAGCACTGCCATCTGTGCTCACCAAGGTGGTAGTCTAGATGCAGAGCTGTCAGCCATTCCTCCCTCCCTGAAAAAGGGGCGCATCTCCTGGGTCTTTCTGACCATCAGGGCACCAGTGGCAGTGTTCCCATCATTAGGGCACCAAATAATGGAATTTGCTGCCCCCTCCCTGAGGTCTGCCCCCCCAGAGTTAGAATATTTAGAAAGGGGGTGCACGGGGGCATAGCCCCTTACAAAAAGAGGTAACAGTGACTTGAAAACTTGGCACCTTAATGACTGGGTGTACTGCCGCTGGCACCCTGAATGGGTGGAACCTCTCCTGGGATGCGCTTGCTTTATCCTCCTCCCACTAGTCGTGATGACCCAGGCACTTTCTCAAACTCAGGATGCCGATATCATGAGTGGTAGTGCTACTGGTGCTCTGATGGGCCAGCTATGAGGTGAGGAGCTTGGCTCTCTGAGGCCCTGTACACATCAGGCTACTTAAAATGTTTTAAGGTGCTTAAAATGTTTTAACTAGCACAAACACGGCGCCCATCCGCATTTAAGCACAGTTTCAAAGCATGTTAAGAAACTGTGCTTAAACCCTGCTGCGAGTTAGTCTCAAGTCCATTCTTAAAAACGGTTTGAAGGAGGAAAGCGTGTTACCTTGTGGTGTGGATGGGCATGCGATTTTCAGTCTATTACGGTGCCAACATAACCGTGCTACAATCACGGAGGATTACCAGGTTCAAAAACATTACTCGCTGCTGATGCAGACGGGAGTTTACCGTGTTACAAGCGAGTTCAAACTCAGTGAAGAATGTGGACGGGCTGCTGTTTTGAGTTTGAAAATGTTTTGAAAGCATTATTTAAAATGGTACAAATCTTCAGTTGTAATGTGTACAGGGCCTGAGAGGGTGGAAGAAAGGGAGCCTTTCTTGTAAACTCTTCTAGCCATAAGATTGTATTTGTGATGTCATACTATTTCCATCATCTCAGCTCTGAAGTGTTGCCCTGGAAATAGATCTTTAAAATGTTAGAATTCAAACTCTACAGTGCAGTCATGCTCCACTTGATCCCCCCCCCAAATGACAGCTTTATTTCTTAGCTGAAGAGACCAGACACCACATAGTCCTGTTCCAGTCACTGTGGCTAACTCTTCTAAGTTTTGACTACCATGTTATTATTTTCAAATGTTTCGGAGTTTATTTGATTCTCTGAGTGAGTTTATCTTAGTTTTATTTAATTTTAGTATCATTTACCGGGTCCCATGCAGTTCCTAGAACTGAGATAAACATAGTTTTCTATGGTTCCCAGTTCTGAATCAAATAAAAATATAACTTTGTTTTCCTTGGACTTTGTTTTTAAAATTGTTGCAATTTTTTCTTCATTACAACTCATAAAATATATTTTCTTTTGCTTTCCATCCAATTGGAATGCAAGGGAAGCCTAAAAAAAAAAAAAGGAAAAACAGGGCCTGCAGGATTTAAACAGTGTATTTGCCTGGAAACTTTTTTAGCAAAAGCAGATGGCCACAGCCTTTACTGTAATTGTTTGAGCACAAATCATAATTTTGAAAAAAATGTAAACTCATGCAAAGTTTGCTGCCTTAAAAGTAAGAAAAGGGGTAATAAAACATGAGTCTTTGTACCGGTTTCCACAGCAGCTTCATGAGAGTGCTCACCTGTAAAACAGCCTAGGTGTACAAATTTGGGGAAAAGTACCACTGAAGGTAGAAAATACACTTCAGATGACTCTTTGTCTCTGCAGCAGTTTCTAGTATCTGAGGAGACTTAAAAGCACTGTAATCTTCTGGAAAAGAGGAATTGTCTTTAGCACCCAAGGAAACAGAAAAATCAGCTAATCCATCTTTCAATAAAGAATACAGGACTCCCATCCAAGATAGCTCAGATAGCTCTGATAGCAATCAGTGACAACGAACAGAGACATTCTGCACATTAGTCCAGTACTATAGCAGGAAAAAGAAAGCATAAAGAAAACACCTTGAGGTCCCTTTGCTTGAAAAGCCAACAGAGGAACCATGCCACACAAATATATACCCTCCTTGAGGAACATTATCACATGCATGGCAGTTTTTCAAAGCAATGCAGTGTTTAGGAAAAATAAACAGCTTCAGTTGCAACTCTGGGTCACTCTCCATGGGATGTTTTTTTTTGGAGGAAGAAGAGGAAGAACCAGTTTCCCTCAAGGGTGCTACTGAGGAGAAATTCAGTTGACCACCCAGGATGAATGAGGACTAGTCATCCTATAGAACATTTCTGAGGCAATTGACTGATATGCGGAACCTACTTGCCACTGAAGCAGATGTGGAAATAGAGGAGGCAGAATTTATGGGTATGCTTGGTTTGACTGTGGCAAAAAAATTGTCAATACCCATCCAAAAAGCTTTCAAAAATGCCACTAAAAACATTCTTCATATGCCTACAACCTATACAGCCATAGGCAAGACAACTGAGAAAAGATACGTGGCAGCCAGTGAGAGAGTCAACCCTGATAGTATTATTAAGGCAGTCAATGGCCAGAAAGCAAAGTTTAATTTCTCAGCATCACCTCCTGATGGAGATTTCAGAAAAGAATGATGTAATGGCAAAAAAGGTATACACTACCTCCACTTTGATGCAGAGGCAGGCACCCTAGCTGAGTTACCCTGCACATTACCAGCAGACCCTGTGTAATACAGCCCTGCTACAATGTGAGAGCTTACCATCCCAAGAGAAGCTTCACCTTGCACATACCAAAACTGCAGGTCTAGAAACTGCTAAATACCAGATGGCTGCTGATGTAAAAGACACTGTATCTAGTGCTCTAGCAAGATGAATGTCAGCCAGAAGATTGGCATGGCTTAGAACCAATGGTTTGTCATGGGACATGCAAAGTAAAGCAACTGATTTCCCCTTTGAATATCCCTCCCTATTTGGTGACAAAACACAGGTAACATAAAAAACATCAATGGGCAAAAACAACTTTTAAGAAACTGACAGGAAAAAAACAGCCCAATAGCCTTACAGACCCTACAGATGGGTAGGTAGGGGAAGGGGTTATGGCAGCAGCACCCCTGAGAACCCTGACTATACAGTTTAGAGGGGCAAAGAGAGAGAGGCAGATGCAGAAGAGGAGCCAGGCAGCAACCTGCATCAGCTCCCCCAGGATGAACAAAGCCAACCCCCTGACAAATCTGTCTATGTCATCATAGAACCTTCCCCAGTAGGAGACACCTCTCTTGTGACCTCAATGAGCAGATCCTGATTCCCCTAGACAAGTGGGTTTTGCTAATAATAAGATTGGGCATATCCCTTCAATTTGTACTATTTCCCAAGTTAAGAAAATTATGAATGCTCACAGCTCAATAGCCAGGAAAGAAATTCCAACTGGAATTGAAGGTGATGAATGTGTTAGAGTTAAATACTGTGATGAAGGTTCTCAATTCCCAGCTAGGAAAGGGCTTCTTTCTCTAGGTACTTTCTCATTCTAAAGAAAAATGCAGATTAGTGACCCATTCTGTACTTAAGGCTCCTGAACAGGCATCTGAGAAAGAAGAAGTTTGGAGTAGTAACCCTACATACAATAATCCCCTACCTACAACAAGAGAGTTAGAAAGGGTCACTGGACTTAAAGGATGCATATGGTCACATCCCAGTAAGACCCAGCCACATAAAGTATTGGATATTAAGAGTATGGTATGCTCAGTTTCAATTCAAAGCAATTCCATTTGGTTTGACCACATCACCCAGGGTTTCACAAAGTGCTTATCAGTGGTGGCCACCTACATGTGCAGATGTGGTGTACTGGCGATCACCTATAAGCACAGGTGCAGTGTAGTGGTGGCTACCTACAGTACATGCACAGGTGCTGTGTAGTGGTGGCTACCTACATGCACAGGTGCGGTGTGGTGGTGGTTACCTACATGCACAGGTGCTGTGTAGTGGTGTCTACCTACATGCACAGGTGCGGTGTGGTGGTGGCTACCTACATTTGCAGGTGTAGTGTAGTGGTATTTCCTTATCTAGACAATTGGGTAGTGTGTGACAGAAACAAACAAAGAGGACACAGAGTGCTGCTCTCATGAAGTGAGGAGCACCATGAAGGAATTAGACTCCCTCTTAAACTTAGAGAAGTCACACATGGAACCCAGACAGATCATAGAGCTCATAGATGCATAGTTAAACACAGAACTCAGCAAAGTTTTCCTGCCTCTGGTAAGGGAAGGCACTCTAAGACAGTGTGCAAACATGCTCCACATAGGTCAATCAAAGACTGCTCAAGAATTCTTGAGACTTCTGGGCCATATGACTTTTACCAGAGCAGTGGTACCATTGGCTGGGTTACAAATGAAATATATTCAGTACCCCCACAGAAGGCACTGGCACCAAAGAAGGTCAGTACTGAAGCAATAGGTGCCAGTATCAAGCCGGTTTATAAAAAGCACTAGAGTGACAGATAGATGCGGGCAACCTCATGGAGGGTATTCCTTTCCTTCAGTCTCAACATACAAAATTCCTCACTCCAGATGCATCCCTATGGTTCACCCATGTCACAGCAACATGGAAAAAGTGATCATCATTAGGGTGCCAACACAATGCCAATGGAGAACATTACGCCCAGCCATTGTGCTGCCTGACACCCATCACACCGAATGCACTGGGGAATGTCCATGATGTTTGAGAGGAGCTGTGCCCCCTGCACCCCCCATTGCTGGGAGCTTCACCCCCTGCATGCCCCATACTTTATTATAATCACCTCCTCACTGAAGGTGTATGGGGCAAGGGGTACAACACCCCTATGGTGCCGTCCCTGCAGAGTGCCATGAAATCCAGTTCACCAGCATGATAGGCAAACTGGTTGTGGCACCCTAATGAAGTTGTCCATCTAATGGTATGCTTATCCCTACTAGGATGGGAGGGACATCTAGACAGGAGAGCAGGAAATAGAATTTGGTGTTCTCAGGAAAGAAAGAAGCACATAAACCTGCTGGAAGTCAAAACAATGTTTCTTTCCATGAAATCTTTCTTCTCCCTGTCACAGGACCAAACAGTCCTAATAAAGACAGACAACACAACAACCATACATAACAAACAAACCAGATGGTACCAGATCTTCACAGCTCTGTACAGAGCTAATGAATACTGGAACCTGGCTTACAATCTAAAGGCAAACTTCTCTGCATCACACCCAGCAGAAAGGAGAATGCACTAGTGGATTCACTCAGCAGAATGGGCAATGTAACCTGAAAATGGTCTTTGAACCTAGGAGTTCTGAAATCATGGATTCAGATATGGTGAGTGCATAACAGAGATCTGTTTGCTTCTTGGGAAAACAGAAAGCTACCCAAATTCTATCGCATATCCACCTCAGTGGGGACAATTCCTGTGAATGCACTAGCTCTCCTTTGTAGAAAGTGGCTCCTCTATGCACTTCCTCCTCTTCCACCAATTTAGAAGGCTCTGTTGAAATTGAGAAAGGAGAATGCAACAAGGCTTCTGACAGCACCAGACTGGGCAAGGCAGTCATGGTAGGTACTCATTGACACTAACAATGTCACAGAGAATGCCAAAATACCTGCCACTCAGATGAGACCCGCTGACTGTGTCCCAGGGCAGGGTGTCTCACACACATCTCAGTTTCCTCATTTGAGAGCATGGTTCTTGAGAAGCAAGAATTCCCAAACCTATACCTCTCAAGTTAGGTTTTGGTAGTTTTGAAAGGTGCTAGAAACCAAGCTATAAGGAAAATTTAAATGTTAAAATGGAAAAGTTAACCATTTAACATGACTCTTGCCCTGCCACTGCACAAGACTTGCTATGGCAGCAGTTTTAGATTACTTTGTACATTTAAAAGCCCATAGACTACAGGGTATGTCTGTCAGCTATTTCCTTTGTTTGCTTCATATCTTCAGATAGAGAAACACCCCTTGCATCTCATCTAAAGTTCAAGAGATTTTTCAAAGGGCATGGTTCCTTTGAATCCCCCCTAGAAGGGTACCAGCCCCTTAGGTGGAATGTGACCACACAGCAGAGTTTGAACTTTAACATTCCAAAGTATTATCTCTGGGTTAACATCTCAGCACTGAGATGATGCAAACTGTATTGTTCAAAAATACACCCTCTAGAAGAAACATCATTAACATGGTGAGTAATTTTTTCTTCTGTCTGAGAAAGGAACAGTATTACTATGAAACATAATGGCAGTCGCTCACCAGCCCTGCTGCCAGAGAAAGGGTAGTGCTGTGGTAACCCCAAAAAGGGACTAGGGAAAGGACTGGTGGAAAAAAATCAGAGAAAAAGAAGGGACTGTAATCAGCTATAGTTTCAGAGGAAGAAATGATATGGATAGCAAAATAAATCACTTGAACCATAGAATTGAAATGATTTTCCAGTTTTGTTTTTTTTGCAAAACACTGACAGTTTGCATCAGCAAGACTTAAATCTCCTCACATTCCCAAAAAATGTTGCATTTTGAGACATTCCATTCTTTATCACTTAAAACATTTGCAGAAAATAAGGCATTTTACCCCTTAGACTTACTTTGTTCACTCTGTTTTTCCTGCTTTAAAGCAAAAATCTTCTGCTATGATGTTACAACTTGTTGCCATCTAAATGATTTTACTGTCACAAGCAGAGGATCACGTCTTCAGTGCTGGAAGAGTAGCAGGAACGTACGTGCTGGAATAGTGGCAGGAACTTACAATGTATAGATGGCTAAGAACCTGTTTTCATGCAATATGTCTTAGTAAGAAAAAAATAACGTCCAGAAATTCAAATTGTGGGGAGATTTTTTGTAATTCAGTACTGCTGATGCTGGTTGTTAATATTTTGTGGGAATTCAGAAAATCGCTTTCATAATTAACAGTAAAACATAAATAAAATATGTTGTACCTGCAACTACAATAAACTCAAATGTACAAAGACTTGGATGCATTTTATATATAAAAAAATGTGATATCAATTTAAAAGTGCTTTAAATATGTTCATATCAAAAAGAGAAAAAGGGCAACAAAAAATAACGTATCTGGATTGCTGGCTAAGGAGTAGTAAACAGTCAGTTTAGAAATTATGGTATAGCTGGGCAATTATATTTTCAAATCAACTGAACTACAGCCTTGACGATTTTCAAAGATCAGAAGCAGTGCCAAAAAGATTGAACTTCAAAGCAGCAGTGCAACAAAAGTGGGCAAAAAAAGTGATCCTGCCTTTTTTCACTATAAAAGATTCAAGGCATCTTCCAGTTTTATTTGGTGGTACAATTTTCTGATTCCACCAAAATGTGAGTCTTTTCTAAATATTTTAATTGAAACGTTTCTCCAGAAAAAAAGATGGCCACCACATTTTGCATAGCAATTGCATTGTAGGACTGCATTGCATTGCAATGATTAGGATAAAAAAATAATAAAAAAAAAAAGATTCATGGTGGACATCATAGGAGGTACCTAGACAAGTACATTTGATGGGTATACTAATATCTCTCTTAACAGTAGCTAAAACTGCATTTTACGTAAAACAATTTTTTGTTGCACTGCTGCTTTAAAACTCAAAAACGAGCAATTAAAAAAATAAATGGTCTCATAACAGAATAAATCATTTTTGTTACAAAGATGGGCCAACTCAGTGCCACACCAGCAGTGCATTGAGATGTCCCCTGAGGGACAGTAGTACGTATGTGTGAGGGACAGAATCCCACATGGAGGCTTTCTGGGGACAGAGTGCATTGCAGCGATGAGATTTTCAGCTTCCAGAGAGAGGGCATGAGCTGACCAATATCCCCATAACATATTCTGGCAAACTAGGGACCAGAATTAGTCTTGTCTGGGATGGCAGCTGCTCCCCTTGCTTTTAGCTGGAAGATGAAGGAGGTTGTGGTAAACGTACTCCTGTAAGTTCCCAAATTTGGTGAGGTTTCCTGAAGGCTCCTCAGGGGTCATGGTTTGAGGGCTAATATGACCATGTGCTGTGGTGTGTGTGCAGAGGGAGGGGGCGTGTTCTTGTTGTGCTATCTGCCACTCAGGGGAGCATCAGTCAGATTGGTTTAGTTGGAGTCGATGTCTAGTGGGAGGTCAGAGGAGAGCCACCGATGCTGTAGCTGCTAGGGAGGCCTTCTTGTCTTGTTACTCTCATCTTGCCCAAGATTTATCCTGTACTTTAGTGAAGTGGCAGAGGCTGTTATCTCATCCATTGGGCACCCCCATCTGCACACAAAGAAATAGGGGGGACATTATGCTGATGGGGATTGGGCTCCCTCCTCAGCACAAAAGAACGGGGGGGGTGCCATTATGCCAATGAGGATTGGGCACCCCCATCAGCACACAACAAAATGGGGGGACATCATGTTGACAGGGAGTGGGCTCCCCCATCGACTGACAACAAAACTGGGGGGTTACATCATGCCGATTGTGAGTGGACTCCCCCATCAGCAGACAAAGACCATTTGGGGGGGCACATACTGCCGAGGGGGATTGGGCACCCCCTCGGCACTGATGCCACAGTAATATTGTTTGTGAACAGGATGGCAATGCGCCGCCATGTTCACAAACAATATTACAGCAGCAACGTTCCACCCAGCAATGATAAGTCACTCCCTCATTGCAGCAAATTGCTGATGCTGCAATGACGAGGTGGCCCGTGATTGCTGCAGCAAAAACGTTACAACTTGGTGCAGCTTCTGGAAGCCAGTGTCATCAGCACACCGTGCCTCCATTGGTGCATGATGGCCAAGCCCCAAAATGCTGTGCCTCCCTTGGCTGCTACACTGCCGCACCTCCCTAACCTGCTTCTCTCCTAAGCTGTCACATAATGTTTTTTGTGCATGCGCGCAAGCAAACATAAAAATGGTGTGGGCTTTTAGGCTAAAATTTTCAGTGTGCAAAGGACTTGTGCCAAAGAAGTGCCTTTAGCTGGTTTGGGGGAAAAATGTTAATGCGCAGCAGAGTTATAACATTTTGAAGTTTCAGAATTTCTCTTATGATAACATTGTGATGGTTGGGGTACTTTTCAGATGTTATATCTCAAAAATGCTTTGAGATACAGCTTCGGCGCTATGGGTAGTTTAGTACACCTTTGAGTGTGCTAAGTTGTTTTGCATTATTACCAGGCCCTATTTCAAACTGTCATTGAATTGTAATGAATGGGGCATATGTGACCTATGCTGTGTCATGCATTATCAACATGGCAGCAGTACTGCTTTGCAGGGCACAGTGGTACCACAACACACTATGCACTGATGGGAACAATTACAATAGTCATGGATGGGAGCACAGGGTCTGAAGGGCCCTGTTCCCCCACTGCTCACTATGGATTGATGGGAGCACAGGCCCTGGACAAGTACAATAGGCGTGTATGAGAGCACAGGGCCCTACCACTCACTATGAACTGATAGAAGTGCAGGTTCCAGAGGTCCCTATGCTCGTACATGGAAATGAGGGACAATTACAAGAGGCATGGATGGGAGCTCAGGGCCCAGAGGGCCCTGCACTCCCATAATTAAATAAGGCTATGATTATACTTTCTCAAAAAGTAAGGAAATTCATTGCAAAAAAGTTTGTTAATGCACCATAAGGGTTGAAGCATCAAAAGTAGGGAAATACGACCTTAGGGCTCCTAAGCCTAAGACTGCACCCCCACTGTGCATGCAGAAACAGGCATGAGGGGTGTGTTTTGGGGTTGTGAACCCTAATGCTCACCCTATTCTCCTATGATGTACCCATCTTCCCTTACTTACTCATGGAATGGGGTGAGCATTAGGGTTCACAGCCCCAAAACACACCCCTCATACCTGTTCCTGCATGAACAGTAGGGGTGGGGTCTTAGGCTTGGGAGCCCTAAGTTCATATTTCCCTACTTTTGATGCTTCAATGCTAATGGAACATTAATAAAGTTTTTTGCAATGAATATATTTTCTTTTTAATTTTTCTATGATGCAGCTATTCTGGTGAATACTATGTGTAAAAATCAATATCGACCTTTGGTTGCAGTTTATTAAAAAAGGCAATCAAAAAACTCAAACAATGAAAACGTTCTAGCCAGAAGACCATTACATGAAGAGGGCTGCCATTACTGGGGGTTATTCAGGTGGATTAAAGGTTGCATGGGACTTCTCAAAAAGAAGAGAGGTATTTCCATCATGTCCTGGCCAAATCTTTACCTTTCACTAAAAATACCACCAACAGCTTAGCTGGGTTCAGACAAGACTAAAAATAGGCTGTATTGCTAGCCCTCCTTTCTTGGTCAGCAAAAAACTAAATAAGAAAAATATCTTTGTAAACAGCTTTGGTCTGGAGGCAAACTCTGGACTCAATACATAAGAGGCATTACCACATCTATTTCAGTACTCATTGCATCAGATGACACTAGCTATGACTGAGGTATCTACTGTATGTTTCTTGGATTCCTGAGAGTTATGGGGCTCACTCTACATTTTCCTTTAGGCAAGAGAGTAGAATAAACTAATCCTTCACATGTAGCTCAGTGATTCCAACATTTGAAATAGCTTCCCCAGTTGAAAGTTCATTTGAAAAGGAACTGCAGCAAGGGAGCACAGAGTGGTGTGCCTAGTTGGTCATCTCTGCCCCCTCCTGCCCACACTTCACCTTTTCCCATTTTTAATGAGGTGCAGAAGCCCTGTTTGGATGAAAGCAGCTTTTGTCTGATACAGTTGCTAATGCATGACTTTGTTAAAACTTGTTAACCTTCAGGCTTGTTTTCAGTGCAGTAGCAGTTGTGCTCCTTGTGATGCTGTTGACTCATGTTTCAGAACAATCTTGGATCACTGAGGTCTAAGGGAGGGGGGTGAATCGAGACTCCCAGGGGACACTCCCCTTCTAGGGAGGGTGGGTGCTGACTGTGCTGTACCACTGCCACCTGCGTGATTACAGGTTGTAGTTTAAGGTGGAGGAGCTGCGTAGGGAAGATTCTGGTTGGCTTCATATACCAGCATACCCTCGAGTGTACACACATGCACTGCAGTACTGGTCACCAATGTCTTGGAGTGGGGAGAACAAGGAAAAACATCAGGGCCACAGATAATGTGAACTGTACCACCATCCTTAACAGAAGCAGCACTGCATGTGTCTTACTCAGGGGATTGGGGTACCCCATTTTCCTTGCAATGAAAGGTAAGTAAGGAGGGCATAGCTTCCTATGGCTGGTAAGGGTGGTTGGGTTGGAAGGTTGTCATGGGCTACTGTATGTAAGTGGGCTCAAGAGAGAAGCATGAAGAATAAAGTAAAAAAACTCATTAAACTTCAACATCAGGAGCAGCTTTAGGGTCAACAAGTGTAATCCAGCATATCTTGGTATATACAGGAGGTATGGGTATGCCCATATAAAAGGGTTACTAAAGTGTGGCATGAGAGTCAATTTTTCAAATCAACAGTAGATCAAATGTTTTCAAGACACTGTAACCCAAGACTAAAAAGGGGATCATATTGTGAGATAACTCCCTAACACAGACTTGAAAAAAAATGCACGTTCAGTGTTGCGTATGCAACAGTGGACACCATAGTGCTGCACATATAACAGTTGACATCATACAACTGTTGAAGTCACTTAAAAAAAAAGTTTACTTTTTTTTTTTTTTTTTACCAGGAGAGACACACTAAGCTGAAAGCTTGTTTACAGGTGTGACCTGGGAGCACAAGGAATTTAAGTGACTTGCTCAGGGTCACATAGTATGCAAGTGGGGGCTGTGGGATTCAAACCCAGGTATCCAGGTTTGTGGCTCAGAGCATTAAACCACTGTGCTATACTGCCTCCTAAATTTATTTTTACTAAGCATGTCATGAGACTGTGATCCAAGAATGAAAAAGGGACCACATTGTGAGATAAGTCCCTAACAGAGACTTGAGAAAAAGGCCCTTCAACATAGTGTGTGTACCAGTGGACACCAAACAAAGTTGTATGTGTAACAGTGGACACCACAAAACTATTTAAGCTAAAAAAAAGCATTGCATGGACCCTTCATTCACCAAAGTTCCACAGCACTTTTAAAAATCCATCCTAAAAGAAAATCACCCACTCAAAAAAAGTTGGATGCTATTGCTGAAATTTTTAGGGGCATATACAAAATGTAACATGCTGGGACATCATAGGTTACACACACCACAAAAACTTTAAATTTGATAGAAATTTCATATGAATGTAAAATCAGAGTGAAAATGTTTTCATTAATAAAATACGGTATCAGAGGCAGTTTTCAAAATAACTTTACTGAAGTGCAGTAGGAAAAAATGTGTATAGAAGCAATGCAACAACTGTGGTTTTGCATATCATATTTTGCTGAAAAATAAAATGAATGCACCTAGGTTTCTCAAATGATGTAATGTATCAGTATCTGTGGCCACCTTTTAAATTTACTGATGATAACCGCTGTGACAATTACTAATTTTTCAAAATTTCATACCTGAAGCATTTGGCACATCAGAACACCCATTTCATGGAATGACACATATATGAAGAAACTCAAAAACACTCCAGATTAAAGCAGGGTTCCAAAAGCTTGCCATGTAACTTACAATAAAGCTTGACTTAATACTTAATCAGTCTGATGTAGCCAATCATTTTAATTGTGGCAGCGGACAGTTTTTTGATGAGGTGATGCAACTCTGGTTGTTTGGGTACTAGTCATTCAGTTTCAGACAGTCCAGATTGGGTGAACTCTTTGCAAATAAGAAGTAAATAGTGCACTCTCCAAGTAAGTTATGTGGTCTCGGTCTAAACAGATCCAATAATCCAGTTATAAAATGGCTGGGATGAATGAAGCCTTCTGACTAGCTGAATGAAGTCACATGATTGTGTAAATCTTCAACATAATTACACAGATGCACCTTTAAATATTTAGTTTTACCTTAAAAACATTTTATACATGCAATAAGACACTACAGAGATGTACAATTATGACCATCAGTTGCACATCTCAGGTGTGTTTAAAGTAGGGCTGCACAAATACACTTTCCTGCATATTCAGATCAAATATTATATTCAGGGTCCTAAAGATTCAGATATTTAGTTTTAGTTATTCAGCTTTGGAGGGTGGGGCAAAAGACATTTCTATAAGCCCATCCCCTCACCTGATGGAAACCCCATTCCAATCTTTTCTTATACACCTACCCTTTTCCTGGTGCCCATAGATAAAAAAATGCAAGTTTCCAAATTGTCAGATCCTGGGAGGCACCAACAACATCATTTAAACTGTATCTTCACCTTAGCTCAACTCTTCCTGTTCTTCCAAACCATATGATCTTATTGCAAACCCCTCTCTTGACACCCTGCTTTGATTTTTTTTGGGGGGGGCAGGAATCAATCCAGATTAGTGAGTCAGCCCCTCTCAGGCTGTGTGCCCTCACCAAGCCCACTGTGCATGCTGCCTGTACAGTAGTCTGTTGAATAGAGTAAGTGGGCATGCAATCAGGAGGAGGGGGCAAAGCAGTGGCCTCATTAGTGATGTTATGCAGACTAGCCAGGACTGATTGCAAATAGCACCCACTCTGAAATTTAGACAAGGGGTCAAAAGTGGGGCTGTAATAAGCTCACAAAGTTTGAAAGACCAGGGGAAGTCTGGCTAGGATAGGAGGTGTAGTTTATAAGATGTTGTCAGCTCCTGGCATAGTGCCAGGAGAGAGTAATTTGGAAGCCAGCAGTTTTTACGCCTCTGAGGCATCAGGAAAGGGGGAGGTGGGAAAATATTTAACATTCAGGCTAAACTCTGAATGCTCTGAATAGTGGGATATTCTGGAAATGTTTCTTAGTATTCTGTAAGCTCATTATTCATGGTATTTGAGAAATACTATCTTGCCCACATGCACAGCCCTAGTTTAAATGCATTTGACTTTGCCTCATGCCTAATGACACAAAGCATACACTTACTGGCACATTATTACACTCTCTAGCATGTTTATTTGCTTACATGGTGCACTAGCTGAGCCTCTGGTGATTTTGGAATAGAAAATGATGTACCCGCATAACCCGAAATATAGTAGCTGTGCATTGATATGCATGGGGAAGGGGGTATTTTCCAAAGCAAAGACCTATAGATAGTTTCTATACTTAGATTCTTTAAAATAAGTCTAAATTTTACAATCCAAGGAAGACAGATTTTCCTTGTTTGCAGATTTCTCTTGCTCGTGGTTATCTTCATTGACCCTGCAAGCTCTTTCTCTCCATCTAATATGCTTTACAGATTGTACAGTTTAGCTGGTAATGCATTACTTCAGTTACCGGGAAAGACTGATGCAGCAAATGGGTTGGTGCAGTTTACTTTGAGAGCTGTAGTTCATGATATACCTCTGTTCTAGAGGTCTGATCAGAAGAACTCAGATCCTAGATTACATTTCCCATTGTAGCACACATTACACATTACATTTTTGTTCTGAGGCACATATATATATATATATATATATATATATATAGAGAGAGAGAGAGAGAGAGAGAGAGAGAGAGAGAGAGAGAGAGAGAGGAGCTTTTGCAACACAGCTACAACATTTTGTCAACGTTCTTATTCATTTCCATAATGCATAATTGGAAGTACATATACCGACTTAACACCTGCCATGCAACTCATGCATCCATACACTCTTTACTTTAAATGCAACAAACTTTGCTGTGCAAGCAGTTTAGTTCCTATGCCTTAAATTTTTATCTTTCACAGGGCCAGTTACCTCTGCTGTGTAAGCTACGAAGAGATATACTGTAGTTCCAGACTTTCAAAATGCTGTATATTTTAGGAGGCTATGTGGAATGCATATTTGTACATTTTAGTAATTCATGTTAAATGAATATTGTAAAGTCAAAAAAGTTACTTTTTGGTGTTCTCTTTATTTCTTATATCAAAGCCTGTCTACATGTTTATTTGTACCAGTTCCCATTTCACTAAAAAGCTAGCCAGTTTCATGTGCCAGCACGGAGGCATTATTTTGCAATGATTCTTTGTATCACTCTGAAGCCATGCACCAGTCATACATTTCACTTTCTACAGAAGCACAGTATAAAACTATCACATGTCCATCATGCTCAGTGGGCGAAATATCAATCTTCATTGACTGTGGTACCCTGGACCTTCAGAATCTGTGACAGAAGGTAACCAGTATGATGCTGTGTATATAATAGAGTGCAGTCTGTAAGGCTGAGATGGGAAAAAAGTAATTTTGAAATTTAACTTAAGCCATTTTCACAACAAAGAAACATTGGATTCGTATTGTTTCTAAAATTGACACAGTTACGTTTCCAAAGGCACTGAGTAATAACCCTCAGCTGGCTCTTTAGGCACATTGGGCACACTCTATAATGACAAAGATACATTTAATGACTCCCTCAGTGTGTTTAGAGCATACATTACTGTAGCACTCAGAATGTGATGTATGGCTGTGTAACACTGTAATTTATCATTAGCTTTATGTAAACTACTTTGGAATTTATAGCCAAAGAAGAACACAGAATGGGCTTGTCAAAATTAGTTTTCAAATACACGAACAGAATGCAGACAATTCCAGTTTTTAGTACAAACTATCCCTTATTGCAAGCTGTCCAGATTAGAACAACCGAAAAGGTTGTGTTTTGTTTACCATTTTTATGGCAGCAGTTTGAATTTGTAGTTACCTTCATGTAATCAAATGTGAGGTCTGCTTGTCAGAAGGATTATTATAACAAATATTTTTCTTCATTCAATAAGGAGGGTAATTGAGTTTGTTAGTCTACTGTTGGGCTGAATAATCAAATATATCATATTGGGGAAACTGATACTGAATGTCTTATTATACATGCCTAACAAGGATACTAATCTCTTTCTGCTGGAGAACTATCAAGTCCCTGCTGTATTATTATGTTTACTCTAAATGGGTTGCTATGCAGTACTGTAGATATATATATATATATATATATATAGTATATATATATAATCAAACTTGGATGAAAAACATCTTGCCATGCAAAACCAGCTGCAACATTTGTTAATTCATCTGTTGCAAAATTGGAAAGACAATCCATGCACAATAACAGAGCACCATTGCCAGATTTACCAAACCTGTAATTTTAGCCATAGGGCAATCTATCTTGTGTGAATGTAACAAATGCAACTGTATCACATTTCCATAATAATTATTGCTCTGGGGTGTTAAAACTAGATGTGACCCTAACATGACATTTTATCAGAGAGCAAATATTTGAAGAAGCTTGTGACGGGAATATGACCATGTTAATGTAATCTCTTTTTGTTATTGTAATTATTTTCTTTTCTGCTTATTCTCATATAAGTTCTTTCTGTGACTGGAATGGCATAGAGCAAACAAAACAGAGTTTAGGTCAACATGCAGCAGAGCAGCTATCCTGGGAAACCTACAGGGGAAAACACTTGCCAGGTGTGAGAGTGCCACTTTTCCCACAGAGGTATCCTGAGCAGCTAGGGATAAACAAAGCAATAAAAGAATGTGAGGGAGATTGCAAGGATGGAGTTTGCTCACTCAGACAATAAAGCCAAGAGGATGTCACAAAACCTTAGGGATTGGTTTCAGAGGTGTGATCATGCAGTGAGGATGTTGCTAGGTGGGAAAGGGCAATTCAGCCTAACAGATGTAAACTCACACACACACACACACACACACACACACACACACACACATACCATACACTCGCATGGGTGGGAAATACTGAAGCTGTCACTATAGAGAGAGAGAGAGAGAGACAGAGAGAGAGAGAGAGAGAGAGAGAGAGAGATCCCATCCTACTGTCCTGAGTACATGCATGGAGAGTTTTAACCATAATTCTCTCTCTCTGACTTCATGCATCTTTTGAAGAGGACTGGGGTCTATCTCTTGGTGAGTGTCTCCAATAGGAAGGAGAGCACTGATCCCATAGCTAGCTTATCTGAGTGAGTAAAGAACTGTTTTAGTGATTGTCTCTTTCATGTTAGCTGGCAGGTAAATATAGATCCTAGTGTGAGACTAGAGTGTGAGTTCATTTTACAAGCCATCCATCTGTTCAAATGGTTTTATTTTCCTTTCCTTTAAATGAGTATATGTTTTTGTTTGCTGTACATATCCTGCTTGTATTATCTTGTAGCATTATAAAAGTAAAGAATCTATTTTGATAGTACCAGTGGCTGAGCATCCTTATTGCAAAGGTAATTTTAATATTTCTTGACAGCAAAGTGAACATTCACTGTTTAATGTTTGCCTCTTGAAGTGCACTCCACCAAATATTACTGTTTGACCTTCCAAGCCATTGAGCAGGACAGAGGTACTTTTCTGGTATAACCAAGTGGTGGCAACAGGAGAAGTGAATCAGGCAAAACTCCTAGAAGCTGATATGGCCCAAAGGGGGTTTTGTCGCAAACTGGTGGCAGAGCACTGGGATTAGTGCACACATTTAAAGCCACAATTTCTGGGCAGTGTGCTTTCCTGGTATAACCAGGAACTCTGAGAGAGTGAGGTAAAAGTCTTACCTGGCACACAGAGAAGCAGAGATTGCCAGAAGAAAAGTTAATTTAACAGTCACAGAACAGGATATACAAAAATATTACATCTTTTACTACTGTTCTTTTTATTTCTAGAAACACAACTTAGAGAAGTGTAGTTAGCAAGTATGATCTCTTCAACATATGGCAAATGGTGTGTGCCTCAGCTCCATGAGTTGTGCAAAGGGAGAAGGATTGTCTATGAGGGCCTGACTAGAGATGGACTCATAGAAACCCTGAAGGAGCATGATCACATGCTTGGAAGACAGGTGATCACTGAGGAGTATGCCCAAATGCAGTTGGAGCAGGTGGTCACTGATGAAGATGATCAAAGTAGTGAGACTGAGGTCACATAAGCTGAGCCAGAGTTGAACCTCGAGCTACACACAGGTGAAGCAGTGCAGCCCAAGCCTGAGCCAAGAACTGGTGCAGAAGAGTGTCAAAATCAGTTTCAGCTCATGAAAATGGAGCTTGCACTGAAAAAGGCAGAACTTCAGAGAGCAAGACTTGAGGCTGAAAGGAAGAGAGTAAGGCTGGAGGTTGAGAAGAGAGAGAGAAAGCACACCAGCATGATATCCTGATATAGTGGGAAAGAGAGCTGCAGGATCAGCATGAGGTTCTGATATGAGAAGCAAGAGAAAAGGAAAGAGAGAAGGAATGCCAACACAAGATCTGAAAACAACAGAAAAGAGAGAAAGAAAAAAAAAGAAAGAGAATGAATGAGCAAAAAGAGGGAAGGAAATGCCAGCACAAGAAAGAGATGGTGACCCATTTCCAGAAAGCACTGCAGTAAATGATAAATAATGGCACAGGGGGTCAAACCCCCAAAGTCACAATTAATTCCAAATGTTTCTGCAGTACCGGGAGGGGGGATGATCTTGATTTGTTTTAAAAATCATTTGAGAGGGTATATGTGCAGTTTAAATTTTACCATATGCCGATCGCACATCGAAACTTGCACCATGAACAACAGTATAGCAACAATGAAAGGTAACTGTAATGTCGCTGTGGGACCTGGCACTGCTTTCTCAGGGTCTTGCACTCCCCTCCTTGAATCAACTCTGCCTCGGAGTTGATTAGTTTAGCTATGGGGGTGCGGGGGGTAGAACCCCTGTGTGAGGGGTTCAGGAGGCAAAGCTCCATGAAGATAACAAAGTCTTTAGTGAATATTTTTATGCTGACCACAATTGCAGTCAACATAAAGCCATCACTGTAAAATCAGTCAACAACGAAGTTGTCAAACTGGTGTCGTTCAGCCAAATTGGACAGGGCTTCATGAATGACCCACCTTGCTTGCTGGCCATGCTTTGCATGCATTTGCTAGAATGGAGAATAAGGACTGTATGGATTATGATAAAGTCAAAAGGGTGTTATTGAAATGTTTCAAGCTAACTTCTGAGGCTTATAGGTGAAAATTCAGGGAGTTACAAAAGAGCTCTAGAGACAGATATGCAGAATTGCATGTTCAAATGTGTACCTATTGAGACTAAGTGGATGGGGCTTAAGCTGGAACTGTGGAGCAAACAGAAGACTTATTTGTAATGAAACAATTTCTTAAAGTTGTATCTGAGGATCTGCGTGTGTTATTACTAGACCGGGCATGCAGTTCTGCGAAGGAGGCAGCAGAAAGTGCTGACCTGTATGTGGCCAGCAGACCATACACACTGCATAGGAACAAAGGGGGGGGGGCAGCACATGGTTTCAAGGATATCCAGAGAGGGCAGCCTAAAGTAAACCAGTCTGCACCTGAGCCCAAAACACAACCCACCGGCCCTGAGGGCAACAAGGAGCTGGGGGTAAAGAAATGCTATATTTGCCAGAAAGTGGGGCACCTGTCATATGACTTCCCTAAAAAATGAACAAAATCCTGGAGAAGGGGATGATCAAAATAGTGCCCAGCAGCTAGTAGCCTGTTCACAGACTGCAGTACCGCCTAACTCCTCCATACATATGCACACTGTCCTAGTTAATGGGACTGTAACACAGGGATTGAGGGACACTGGTGCCTCCATCTCTATGGTGAGGCAGGATCTAATTCAGGTGGAACATATTCTGCTTGAGAAATTGTCCAAGATTTGAGGAGTCATGGATCCAGAGGTCCATGTACCAATGGCTCAGGTCTTCCTCAGCTGGGAATGTGGCCATGAAATACAAGAGTTGGGAGCTGTACCTGATCTCCCTGTGGATATGATAATGGGGAATGATTTGACGACAGGTGCTGGCTGTCATAGACTATACAACCAGGTACCCAAAGACAGTGACTATACCCTCCACTGAGGCAGAGAAAGTGGCTGATGAACTCCTGGGAATCTTTAGCTGAGTGGAATTTCTCACAAGATTTTGTCAGTCCAGGGGATGAAGTTCATGCCATCACTCCTGACTAGACCGGGAGAAGTGCGGAGTGAAACTGCTCCATGCCTCACCCTAATGCTCTGAGACTAACAGCATGATCAAATAGTTTAATGGGTTCCTGAAAACTATGCTCAGGACATTTGCTGACCAGCACAAGAGGGAATAAGACAAGTATTTGCCCCATCTCCTTTTTGCTTACAGGAAAGTCCCCAAGGAGTGCACAGGGTTCCCACCCTTTGAGCTCCTATTTGGTCACAGTATAAGGGGGCCCCTAGATTTAGTTAGGGATGACTAGGAGGGAGACTTTTCCTCCTAAGGGGAATCTGTTGTGGAGTACGTCCTGAACTTTGGAACCTGGCTTAAGAAACCTATGGGGCTCATCCAGGAGCACTTAGACACTGCACAACAGCAGCAGAAAGTCTGGCATGACCATGGGACCAGAGCCTGGAAGTGTGAAACTGGGCAGTGAGTAATGATATTTATCCCAGTCTGACAAAATAAATTGCAGGCAGCGTGGGAGGGCCCATTTTCCATAGGAAGGTGAGTGAGATCAAATAAGTGGTAGAGCTACCTGACAGGAGGTGCAGGCAGATAGTGTATCATGTTAACACGATGAAGCCCTATCATGATAGGAAGGAAATGGGCCACACTGTGTGCAGTACCCCAGAAGAGGAACATGAGACTGATCTACTGGTGGATCTCCTCGGGGAGGCATGGGAGGGATCCTCAATGGATAACCTCACCCTCTTGGAGCATCTGACACCAACCCAGGCAAAAGAGATGAGGGATAGCTGTGAGGATTTGGGGAAAGATTCACAGGGAAACCAGGGTACACCAAGATGGCTGAACACCACATGGACACTATGACCCAAGTGCCACTGAGGCAGTCCCTGTACAGAATACCAGAGGGAGTTAAACAGAATGAGATCACTGTGGTCACAGACCATAATCCCCTGACCTGGCTCCATAGGACTAGTGGGCAAAAGTTAGGGTTGTACAAGCACTTCTATGTTAAGTTTAAAATTTTGTACCTTAAAACTTTGGTATTTTTTGACAAAATAGCCCCAAATTGGCATGCACAGTCTCTCTCTGCCAGTGTCTCAAGATGTGGAAAGTTTTGTGATGGCATCGTGTATGTTTTTTCAGATCTTGAGCGGTTAGCAAATGGGAAAAAAACACGTATTTCCCCATTGGTTTACATGGGATTTTTTGCCTTACTACAGTCCAGACAGAACACAATTTTTTCTTGAAATTTTCAGAGATGATGGGGTCTGTACCAAGGCTGTAGCTTTGGACAGTGTGGTGAGAAGATATCTCACCATTTTTAAATTATAAAATTTTTTGTGATAGCCGCTAGACAGGCAGGTAAATGAAAACAGTTTGAACTGTTAATTGTAGTGGATTTACTATTTGTGCTTCTGCCATCTTTTTTTTTCTTTTTAAAAATTGATTTTAAAGAAATTCTACTTGGTAAGGAATGACCAAGACCTGTATTTAGCTCTCAGTTACATGCTTAGTTCCACTATCGTACTATTATTTGATAATTTTCTGGGCAAGTATGTCTTTTTGGGGTGAGAATCATATTGCCCATCACTTAGTTAAGTATCAATTGATCGAAAAATAACCGTTCGAAGTTTACAGTTCAAACTTTACCGTTAGAACTGTAAAGATTTTGAATAGTAAAGGTCCATGACAGTTCCAACTATCATAGCTCATTGGTGGCTAGCTGCACCCCCTAACCATTGTTTTCTGTCCCCTGAATAAAATAACATAAATATTCCCTGGTAGTCTAGTGGTCCCTGCCCTCCCCTGTTCTCCAGTCACTGTCCCATACCTTTTTTTTTAAATATTCCCTGGTAGTCTAGTGGTCCTGCCCCTTCCCCATTCTCCAATCAATTTTTTTATATTCCCTGGTAGTCCAATGGTTCCTCCCCCTCCCCCATTCTGTGATTGCCATCCCCATATTTTGTAAATACTTCATTGGTTTTCCAGTGGTCCCTCCACTCTTCCCCATTCTCCGATCATGGTTCTGATTTTTTTTTTATTCCATTGTAGTCCAGTGGTTCCCCCCGTTCTCCGATCGCCATCCCCATGTTTCATAAATACTTCATTGGTGGGCCAGTGGTCCCTTCACCCTACCCTGTTCTCCGATTGCCCTCCTCATGCTGCCTTATGTCCCTGGCGTCTAGTGCCCCCCCATCATTGTCCAGTACCTGAAATAAAGAAAACCATACTTTTTTTCCCCTGAAAATAGGTCCCTCACCTATCAGACCCCACCACCCCCACCTCCGACTCAGCACCCATCACCAAATACCATCCAGTACACCCTCACAGCCCCCTCACTTACCTGAACAGGTCCCAAGTTCGAGATCCGCTCTTCGCTCAAAGACATGTCTTGCTGCTGGAACCGGTGACTGTAATATGAGAAACTAAGGTAAATGCAGTTCAATGTATTTCAATGGGGGTTTCAACTCTGGGGCATAACTTTGACATTTTTTGACATTTTGACCCCATATATTTAACATGTCCTTTTGAGGATGCCACCTCATGAACAATATGACTGTCACTATGCAACTCCCAACCAAAAGGTAATTTCATGGTCGCTTGGCAAATTCACCTTTCAGGCAGAATTTGGAATTTTTTTCTGCCCTTGTTCATGAGGTGGTGTCATAAGAAGGCTATGTTGAAAATTTGGGGTCAACATATGTAAAAATGGTGAAGTTAAGTCCATTCATTGCAATTTTGCTACACGCACTTGTAACTTTGGAAACTGTATATATTTTGACCCCATATTTTCAACAAAGCCTTCTTATTACCCCACCTCATGTATATCACAGCTGTCATTTTCAAATCCTGGCCAAAATGTGTTTTCACACTGGTGGCACAGAACAGCATTGCAGTTGCACAGAATTACGTTTTGGCGAGGATTCAATCATTTTCAGCAGGGGGCATGAAGTGGGGTAATAAGATGGCTATGCTGACAATTTGTTTCCTGTTGTCCTATAAATGGAAACACAGGGCCCTTCCACAACAGCATACATATACGCATCTATGGAGGCATTAGAACACAGGGCCCAAAGGGACCTGCATTCTCACAGGCAAATAAGTATATGATTACCTTATCTGAAAAACTAAACATGGGTGGGAGCGGAGGCCCCCCCCCCACAGGCAAATAAGGCTATGATTACACTATCTCAAAAAGTAAGGAAATAAATTGCAAAACACTTTGTTAATGCTCTAGTTAGGGTTAAAGCAACAAAGTAGGAAATGGGGCATTAGGGTTTTCAACCTAAAACCCCACACCCACCTGCACACACCACGGTGTCAGGGTGTGTGCTGTAGGGTCATCAGCCTAATACTCACCCATTCTCCTATACTGTACCCATCTCAGCTTATTTACTTATGGAATGGGGTGAGTGTTAGGGCTGATGACCCCAAGGCACACCCATGATGCCTGTTGGGTTGGAAACCCTAATGCCACATTCCCTACTTTTAATGCATTAACCTAACTAAAGCATTAACAAAGTTTTTTGCTCTCTCTCTCTCTCTCTCTCTCTCTATATATATATATATATATATATATATATATATATATTCATTCCCTAATTAGCACTAATATCAATCTGTTCATGTTTTTTTCTTCCTTAAAGCATATTGTAGTATAGGTTTGTTTTATTCATATTTTCTCTACACTGGTATTACATTCACTAATTGCTCTGTATAACTATTTGTAAATCTTTTTCTGTACCTGTATTGAAATGTTTCCCCTGTATTGTTGTACTGTACCCTCCCGGGTCGTGCCTGAAAATAGTCATTGCTATGGCTAGTGCACCTACCCGGTAAACAAAAAACTAAAATATATATGTTGCTGCTGCTTAAAGTTGAGTCAGTCCAAATTAATTCATGGGCATTTGAATATGTTTCCCATGATGCTTTGCATTATTGGGGTATGTGCAATTTGTGTTATATATATATATATATATATATGTGTGGATGGATAGATAGATATATCTATATGTAATATATGGATTGTTAAAATAATACCCCCAAAAAGCATATCAAAAAATCCTTGTAATACACTGCTCTCTTTCCCATAATACTACCCTTCTTGAAGTGATAATAGTATTGTTCACTGCTGATAATACTATCGTTTGTGCTGATAATACCATCGTTTCAGCTTCAAACGATGGTATTATCACTAAACTCCAGTGCATCGCCAGTCTCCTGACACACAAACACGGTTGCCATGGTGCCACGTTCCAGTCTGTGCACCCAATGTAAAATGTACAGTACCATTGGCACACTTTCTGAGTAGGCGGGCAAACCAAATGCAAAAACATGGCGGACGTTTACTCCTGCTTAACGAGAGCTACTCGAGTTATGCCCAGTTCGTTATTTTTATTTATTTCCTCAGAAAAGTGGATTACCTGCCGGACTAACAAAGAAAGTTAAAACGGTAGGATTACAAAATTCAGGTAAAAGCTTTCATCACAAATCGACAACTCAATACTGTCTGTGGGTGGTCGGCGAGCGAACACTTCTTCAGTGCAACAAGCCAGCCAGTTCATGAGAATTTTAAAAGCAGCACATTTTGGGAATCGGATCCATATATTACAAAAATAAGTTACAGTAAATTACTTGGCTGCAATTCCATCTCGAGGGTTCTGGGGACATAGAAACCTCTGGAGCTTCGCTCTCGAGGTTATCTATGTCCCCAGAACCTCTCGATGGAATTACAGCCTTGTAATTCACTGTAACCTATCTATTATTCTATTTGTAATAGTGGCATGGTAGTGCCACTATAGTTAGGGTTCAATGGTCACTTCTATGTTAAACTCCAAATTGTGCACTTTAATAACTTTGCAACCGTTCATCTGATTCACCTGAAATTATGCATGTGCTATTTGGTACCATAGATCTCTGGATCTGGCAAGTTTCATTATGGTCGGATGTTTGGGTGCGGAGTTACAGTATGTAAAAAACTATGAAAAATACCACCTTTTTGTCAATTTGTTTGTCACGCTGTTTCTCTGAAACCGCTTGGTGGTTTGCTTCAAAACGTTTAGGGTATATGGGGTCTGGGTCACAGATGTACCTTTTGAAGGTTTGGCGAAAAAATATTAATCCATTCAAAAGTTATTAAAATTTCAAGTTTCCCCATTATTTCCTATGGGTAAAATTAGCTGTCCCATGTGAAAGTACTGTTTCTCTTTCATGAAAGCACTTTCTGTTTCGCAAATGGGTCCACTTCTTTCGTGCATCTGCCATCTTGTTTTCAGTTAGCAACAGTGAAGAAACAGTACAATTCAAAAAATACTGCCCCTTGGTAAACACCAACAGTTAGTTGTGTTTACCTAACTGGGGCCAGAGGAACACAATTCTGGCATTATATTTTTTAAATAATGCTCAGAAATATGTTTTCAGGGTTCAGACATTGGTAGTGCCGCAAGTTTATGGCACTACCTTTGTGAAAATGCCACAAGTTTTGGCAATACCAGTTCGAAAATGCCGCAATTTGCAGCACTGTCCCGGGTGTTGCACGACAGTATGGGGGTTTTCCTAAAAATGCCCCTGTACATTTTGAGACCAAATAGACCCCAGAATCTGATTCTTATGCCCCTGTTTAGGTAAACACCTGTTGGTATTTACCTAAAGAAACTCTTTTTTCCCCATTTTAGTGACTGTAAGGGGAAGGGGACAGAGACATGTTAATTAATATAAAAATACATGTTTTTAACATATTTGCCAAAGGCGGGGTGCCCAGTCCTGCTGTTGGCATTGTAAGCTACCCCCCGCCAGTGTCCTGAACAATGTATTTTATTTATTTGTTGAAAGCGGGGTGTCCAATCCCCCAGTCAGCACTGTACACCCACCCACCAGTATGGAACACTGGGTAGCCCACTCCCAGTGTTCCTAGATATCAACTACCGCCCCCTGTAGTGTGGGACACTGGGGAGACCACCTCCAGTGTCCCCAAAGATTGTCTAGATTTTATCCCTGTAACAAAGAAAACAGTCCCCAATGTCTTTTTTTATTTTTTTAAACCCTGTAAAAAAGAAAACAGTTCCTCGTCATCTACCCCATCCCCCATCCCAACCCTCCACTGAGCACCCACCACCCCACACTCCCTCTTGCCCTATACTTACCAATGATGGTCATCGGGTGTCATCTTCTGTGAACCGGGACACGTCTGCACTCTTCAAAGCTGAACCGCGAACTGAAGAATCAAGGTAAGTACTGTATAATGACTGTCAATGGTGTTTTGAACTTTTGTTGATATTGTGTATATTTTAAGGTATTTTTGCACCAAATTGTCAACATGGGCTTTTAGGGACCCCTCCTCATGAACCCTGTCACTGTTTTTTTGTTAATCGGACCCTTAAGGTGATTTTGTGGATGCTGCACAAAATCACCTTTTCATTTCAGTGACGAAATAACAGTGCCAGTATTCATAATTGAAGTCACTTCTGATGAAAAGAATTGGTGCACAAAATCAAAATGCATGAGTTACACAGGGTAGTTTAAATTTTCCTACGCATGCACGTAACTTTGTCAATGTTTAATATTTTCACTCCAAATTTTCTGCATAGCCATTTTTCATACCACCTCATGAACAGTACAGTTGTCATTTATCATATCCTGCCCAAAATATGTTTCTACACCTGTGTCATGGAATGGCATTTTTCCATGGATTAAGAAATTTTCACCTATGGAGTTTATGAGGTGGGGTGATAAGGTGGCTATGTTGTAGATTTGGGGTCAAAATGTGAAAAAATGACAAAGTTATGAAAATTTCTCGCAATTTTACTATCCACACTCATAATTATGGAAATGTTCAATATTTTGACCCCAGATTTATAACATAGCCTTCTTATTACCCCACCTCATGTATGTCACAGCTGTTATTTTTCAAACCCTGCCCACAATATGTTTTCGCACCTGTGCTGCAGAGTGGCACTGCAGTTGTGTATAATTATGTTTTGACTTGAATTTTACTATTTCTCTTTACCGGGGTAAATGAGGTGGTGTAATAAGATAGCTATGCTTGCAATTTGGTCACTGTTGTTCTACAAATGGAAGCGCAGGGCCCTCCACAACTTCATACATATGTGCATCTATGGTGGGACTGGAATACAGGGTCCTCATACACACCCATTATGGTTCCCAACCCCACTTCCCACACAACCCTACCACCTCACCCCACCCCCACCGTTCAAATACCAACAGGTGTTGGGGTGTGCTTATAGTCATCAGCCCTAATGCTCACCCATTCTTCTGTACTGTACTGTACCATCTTACCTTCCTTACAATGGAATGAGGTGAGCATTAGACTCCATTTCTTTCAAAGGCACACCCCTGACACATGTTGGTGTGTGGATGGTAGGGGGTGAAATGAGTTGTGTGGGGTAGGTGAGGGGTGTTAGGGTTGGGAAACCTAACACATTTCCATACTTTTGTCACTTTAATATGAACCCTAACTGATGCATTAACGAAGTGTTTTTGCAATGAATGTATATATAGGGATGCAGTAACACCCCTATAGTTAGTGTTAAAACTTCACTTCTATGTTAAACTCAAACTTTTGCACTTTATTAACGTTGCAACCATTCAACCAATTTGCATGAAATGTTGCATGCACCATCAGGGACCGAAAAGCTCTTGATGTGCCAGGTTTCGTTCCAGTCAGATGTGTGGCTGCAGAGATACGGAGTGTCAAAAAAATTTGAAAATTACCATTTTTGGTCAAATTCTTTGGCACCCCACTGTGGAAAAATGGCTTGGTATTTCGGTCTAAAATTTTTAGGGTAGAAAAGTCTTGGGCCACAGATGTGCCTTTTGAAGATTTGGTGAAAAAATATGAATGTGTTCAAAAGCTTTTAAATTTTAAAGTTTCACATTATTTTCAAATGGAAAAGTTAGATGTTCACCTCGAAAAAAGATTCTTTGTTGAAAATGGGCAATCCTTTTGTCATGAATAGGGACTCCTTTGTTGCAAATGGGGAATCTTTTTTGTGCTTTTTGCACTTCAATAACTTTGCCACCATTCAACTGATGTGTATGAAATTTTACATGCACCATAATGAACCAAAGACCTCTTGACATGCCAGGTTTCATTCAGGTTGGATGTGTGGGTGTGGAGATATGGAGTGTTATTATAGGGGTGAGGTCATGCCCCTATAGTTAGGGTCCATTCTTAACTTTTATGTTAAACTTGAAACTTTTGCACTTTACTAACTTTAATAACTTCACAACTGTTCAACCAGTTTGCATGACATTTTGCATGTGCGATCAGGGACCACAGATCTCTTCATGTGCCAAGTTTTGTTTCGGTCAGATGTGTGGGTGCAGAGACAAACAGTGTCAAAAAATTTGAAAATTACCATTTTTGGTCAAATTCTTTGTCATGCCACTGCACAACAATGGCTTGGGATTTTGGTCTGAAATTTTAGAGGTAGAAAGCTCTTTGATCACAGATGTGCCTTTCAGAGATTTGGCAAAAACATACTAATCCGTTCAAAAGTTATTACATTTTTAAGTTTCCCATTATTTTCAATGGGAAAAGTTGAATGTTCATCTTGAAAAAGGATTCTTTGTCACAAATGGGCAATCCTTTGACACAAATGGGCAATCTTTTATAGTATATGGTTAGGGCTTATTGTGTATGGAAAACAGTGGTTTTCCAAAGCTTGTTGTAGGACAGTTCAAAGGTCAAAAAAGTTGTTGTACTATCGTTCTGACGTCACATCGATAGTACAACAACTTTTTTCCATGAGCTGCCACCTGATTGGTGGAATATGCTGTCCTCACAAAAAAATCCTAAGAACAATGGCGGCGGCGCTTAACGAGCAGTCTAGCGAGCAGTACAAAATGATGTTTGTACACGAACTGCCACAGTTGACTCCGTGATTTAAAATGTTCAGTCTGTCAGTTGTTTTTTAAAACAGCTGCTGTTTGAGTTTGGGGTCAGAAACAGAGAAAACGGCAGCGAGGACCAGGATTTTCGGGATCAGGTGAGGAGCGCAATAGTCTGTAGTGAGGATTGGGACCAAGTGTGACCGCAAACATACAAGGTATGAAACCTTGTGAAATGTATAGTAAAAAAATTAAGGGGCCCATATACTATATAAAATAGTGGATGGGAGACTATCCACAACTAAGGCTGTGTTTCTCATCTTAGGAGTTGATGACATCATGGAGACCTCTCGAGCTTCGCTCTCGAGGTCTCTATGATGTCATCAACACCCTCGATGGAAACACAGCCTTATTGTGGATGGTCTCCCATCCACTATTCTATATGTGGCAAATAGGGAATCTTTTTTCATGCTGCCACCTTCTTGTTTTTCTTAGCAAGGGAAAAAGCAGAAAAACATCATGTTTTCTGAAGTAACCAACACACATGTTCTGGTAATTGGGACCTATTCTATTGGATTCTGGTGTTAGTTTTTTTTATAAATCTCCTGGAAATGTGTTTTTTGAACATGCCAAAATCCTTTTTTGCAAATTTATGAAAAAAGAATAACGATACAGGATCCTGTTTCACAATCTGCAAAAAAGGATTTTTCTTTTTTCGCAAATTGTGAACAAATTGATTCCTGCTAAGTCAGTACAGCTAAAACTTGCATTGCAAATCTCGGGTTCTACCAGCTTATTGCCTCATCGACCAGACCTAATTATAAAACAGGAACACAAACGCTAATCGACTGGATCATCGTCACACACCCCTTCTGCATCACCAGTGCTGGAGTCTTGCCTGACTGTATCAGCGATCATTGTGACATATATTGTCTATGATCCACTCATCTTCCCAAGTACCCCTCCAAATTTATCTTTACCAGGAAAATAACCAATTGGAACATCCAAATAATTAACCACAATCTCAGCCTAATTGACTGGTCCTTCACGTATGGGCCGGGCGACTGCAATGCCATCCTGGAGAAAGTCTCAAGCAACCTAATTAACATCTGGGATAAACACTCTCCCCTCAAAAAAATTAGGACAAGAGGAAAAATTAATGAATTGGTCTCCCCAGATATTATTTTGTTAATGGTGACAAGCAACAAAGCCTGGGCCCTTTACAACAAAAACACAGAGACCCCGCTCAGCTCGCCCTTTACAAGTCCCTTAGAAACAAATGCAAATCAGTTGTAAGAAAGGCAAGAATAGACTTCCTCCAGAACAAGCAACTCAGGGAATCCTCAAATCCCCATCAGCTTTGGGGTAACCCTCAACTCTCTTCTCGGCAAATCCAGAAACTCTGACCCCATCACCCTGTCTCACGATGGTAGACTAACCCACGACCCCACGGAAGTTGCAAACATCTTTAACTCTTTTTTCAGTGACCTCAAAAGTACAAACCAGCCAGCCCTTATCTCTCACCATCTCCCCCCGGACCCCGACCCCAATTTTGGGCCTCCCCCAAATTCTTCTTTAAGGCTCCAAAACCCACAGACACTGTCAAACTTATTAGGGGGTACAAACCAAAACCCGGCAAAGAGGCCGATGTTATCGACTACAAAAATCTTTAAACAGTCCATCAATGTCTCTCTCTGGTGTCTAGTGGCACCCCCCACCCTCCAATTTCCTTATACTTTTTTTACATTTTCATTAGTGCCCAGTGGTACCCCCTACCCTTCAATTGTGCCCCAGTCCCCATTAATTAGCAGCCAATAGCCCTGGTGTCTAGTGGCACCCCCACCCTCCAATTTCCATTTTTTTATATTTTAATCGGTGTCCAGTGGGTCCCCCCACCCTCCCATGTCCCTTGTAGCCTGTATTTAAGAAAACAGTTTCTTGATGTCTTGTATTTTTTTTAACCTCTAAAAAAAAAGTCCACTGGTGATCTTACCCACACCCCCATCCAACCTCCCACTGTGCACCCTCCACCCTGCACTCCCCAGACCTCCCCACACAGCCTCACTCACCTGAACTGGTACCACTGTCAAGATTCACTCTCTGATCAAAGACATTTCTTACTGCTGCAACTGGCGAGCACATGTCCAGTGCCTGGAGCCGATCATCGTAAGATGTACCCTGCTGGCCCTGAATCATTTTGTTCACCCTATGTTGCACTGTCTCCAGCCTGTCCTTATCTTTCCTTATATGAGGACTCCTGAATTGAGCACAGTACTCCAGATGGGGTCTCACCAGTGGTCTATAGAAAGGTAGTAATGCCTCCTTCCTTCTGCTGTCAATACCCCTTCCTATACACACCAGCATCTTGTTTGCCTTACTGTAGGGCTTGTTACACTGGTTTGTTTGTTTTATGGAGTTACTGATGATGACCCCTAGGTCTCTTTCCTCAGCGGTCATACACAGCTGTAACCCCCCCATCCAATACTCTGTCCTTGGGTTCCTGTTCCCTATGTGTATTACTTTGCACTTTTCAGCATTGAATTTCAACTGTTAAACCTTTGACCACCTCTCCAGTGATGGTCTCTCTGAATCTCCCTAACCCCCCTTCACTTTATACCCTGCCACAGAGCTTAGTGTCATCTGCAAAGAGACACATCTTGCCCTGCATTCCTTCTCCTGTGTCACAAATGAACTAATTATTGTGGCACTCCACTGGTGACCTCCCTCTCTTCTGACTGGTTGCTAACCACAACCACCAGCTGTCTCCCTTTCAATCAGTTTCTCACCAGTCTAACTGTACCTTTCACTGTACCAAGATCCTCTAGCTTCCTCAGCAAACCCTCTGTGAGGCACCATATCAAAAGCCATGCTGAACTCAAAGTAGAGTAAATTCACAGCATGGCCCTTATCCTGCACCCTTGTTACCTAGTTGAAGAATCTGTTGGTCTGACAAGACCTTTCCACCATGAACCCATGCTGTTTATTATCCTGGAGCCAACTGCTCTTCAAATGGTTTCTGAGGTCCTCTTTAACTAATGTCTCCAACAGTTTACCCACAATACAGGTAAGATTGACAGGTCTGTACTTACCTGGTTGCTTCTTGCCGCCCCCCATGGAGTGGGACTACTTCTGCTGCCTTCCAGTCTTTTGAGACTACCCCTGTCTGAATAAAACAATTGAATAGCCCCACCAGGTGTTCATTTAGTTCTGTGCCAGCACTGACAGATATGGCTACAGGCTATGTTCACCAATCCAACAAAAGGGTACAGAATATGATTCTACAAACATTGAATCTACAACACAACCAGCACCCTCCCCTAGAACATCTGGCTCAAGTGCTGGGGACAATGGCATGATGTATCAACCAAGTCCCATGAGACCACTGCTACCACTGACCATACAACAAGGAGCTCAAGTAGACTATGAGCTCTCAGCCAAAGCATCAATTTCCCAACAAGTCCGCAAGTTTCTACACTGGTGGATGAGGTGGATAAATCTCATTGGGGTGAAGCATTGGATGTCCAACATGACATCATAATAGACACTGATGCCAGCCTAATGGGATGAGGAGCAATATCAAACATCAACACAGCCCAAGGCAAACAGACAATGGCAGAATTGAGACTACCCATTAACATTGTGGAGATGAGGGTTGTATACAATGCCTTACACTATTTTCAGGAAATAACCAAGTACAAGAATATACTTAGATGCTCTGACAACAAAGTAATGGTATTGAACATCGTCAAACAATTGGGGACCAAATGCAAGGAAATGCAACGGGCAGGCACAAAGGTGTTAAACCGAGTGCAAAGCAACATAGCCAATATCTTTGCAGTACATCTGGCCAGGAAACACAACACCACAGCAGACTGGTTGAGCAGGCAACAAATCCACCCAGGAGAATGGTACGTGCACAATTAAATATTCTCAGACATAAACAGAATACAAGGACAAGTCCAGACAGATCTAATGGTCACTGACAGGCACATCAAAGTACCAAAGTTCTACTTCAGGTTGAGGGAGAACCAGTCACAGAGAGAGTATGCCTTGTCTCTGGACTGGTTCTATACAGTGGTGTACATATTCCCTCCAGAACCTCTAATATCACAGGTATTATGAAAAATATGTCAATCCAGGATAGGAGTCATACTAATAACTGTCTACTGGCCATGCAGGACTTGGTTTCTAATGGAAGTAGCTATGTTGCTGGACCATCTATGAAGGTTATCCAACATGCCAGACATTCTACAACAAGGCCCAGTGAGACACTCTAGCCTCAGAGCCTATGACTGATGGCCTGGTTCCTGAAAGGGAGTGATTGCTAAAAGATGGGTACCACCCCTCAGCAGGTCATTAACAGCATCCATTTACAAAAGGCAATGAACTTTCTTTTTCAAGTAGTGTGAACAGAAATCCTTAGTAGAGGAACACAAATCCATTCCAGATATACCTCTGTTCCTACAGGAGGGTCTTGATAAGGGCCTCTTGTCATCATCAATGAGAATCCAACTGGAAGCTATAGGGGCAGCCCAAGGGCAAGTTTGGAATGCAGCTCTGGGGGCCCACAACAACGTATTACATTTCCTAAAGTCTGCATTTAACATATGGCCAAGAACTAGACAAGTCACTGTACCTTGGGATCCAAACCAATTTCTCAAAGCTATGACATCAGCACCATTTGAGTTACTAAGTTTAGTTGAACTGAAATGGATGAACCTAAAATGACATTTCTAGTGGCCATTTGTTCGGCAAGAAGGACCTGCAAACTACATGCGCTCTCACGCAAAGAACCATTCCTAGTATTTCACAACTGGGTAACACTGAGTACCATTCCATCAGTTACCCCCAAGGTGGCATCACACTTCCAGACCAGTGAATTAGTCAAATTACCAGCATCTGTACCAGAACCTAAGGATGCAAATGAAATATCTTTTCACACAATAGGCATGAAGAGAGTACTAGCAATTTACATCAACAGGACAATAGACTTCAGAAAGTCATATAGATTGTTCATCATTGTACAAGGGATATAGAAAGGTACTCTGGCTTCCAAGTCAACCACAGCCACATGGTTAAAGAAAGCCATACAAGAAACTTACAAATCTATGGCAATGATCCACCCAAAGACATACAAGCACATTGCACCATGGTATTGGCCACCTCCTGGGTCAAAAGGGACCTGGCCTCAGTGGAAGAGATATGTGCAGCCGCAACATAATTGTCCATCCACATCTTCACAAGACACCATAGACGGGACATTTTGTCAGCTCCAAAGAAAACTCTGATCCTTCAGTGATTAATGTAACTTTCACCTTGAATGCCAATCATGACCAGTCTCCCTCTCCCTGTTTCTGAGATGTACTACTATTTAGTGTCCAGTCTGTAAAGATTTGGAGTGCCTTAGAGATAAGAGATAATGTCCCACAATGGTAGTTTGCTCACCTGGCAAAGGTGATTGTGAGAGTATGTCTCTGAAACATGCCATGGCCCACACAGACAGGAGACCACCCATGACTGGAATTTCTAGGCAAACATGCCAAATGGCTGTCAGCCACATCCTCCAGCATGCCATACAGGCCAGCTCTTAGTTTGTACATTGTAGACCATAAACAGTAGAACATGTTCCATCATCTCATTAATAATTAGTCACAAGTCTAGCACACTAGCCAGGTGTTTCCCAGTTCACATTGCATCCAAAGTTTTGGAAGAAGTATAACTGAGGTTTCATGGGGACAGGGCAGAGCCTACTGTGGGTCAGATTTCAGCTTTGAAGTCACATGTACATCAATAGCCCATCAGATGGACATAACTCAGTCTGTGAGGATTTGGAGAGTTTCAGAAATACTGTTTACTCCCACAACCACCTTGTGAGTAAAATACCTTTAACAAGATGGCAGCCATGCTGGGCTAGTCATTGAGAGCAGCAGCAGATAGTTTTAATTTAATTTCTTTTATCTGTTCTTGTCTATGTTTATTTTGTTTGGTTATTTCATCTAATTAATTTGTAAAGTTGTTATTTGTTTTGTTAACTTAGTGGCAGCTAGATAGGGCGGTTAAGTGAGGAAGCCAGATTAGGAGAGTTTTTTGGGTTCAGAGCGGGTACTCTACAGAGCTGCTGATCTGCTAACTTGCCATAAATATTGTTTGAATTAGTGGCTCCAGTATTTCGAACATTGGAACTCTCTAGTATGTTATCATTATTCCGAATAGTAGTCCTGAGTGGCTCATTGTAAGCTTTGAGCCAAGGCTCTTTTACCTACTTGGACTGCATTGGATTGCATTGGATGTCCAGGTCAGGAAGTGAGAAGGAAAAGGTCTGAGTGCAGTTGAATTGAAGAAGCTGAAGAATCAATCAACTTCTGGAGGAATTGTCTTAGCGGGAGTTTGGTGTGCTGTACATCGTCGGAAGATCTTATACAATGGATTGGTTCTGGAAATTTTCAGCTGGCTTGTTTGTGAGGCACTGAGGATTAGGAGGAGTTTCCCAAGTCTGGGGGCAAATCATCTTCTCTGAGGATGTCTGGTGGCAGTGCGGGGGTCCTGTTTAGCTTACTGGGTGGGTGGCCACCGAAGCCGTGATTTGTGCAGGAGTCAAGGGACTAGGCCCACTGAAGAGTGGTCAAATTGGCTCTCAGAACTCCTAGGCTGCCTGGGGAGTTGGTTGGTGGGCTAACACCTGCTGGGAGCTGTTGCAGCCAGCTCAGGGGTTGGTGGCAGGGACCTCCCTGGAAAGTGTTGTTGGGGCTTCCCAATTTCTGCCTAAAGTGATCCTCCTGTTTGGGCCTCCATTATCAGCTGTGTCAGAGGAGCTAATTTAGGTAAACATCTTTATTAAGAAGTCCTCTGGAACCCCTTCCTGAATGCCAAAGAAATTGAAGGTTGGACACTGAAGAAGGACTTTCTTGATTCTAAAAGATGGTCAGACCTTTGTTCCTTTATTTTGGGACCACTTCATGTGTTGTGGGTAGTGAGAGTGCCTGTTTAGACAGTAAACTCTCTGTTACTTCTGTGGACTTTCCCCTGTCTAAGTAAGAGGTAGTGCAGGTGAAAGTCTTTTTCTGGCTGATTCCTGGAGAGGTGGGAGCTCTTTGGGTTCATAACTCCAAATTAAGAGCCTATTAGTGACTGCTCCTTGCTGTTAATATTATACATGCTACCATTAAAGAAATTGGGGTTATTATTTAGGGAGGGTAGATTTTATTGTGGGTCCTGGGGCTAGTGGGTTGTTTATATAAGTGTATGTTATTTTATGGTGTGTTTTGCTGCTAGTCTTAGAAATGTGCCGGGAGGCCTTAAAGATGGCCAGGCAGTATTCCCCCACCAAACTCAGGGAATTATGTCCTTTTGACTGCCCCACTTACCAGCTGAGACCCACAAATGCTGACAAGCTTTAGGGATTACCAGGAAGCGTAGGAGAAGGGGGATAACTGAGTCTGGTGGAGGAATGGAAAGGGGAGGGTGAATTAGGGTGGTGGGGACCAGGAGACTCCCTGGGATGAAATGGTGTCAGGACAGGGATAATCCCTGTCTTGTTCCCATACCCAAGGGCTCAGCAGATGCTGGGCAGGGGTTGAGGTCTTCCTCAGCATCCCATCCAACTCAGGTGGTGTTATGCAATGCCAGATCCATTAGAAACAAGATGGCTATTATATCTGATCTTGTTGAAATGGTGGATCTGGCATGTATCACCGAGACCTGGCTGAATGAAAATGCAGGCCCAGTATTGGCTTCTGCAGTTCCAGCTGGGTTCTCGGTGCAGGCGTTGAGAGACCCTTTACTCAGCGGATCCCCATCCCCCTGAAGTGACCCTCCAGATGCCGAAATACAGCACCGGATGACCTGGGGTTAAGGTGCCGACTTCTTGCTTTCACCAGGTGGACCTCCCCCTGCACCTAGAACCTCTGCCTGGACTTTCAAATAAACCTCTGCCTGGACTTTGAATACCTCTGCTGGGACTTTAAAAAAATTCAGTGTGACTTACCAGATCCTGAGGTGTTCGGCTGGAGCTTCTCTCCCATGGAAAGCAAAAGGCTACTCTCCGAGACCCATGGCACACTCCTGCTCTGTATGGACCTGGGAAGGCATTGGGAGACCCTTTACTCAATGGGTCTCCCCCTGAAATAACCCTCCAGATGCTGAAATACAGCACCAGATGACCCAGGGTTGAGGTACCGGCTTCTTGCTTTTGCAGGGTGGTCCTCCCCCGGCACCTAGAACCTCTGCATGGACTTTCAAATAAATCTTTGCAAGGACTTTGAATACCTGTGCTGGGACTTTGAAAAATTCAGTGTGACTTACCAGATCCTGGGCTGCTTGGCGGGAGCTTCTGTCCTGTGGATCTCGGAGGCTGCACAGTGGTTCAGGGATCATTTATCAGGGCCAAAATCTGGACCTACAAATCCAAATCCTGCACAGGAGTCCCAGAGGCTGAGGAGTTTAGGTGCCAACTTTGAATCCTGCACTCGTGCCTGATTGGCTCCTCCATCCTGCCGTGATGGTCGATCAGTCCACAAAAGGCTGCTCTCCGAGCCCTGCAGCATACTCCTGCTCTGTACAGGCCCGGGGAGGTGTTGGGAGACCCTTTACTCAGCTGGTCCCCCCCCCCCCGAAATGACCCTCCAGACACCAAAATACAGCACTGGACTATCCAGGGTTGAGGCGCCTGCTTCTTGCTTTCATTGGGTGATCCTCCCCTGGCACCTAGACCCTCTGCCTGAACTTTCAAATAAACCTCTGCCGGGACTTTGAATACTTCTGCTGGGACTTTGAAAAATTCAGTGTGACTTACCGGATCCTGGGCTGCTCAGCAGGAGCTTCTCTCCCACGTATCTCAGCGGTTGCACAGTGGTTTAGAGATAAATGTTCCTGTCCACCTGCCCCATTCCCTCCTCCCATTAAATGCTCTCTAGCCCCGCCCACTAGCTCCGGGGTTGCCTACTGCACCGCTGCTGCAGCCGGATCAATGCTGCATCTTACAGAGCCCTTAGAGCTACTTTAGGGAATGTTTCCTCTGATCAGCCCTTCAGTGGTCAAACAGTGGGCTTAGTCCCCTCTCCTGTCAAGTTAAGGCAATAATCTGCCTTAACAAACTATCCTGCAGCTAGTAACAACCTCTAGCCCTGCATGCCAAATACAATGCAATAATGAATTACTGGTGGTATTAAGAGCCTGTAAAACTCATTGTCTTACTTGTGCAAGTTAACAGATTTCACTGTTGTACTGGGCCAGTGCTAGTATAGCCATTTCTAGAGCTAGTAGATGCAATCTACTGTCTTGTAGAGCAAGTGTAATCTACCTAGGGCATGAAATTTGCAGCTTATTGTCCTTGGAGTTTTGTATCCTGTCATAGAGTTGAATTGCTGTTTTCAAACTGTCTCTCAGTATCCTACTTAGTCTAATCCAGGATTTGCAGCTTGTTATATTGCCATTTATAACCTGCCTAGCCCATTCCCTTGCTAATTTCAATGGTAGCAGCACTGTCTCCCCTTGGGACTCCCCTTGTGTGGTGCCACCCTGCCAACTGCTGCCTCAGGCCTTGCTCAAATACCCCTGTGCTGCTGTGTGATAGGTCCTTTATTTTGCCACTCTTGGGCTAACCTGGGCCTGTTTCTCGGCCCGGTGAAAAGCCTTACCTAAAGGGCTGCGGCACTAGCCCTCCCCCTTTGCCTAGTGCTAGGAGGCAGCAACAATCCTGAACTAGACTGCGCACTCCTCCCATTGTGGCCAAACAGGATACTGCCTCTGAGTGGGTGCACGGTCCTCCCTGGTCTAGCTGGGGGCACAGCTCAAATCCCTGGGCCTCTGGCTGCCATGCCCTCTTTCAAGTTCCCCCGCTTGGCTATCTGCCAAAGGCATAAAAATGGTTCACTTGAATATGAGGAGTCTCCTACCAAACCTAGTGGAGTTAACTGCCTGGGTGGCACACTACAACCCCAATATTATGGGGATCATGGAAGCCTGGCTGAAGGCACACACCCCAGACTCATCGTGTGCCCTCCCGGACTACAACCTCATTAGGCAAGACAGAAAGGGGAACAAGCGTGGGGGTGGAGTGCTGCTCTATCATAAGGGGCACTAAAATGTGTCTGTTATTGGACACACACCCCTCACACCCCCTGCCTGTGAGTTCTTGCATGCCCTTCTTCTGCTAGGCAATACTAAAAAGGTTCACCTGGTTTGTGCCTATAACCCTCTAAAGAGACGAATGCTTGGGCTCTCCTCTCTACTTGACAGTCTCAGTGACAAGGTAGGCTCAAATGAGTTACTAGTCCTGGGCAATTTCAACCTCAATTGGATGGGAGGCAACTCCAAGCATTATGAGCCCCTGCTGTCAGGTCTTGCCCTCAGCCAACTCATTGCTGAACCCATGAGGCTCTCCTCCCATGGGGGAAAAAGGTTCCCTCATCAACTGGGTACTGAGTAACAGACCCAATAGAATAGTCTCTTTAGGAATTCTCCCTGATGGCATCTCAGATCACTCTTCCACCTACTGTACATGGGGCATCTCCCCTCCCAAAATTCCCTGCAAAGTGATCCAGATGCGGGACTACTCCAATTTTAACATTGATGACTACCATGCTGACCTACAACAAACCAACTGGACCCGGGTCACTGCCACGAGCGACCCCTCAGGGGTCCTCAACAACTTCTTCGCTTTCTTTACTCCCCTGCAAAACAAACATGCACCCCTCACGAAAAGGAGGGTGAGGGGCACCATCACTAAGTAGCTCCATGGTGGCCTACTTTCCCTCATGAAGCAAAGGGACAAATGCTGGCTGAGATTAAAGTCCTCCCTCTCCAGTACCGATTTCCTCAAATACAGGCAGTTGAAAAACTCTTGTAAAAGAGCCATTCTCTCTGCCAAGAGCAAATCCTGTCAATCCACCCTGCTATCCTTGTCCAGAAACCCGAGAAGCTTCTGGCAAAACATTAAAAACATGGTCAGAGGGTCTGGCAGAGCCCAGGTCACTGACATGCATATTGGAGGGGTTAGTTGCACCAACCCCCTAACAATTGCCAATGCCTTTAACCGCCAGCCCTTTGACCCACCCGCTCCCTCCTCCCAGTCCCCTGTCCCCAAGACTCAAGGTCCCTCCCTTAGTGGGAACACCAGCCAACCTTCCTTCTACTTAAAGGCTGTCTTTGTCTTGGAGACCCAGAGGCTTGTTGCTGGTCTCTCCCCTCACACTGGAGCTGGGCACGATAGCCTTGAGCCCAAACTGCTCTGCCTAGGGGCATCCCTCCTAGCCCGCCCCATCAATCATATATTTAACACTTCCTTAATCTTGGGAACCATCTATGATATATGGAAGGTGGCCAAGATTGTCCCTGTCCTCAAACAAGGTAACCCAAAAAATCTCATGAACTACCGCCCTATTGTGATCCTGTCTGAGATCAGCAAGCTACTTGAAAAAGTGGTTGCCTCACAGCTCACCCAACACCTTCAGAGCTATGAGCTACTCTCCCCAGCACAACATGGCTTCAGAAAAGCACTCAGCACTTTTACTGCCCTAGTGGTGGTCACCTCTGTGATCAGGAACACTATCGAGCAAGGCAAACTGACTGGAGCCATCTTCATGGATCTCTCAAAGCATTTGACCGGGTTGACCACTCACTCCTGTGCTCCACTTTCTGGTCCCTGGGCTTCTCCCCCCCCCGCTCATGCCTGGATCACTAACTACCTCTCTGGGAGACAGCAATATACTAACTTTAACAAGGCTCTCTCTGATCCCTCTCCAGTGACCTGCGGGGTCCCCAGGGCTCCATTCTCAGACCCATTCCATTTTTCCTCTTCAAAAACAAGCTGCCCTTGGCCTTAGCCCATGGGCGCTCCACCCTGTATGCAGACGACCTCATCATCCTGGCTAGCTCCCGGGACATCAATGCCATCAATACCTGGTTAAACTCTGACTTCAACCAAATTCAAACCTGGCTAGAGGACCACAAGCTAACAATCAATGTTAAAAAGACTCAGGCCATGCTCTTTGGCTCCATGGCTAAGACAATAGCCTGCCCTGCTCCTCTAAAAATCTCAGGAGCTGATGGTTACCTCTTGCATGTTGCGGACACTGTCAAATACCTAGGGGTAACCTTTGACCCATAACTGGACCTCACACTCCATATTTGCAAACACTTGAAAGGCAGCCAACTGCAAGATGGGCCTGGCTTACAGAGCAAAATGTTGTCTCACCTCGGCCGCGTGTCTCACCCTAGCCAGGGGGGTCTGCCTACCCACGCTCTGCTATGGTCTGGTATCCTTTGCCCACAAAAAACAGTCTCTCAAAATGGGACACAGCGTACAACAATGTATGCCACTTTGCACTCCCTGCTCCTTGCCTCACACACTGCTGTGAGCTATACTCCCAGCTTGAGTGGCTTCCTCTGGAAAACCTCCAGGTCCTCCTGGTTCCAAAAACTCACACTAAAATTGGTGATTGGACCTTTGCCGCCTACGCGCCCAGGTTGTGGAACTCCCTTCCTGCCAGCACTCGCTCCTCCCCCTTCCATCCCTGCTTCAAAACCTCCCTATGGGGCTTCCAAAAATCAGCCTCCACCTGTCCCAGCACCTGAGTTGCCGAAACCTGGCTCAACTGTCAGGAGATCAGGCCCCCTGTACAGCATGCACTTTGTCCACCTGGCAAGCTCATTGCCATCTGATGTATCAAAGGAACAGGGTCACTTCTCTGCCCAATCCTGTCCCTGTAAGTATGCCTGCACAATTCTATTTCATGTTTCCCCTGTCCTCTCTCCCACAATTTGTACTACTTGTGTAGCCCACTACCCATACCCACCTGAGGGAAAGACTGATCCTACATGTAGAAATCTGTCGCCCATGCCTGTACTATGCTGTTATCTACCTCTTGATGTAATCTATATGCCTGATGCTCTTGTATGTACCTTGATTTGCCTTAATGTTCTTGTATGTACCTTGTCATCTCCCGGGTCACATCTAAAAATAGGCACTTGGCTGTCTAGTGTGCTTACCTGGTTAACAAAAGCAAATATAGTAAATAAATAAATTCACCGCCCGAGGTTGGATCATAGGGGCAGGGGTGTAGCCATCTTTTCTAAGACCGAACTGGGGATTGTGGATGTTCCAGTGCGGTCCACCAGATCCTTTCAGTGTATCATGGGAGAGGGGGTAGGTTGCAGGATACTCCTCATCTACTGTCCATGAGGTGATGGTGGAGAATTCCTGCAGGAGATAGCGGACTTCATCGTCGACACGGTATTGGAGTCTCCAGATGGATAATTCTGGGGGACTTCAATGCCTGGGTCGACAATGAACTCTCACAATTTGATCAAAATCTCCTCTAACGACAGTGCTGGGCCTTACACAGGTGGTTACCTCCACTACCCATATAGGAGGTCACTCACTGGATCTGTTGTTCCTCCTGGGGATGGAGATCTCAGACTTGGGGGTGGAACCAGTCAGTTGATCTGACCATCACACCACAGGGTTCAGTTTCGGGGCTCCCCCAAATGGACCTGCCCCTTTGGAGATGACCCAGTACTGCACTTTAAGGAGAGTTACTCCAGATGGTCTATCGGCGGTCCTGAACCTATTGGGATTGCTGGGTGGAAGCATGAGTTCAGCAGATGTAGTACTGGCCTATAATAATGTGGTGGGAGATGCCTTGGACTAGATTGCTCTTGTTCATGTTCGACCACTCACTCTTCGCCCAAGGTCCCCTTGGTATGAGGGTTCCTTGAAGGAGTTGAGGCGAGTTGGTCGAAGGATGGCGAAAGCATGGCGGAAGTCCGGACTGGATGCTGACAGACTTAGATTGATGGAACATTATAAGGGCTCTGAATCAGAAATCACCCATAAGAAGGCAGAGTTCCTGTCCAGGGACATTTCTGTGGCATAGAATTGACCGTCTCAGCTTTTCTGAACTGCTGACAGATTGTGCAATCCAATTTGCCTCCAGTCCAGCAGGGCTTTTTCACAGGTTAAGTGTGATGAGCTAGCTTGATTCTTTGCAGATAAGGTTGCCAGCATCAGGTCTGGAATTGGTCTAGCTCTCCCTATGAGGGGTAGTGGAGGTCAATGGGAGGTGGTGAGCACCCAGTCTGTCTGGATGGATTTCAGCCAGCTGGAGTTCATGGATATTGTGAAGATTGTCCAGACTTTGCACCCAATCAGTTGTAGTCTGGATCTGGGCCCTACCCCCCCACCTTTTAGTGGGGTGTGTAGATGTTATCTGCCAGATCCTAGCTGAAATTGTCTGGAGATCCCTGGAGGAGGGGTCATTCCTGATCCCCTAAAGAAGGGGGTCATACAACTACTCCTTAAAAAGCCCTCCTTGGATCCCAACTCCCCAGCTAACTATCGGCCTGTCTCTAACCTGCCCTTGGTGGGTAAGGGTATTGAGAAGGTGGTTGCCTTGCAACTGGATGATTGCCTTGTGACCCACAATGTCTATGAAGCTCTCCAGTCTGGATTTAGGAAGAGACACAGCACGGAGACAGCCCTTGTCTGGGTATTAAATGATCTTCTGATGGCGAGAGATCGAAAGGCTCGTACCATCTTGGTCCTTCTCGATCTCTCAGCAGCCTTTGACACTGTGGACAATGGTGTGATTTTAGCATCCTGCATATCCTTCATGGACTGTCAGGTACAGTCCTCAAATGGTTTTGATCCTTCCTCATCGGAAGGTCTCAGAGGGTGGACACTGGAATTTATTCCTCTGACACCCTTCCCCTGTCCTGTGGGGTGCCGTAGGGCTCCATATTGGCACACATGTTGTTCTCAGTGTATATGTTGCCATTAGAAGATATCATTAGGTGATACGGACTGAGTTTTCACTGCTATGCAGATGACACTCAGCTGTATATTTCCTTTATGCCGGGACAGGTTGATGCAATTTCAGTGCTAAACAACTGCCTGTCCAAGATCAAAGACTGGATGAGCACTAGCTGGCTGAGACTGAATCCGGATAAGACTGAGGTGTTGCTAGTGGACCCGGGTCACCCGGGGGTGGGTTTGGGGGCTGGGCATGCATTGGGCCTATGGCTTGATGGTGTTCAGCTCACTACGTCAGATTGGGTCCGTAACCTGGGCATTATTTTTAATGACGGCCAGACCCTGAAATCTGAGGTATTGGCCATGGTTAAATCCTCATTTTACCATCTGAGGAATATCGCCTGGGTGAAACACCTGGTTCCACTGAATGACCTTCCAACACTGGTCCACGCCTTCATTACTACCCGTCTTGACTACTGCAATGCCCTCTACCTCAGGCTGTCTGGGGTTCATATCCGCCACTTGCAGCTAGTGCAGAATGCTGCGGCCAGGTTGCTGACTGGTACTCCTAGGACCAGCCACATTATGCCTGTGCTGCATGGACTGCACTGGCTGCCAGTTCAGTGGCGGATCACCTATAAGGTAGGCTTGCTTACCTTCAAAGCCCTACATGAACAGGGACCCAACTACCCGAAAGATCTCCTGACTCCCTACTCCCCCAATCGTCCTCTCCGATCTGCCGATGAGGGTTTGCTAGAGATTCCCAGGGTTCGTTTAAAAACTTCTGGAGCTTGTGCTTTTTCATTTGTGGCACCAACCCTGTGGAATTCTCTACCTCATCGGTTAAGAGAATGCCTGACCATCAGTAGTTTTAAATCTGTTAAAAACATACTTATTTACATTAGCCTTCCGAGATTGTTTTCAACTAAGGTGTATTATTGTTTTATTCAGTTTTTATATTTGTGTATTTAAGGTGTACAGCGCCTTGGTTTTTTAAGGCGCTATAAAAATAAAGTTTTGATTGATTGCTTGACTGATTGAACTGTCTTTCTTCTAATGCTTCTGCCACCATCTGCGTCTTTCCCTGTACATATCCTTTCTGTTTCTCCTCCTATTACTTGATTAAGTTGTTCTTTTACTCTACTGACTGTCATTTTGGTTACTATCTTGTAGTCCGGACCTACCAGATTAATTGGGTGGTAGTTTTGAATCTGTGAAGCGTTTTTTGGCTCTTTGGGTAGTAAGATCGCATACACTTCACAGGGGGATGATGGGGGGGAATTTTATGCGCTCTTTCACCAAATCAATTATTGTTGGGGCTGTCTGGTATATGAAAATTTGACAAAATCCTGCAGTGAACCCAGCTGGTCCAGGTATCTTATTTTTCTTAATTTGCATAACAGAATACTTTATTTCTTTTTCTGTGAAATCTGATTAATCTATTTCTATTGAAGGAAAAGTAATTATTCCAAAAAGTCTACTATTTCTTGTTTATCGGTTACCTTCTTATCATTATATATACTGTCAAAGTATTCCTTTACATGATTTAGTGTATCTTCATATTTCATATACACTTCTCCTTCCTTTGCAATCAACTGTGATCAATGAATTCCTTTGCTGTTTTTTTTTTTTTTAAATGTCTGCAAGCCAGTTTCCTGACTTATCAGCTTGATGGTAGAACTGGTGCCTAACTTAACTTGCTCCTTTAAACTTCTTTTGTTAAATGACAGTTTTGTTTCCACTATTTAATTCTTCCCTTATTTTCTCTGTTTACTTTTATCTCCTTTTTATGTTCACTATGTGCCCAGGCACGCAGCAAACATCTTGCTATGATACTGTCTTTTGAGGGGTGTGACACTCTCTGACCAATGAACAGCAGTGTTTAAGAGGCAAGTCAGTGCCACACCACTCAGTAGGCAGGCTGATCATGACAGAGTTTTGGCTTGCTGGGCAGAGACGGCATGTACTTGAAAAGGAAAAGCCAACCCACTCATGGGTGGGTCTTACCTTTGATCTACGCCTCCTAGCAAGCTGATCTGTCATGACAGACTGCTGATGAATTTGAAGCATCCAGAATTGTACAGTGGCCCATTAAAGTGCGATGCAAAAGGGGCAGTTTCAAAGGAGGACTTTCCAAAAAAACACTGTGTGTGCCACAAAAACAAAGCCTTATTCAAAAACGAACTGTTCATTTGACTGTGACCACTTGTACCACCATCATCTATCGCTCACTCCTGGCTCTATCTACAATCTTTCTTCAGACACACACACACACACACACACACACAGACACACATGCACACACACACACACAGACACACACAATCAACAACTAGATGCTGTCTTTCTCTAAAATCCTCCCCCCTCAACTGCACAGGCAGCACATTTAAAATGTACCCTTACTTCACATCAGTTCCACAGCTGCCTCTGTTTTCTGCATTTATTCATGTCCGAATTTGTAACTTGTTCCACTACCACCAACTGCTCATTTGCAAACAGAAAGAATGGAGGCATAGAGCTTTAAACCAGACAGTGATGTCAATGTTATAACTCAGAAGTAGGTAGAGTACCAGATGGAGCAAAATAGAGAACCCCAATAACAAAACAAAATGAACAGTAACAAGAAGAGCAGAGATCCAGGAACACCCAATGAAGTAGGGGAGAGCCAGAGAAACAGGTACAGTGTGGGGGGAAGGCAGAGGGAGGACTGCCGGCTCAAAGATTGGAAAGGGTGATGAGGATGAGACACACACAGAAAACTGCAGGGCAGGGGCTCGGAGGGTGGGAGAAGCAGAGACTGTAAAGGGTGCTTTACTCCCTGACAGCAGTAACAGAAACCAAAAAAGAGTCCTTTACTCCCCTGTAACTGTCCCACCCACCTAACCCTCCCTATCGGCACCTACCACCCCCACCCACATAAACATAACACTGACATGGGGGGCTGGGGGGGGCCAATGCCCCATGTCACTGTCATTCTCTGTTGCTGCTGCCGCTGTAACTGACCCACCCACCCGACCATCCCTCCCTCTCAGCACCCACTACCCTACACTTCCCCCACAAACATAATGGTAACACCGGGGTGCCCAATCCCCCAGTGTTGTGAAATAAAATAAAGAAAACCTTTCCTAGTAAGTTTTTTTTTAAAGAAACCCTATAAAAATAAAACTATCCATCGATGCCTGTTGTGGGCATTATTGTCCCCCCCCACCCTATGGTCCCACTCAGCAGCCACAACACCATCCCCCCAAGCCCTTACTTACCCACCGGGGGTCCAACACCGTAACCTTCTGTGGACCACAGACACATCTTCACTCTTCAATGCCAGACTGCGAACTGAGGAAACAGGTATACAGTTCAATGTATTTCAATGGAGTTTTGAACTTAGTGGCATAACTTAGCCAGTTTTGCACATGGTTGCCCCAAATTGTTAACATGCCTTTTTGGGGGAACCTACCTCATGAACAATTACACTGAAAGTAGTCAAAGCTGTCCCAACAGGTGATTTTGTGGTCCCTGCGTAAGACCACCTTTCAGGCAGGAGCTGAAAATGTTCTCTGCCCTTGTTCATGAGGTGGGGTCATAAGAAGGTTATGTTGAAAATTTGGCGTAAAAATATTATAAAACAATAAAGTCATGAGCCTACATTGAATTTTGTGAACTCAGGCTCATAACTTTGGTAATTTTGAATATTTTTAAGCCAAATTTTCAACACAGCCATTTCTTTACAGCACTGCAAGAATGTGACAGCTGTTATTATTTAGATCCTAGCCAAAATGTGTTTCCACATCCTGAAAGGTGATTTCACAGTCCCTGTGTGACATCACCTTTCAGATAAGACTTAAAACATTTCTCCGCACACGTTCATGAGGTGGAGCCATAAGAAGGCTATGTTGACAATTTGGGATATAAATATTAAAAAATTGTAAAGTTATGAGCCTGCATTGAAATTTATGAATGCAGGCTCCCAACTTTGTTAATATATAACCATAAAGTGCACCACAACACATCTAGTACTCCAAGTCTTCTACACCAGTGGCGAACATCTGGCATTGTCAAATGCTTGCCCAATTTGTTCTTTAATTCTCTCTAGCTCTTCATTAAGTTATTTTATTGATCAATAGTATGGGAGAAGAAAAGTTATTAGGAGAGACTAGAAGTTCCTAAAGAAAAACTGCTAATAATGCTAAAACTCCCCCAAGGCACCCCATATTAGCTTTTTTGCAAATTCCAAACTTTTTTCATACCAAATAGATCCATACGTTTTCTTTATTTGCTGTTCTCTGCATGTAAACAAAGTCATGCTGCACACCGATATATTGGTGTGACCAAGGGGTTCCTCCACTCACTTATGATCTGACTTGGTGAGTGGTCTGCAGAGTATGTGAGTGGAGGAACTGTTCGGTTACCATGAAATGGAGGCACACAGTGCAAATAAAGAGAAAACAGAAACCCATTAGGTATGAAAAATATGGAATTTTCAAAAAGGCTAATCAGGGAGTAGTCTTTGGTGCAGAGGTTTTAGACTTATAAGCAGTTTTGCTTTAACATGTTCACCCTGGAGAAAAGGAGGCTTAGAGGGGACATGATCTCACTCTTCTATGTGCTCAAGGATGATGGAATGATTGAACATACAGAGGTGTTTCCACTGGTGTCATCTAGCAGGAAAGAGGAGACACACCCTGAAGCCCAGAGCTTGTAAATTCAGGGGTATTGTTACATGATGTGTTTTCTCCCAGAGGCTAATGAACTGGTGGAAAGGCCTCAAAAGTAGAGGTAGTGGTTATGAAGACAGTACATGCCTTAAAAGTAAACCTGAGTAAATGTACTGTACACCTCTTCATCAGGCACTGTGATGGTTAAAACCGTTGTATTATGAGAACTTTTCTTTACAAAGAAATCAATGTAATTAAAAAAAATCCTTATCAACAGAACTGTCACACTCATGTTTAAAGTTTATTTACATCTACACTACTTGAATTTATTATTTCAATTAACATTGAGCTGTGTGTATAAAGTTGTCTCGCTGTAACTGTTTTATCACCGTGCCTGATGAAGAGGCTTATGTGACTTCTAATACTTCCAAAATTTTCTGTTACTCAGATGAAGGGTAATGCAACCTACATTTTTTTTTCCTTTTGCATTAATTTTAGTTTGCGATGGAGAGAATCTGCCTAGCATGATTTATGCGTAATGCATGTGAACATTGTTCTCTTGCAACTCTGTAAACAGTGCGTGCCTGAAAAAAAACAAACCAAAAAAACCCTCAGTCTCAATAGTATACTACCTGGCTAAAAAAAAAAGTTTATGTACGTAAACGAACAGCCATCTAAAATGTATATTTGTTCTCAGATGATGCTCTAATTTTAACTCATTGTAGCAGTCTCCTAGGTGTTTGGTTTGCTGTATTATTTAAACTACGTGTGTGAAGAAGGTAAATGTACCATATTTACTGCATAAAGAATAAAGTATGGGTCGGGGTGTGTAACGAGATTTTACACACACCCGAGTTGTGCGATGACACATAAACCCCAAGGTGAAGCCCAAGGGGTTTGTGAAAAGCATCCCACAACGAGGGTGTGTGTAAAATCGAATTTAACACACATCCGACCCGTATTTTATTTTATATAATTGCTGGGTTTCCCTTTTTTGCCTCAGCAATTATATAAAATAAAAAGCTTCCGTGCATCTGCCGTGTGGCTTCTCAGGTGCCGATTTGAATCAGCATATTTTAAAACATTTTGTTTTTGTCCTGGTTTGTGGTTTTCACTGTGTGTGTGTGTGGGGGGAACTTACACGAGTTCTTCTGGTGGTGGCAGTGCTGTTTCGGGAGAGATGGAAGCGGTCAGCGGTCTTGAGTGATGACGCTGCTGCATGAGGATGTGCACAGCAAGAGAAACCGTGCGTGTGTTTGCCATTATAAATACTCTATTATAATGGAAAATTATGCCACGGTTTCCCTATGGGAAAAAGGGGAAGCTGGTTATTACAATACCTTTAAAGTCTGTGGGTCACAAACCACTGTATCACCATGGTACTGGTTTACTTATGTGTTGCTGTTACAACATACTATGCCCATAAATCATGGACTTGACACTTTAAAAAAAAAAAAATGAACAGGGGTTACTATTTGTTTTTTGCTGCCTTTGTCCTATGGAATGTAATTTTGTTGACTGGAACACAAACTTGCTTTTGTACTGCTGCCTTCATCATGTCTGTTGCAGTGCTTCACAAGACCTGATGCAAGCATAAAGTAAATCAGATTTCTCAGAACAATGGGTGAGTATGCTGACTTGTTTCTTTTGGTGTTCAGTCCACCTAAAGCTCTCTCAAATCCGCACCTGAGTGATCATGTTTTCATCAGTTAGGCTATTCCCTTTAAGGTACAGCAATTCCTATAGGACGCTCTGTCGCCTTTCTGGATTGTTTATTGCCATTATGAGAGGAATAATTGCTTACTCTCCAGATTTTGGAAGGTACTGTTTTTGTCTGAATGCCAACACAAATTCGTTTGTTTTAGTCATGTACTTAGGAGTAATAAGTAGTCTAGGAAACTGAAATGTAAAACCAAAGACTTAAAATGGAATGTACAACTTGCTATTCAGAACAACTGATTCATTGTGGGACCCTCCTGTAGTTAACTCTGATGCAATAAGTTTCTGTTTATAGTGAACTATTCCTACAGTATGTTACAGTCCTTCTCCATTCATTTCACTGGGCTGTTTCACCTGCTATAGGGAAGCACAATCCTGCTGTAATAAACTTATTGCACTCTGTATTATAGTTGTGGGATATTGTGCTATTGGTAGTCTTCCTTTAGACTTACTGAAATTGCCTGTCTCCCTTACCTTCTTGGGGAATGGAGGCAAACTTGCCTCTTCCTTCTTCTAGCTTAGGCTACAGCGCTTACAAAAATAAACATTTTGATACTTCACAGATTTTTATTTTACATTTACCCATTGATATAAAGTCTTTCTTTCCTTAAAGCTGTTATCCTTGTATATAGTACCTCCCTCTGCTATAATGAAGAGCTTCATTTTACTCTTAACCCTTCGTTTTCAGTACTAGGTCTATGAATTTGAGAGCTGGGGAGCACATGGAGCTTATTAAGGCAACATAACTACTAACTATTGGGCATCTTCTGAGAGAGCATGTAGTAGCATACTCAAGAATGAGTACGGTGGTGACCTCACATCAGTACGTACTGCACTGTATAGGTATGATTTACCCTGGAATGGTGTAGTATAAGCACTGCTCAGTGCTCTGTAAATACTTCCCCTTGCCAGTCATGTTAAATACCATTCCGTTATAGCAGTGCGAATAGTACATTATGTATTCACTCTTGAAGTTTCGTATTTAAACCACTGCAATTTTGTAAATGACTAGTGAAAAGCAACAGACAGTTGAGAGAGAGGCTAAATAGCAGCCCCTCCCCCCCCAAAAAAGGTGTGGTTCTATCACAAAGTCTTTGCTGTCCAAATACCTCAGTTAGAGTCTCATGTTGCGAGGGTTCCAAGAATACAACATTTTTGTATAGCCCATAAAGCCTGTTGTTTTCGATTAAGGCCTAGCTGTTCCTATACTTTTTCATGGTAGTACAGGTGCATCCTAAGTCAGATTCCATTCTTTCAACAGGTGGCTTTGCTATAGGTGCAGTCTTCCTTGAAATGACTAATAACATCCATTTCAAGCTTGTTAGTATCACTGTCTAGTTGCTAAAAAGTAGGACATTGCCAAGTTCAAAAGAGCATTTAGCAAGTGATAGAAAAGGGGAAGCACCAAAATATCTCGTCGACGAGAATGCCAACCTCCCCCACAGTGATGGCACAATACCAACGCGGGCGTTGTGCCACCTGCTTGCATCTCTGTTTTCTGTTGGGGCACCTTCCACTAATGCAGGGGCTCTGCCCCCACCCCCGACTCTAGAATTCCAACTCCAGGTCAGAGCTGGTCCAGGGAGGGGGCGGAACACTGGGGGAAGGTGAAACACAGAAAAAGGACCATTACCATGAATGTCGCCATAATGGTCTTTTTCTGTGTTTCGCTGTCAGGGTGTTGACCACAAGGGGTGATACGTAGAAAAGGAACAGGACTGTACATGAGGAACATACAGATGTACCTTTAGTGCCATGGTATAGTGACTAGTCCTTCTTTATTTTCACCCTTTACATCATGTTTGTCAACGTTATCATGCTGTATAAGCTTTGAACTGATTTTAGACCTAAAGGCAATCCAAGCAGAAATACTTGTGCTGCCTACGTCATTGCTCCCACAGCCTCCTCTTTTCCTTTCTGTTCTGCCCAACATACAAGAAGTGGTAATATTTCTATAAATACTAGAGTGACAAAATCAGTTTGGATTTGTATGTTACACTTTCTGCATTTCAAGCTGATCTCTGATTTTACATTCTACTTTAGTATGCCCATTCTGCACTGGCACCCCCCTGTTTGATTGATTCACTTGTGCATTACACTGCCTCGACATGTGCTTTCTCTAATCTGCTTTGTTAGTATTGCTCACTTTCTGCATGTTTTGATATACTTCCTTTCAGTTGACTGGCCGGATAGCGCAGTGGTAGAGTTTCTGCTTGCCATCCAGATGACTCAGGTTCATGCCCCAAGTCTGGAATGTCTGGTGCCAACTGGTGAGGTGGGGTTTAGGCAGCCATTGGATGCCTCCCACCTCAGGGAGGGAGGGCACCTCCTTCCATTGCATGACTGCCCCCTGGTGACCCAAGGGGAAGGGGATGTTGTGCAGGAAGGAACAAGTGGTCCCACTGAGGTAGCCCTACATCAGCACATACCCACTCACCTGGCAGGTGTCATGAAAGCACAACATGCCCAGAATGGGGCTGGCAGGGGAGCACCAAAGGTAGGGCAGGGCTCACCTACCCTTCTGATGACCCTGATAGGCATCTCACCAAGGCCACCTCTCAGGACCAGGCCCTGGGGTGGGATAAGGGGAGGACCTAGTAGGGGAATAAAACCCCAAGCAGCACCAGGCAGATGAAGCTGCCCTGCCCTCCCATACCACAGCTGGGTCTCTTCGACTCCTCCCACACCTCACCAGCTCTACCCCATGGGACCTGACTGTCAAGTGAAGTATGTTCCTCCTGGCTTGAGGGGAACCGGGAGGGTTCTGCCCATTGGAGGTAAGCCATGAGTTACAGTTGGGGTACCCAGAAGGTTGTCGAGCAAAGGCTAATATTGAGTTTGATCATTCAGGGGGATGTCATGTGGTGGGTAAAAGGCTTGGGCAGGTGGACGGAGGTCCCGGCAGCTTGAGAGGCAAAAATGGGGGATAAAAACAGAAAGTGAAAAAAAAATACTTCCTTACTGTTATTTTTATTCTTGATTATGTCTCATATCTTGATATATCTTTAAAGACAACCCCAGTTTTGTCATGTCCAGTTATGAAAGCTTACAGACTCAGAGCTTAAGTCTTAGTAATGAATTCTTAAACAGCAGTGACATGCAAATTGCTATAATGTTTATGAGTCAAAGAGAGGGTGAATAATGTGCATATTGGCCCCTATGCATTAATGGGGCGGGGGGTAAGCAGAATCTGCACGCACCCCCGCCAGCATAGCTGTGCACCCGCAGACAGGTGTGCACCAGTGGTATTCACAACTGCTGGTCACCTGTCCGTGGCCCCACCCCCTCAACACATGGGAGCATGAAGGAAGGATTTGCAGACCAGATGGTCAACCAATTGGATGCCTGACTTGGTCCACCAGTAGATCCCTTGTGCCCATGGGTGCAGAGATATGGCTGCTGCTGGGCAGCTTGCTGCAACAAAGAATTGGGCAGGTGTCCGATTGGCCATCCCCAGACCACCATTTGCTGTCCGTGGTCTGGGGTGGCATGGTGTGGGGGATGGTAGTCCCCACCTGTCTGTCAGTGTCTGGGGGGGTGACATCCTGGGGGCACACAGATCTTACAGCAGGGGTTCCCCCTGCATATTGTGTGCCACCCATGCCCAGTGCTCCGTGACTCTGTGAATGTTGCAGAGTGCAGGCACACCCCCCGGCATGCCCTCTTCTCACCCCGATTGCATTGCTTTCTGCATGGCCTGGTGGTGGGGCTGCATACCCCTTAGGTAAATCCCTCAGCTGGCCGCATGAGTGATGCAATAGGTGCGGAGTGGTTGTGCGCCCCCGATACACGCGCATAGCCTCTCCGCCCCATTAGTGCATAGGGCCCAATATATGTACATTTTGTACTATACATTACATACAAACAATGGGTTGCTTTATTACTATAATCCCATGGCAACATTTCCTGTTCACCATACAAGGACTCTGTTACATGGAACAAGTTAACTTAAATGCTGCCATTCTGAGTTGCATGAGCACAGTGGTGCCCTATTGGTAGAAACCGGTACAGTGCCATACTGATGTTATAGCAAAGTTTCTGATATTGCATGCATATGGAAACATAACATAAAACTGAGATATGTTGCAATCTTTTTTTCTGTTACAAATTAGACACAGTTTGGATATGGGCTGATAAAGAAAAGTTTTCGCTATTTTGTAGCTAAATACTTCATTACTTCTTTTTGTGCTTTTCAGAGTTTGCATTATTTACACCAAATACAAGTACATACAGGTGGCCCCAGCATCAGGTTCTATCATGACTAACTGTATTTTAATACTATGATCACAGTGTTTTCAGGTGCAATTACTTGCAGTGCTTGGTGTCACTGTTTCAAATGCCATGGGCTCTGGCAGTCATCTGGCAGATTGCAAGACAACAGGTAAGTACAAAGTGATGGCCTTAGCTATGCTCAATGGCTATTTGCTCAAAATGCTGAGTGACAAGACTAGACATGAGGGAACCTGACGCTAGGCACCACCATAGCAGTAGCATCATTAAGTTCAGAAAGTCACATTTAAAGTTTAAGAGCTGTCAGAACTGTGTGCAGGAGTTTCTTGAATAGACAGCAGGCTGGAACTAATTAAAAGCTCCAAGGTGCTTCATAATAGAACTGTGCCAAATGCTGGTTTAAAATGAATTATGATTTTTGGTAAGGTAACCACTAGACTAGATATGGATCCATTCACATATCTGGACTGTGTAGTACGGTATGGTCTGCACACCCATTGGCCCACGCTGTGGACCAATGGGTATACAGCTGTACTGTACGCAGTCAGTCAGTGAGCGGCCAGGCGGCTGGCGGATGAAGACCTGCCACCTGCTGCTGACTGGGGGGGAGCAGGGTGGCGGAGCTCAGTGGACAGGTGGGGAAGGGGGTACTGCTGGACCACCAGGGTTAGTTTAAACTGTTCTAGTCTACGTATGCCCACGATCAAGCTGGAAGCATTCCACTGGACCACCAGGGATATCGGACTTCATTGTTTTAATAGATATGCCCACGATCGGGCTGGAAGCAGTCCATTGAACCACCAGGGATATTGGACTTTATTTGAGTCATACATATGCCCGCGATCGGGCATTGGGGCACTTTTCCACGCTGTGCAGGGAGCGTCGGTCCCTGACGGCTGCAGCCTGGCAGGGCACCAGGCACAAGTCGACAGGGATGGGCGCACCTGCATGCAAATGGGGCCATAATGGCATGCTAATGGCCCCAGTTGTGCCTTGTATGCATTATGGCCCAATTTGCATATCCACCGCTGAATATCGCGGTTCCTGCACCTAGCACAACTGCACTTGTGCTAGCGCATCCCCCTGCTCCTCTCTTGCCACTTGCACTGGCGCAGTACCACTGCGCCGTGTGCAATGCAGGAGGCCACGTTGCCATGTTCAGTGGTGCTCAGCCTTGGCGCAGCACCATTAAATATCACCCAGCACACTTCCCTGGCGCATCCCAGTTGCGCTGCGTCCGACTTGCACCCCTACCTGGTGCATGTCTGAATATCCCACTCTTGATGTATTTGGTAACACAGTAAGGTAGGGAGCAACTTGTACTCTCCCAGGTTGTGCCTTAAAGAGCCACTGCCACCTCGAGAAGAATTTTGAAAAACATAATATTTGAACATAAAGCAGCTTATATTTCTCATTGGCTCTGCACTTCTTATCTCCATTATCTATTACTGAGGTTATTTGCTTCAAAAACAGGATACTTGTTTTTTTTTTTGAGTGTTCATCAACTTCTACTACTTCTTCCAAACCTGATGTCATAATACGCTGCTTGTGATATCACAGTTGCTCCCATGGCAACAGACTGTGATTTCATAACAGGGCATTATGAATTCAAGTAGGGAGTAAGCTACAGAGGCAGATGAACTCTAAGGGATAATCATCTTATTTTAGTGGGATTTTTTTTCAGTAATAAATAACAGAGAAGAGAAATCTACAGAAGATATATGGAATACAATCTGAACTGTGTCCTGCTATTCTGTTTTTCAAAGTTCCCCCAAAGGCATCAGCTGCACTTTAAAGTGGGTATGTTATGTCTAACACACTTACTGTACCTGGTTAACAAAGAGAGCAGTGACAGTGGAACAAGAGACTGACAGGATGGCAGTTTTGGGACCACTGCTGATCAACTGGTATGTTAATTATCTGAATTCTACTAACAATAGTCACTTGATGAAGTCTGCAGATGATAAGCTAGCAAAGGTGGTTAGTAGTGAGAACGACTTGCGATAGTACTGTAGTACTTAGAAAACTGGGCATAGTTCAATGCAAGGAAGTGCAAGATAATGTACCTAGGGTGCAGAAACAGATAATAATCTCTTATCAGCTAAATGGTTTCAGTATTAGCTCATCCCTCACAACTAAGAAGGAGACCCTAGACTGAGCTTCAGTCCCAGCTCCGCAGCCCTGGGTCAGAGGTGTCCTGAACATGATGCAGATGCATCACATGCAACCCTAGGTGGGGGGGGGGGATGAGATGGATATCTTGCTACTGTAGTTCCCACTATGATGGGAGCAGTGGCATCATCGTGCTGTTTTGGGGGAGGCTATAGCCCCCCCAATGTAAGTTAAAGCCCCCATAATCATTTTCCCCATCAGAAAATTAAAGGGGTTAAAGAATGACGGCTTCTTTCTATTTAAGGGGTTGAAGAATCACGGCTTCTTTCTAGTTAAGGGGTTAAAGAATCACAACTTCTTTCTATTTAAGGGGTTAAAGAATCACAGCTTCTTTCTATTTAAGGGGTTAAAGAATCATAGATTCTTTCTATTATGGGGTTAAAGAATCATAGCTTCTTTCTATTTAAGGGGTTAAGGAATCATGGCTTCTTTCTATTTAAGGGGTTAAAGAATCATGGCTTCTTTTTATTTTTCTCAGCACTTCTGAGAAAAATGGAAAGCCATGATTCTTTAGAGCTTGGAGCAGGGATCTCCGATTAGCACATTTGTCACTCAATGCAGAAGAAAAAAAAAGAGAAGAAAACATGTAAATAAACTTTTCATGAGAGAACAGAGACCAGGCACATCACACTAAACAAAAGAGCAGAAGAAAGTGTCTTTGTGTTTTTTAATCTGGGACAACATCAATACCCACCAAACATGGTTGTGTGTGCCTGGTAGTTACTTTGGGCTGGCAACTGGCATACAAGGTGCTTGAAAGAAACAAAAACATTGCTCAGGAGACACCAGCCAGAGCCATGCCACAATATCACATGAAAAAACAAAAGACAAAAACGGGCTTAATGGCGCCAAGAAAGGAGTCCCACACTGGGACAGAAAGGCTTACATTTATTGATTAAAAGCAAGTAAGCAGGTAAAACATGCTTTACCAAATATGTATAAAATAAGTAGCACCCCCCCCCACCAGCAAAATCCATCAAAATGTTTCATGCCGTGCTGGCGCTTTTTGAAGAGGTCTTGAAAAAGCACCAGTGCTGTCTGAAACATTGATGAATAAATGTAAGCCTTTATTGTATCCCAGTGTGGGGCTCCTTTCTTGGCGCTGTTGAGCCTGCTTTTGTCTTTTGTTTTTTTACACAAGGTGCATCTCAGCCGAGAGTTTCAGCTCAGGATCTGGTTTCACTTTCTGTTCCCCCACCACTGCTGCTGTGGGTCCCGATCACGACTGTGCAACATGATTGACTGACTCATGGCTGGGGCTCAGTTGCAGGTGAAACAGCTATGTGGCCAGTGGCCACAGTGAGTCCTGACCTGCAAGAGTGCTGACCTGGAGCCACCATATTTGAGAGTGACTGCCATGAGGAGCTGCTGGGAATCCAAGCGGAGGGCTCCCCACCCATCACATCAATGTAGCAACGCCGTAGCTGTGTGTGCTTATGTTTTGTTCTTACTTTGCCACAAGAAATAAGCAAATATATATATATATATATATATTTATACAATGGGGGTGAGACGTAGTCTAGTGAGATAAAACAAGTTATTTTCACTGCAGTGAAATAAATCCTGATGACATCAGCAGAGTTAAAATAAATGCCATTTATTACACCCCTGAAACCCAAGCTAAACCCACACATTGCCACGCAAATTGTACATTTTGCAACAATGAGGCCCCCATTGTATAAATAGGATACATGATGTGCACTCGTGTGATATGGGAAATATGTTCAGTCCTGTACAGTAACCTCTGAAATCTCTCTGGTGGCTTTGCCACTCATAAGTATTCAGAGGTCACTCTAGAGGAGTGAAAATATTTTCCATAACACACTTGTGCTCATCATGTATCCTGTATATATATATATATATATATAAATAAATAGATATATATATAAAAATACCACTATTGGCTACTGATAAAATGAGAGAGCAGCAATGCAGTATCAGAGTCTGAGCATAGGACAGGATGCCATGTGATGTGATTCCTGTGACCTGCAGATACCTAAGATGAATGAGCTGGGCTTCAGCAACAAGTTTGTGTTTCAGGGCTTTTGATTTCCATCTAAAGGCACAGGAGAAGGGTGAAGTTTTAAAGGGAATCCTTTTTTTCCATTAAGACTTCTTGTTCTGCTTGCCCTGTTCTCATTCTGGAAGTAACACATCTGCTGACCTAAGTCTATATGCGAGCTCAGTTCCGGCTCAGTGTCAGGGATTGAAATCTGCAGTGGCATGGTAGCCTTGAGCCTGTATTTTTATGTTGGATTACAAACTATTTAGTATATGCTTAGCCCACTTAGTCAAAAAATATATTTCAGAGATATAAAACAGACAAACAGCATGTATTTTAACAAATGCCATTTAACTATGAAACTGTATGGTTTTGTGCTAACATAACCTTTGCTACACAGTGTACTTGCAATGCATTTATGTTGTTGGTGGGTCATTATTTTTCCTGGCCAGCCTATCACTCTTTATTTTATTTATTCAGTTTTTGTTTACTGGGTAGGTGCTCTAGACAAGAAATTGACTATTTTAAGTCACGATCCAGTAGAGTTACAGACAGAGGTAAAAAGGTTTCAGTGAAGACAAATACAGTGCATTACAGGAAATTGGGCTATACATTAGACATTTCAATGATGCAGGGAAAACAATAACAGTTCAAGGAAAGCACCAAATGAAAGATCAAGCAGTGCATAGGAAATTAGTATATCAGTCAATTCAGCATTATAGGCCCTCACAACCAAAACATAAAACTAGAGAGTTTATGCAGACCGTTGCAGGAAAAAACATACAAGGCAGGCATAGGGAAGTGCTATAGGTTAAGGGAGACAGGCTAGGCATTATCCCCAGTGGTTTGGTCACATGTGCAACAGTCTGTGCCCCAGAGAGAGGCACAGAGCCCTTTTTTGAAATTCTGGTGTGATTTGATTTGCCTGACAGTTACTGGTAGGGAGTTCTACAGCTTGGGGGCGGACACAAAAAAAAAACCTTGTTCTCCCATTTTAGTGGCATTTTTAGGTATAACAAGGAGAGACTTTTCTACTGATCTCAGCAGATAGGACTGCAATACTTGGATCATCATGCTAGCCAGGGACTCTGGGGTACCAGTTCTGATGATGTTATTTATGAAGCATTCCATGGTGTGGGTACGGTATGAGGTAGGGGAGAGCCAGCCCAGACTTGAATAAAGTTTACAGTGGTGGGTGTACCTAGATACTGACAGGGTGAAATGGCAAATGCTATTACAGCAAGTGTCCCATTTTTGCAGTAGCCCTCTGTTTGCATCCTGATATGTTGTTATGCCGTAAGTCAGACTAGGCAGAAGTACCCCTTGCATGACTGCAAGTTTTGCTGCTGTGTTTAGAGATGATCTAATTTTATAGGCCATCCCCAGATTCATATTAACTGCTTTGCAAGTATTAGCTATATGTAACTTGAAATCCAATGAGGGGTCAAGAGTTATACCCAGGTACCAGAAGGCATCCACCACTTCCAGTGGCCTCCCATCCAGTCCAGGGATAGACAGAGTGATTGCATTGGCTTTGATCCTGGGAGCTGAGCCAAACAACATTGCCACCATTTTCTTGGCATTCAATAGTAGTTTGTTATGTATTAGCCATGTACATGGGCTAGCAAAGTCCATCACCAGTGTGGAGTTAAGTGTGGCAATGTCCTTGACACTGGTGTACAGTGCCGTGTATCCACATGAAGAATAGTGGAGGTTTCACTAGACATTCGTGGCACCCCATTCACAAACAGAAAGAAGAGCAGTGGGCCAAGGATGGATCCTTGCGGGTACCCCATGGAGGTGGGAACAAGATCAGGTTTGCATTTATTGATTTGTGCAACTTGCTTTCGGCCAATGAGGTAACTGTTAAACTAGGAGATGGTGCCTGGAGAGAAGTCGAGTGAAGCCAGTTTTGATAGCAGCAAGGGGTGACTCACCAGATCGAACGCCTTTGTTAAGTCCACAAAGACCGCTCCTGTGTATAAACCCATGTCCATGGATAATTCTGCATTATTTGTGATTTTTTATGAGTGCTTTGAATGTGCTATGTCCCTTCCTAAATTCGTGTTGCGCGGAGGTAAGTTGTTTTGTTGAACATATTCCGTAACCTGGGCAGCCACATTTTTTTTAACAATTTTATTAGAGCAGATAATATGGAAATTGGGTGGTAGTTGTTCACATCATTTCTGTCACCTTTCTTATGTATAGGGACAACTTGAGCAACCTTCCAGAGCAACGGCACTTCCTAAATACTGAGTGAGAGGTTGAAGATTCTGGTGACTGGCGCGGCTATGACTGGGGTTGCAATTTTAAGAAACCTGGGTAATAGACCATCCAATCCAGCTGATCTGTGCTCAGGGAGTTTCCTTATTAGCCTCTGTACTTCTACAGTAGTGACCTGTTTAAAGCTAAGTGAAGTGCTGGCTGGATTCGAGCAGTCAGGTGGCGAGACAGGGGACTGACTGGTAAGCGTCTTATACTCAGAGAGGTCTGAGAAGTGGGTGTGTAGAGCATTTGTGATTGTGTTAATGTTGTAACAGTTCACACAATTATCTGTCATTTCAGCTATCAATGAACTTCTGCCCTTTCCCATGAATTACTTAATACAATTCCCAAAATCCATAGGTGTCCTTGGCAGATTTCTGTAGTAGATGAATTGAGTAGGCCCTTTTCATTGCTCATATTGCTTTCATTCCTTCACCTTTATAATGCAATTGCCTGTTAATAATAAAGTCTGGGGAGGGGTATTTCAAAGTTTGCAGTGTACTTACTTGAAGAATCTGTAGATAGCTTTAAGGCTGTCCCTGGGCTGATTGTTTCAGCTTGGCAGAGATGCTGTTGTTCTGTTTATTGTCATTGTTATTTTGTGGTTGAGTAGCTAGCCAGATAGGCAACACACAAGGGCCCTACAATGTGGCAGAAATGTGTGGGGAATCAAGGTCAGACTGGGGTACAGTGGAGCCCTTGGAGAGTGCATACCAGGGGCCAACCTGGAAAATCAATAGGGGAAGGCACAGGGTGACACATTCATATCAGTATTCCACTTGAATAGCCCCTGACCCTGCTGAGACCACCTTGAAGAAAATGTAATATTTAGTCAAAATTCAGCTTATAGTTCAAAATGTTTCTCTAATTCTTTCCCTTATCCTTTACTATTAAGAATTTTTCATGAAAACAGGATCTCAGCCATGTTTGCTTTGGTTGCTTGTCTATGCCTGACAACACAGTTCTGTTTATGGCATCACAGTCTGTTGCTGTGGGGACAATTATGATGTCATAAACAAGGGATTTTGATGTTGGGTGTAGATAAGCAGCCAGAGCTGACAAAGTCTAGGGCACAGTGAGCCCGTTTTCATGCAACTATGATTAATAATAAAGACACTTGGCAAAATAATTACACACAGTAGATCAAATGTAAACTGAACTGTATCTAAACTACACATTTTTCAACGTTTTCCCAACTGTGTCAGCGGCTCTTTAAATTTGATATACTAGTTCTGTGTTTGCATCTTACATTTACCTGCAGTGCTAAACATACCCGGATTCATTAGAAAATAGATGACAACTGCAAATATTTTCAGAGTTTTGAAGGTGGCCAGGTACCCAACAGAGTTTTCCAAGTGTCCTAGTGGGCCAGTCTGACTCTGGTTGTGGGGGACCTGGTGATCCATTGTTACAGGAGTGAAACACTTCTTTCACCATTAACATGGAGGAAAAGTCACCATTTGAAGATAAAAATGTCTACATTTTCTGGGGGAGCATGCCCTGGACCCCCCCTAGTTTTGTTAACATTTTAACTGTGGGGCATTAACCCTCCCAACTTTATATTTCTGGTGACACCCCTGTACACAAGTAAGCTTTGGCATTCCCATCTCAGATTACTATCCGGTAGGCTATAGCTTTCTAATTCAAATATTCATTTATTTGAATATATACCAATAGGTCACAAATTCTGGGAACTGTTAATTTCCTGCCAGTTGCTCATTCTCTATTAATTACCCCCCAAGCACTGACTGCCTGTGCCATCTTGAGTCTGAAGCTATGACTTGTGACAGGTTAACTTAATAGAGAGGGCACAGGCAAACAAGTTTTATTTTACTACTGCATTAGGAACAAGGACTTCTGTCCCACTCTTATCTTTTCTCTCAGCATATCGTCCCCACTAATTCTTATATTGACTGATTCTGCTGGCCAGGTTAATCAAGGTCTTGCGAGCGTTAGCAGGAGCTATCCTGCAATTTAACAGAAAAGAGGCCTCCAAAAAAGTGTAAGCATTTCCTAAAATAACCATTTAACTTTAGTTTGTTTTTACATTTTTGTTTTAGACTTCACAAGGACATTAACCAAATTGAAGCAGTCCAGAGAAGAGCAACCAAAATGATACAGGGACTGCATCAGAAAACATATGAGGACAGATTAACGGAGCTCAATATGTATACCCTAGAGCAAAGGAGGAAGAGAGGTGATATGATCGAAACATTCAAACACCTTAAGGGCATTAACAAGGTGAAAGAGTCTAACATGTTTCATTATATGAAAAACAGCAAGACAAGAGGACACAGCATGAGATTAGAGGGAGGCCGATTAAGGGGTAATGTGAGGAGGTTCTTTTTCACAGAAGGGGTGGTGGTTGCATGGAACGGCCTACCTCAGGAAATGATGGCTATGACTACAGTGCAGGGCTTCAAACAGGTGTGGGATAGGCATAAGGGAGCAATACAGATGAGTATGAATAGATAGGCCACTGACAGAGCAAAGGCCGATGGCACATTTATAAGGTAGAAAAAAGAAATGGGCAGACTGGATGGGCCTTGCAGCCCTTATCTGCCGTCAACTTCTGTGTTTCTATGTTTCTATGTTAAATATATCATCCTTTCCCTGAGGGACAAGGGTTTCCCACAGATGTTGTAAATATCCTTATTTATGCAGTATTTCTAAGTTTTTCTCCTAACAGGGAGCTACTTTTAGTTTGTATGTTAGAGACCTGCATGTAGAAGTTGTAGGGAACATTCAAGTAAGCAATATTACTGACAGGTATTTCTCTTGCAAGTAAAGAATGCTGTAGAATGCATTCTGCATAGCCAATTTCAACATAGCTTACAAATGTGCCTACATAAACGTACTTTGTATCCTCAGGGAATATTGTTGCACTAGCCAAGAGCCACTGTACACAGACTGTTCCCTCATTATAAAATCTGAACTGATATGTTTCTTTCTCAGCCTCCGTTTTTTGCTGAGGCTTTGACTTCCCTGTCTTCATCATTTTATTTACTGGTATTTCTGTGTTCCACTGCAGTGCTCTGACTGATTTATAAAGAGATGTAACTAACCATGGATATTTAAGGAACAGCCTGATTTGCCCCTGCCTCTGTGAATGTCAAGACTGCCTTGTTTCAAGAACTTCCAGAGTAGATGGCTCTTGGCATTATATTTAGCAGATTAGGATCGGAAGACCTGAATAGCATTTATTTTACTCAGATCATTCAAAACTGCTGAAAAGTTCATAAGGACTTCACCTCCATAAAGCAAACCAATTAAAGTTTAAAAAAACTGGAGCACTGAACACAAACTTCTTAGGCAGTGTAGGAAGGAGTAATTAAGCGGTATGTCAGTTTCATTTAATTTCTTATCTTTTCTTATTCGTTTTTTAGCTTTTGAAATTATTATGCCTTCTGTTTGCGGTGCTATCATATATGCAACCCCTTTTGCAAAAGGTTCCACAAGAGATCCTTAGTTCTGAAGATCTCCCCAAGTGATTTAATCTTGTCAAAAAAAACTTATGTAATGGAAAATCTATATTTAATTGCTTGGTGTCTAGGCGATGAGCCAGTACAGATGCATTGAATCTTGTTGGCAAGGCAACTCATTTTGTGATTGCCCTGTACCTATTGGGAATACCGTGACTAGCAGTGTGTAAACATTAGGGAAATGCAACAACGTGAAGGACCCACTGTTATATAACTTCATCTATTTAAACTATTTAGCCAGAATCATTTAGGATGTAGTATATTTAGTGTGTTAAGTTGCCACAATAAATGAGACTTTCTGTATGGTTCGCTTTAATTAGTATTTGTTAAGGTTATGCATACCCTTTTCCTGATGTTTAACATAGATAAACATCAGGTTAAAATAACAGTCTGTTCCTGTGGCAGAAAGAAAAGCACTGATACATTTCAGGTGCTATATTTGAACTACTGTAGAAATTAGTATCCGGCTATAGCAAGGGTTCCAGAATTAGCTGACAACTGTTGCTTGTCATCTAACAAAATGTGTTAACTGTCTTGTTTTTCTTGCTAAAGATTGGTCAAGTTTGCATTGTTTATTTATTGTAAAGCTGTGCAGAATGTGAAATTCCACTGGCAGAATTTGTGCAGAATGACAATTCCACTTCCAGAAATGCTTTTTAGTAATTCGTTTTTAATTCTGAAGAAATTCCAAAAAGCGTTTCTATGTAAATTGTTCAATACTATGCCATGGGAAATGTAATCCACAGAATATTATTCTGATGTTTGTGTAAGAGGAATCTGCAGCTTACTTAACTGCTGAATACTATACTGCAGCTCCTGCAAAACACAGATTACCAATCTGCAGTTTTAGAAAAAAAAATCCATTTTCAGAATTTCAGAATTCTGTTTCTGATGGAAATCTACAGAATTAGGTGTAGTTTCTGAAATTCCATGGACTTCTGGCAGAAGCAGAATTTGAAAATTCTGCACAGATCTAATGCCTTTTATTTTAAAGGGAAATGTCCGTGTATGACTGGGTCCTACCTCAGTGCAAGGCAGAACACAATTAGCATTTTCACAAAGTCACCATTTTTTCTTTTTACTTACAGTGCCTTGATTCATATAGAATTTATCTGGTTGATCTTACATCCCTCCCCAGTGGCATTTTAAAACAGAGAGCCCTTAGCAGCATGCCTACAACCTGCAGAGACTGTCCCACGAATGACGTATCGTGCAGAGAGCAGCCGCAGGAGCATCTATAAGGTTACTGAATAGCTGGGGCTTTTAATAGCTTTGGTTTGGATTGTACATGTCTCGGTGCTATGCCGAGACCAGGTATAGACTGGTAGTCAACTGTATGCTGCAGGAGGTTGTGGGAGTGCAGCTAAGGGCTTTCTGTTTTAAAATGCCAGTGGGGCGGGACACAGGATCAACCAGATAAAGTCTATATATATAGCAAGGTGCCGTAAATAAAAATATGCATCGTTTTGTGAAAATGCTAATCTGGCCCTGCCTCACACTGAGGTGGGGCCTGATGTTTCCCCTCTAAATAATCAGAAAATGTGCAGTTCAGTAAGCACTGCTTTACATATGTTAAATACTTTTATTTTGTGATAATAATACTTATGGACAATACTCCACATACTGTATATATTTGGAAAATAAGAAAAAAGAGAATCTTCCCTTTTGATCTGTCAGCTTTTATAGTCCTAGAGTCCTCTATCGGCTCTAGAACTTAAAGCAACAGTATGTATTACTCTGCAAAACACCACATCATATAGTTTTTTTTTTAGCAAAAATGTATTTCTAAGATCCTTAGATTCATCCTCCACATATGTATTTTATTACTCAGATATTTTTAAAGCAGCCTCTTTGTCTAATACTGTAATTATTGACTCACGTGGCGAAGGATGGTCATCACTCACAACTTTTTAAAAAGATCTTCCATTGAGGATTAAAGTGTCAGTGGCCCAGCAGGCTGCACACTCACCTCTGAGGCCAGACGATTGAAAGGTTGTGGGTTCTAGCCCCATGCCAGACACTTGTGGTAAATCCCAATACTGACATTGCAGTGCATTATGAGGGGGATGTTGCACTCCTGAGGTGCTGTCTTTTGGATGAGACATTAAACCGAGGTCCTGTCTGCCTGTTCTGGTGGTTGTTCAGGTGGACATTAAAGATCCCATGGCATTCTCAAAAAGAGTGGGGGAAGTTTTTATTGGAAAATAACATACAAGGAATAACAGAAATACAAAACACAGAGACATAATCAGAACTTAAAGGAAAAAAGAAAATAAAAAACTATTCAGAATCTGAAAGAACATTCAGAATCAATGAAAAAAAGGTGGGGGATTGCTTATGGGCAAAAATAAATATCTCAATCTCTCTAGCAGGAAGATAACAAAATAAAAGTCTAAAACAGAGTCAGACATAAAAGTATTGTGCTCCAGGCCATACATAGTCAGTTGCAGGGAAAAAGAAAAACGTTATGGAGGCAAATAATCACACTATTGTAAACAAGGAAGCACACCAAAAAAAAAAAAATGTGAGCAAGCCCTTCAAGCACCTAAAGACCTGAGCTATGTCAAGTAAAACAGTAATCCCAATAGGTCATTGAATCATAACAGAAAGGTAAAGGTTGGAAATGGTGGGAATCCCTGGCTGAGACAATGGTGGCAGACGTACCTGTATGTCTATGCAATGGGGCTAACATGTTGCCATCAGGAAAGTAATGCTGCCTGGGAGAGATGACCCCAATTGTTCCAGTATAAGGTGTATAATTCCATTTCAATAACCAGAGTAGCATGTTTGGAGGGTTAATTTGTTGCTGAAACAAAAAAGCACAGCAGGAATGCCAAAGATAATATTTAATCATTATCAACAGTAAATAGAGGGTGCCAGAATCATAATGCAGCCTCATGGGGGAGGTGCCCAAAATAATGTTGGCATAATGAAAACAAGTCCAGGACAGGTCACTCCAAGTGATAGCCACATGCCTCCAGAATGTTGATGCGTAAGGGCAGACTTGAAGGAAAAGCTGCATGGACTCCACTTCTAGGGTGCATCCAGGTCAAGGACAAAACCATTCATCCACACTCTTGTGCTTGGCGTTGGCCTTGACGCATAGTCTGCCAGGGAAACTGAGCCACAGCACATCCCACATCTTTAGCGGGGTGCACTTCTCTAAGAGGACTATATGGATAGTGTCATGGTCCAATTCAGGAATACCCGAGTAAAGGAGTACATCATGAAAGTTTATGGTCATGATAGTAGCATATAACTGTCATGAAGAGGCGCTTCCAAGGTGAGTGAGATCAAGTGACTCTCTTTTCAATTTATCAACAATCATATGCACATAAGGTAGGGGTGGTGCATAAGGGACTGAGGGAAGGGTGTCTGTCCCCAACTCTGAAGGACAGTGGTCAGCCAAGGATTCACCCACAGAGCCCAGGGCTTCTGCACAGATTGGAGGGGGGAGACTACATCCATGAAAAGGAAATGGCTAAAAGTAGAAACTAGCAGGTTGATCATATGAATCCCCCCCGTGCAATCAGGAGACAGAGGATATTCCTCTAAATATGGTTAAGCCTACTGCCCCATATCAGTTGAAAAAAAAACTATACAAATAAGTTTCTAGAGCTTTATGAAGGGGGTAAACCATACTCAGATGGATAAAAAGGTCTGGTTCCCATACAACATGCAGGGGAAATGCCGGACCTCACCCAACAACTAATGCACTGAAATCTGATCAATGGAAAATCATGCACACAAATGCCTGCAGTCTGGGAAACAAGATCCCAGACCTGCAGGCAACAATGACACAGGCTAAACTGGACATAGTAGCCATTAGTGAGACATGGTTCACCAGGAACCATACTTGGGAGACTTCAGTACCCAGCTATGTACTGTTCAGAAGAGACCAAGGTGCAAAAAGGGGGGGGGGAGTGGCCCTTTATGTCAATGAAAATATCAAAGCTACAGAAATTCAGAATACACATAAGGAACCAGAAGAATTGTGGGTCACCCTGGAAACAGGAAATGGGACAGCCATACAAACTGGGGTTGTTGAAGTGCCTCCAGACCAGGAGGAGGACATAGACACATTACTGTTAGAAGATGTACAAAACATGACAGCTAAAGGGGAGGTTCTGATAATGGGAGACTTCAACATGCCAGATACAGATTAATCAATACCAGCAGGAACATCCACCAGAACAAGACACATAGTGGATTCCCTGCAGGGGGACAGCCTCAAACAACTAGTACAACAACCCACAAGAGACAGTGCTATCCTAGATCTAGTACTGACTAATGGGGAAAGGATCACAGATCTCCAGGTAGAAGGTCACCTGGGGGCCAGTGACCATCACACAGTATGGTTCAATTTGGTCACTAGAACTAAATCATCCCATTCCAAGGCAAAAATATGGGACTTCATAGGAGCTGTCTTTAATAAGATGGCCAACAGAGTTAAGCTAGCCCTGGCAGAAGAAATACAGGTGAAGGGGTACAGGTAAAGTGGGCAAGCATTAAGGATGTAATACTTGAAGCAACATCCCATTGTGTTAGGGAGAAAAGCAAGAGCAAAAGAATAAGGAAACCACTTAGGTTCTCAAAAACAGTAGCAGAAAAGGTCAGAGCCAAAAGGCTGACCTTCAGGAAATATAAGAGAACTCAGCGGGATGATGATAGGGAGGCATACCAAACTTCCCTAAAGGAAGCAGGGAAGGCAGAAAGGCAGACAAAGGCCCAAACCGAGGACACACTAGCACAAACAGTAAAGGAAGGAGACAAGACTTTCTATAGATACATTAATGAAAGGAGAAAGTCCAGAGAGGGGGGATTGCTAAGATCAAAGGGGATAAGGGGGAGTGGGTGGAGGAGGACCAAGGGAAAGCATCTATCCTAAATAGATACTTCTGCTCAGTATTAACTGAGGAGAAGGTAGGGCAGGGCCCACAGCTCAGCACCATGGGCACAGGGGGAGGGAGGTGTGCAAAAGTCCCTTCAAATAAGAAAGGGTCCTACAAGAGCTTGCTAAACTCAGGGTGGACAAGGCAATAGGACCTGATGGCATACATCCCAGGGTACCAAAGGAGCTAAGGGTGGAACTAGTAGAGCCATTAGCAGAACTGTTTAGTGAGACTCTGAGCACAGGAGAGGTCCCAGAAGACTGGAGAAGGGCTCATGTGATCCAACTACACAAGAGTGGTAGTAAGGAGGAGGCAGGGAACTACAGACCAGTCAGTCTTACCTCAGTAGAGGGCAAGATTACGGAGGCACTCCTTAAGGAAAGGATAGTGCAGCGCCTAGAATCCATAGGAGCACAGGATCCAAGACCACATGGGTTTACAACAGGAAGGTCCTGTCAAACTAATCTCATAGATTTCTTTGACTGGGTAACCAGAGTGGTGGACCAAGGGAGTGCAGTTGATGTCACCTACCTTGACTTCAGCAAAGCTTTCAATACAGTTCCACATGGAAGATTGATTAATAAGCTGGGTAGGCTCTGGGTGGGTCAGATATTGGTCAACTGGGTGGAAAACTGGTTGGCAGGCAGAAAACAGAGAGTGGTGGTAAACGGTACTCAGTCAGAAGAAATACAAGTCACAAGTGGGGTACCTCAGGGATCAGTCCTGGGGCCAGTCATCTTCAATATCTTCATCAGTGACATTGCAGATGGACTAGAGGGTAAGGTTTGTCTGTTTGCAGATGACACCAAGATCTGCAACAAAGTAGATGATCCAGATGGGGTGGGCAGAATGTGAGGAGATCTGGATAAACTCGCAAAATGGTTGGAAGAGGGGCAACTGGGTTTTAACGCAAAGAAGTGCAAGATCATGCACATAGGGAAGAGAAACACTGAAGCCACCTATAGGCTGGGAGGGGAGTTGCTGGCAATCAAAAGGGAAGAAAGAGACTTAGGCATCATCATCACAGATGATCTGAAATCATCCAAGCACACCACTAAAGCTATAGGTAAGGCTACAGGGATGTTGGGGTGTATTAGCAGGGGTATCACAAGTCATAAGAGGGAGGTAATAATCCTTCTTTACAAGGCACTGGTTAGGCCCCATCTCAAGTACTACGTCCAGTACTGGAGGCCGCACCTGCACAAGGACATTAACAAAATGGAGGCAGTCCAAAGAAGGGCAACCAAAATGGTGCAGGGACTGCATCAGAAAACATATGAGGACAGATTAACAGAGCTCAATATGTATACCCTAGAGTAAAGAAGAGAGAGAGGTGATGTGATCAAAACATTCAAACATCTTAAGGGCATTAACAAGGTGAAAGAGTCTAACATGTTTCAATATAAGAAAAACAGTAGGACAAGAGGACAATGCATGAGATTAGAGGGAGGCCAATTAAGGGGTAATGTGAGGAAGTTCTTTTTCCCAGAAAGGGTGGTGGATGCATGGAATGGCCTACCTCAGGAAGTGGTGAATATAGCAATACAGTGCAGGGCTTCAAACAGGCATTGGATAGGAATAAGGGAACAATACAGATCAGTATGAATAGATAGGCCATTGACAGAGTAAAGATCTTCAGCACATTCATAAGGTGGAAAAAATGGGCAGACTGGATGGGCCTTGTGGTCCTTATCTGCCATCAACTTCTATGTTTCTATAAAGAGGGGTAACACAAAAGTTTTCAATATCGCCACCTTTTTCTTCTTTGTTTGAAGCCAGTGTTTCCACAACTAAATTTTCCCATCACACATAGTTACCTTTTCTCCCAATTCATATGGCACACATCTCCTACCCCAAAAGTCATTCCCAATATCTGTAGAGTGGGGGAGGTAACGGGAATTCCCCTGATGGTAGTGACCAGAGAGGCAAGGGCTCCTACCGTTAAACCTTGACATTTTTGCAAGTTAAGTTTCAAGCCCAAGACAGCAGAAAATGACTGGAAAAGGTTCAGAGCCAAACTTCCCAAGTGCTCATCTTGGACAAAAGGAGTGATGTCATCAGCATAAGCTGCCACCTTCAGCCCTTGGTCTCCACTCCCACTGGAAATGCCCCAAATCTGACCATATAACTGAAACTTCCTAAGGATAGGGTCAATGCAAAAAGGTATACAGTAGTGGGTTGAGGGGGAATCCCTGTCACACCCCTTGATGTAGAGGGACATGCAGCCCAACATGTCCATTAATGAGGGGCATGACGGATGCCAAAGCATATATGGAATGAAGCCAATGACAATACTGCCTGGGAACCCCATATCGGAAAGTACCTCTAACAAATATGAATGGGAGACCCTGTCAAAGACATTTTCCTGGTCAAATGACAGGATGTAACCTGACATGTCCCCCAATCCACCCAAACCCAATACCTCCTGCATTAGGATGACATTATCTGCTATATGTCAATCCCCAGAATAGCACATGCTGGTACATAAGTGGAGAGGAGAGCCAGTCTTTGCATCAGTATAATCATAAGGAGCTTTAAGTCCATGTTAAGGAGACACAAAGGTCTCCAGTTTGGCCAATCAGTATCCAAATTCTTGTTAAAAAGAAAGATTTGTGTAGCTTTTGTCAATACCATCATCGGGTGGCCTCCCGTCAAGATGTCATTTAAGATGACTGACAAGATGACAACCAGGGTGTCCTGAAAATATCTATAAAACTCAGACATAAGACTATCCCAGCCAGGCACCGTGTTAAGGTGCAATTTGGAGATTGCTGTGGGGGTGACCGGCCTAGCCAATCCCACTTTGATGTGCTCCAGTACCCAAGGGACAGTTAAAGAGGAAAGAAAGGTGGGCAGGGATCCAAAAGTGGCTGGTGTGCCAAACGTGGTGTGCCAAATAGTCTGAACCTGTGCCATGATACCAAGAGTATCTAAAGTGCTCACACCAGTGGATGAGACAAATCTTGAGATGCAGTATGTCTGCGTTGCACCCTGGCTTTGCAACTCTCAAACAGATCACCTGTGCAATGGGACCCTTGTGTCCCTGCCTGGTGTTCCATACTGAGGTATTTGCTGTGATCATCCTGACGTCTATGTATCCATACTTTGAGATTCGCGATCACAGTACCACAATCATCCTGTCCCAGATTGGACTGGGAAATTGCCTTAGTCAGCTGCATGTGGAGGGTGAAGTACTCCACATACTCATGCTTTCATCTGCAGCTAGAGAAGCCCTTCAACTGCAGTCAAAGATTGTGCTTCGTAGAGTCCCACTAGTCTCTGATCTCATCCGTCATGCATGTCAGGGATTGGTGGGCACAAAGGAGGTCAAGAACCCGACCTTGCACGTGTGCATCTGAGAATAGGGAATTACTCATTCTCCATAAACCCCAGCCTGTCCGGAGGATGTGACAGGCACTGAAAACACCCCCTAGGAGCATATGATCTGAAGTTTCAATTGGTGTGAGAGTCAGGTGATGGGGGTGTAACTGGGTCGGAGACAAATAAATAATCTATCCTGGTTGCTAAAGAGTTCCTGTGCTATGTCGTGCCACCCATTGTAGCCTGAGTCTGGTACGCATCTATTAAGGATGCATCCTTTAGCCCAGGCATTCTTATCGCAATTGGTCTTCACAGACGCTCGACCCTTATCCAAGCTGCAATTAAAATCACCCCCAAAAGACAACAGGGTGGGAGGTATGTAAGTACGGCTGGATGGAATAAAAAGGTCTACCTAGAATTTCTTAGTCTGAGGGGCATAGACATTTATACGGTGGATGGTGACCCCATGGTAGAGGATATCTAACATGAGGGCCCTACCTGGTTCGATGTCTATCAATTGTTGCACTGTGCACGTACATCCCCATAATACAGTTCCTACCCCATCACATTTGTCCTCCCCTATGGACCAGCAGAATGGTTCCCAACACCATTGTTTACCTGCAGAAGAAATATCCTGTGTACAAGCTAAACATGCCTCTTGCAAAAATATAACATCCAATGTCAAGTCCTTCAAGAGCAGAAAGAGCAAGGATTGGTGAGTGACATTCTTGACACTGTTGGAGTTAATGGGTTGCCGGGTAGAAAGGATTATCCATCATAAGAAAGAAAGGGGAAAAAAACAGGACCAAAGACAAGCCCCAAATTAGGGTTTAGCATGACCACTTCTAGTGTTCATACACAGTTTTTTCCTAGTCTTCGTAGTAGGGGTTTGTGAAGGAAGGTCTGGCTCTTCCTCCATGTCCGCAGATGGCCACTGATGGGCATGAGGAAACATGTGAATCAACGCCGGCATCCATGTCCATGAGTTGGGGTACTAGGGTATCAAAAAACTAAGAACAGCAGCAAACAGATATATACCAAGTAGTATAAAATATAATAGCAACAAAAAGGTGTAAAAGGATGATTCAATACAAAAATTAAGAAACTAATAAGAAAGAAAAATACAATGTATTTTCAAAATCTAATGATTCTGAGGATAGGATAATATATAAGGCCTTAGTAAAAGAAGTAAAAATAACTATAAAGAAAGCTAAAGCCAACTATGAATTAGCACTTGCCTCCAAAACCAAGGATAATTATATAATGTTCTATACTTACAGTATATTAATAGTAACAAGAAATCCACACACATAATCGGCCCATATGCCAATTCTGAGGGGGCTAAAACTGATGACAAAGAAAGAGCAGACATCCAGAATGAATATTTCTGTTCAGTATTCAACAAACAAAACATCAAGACAGATACTCCCACAGCCATTTTAAGACCTATGCCAGGCAAAATAAAAATTGAAATGGAAGATGTGTTGAAAAGGTTACAAAAGCTTAATATAAACAAATCCCCCAGACCCAATAATACACATTCTAGAATTCTGGAAGAACTTTGAGAAAGCTTAGCAACTCCACTAACATACATTTTTCAGATAGCTATTGACTCGGGTGAAGTGGCACAAGGGTGGAGGGATGCCGTGGTTGTACTAATATTGAAAAAAGGCCCACGGACCAACCCTGGAAATTTTCGACCAGTTAGTCTGACATCTACGATATGTAAAATCTTGGAGGGTATAATAAAAGATGTTATACTATTACATCTTGAGGCAACTAACTCACTAGATCCAACTCAACACGGATTTATGAAATCCCGCTCATGCCAGACAAATATGCTAGTATTTTATAAACAAGTTAGTAAAGCTCTGGATGACGGTAATGCAATGGATGTAGCTTTCTTAGACTTTTCAAAAGCATTTGATAAGTTGCTCCATAAGGAAATTATGTTTACCATTGAACAGAGTTTGACACCAATTTGATTAGTTGGATTACCTCATAGTTGGGAGGGAGGAGACAGAGAGTGACTGTTAATGGAACCCTGTTAGAATGAGCAAATGTGACAAGTGGGGTCCTGTATGGATCTGTTTTAGGTCCCTGCAACTTATATATATATATATATATATATATATATATCTTCTTTGCGATACGAACATAGAAATATTTGGCTAACCAAGTTCGCAGACAACTGCAGAGTATGGCAATAGTTAACACCAAGGAGGAAGGTAACATCATGCAGGATGCCCTACATGATATAGTGAACTGGACTAAGAAGTATAAATTAGAATTAAATGTGAATAAATGCACAATTATGCACATGGGAAAGCAAAATCCAAATATAGCTTATAAGATTATGGACAAAGTACTACCTACTATTACAGAGGAACGAGATATTTGGATAACAATATCCTCAGACTTACAATTTGCTTCACACTGTGTTAATGTTCCCAAAAAAGCAAACCAAAGCCTCAATTGTATTTTACACTACATAAAAAGCAGGGACAAGAAGTTTATCATCCCCCTGTGCCAGGCGCTGATAAGGCCGCAACGGGAGTATGGAGTGCAGGTGTAGTCACCATACAAGAAGGGAGATATTTTAAAGTTGGAGAGGATCCAGAGAAGAGCTACAAAGGTAATTGCAGGGAATAAAGATGCACTGTATCATGAAAGATTGAGAGGACTTGACATGTTCACGTTACAATATAGGAGAGTGAGGGGGACATGTGTATGCTATATAGGGCATTACATGATAATGTTCTATGGACAGAATATGGCCTGAAAATAAAAGAATGTGCATATAAAACTAGGGGGCACAATCTTCAGTTAGTAGCAGCTAAGTGGAATTTATTGAAAAGGAAACAGTGGTTTAGCTAAAGAGTGGCAACCACTTGGAACAGTCTACCTAGTGATATGGTATCAAGCACCTCAATGGAACTATTCAAAACAATACTAGACAGCTTTTTTGTAAATAAATATGATATGGTATAACTGACAAGCAACTAAAGGACAAAAGTCTATTCTGCTTGGAAATCCTATGAAACCTATGAAATTTGTTCTCCAAGAGAAGAGGGACCCTCAGTAGAAACTATGGGCTGCTTCTTCCCCTGCTTGTGCGAGCAGAAAGATGGTTTCTGGCTTACCACTGACAGTTCCGGGGGTGGCATGGCAGGTGCAAGCATCAGATTTATGGACACGGGGTTGACATGGAGACAGCTGGCTAGGTCTCATGAGTTTTGTCCAAAGTCTCGTCCAAAGGCTTAGGGCTCAAGGGGGGCAGAGGGGTCACTAGCATGGAAGGGAGGACCCCAAGAGGAGGTTTTGTAGCAGGATGTACAGGTGCCTCAGGTTCCTCTTGATGAGCCAGCACAGCCGCCAAATCCTTTCGCTGTCACTGTTGTTGTAGCTGCTATCTTTTTTCCAGTAAGGCATCTTGTGTAAAGTCATCATCTTGGTTGTATGTCACCCACTTACAGCTGTGGTAGGAATATCAATTCTTCACATAGGTTACAGCATAGGGCATTGGTGCAGTGGGCGCTGACATGCCCCAAACCAAACAGAGATTACACCTCAGGGTATCACAAGCATTGCTAAGGTGGGAGTCAGACCCACAACAGAAACAGGTTTTCAGCTGGCCCGGATAGAAGCACTGGGCTCAGTCACAGCCCAGGAAGAAAACACTGGGAATGTGCTGCAGCCCTGAAGCTGAGTGTCGTAGATTGATTTTAAATTTCCAGTGGCATGTCTAGAAGCTTTCTGAATCCAAAATGGGCTTGGGGTCCAGAAGAATGTCACAACACTGATTCAACCAGCAGTGGATTTCCTGAACCCTGACTCATTCATTCTTAAGCAGGATCATCAGAGTACGTACCACAGGCTTTGTCAGTGGAATAGCCTGAAAAGGCAATCACAAAGGGGAGGTTTTCAAGGTATTGTACATAAACCAGAATCTGTCCAGGAAGACTGGGGTTTTAAAGCTTAGGTCAAAATAACCATCATTGGGGGAATGCAAAAGAGCATGCAGTTCATTAGGGGTCACCGAAAGAGAGTCTTTTAGAAGAAAACATCCCATGTAGGCCCTATCATGGGGCTCTTCCAGGCCACCTCTGTAAACGAGACGTACCACGTTCTGCCATTGTGCAGGGGCCAGTGCATTTGGGAATGTATCTTGTTGCCAAAAATGTTCCTACCATTGGGCAGGGGTCTGGGTGGTTTTATCATCCATCATCTGGGTGGGTCAGAGAGCTCAGCCCTGTCAGCCCAGGAAAGGAATGATGGGTTTGACTGGCCCAAAGTATGCAAAGCCTGTGAAGAAGATGTCATGGGCACTATAAGCTGGGGCTTCTGCTGCAGTCACTGGAGGGGTCCGTGCTGTTCAAACCAGAAAGTCAGCAGACCATGAGAGCACTATCTCAGACTGAAGAACTGAAGGGATAATACTGTGCTATGTGGAAAATGCCTATGGCAGGACTGGAACAGGAGGGAGCCCATGGGTTGGATCAGGGCTAGAGATGGGTAAATCAAGGAGAACAGCAGCCTCTGTCTCCTTCTGCAAATCAGTTGGGGTGGTCTGGAGAAAAGATGGGGGATGGAAGGATCCATTGGCCCATTAGAGTGCCATTGGCCTATCGTATCACATGACCAGCTCACCTCATGCAGCGCCCGAACTGGAGACCATCCAGCTGGGGGATAATCCTCTCTCAGAGTCATCCTGTCCCTTGTCCCTCTCATGTCTGGAGTCTGTGGATGTAGCTGAGTGACTGTTGAGGCATTTCCCATACTGGAAGAAACCATAGCAGTTGGACACACAGGGCTTCCCATAGCTGGCTGACCCATGGTGGAGCAAAGCTTTTCGGTAGTCACGGGTGGAGTAAAGTTGGCTGAGACAAGCAGCCCTGCATTGCTAGAGGAAATCTGGAGTACCTGAGGACAGGCAGATCCGAGGCTGGTCATTGGGGGAAACACTGACTGGGGTGGCAGCAAGTCGTGGTCGTGGTTGACCGACTGGGAAGAAGTGTGACAACTGGACACCTCCAAGGGGAGAACTGAGTCTGGAGCAAATAGCAAAAGTGAGGGGTCGGTTGGCACCAGCTGAGAAGAGTCTCTCACAGCAAAAAACCTTTGTTTTTCTCATAGGCAAGAAACCTCCTCCTCTGCCATAAGATCCAACAGGTATGCTTTTTTAAATTTTAAGGCGTATTGTAGACACTGATCCACCTCCTGATACACATCCAAGAAAACGGTAGTACAAGTAGCATCCACAGAAAAAGCAGCAGTGTGCAGTCGCAAAGCCTCAGTACATCCATAATCTTCAGTCCCTTGTTGCAGACTAGAGGGAACTGGAGCCCGCGTTCCCTCTCCTGACACAGTCACCTTCTCTGCAGACTGTGGGTCCACCATTGTGGCAATCTGACTGTAGTGCCTCCTACCAAAATTCACTAAAAAATACCATCAACAGCTTAATCTGGTTCAGTTTCAGTTGATAACCATCTGTACCCCGCGTCACCCCTGAAAAAAGGAATTCTAGTCTCAGTGGGCCTATCCGGTCAACAAAATTCAATAAATAAATAAATAAAGGTACCTCTTGAATGTAAATACTAAATACCCCTGAAGAAACCATGGAGCATGATGATATATAGGGGTGTTTGGTCAGTGGTTCACAGCTTGCACCAGTAAATGCATTTAGCCTCCTGTATCTGGTGTGTGCACCATTTTTTTCATAGGTTTCATAGGTAGTATCAGAGCTAGCAGACATTAATCCATATTGCTCACCACAGATTTTGTTTTTGATTTTCTGCTATCCATGGTATGGTTGCACTTTTAGAGGCCTCAGAGTGCAGACACCTGCTTCCGACAAATACTATATTCAGACTATGGATGTCTTAGGATGTCCTGCTGTACCACGTGTTTCTGATGATAAACAGCACAGCACTGTCACAAGGTGCTTAATGTTTTCGTAGCGGGCGTGGCAGGGAAATAGAAACTTTTAAAAACTTCCAAATCCTGTATGTTAGTTCAGGAATTAAAGAAAACAAAAAAGTATAATAGGCATATTGATGTTTTTGCCAGAAAAAAAGAAACATTATTGGTGAAAAAAACTATATGGTGACTAACAATGCTGCTGCTTTAAGTTGCCACACCAACAAGAAGCTGCCCTGCTGCAACACTGAGTAAGTGATACGCAAAGGAAAGTGTGTGCTTATGCTGTAATATGAGGTTGCAGTGAATGGATACTTGATCATACAGCATACTACTGTACAGTACTTTTTGACAAAGTCACTGATTTATGGTTCGGGAGGCAGTATAGCACAGTGGTTTAAGGCTCTGAGCTTCAAACCTGGAGACCTGGGTTTGAATCCCACAGCCCCTCACTTTCATAGTATGTGACCCTGAGCAAGTCACTTAACTTCCTTGTGCTCCCAGGTCGCACCTGGAAGCAAACTTCGGCTTAGTGTGCCTCTCCTGGTTAAACAATTTATCTTTCCCTATGGTGTCTAAAGTAATAAAATGTCATTTTTGAGCACTTGAAGTTCCAGGATCCCCCTGGTGATTGCTAAACTTCAGGAATACCTGATCCTTTCTCATCTATCCCCTTTCCTTGATGACTCCTCTTTCTTCAGCGCCGTCCAGTCTGGTTTCAGGAAATCCCACTCCAACACCACTTCCCTCCTTAGGCTCACTCACTCCATCCTTTCTGACATTCACTGGAGGATGGCCTGTTCATCATCTTTGTCAACCTTGCCAAAGCCTTCAGCACTGTTGCCTACCCCATCCTCCTGGGTGAGATAAGAGTGGCTGGGCTCTCCTCTTCCTCTCATGAGTGATTTTGCACAACCCTTGAGGGTAGAACCCAAGTTGATGTCATTTCCTATCCTCTTCCTACCTACACTGGCATCCTCCAAGAATTTGTCCTTGGCCCCATCCTATTCTCCATTTTCCCAAACAACCTTTGCCTCACCTGCTCCTCTCCATCCATTTATGTGTATGCAGATGACACAGTTCTCTATGCCTCTGTTTCCTCTACCTCTAAGCTCATGACCCATCTCCAAACTGGCTTTCAACAACATAGATCACTGATTTCAGGCCAACCAGTCTCAATGCCCTTTGGCAGTAGGCAGAAACTTGCCAAGCTTATCCCTTCCCCTCTTTCCAGACACTTTGGTATTGTGACTGAGGATGTCTGCTCCTTTAAATACCTCTGGGTATGGTTGGATTGTCATCTGGACTTCTCTTCTCACCTGGATGCTATCCACAAGAAGCTGCATCCTAAACTTGGGGCACTTTACAGAAGCAAAGCATATTATCCCACTTCATGCTCATACAGAGATTATCGCAAAGACAGCAGACGAGTGGCTTTTCCCAACCAGTTATATAATGCAACAGTGAGCAAGACGCTGATGAAGTACAAAAGGGCAACAGAACCAGTCATGTCAACTTCCATGTAGAGTACTGTTCCACATATCACGCTTAGTGCAGCCAGGTGAAAAATCCTATAATTAACCAAAGGAATAAGGAGAAGTACCTCAAATTTCAAAAGTAACAGATGAATACTATTAAAAATTAAAATAAATTGCAGGCAGTGTACGACCTCTTCAAGAAATACAATTATCAGCTCAGGAAACTGTCTCAGTATGTGACTTAGTGTAAAAATAATTTTCTGAAGGAGAAATAAACTAATAAAAATGTTTGGTATTATTTTATGTTTCAAGTCCACATTCTTCAGTGACAGAAGTGCCCCATTTAGGAGGGCTTGAGGACATTTTATAGACAAAGTCAGAGATGTCCTAGAAATTAAGTATCATTTCAGAGGTACAATATGTATCTGACATCTTTGTACCCGCTACTAACCAACAATAGTGTGACATTTAGACAAGCCATGAGACACAACAGGGCGTTAATTGTGCTAAGATAGCCACCTGCCCAGGCATGTAGTAAGGCCTGACGTCACAGATAGAGGGCCTTATCACCCATGGAAGGGTGTCTATCTCACTAGAATGTCCACCTTGGAGTGCCTTATTGCGCTTATAAAATTGCTGATAGTTAGTGGTTAAAAAAAAAATAAGAACACTGAAAGAAATAAAGAAAGAAAATTACAAAAAATTGCTTTTAGAAGTGAAATAGTTGCCAGCCCAGTGGCGCTGAGGACTGAGGCACTGGTCACCTTACCTCACTCAACACTGGTGACCCATGTTTGGGAACGAGCACGGGTCACCTGGGGTCGGCAGGGATGGAGAAGGAATGAGCATCCGATGGACTGCTCTCCTTCTCCAGGAAGGGGGGGGCTCCAGTTGTTGGCACCGGTCTGCTCCCTAGTGGAGACTGGGGGACACGGCTGCCACACTGACGACAAGGGGAGGAGTTGGGGCAGATGCTTGGAGGGAGCGCGTGCAGATGTGTGCGCACTCCACTCCACAGGCGTCATTGCACGCCTCGATGCCTAGGGTAGTAAAAGAGAAAAAATCCCGACCACAGCAAAATGGTGGAGGGCGCCTCGGTGACTCCGCTCCCAGCCAGCCACGGCACTGGCCCTTGAATCCGGTTCCCAGTGGGGGTTTGGGGAACCCCACTGGCCCCACCAGAGAGGGTAAGCTCTGGGGCCGGGTCGGTGCCAGATGGTGGACATCAAGGGATGGGGCTGGGGGCGCCCTCTGGACGTGAGCCGCGAAAAAAAGCATAGCAAAAAAAAAAAAAAAAAAATAGTTCCTTTGTTAGCCATCATTGTGGGGGGGGGCCTGTGATTTACTTGGTTGTTAAGTCTCTGACAGTTTCCTGTTCCTCACTGCCTGCTCTGAGGTTTGAGAAATGAGTGACAGTCTTTATGTGTGTGTGTAATATATATATATATATATATATATATATATATATATATATATGTAAAGTTTCATTTTTAAACTTATAATTTTTTATTTTTAAACAGTTCTCCCCTTGTTGTGGCTTCTGGTTGTTTTTTTGGTGTCATTGTTGTTTCCCTGTCCTTAATGCCTCCACTGAGGACCAGAAGTGAATGTAACCACTGTTTGTAGTTTTATTATTATTTTTTTCTTTAGTGTTTGATCACTTGGTCTGTTGTTGTGGTTTCCAGCTGTTCAGTGCAGGTGCTTTCTGGACCTCGCTGCCTGTTCTGCAGACTAGGAGTGACAGCTGTTTTGGCTGGCGGTGTCTGAGTTAATCATGTAGATGGGGATTGGGGTTGACATCACAGAGTACTGTACAGAGTTCCAAGTCCAAAAATAATAAGAATGCCATAAAAAGAAGTAGGAACAGTGACCAGACTGAGAAGGTTATTGGGCAGAACCTTAACATTCAGAACTGGCACAAGGATATCTTAGGCAATGGGACAGGCTGGCACTAGTACTTTTTAATGCATGGGCATTATATAAGCAAAAAGATTCACCTATGCTGTGGCAAAAAACATTTTGCCGATGCCGATTACAGCATCAGCAACATGCCACCCAGCATTACAGTACCAGGTACTGTGTTTCCCGAGAGTTACAGCACCAAAGCACCCTCCTGAGACACAGTCGGTTTACCCGGAGGGGGTAAAAACTACGTGGGGGCAAAGGACAACAGGAGTGAGGGGAATCTAAAATCAAGATCGCCCCTTTCACTGTCGCCCTTGTTGTGGCACTGTAATTGCAGCAATGAAAATTTGTCGCCATCCTAACGGTATACCAAGCAATAATACCTGGCAGGGTGGGCAGTACTGGGCTATAGTGGACTGCCCAGGGATGTAATAATTCCTGATGCTGCAGGTGGAGGGCCTTATAGCCCCTGAAAATGTGTTACATATGAAGGTTTTTATGTAATGTTTAAAAAAAATGACTACAAATCAATTTAAAGTTGTCTTGTTGGTAAAGTAGTCCCTCTACTGCTGTACTTGCCAGTAGAGGGCACTGCAGTGTTTCACATATTTTTTACTGTCTATTTATTTATTTAGCTTTTGTTTACCAGGTAAGGGCACTAGACAAAAAGATGCCAATTTTCAGGCACGACCCGGGAAAGTACATTAGCAGGTAGAGCAACAAGTAAACAAGAATGTACAGTCAAAAATATACAGTCAACAAAATACAGTCAAAAATATACAGTCAACAAAAAGTGCAAAAGGTAAAGTATCTAAGCAACAGCAGACAATTTAGGCAGTAATAAGGTACAAACTAACTAAAATACAGACAATAAGGTATAACCAATGAAACATGCAAAAACAAATGGAAACAAAACAATTAGTGGTCATTACAGTAAATAAGGGGATTAGGACTCAGTGAACAATAAACGTGAAACAGCTATCAGTATGGTAGTGCATCAAGAACATGCAAGCAGAAACAGCATCTAGAGGCACCAAGCCAGAAGATGGTGAATAGTTAGCAGTATAACAGAGAAGAACAAGAAGAGGATATGTGGCACTAAAAGATTAGCAAGGAAAATGGGAGAGTGTAGCTATTAGGAGATGTCAGGAACAGGAACATTTGTCAGAAGAGCTAAGGAAGTTGAACAGTTCTCTTCTGAATGCAAGGTGAAACTGGCAGACCCTAATATGAGAGGGTAGGGAGTTCCAGGCTCCAGGGGCAAAGTGAGCAAATGCTTGCTCACCCATTTTGGAAGACCACTTTGGAACAGCCATGAAGGCTTGATCTTTTGAGCGCAAAGGATAGGCAGCGTCAGCAGGAGTGAGTATAGAGGCCAGAGAGGCTGGTTTGGAGGAACTAATGATATCAATTGAGCAGCACAGAATGTAGAAGCGCTGGGGGGGGGGGCACTTTGAGTTAGAATTGAGTGAGCAGTGGTGAGTAACTCAAGAGGCAGACAGGGCAAATCTACACACATTATTATGAGACATTTCATTTAAGGAAGCAACTGGCATTGGCCTGATAGAATGCGGGGATCACATAGCACAGACTACGAAGTAAGTAAAGAAGTTACACACTTTCGTTTAAGAGTTGGGCCTTTACCCTTCCCCCTCCCTCCAACTTCTTCAGCTTTAACCCTCCTCTGCTCTGCTCTGTTTAACTGTTCATACAGTGTTTTTGTTAATTTGTGAGACTACAGTTGGGAACTGAGTCAGACTATAGATGGCATGGCGGCTGAGAGATGCAGCGCGATCGGGCATGGCAGCTGAGGGACATATGTGTGGTGGCTTTGTTAAAGTCAGATAAGGGGATTTTCATTGAAAATAACAAAAATAAAGAAGTTTCACTGGCGTTTGGTTGAGCAGGGGCGGAGCCGGGGTGAGCCAGGGAGAAAGTTACTAGAAAGCTGTTGCAGAAACAATAAGCACATGGTGTGCTAGCGCTACTAATTTAAATAGAAGCAACTGTTTTTTGTTTCTTTTTGTAATGAGGCAGAAAAAAAATCAATAAAAGTGGCACAGTGTGTGTCAGTTAAATATCAAGGTTGCAGTCCAGCCCGGTGGTGCTGAGGGTTGAGGTGCTGGATGCCACACCTCGCTCCATGCCGGCGACCCAGGTTCGGGAATGAGCCAGGGCCGCCGGGGGTCATCAGGGGAGAGAGAGGATTGAGTGTCCATAGGACAGCTCTCATCTCTCGGGGAGGGACCCAGGGATGGCCCAGCACCACAGCGGCCCTCAGTGTAAGCCGGAGGCACTGCTATGCTCAGGGCTCAGGTAGTGGGACACAGAGCCACGGCGGACATCATCAGACATCATTGCACATCCAGGCTCTGGAGGGGGTGTAACAAAGAAAATCCCCACTGGTGGGGATAGGCGATGGCACCACAAACCCCCAAAGCCACACTCCAAGACTGGGCACCTCTACTCGCGTCTCCTCCCCGTCCGCCTGACAAATTGGATTGTAGATAGAGCACCCTGGGAGGGTAGGGTGGCCCTACCTCAGAAGGTACAGAGTCTGGGGGTCTGCCAGGTCAGTACGGGGTGAGGAAGAGTGTGCTTCAGGTAGGAGGTAGAGCTCCAGGGGTAAGTGGCTGCCGGAGAGAGAGTTCCCCACCAGGTGGAGCATAAAAACAGAGTTTGAAATATCAAGGTTGAAGTTGTGGTGTCTAGGAGGAATATGGTGGGGTAGAAGAAGAATGCCCCCTCTCAAAAAGTAACTAAGTAGACAATCTCTGATATACAGAAATCCAACACCACCTATTATGTAGTAGTGCTAATTCTTCCACAAAGGTGAGTATGAGGGAAGACAGTGCCAGGACAGGGCAGCAAAAATACAAAGATCAAGACGGGTGATGCCGACGGCCTAACAGTTTTATTTTACCATGACTACAGGGCACATGCTGGTGCTCTACAAGTTTACATTAGGAAGGACAACAAAATCACTTAAAAACTACAAATGCAATTTGTTTTGCTAATTTGTGAGACCCCAAGGCCAATGGTGTGGCACCATTCAGCTATGGGGAGGCAGTACAGCTTAGTGGTTAGAAGATTCAGATCAGTGTGCCTTTCTTGACCAAATCTTTCATGTAAATAAATAAAAGGTATTGTAGGTGGGTGGGTGGGACAGGCAGTTACCCAGTGGAGACAATATTAAAATATGGCAGCCATTTAATATCAATGTTAGATCATCAGTCTTGAAAACAGGAGTCACATGAGAGATTTTCCCTATTCTGCACAGTGTCACTCATAGTTGATGTACTAAAGAGTGTTGCAAAGGGTGCAGATATATATAAAGCTCTGTTTTAAAGATATTGGTTCCAGATCATTCCAGCCAATTCTTTTGTCAATGTTTCTCATTTGAACTGACTAGCTGCATATACAGTAACTTAATGGATGAGGAACTGGCTGGGAGGGAGAGGGCAAAGAATTGTAATAAATTGGAACACTCGGGAGTAAGGGGGGCAACCAGTGGAGTACCAAATGGGTCAGTCATTGGACCTGTTCTCTTCAACATCTTTATCTGTGACATAGCGGAGAGGATACAGGGTAAAATCAGTCATTCCGCTGATGACACTAAGCTCTGTGGTGGAGTAGATGGTTTCAGTAAAGACAGTTTCCTAATAGTGGGCTGGATTTTTAAAAGGGTTGGATATGAACAAATGAAGAAGCCAGCAGAATAAGGCAATTTGGTCCATCTACTCTGCTCATATTGCAAGGTCCACAGGTAGAGCTGCTGATCCTGCCCCCCATCCTGGATGTGGACACAAATGCATGCCACACTTGTGTCTACATCTCCGGATTGTGTCCGAGTACTGTAGCCCTAATGCTCTTTTCAAAAGATGCATCCTTTCACAATTAGAGACTCGCAGTTTGCAGTAACAAAATATGCAAGTGTCATTTGCATCCTTTATTTGCTGCAAATACATCTTTGGACACACCATTTGGATTCTGTTAGATCATCTAATACATGATCTAATAGTCTGGATGCTTTTCCGGTTTGAAAATAATTACCAGCAGACCTCAGAGCGAGTCTTTAGAAAATCTCCTCAGTGTATTTCCTTTGGAAGGGAGTCAAAAGGATCCATCTGAGATCCACGCACCTTTATTTTGGGCCATCCTAACTGATAGAACTCTACATGTACAATGTGTAGACACATTAGGGTATACAATAGTAGAATATGCATCAACCTATGACACACGACTAATTTTTTCTATGCAGATTGTCAAAAATCATGACTTATTGTCGCATATCGATTCACCTTTTGAAAGTAGCTGCAAGACTGTTCAGATGCAGTTATCAGTTGTGGATGTAGGCATTGTATGCATTTGTGCTTGCAGTCAACATTCTTGAACCCCTCCCATCTCTGAATCATCCTTTAGTACAAGTATGTTTCTTTTTTTTTTGATCCGATCCCCAATACAGATCAGCCTCTGCCTCACATGATGCTCCCCCATGCCCAGGCTTGCTCCCCCCTTGGGAGGGCACCCCTTCCATATGGAATCTAGTGGCAAGCCCTGGTTTCCCTGCAGGGCGGGGCCTCAGAAGCAGGACCCCCCAGCAGAGACACTGGCAGCAGGAATGGCAGCATGCAGGGTGGCATCATACAATAGGAATCAGCTTTTTTTGCAATGCTGCGTTTCCTCTGGAGGTGAGACATGCAATGGCATCCATGGGTTGAGCCTGACGTCTTCCCCACCTCCACATATCTGGGTGCCGGCTGAATCATGGATCCCCCAGCTTCCACCAGGGATCGCTTAAGAGACCAGACACTCCCCCTCTCCCCCCTCCCGGAGAAGGAGATCCATTCTTGGACACTCAATCATTCTTCGCCTGGCTGACCCTCTGACTTCTGGGTCCGCTCACGAACCCAGGATATTGGCGTCACAAGTGAACACCCTGCCACTGTGCTGGCAGGCCGAAGCATGCTTCTATTAATTGAGTTAACCTTTAAATTAAAACATACATTTTTGACTTTGATAAAGGGTCTAGCCAAGATCTGAAATGCAGCGAGCATGATTCTGTGTCTGTTTTTGCACCTGGGATGAAATAAAATGATGGATTTCTAGCTGGAAGTCTACCGAACCATTTTTGAGTGGCATCCTTAGCCAAACAGGTGGTGAGTGACGAATCTTTCTGATGCTCAGTTTGTAAAGCTTATTTAATGCACCACCAACCTACTGCAACTTTTCTCAGTTGCATTAAAACCTTACTGAAGTGCATTTTTTTGTAATCCAGTTGACTTTCATGCTGCATTACAGTTGTTCTGCTGTGACAGGGAAAATTAAGTTTGCAGTTGCAATGACTCCTTTCCCACTGTGTATTCATTGTTTGTGGCAATAAAGTTGCATGTGCACTTGGAACAGTTTCCTACAACTATCCAGTATGTGCCAGACACTTTGCACAGCCTATGCCTAGGGATAATGGAACTAGAGAGGTGATACGTGGTAGTAAAACTGTGCTATTCTGAAGCTGCGTGACTAGGATGAAACACACTTTACAATGGATCACTGCGTTAACTTTTATGCTGGAGGAAAACAACCAGAACAAATATTATGGCATTACGGCAGTGGTGTTGAAATATGTTACATGTTAAAAACAATGGCATTTAGCACTGGAAATCAAGATTCAATTCCATTAATCTATGCCCTGAGCAATCAATTTCTTGGCTTCAGCTATGCGTCTGTACCACAGAAAGATGCAATACATCTCCTTTACTCATCAGGAGCATTGTGAAATTTCTGGTTTAACTTCCCAATAAATTTAGTCTCTTAAATAGTTTATTGAAAGGCCATAGTAAATTCCTCACAGTACTTTATTTCAGTTTACAAAACACAGCTAGTCTATGAACAATTATTGTATGGCTAGAATATAAGTTTTTCTGTCTGTGTATTTTTTGAGTTAACTAGCAAGTGCTGATATAAAAACAGTTTCAATTATAGTGATAGCAAAAGAAAAGGTATGCCCTAGTGAATCTAGTTACAGAATATTAGGATATTTTGTAAATCTCCATTCATTTTAATGGGATTTCCTGTGATATATCTGGATACGCAGTATTTAAAGATTTCTTTGGACGTATCCACTGTAGAAACTGGAGTATTCCCATTAAAGCAATGCACGTAATTGTTTAATTACTAGTACTACTGAAATTCTATTGCACCCCATACTGAAGCAAAACATGATGGGCCCCATGCATAGCTGCAGTGGTCGGCAGCACAAACTAGGGTGCATTCTACGGCCACATAATGTCATGATCTGCTTGAACTACACACAAAATGAGGTGCTTGTCTTTGTGGGTTCTGCCCTGCAACAGCATTTCAATGCAAATAACTAATCCTGATATAAAAGAGCTCAAACAGGGTTTGCACTTGCTAACATGCTAACTAGGAGTAGCAACCAGGTACATGCCGCTCTGTAATGCTGCCAGCCAGCAGTGAATGGGCATCCAGGCCCCAAGGCTTCCACTTTTCATGACCGCATACCTTAATGGCCCTCAGTTTTGAGCCTCCTATAGGTCCTGCTCTCCTGGTTGCAGCACTGTGACTGCCCCGCTCCTGAATTGGTACCAACCTGTAACAGGTTTACATGCAGGGGGAGTCAGCAGGTTGCAAGAGGCTGCAGCCAGGCCTGCAAGGGCTACCATGTAATTTGAATGTCGGCATGGGTCATTTGCATGATTGCTCCAATTCTGCCTCCTGCATGAGCAGAATGCAATCACAAGTGGCTGGCCTGCTGTCACAGAGGTAGCGCTACTGCTTGCGGTGCTGACGACCCATGTTAGGGAACGAGTAGGGCGTGTCTGACAGTCAACCAGGGAGTGGTAGGATAAGCATCCCAAGGACAGCACTCTGAGGGGGAGGGTTGTGGCTTCCTGGCAAGCCAGTGACACCCAGTGGAGGCAGGGTGCTTGACAGCCTGGGCCACTCTCCAGTGTGGAGGTGCTGGCAGATGTCTGTAGGTTAAGTGCAGGAGCGTGCCCAGCCCATGCTGACAACATTGCACGTCTGCACCTCTGGGGACCTTTTTTTTTTTTTCAACTTTGTTTCCCTCCAGTCACCAGCCCCACTGGGATCTCTCTCAGACATGGCCCTGGGTCATCAGTCGTTCTCCCACCTGGCCCAAAACTCTCTCAACTCAGGTGGGCCCTCCCTCCGACACTCCAACTACCCCCTCAGCCTGCCTTCCCCCCCTGCTTTCACTCCCCCCAGAGGTGGGGCCACCACATCGACTTTGGTGCCCTTTCTCAGAATCCAGACTGCAGGCTTGAGTGGGAGAGGAGTCAGAGGCCCGAGTCAGCAGGGTCTGGCATTGGGCATAGGGGCTGACTTACAAGGCCCATTGTCATCCTCCTGGGGGCTGGGTGTTTTCCTAGTTTCCTTGCTGGTCCCCATGAGGTACGCGCATGCAATGGTGCCCAGCATGCAATGGGTGCTCTCCCGAATCCGCCCACAGGATGTCTGCTGCGCCTCACCCTGATCAATGTGCCTCCCTGGTCGCGATGCTCCCAGTCTCCACTGGGAGCCGATGGAACTGCGGCGTCCATAGCCCACCCTCCCTAGGAGAGCAGAGCAATAATCTGGATGCTCGATCCTCTCCTGCCCAAGCCGACCCAGGCATCCTGTGTCCACTCCCGAACACAGGTCACCAACATGCTGTGAGGTAAGGTGAATGCCTTAGCCCTCAGCGCCACCAAGCCAGCTGCCTCTGGGGACCTTAACAGGAAAGATCCTCTGGGTCGGCAGAAGTGTGATGTGCCCAGACCTCTGCCTGAATGAAACCCCAGGCACATGTCTTGGCTGGGGCCTCTGGCTGATCTCAGCATATTCCCTCAGGGAGCCCTGCCGCAGGGGGAAAGCTGCGGGCCTCCCCAGTCTGAGCTACCTGAGGGGGATGCCAGGTGAGAAATTCGGGTGCTGAGAAGTGGTAAATCCCTGCCCATCTTAGAGAGACTAAAGAGAATTAAAAAAAAAAAAATGCAACACAAGGGAAGGTGCTGCAACTCCTGTTAAGCACAACTTGATAGGATCTCAAAGTTGCCGGTGGCGCTAAGTGGTCACAGTAATGACTCACTGCCACAATCGGCAACTGTAAATGGAGCCCAAGTGGCATTTGCTTCTCCTAAAGAAGGCAAGACTCTGCTAGGTAACAGCAACACAGGCAGACAAAGCAGGTATAACCTGTTTGTGAATTTGCAAAAAAAACAAACATCTGTCATCGAAGAGACTACAAAAAACACAAGATATACAGATGTATTACAACATGAACTGGTTTATTTATTTGGCTACTGGGGAAGTGAGCAGGACCAACACTTTGCCTGTTCACAGGCATGCCCAAGGTGATATGGCATAGTTGGTTACAGACAAGGTTATGGCCTGGGCTGGCCTTAATGAACATTTCTAACCGTCCTCTCATTTGTAATTATCATTTCTCCCGTGAACGCCTGTGATGCCATTTGTTGATGCCTTTTTGACATTTGTCATTTCATCTTGCACATGACTGTAGCCTCGCTGCTTTTTATCCCATTGCTCTTACAGATTTTTCATTACTGATGCTTTCAACAATTGTACTCTTTTTATCATACTAACAGCATTAGTTATTAAAGATCACATTTTTGTACTTTTGTTTTTTTTATCCTTCCACCCTAGTCTCCTTTCCTCCATGCTTCTTTCCCTCTCTCCTCCTTTTTCCCCTTTTCCTGCTCACCCCCTTCTTGTTTCCTCCTTTGTATGTCCCAGCATATCAAATACTTTTATCTATACTGCATTATTTTTTCATCATAAACTCATCTGTTTTTACTAACTTCATTTTATATGTATATATCCATATGCCAGGTTTATATGATTATTCTGCAAGTGTATTTATTAGTTGCACATATACCCCTAAGCACCTTAATGTTGCACTGTCACTTTAAATCTTCGGCTTTTTAAAGCGCATATCGCATTATTTATTTATTTATTTATTTAAAAGTTTTACCAGGAGGGCATGCTGAGCAGAGTACTACTCGATTCCAGTTGTGTTCTGGGGGGAGGGTAAGGGGGGGGCACAAGCATAATAATAATACAAAGCGCAAAGTACAAACAGGTAAACATACAAACAGATCAGTGCAGTACAGAACAGTATATATAGCTTGTGAATCAGGACCATTACAATATAATTTGCCCCAGTGACACCTAGCATCTAGCAGCCAGTGTGGGAAGGGGGCACTGCCTACAGCGAGAACTGGCTTAGTTACAAGTACAGTTAGAAGAAAAAATGGGCTTTGAGTAGTGTGTTTAGGTGATGTGAGGAGGGGGCATATCGAATGGTCACTGGAAGGGAGTTCCAAAGTTTTGGAAACCAATATTTAAAGGCTGTTTGGCCTGCGGCAGAGGACATGAGTGGAACAGACAGTTGGCGGGAGTCATGATATCCAAGTGTGTAGGCTGGGAGGGGGGTAGAAGCAGACAGTTCTGCTGCTAGGCTTGGGGGCAGGGACTGGTCCCAGAACTTGGAGGCCATCTTGGCGCAGTATGAGTGTCTCTGGTCTTGGAGAGATGGAAGGCCAAGCAACTGGTAGAGGTCACAGTGATGGGTGGTGGGTGGACATTCTAGGGTGAAACGACAGAAAAAGTGGAATAGAGGATCCAGTCTGGCGAGGGTGAACTTGGGAGCAGCACTGTAGACTATGTCACTGTAGTCAAAAATAGGGAGAATCATTTTCTGCACAATCGCCCTGCGAGCTGGCAGTGTGATACAGTCATGGATATGATATAGAGCACCCAGTCTGGGGTGAAATTTTTCGTGAATGGTACCAATATGTGCAGTAAAGTCAAGGTGTTGGTCAAGTCAGATCCCCAAGGTATCTAAAGGAGGTGCAAACCTACATGTGGTTCCCGTCCAGGGTGTGGAAAGTAGGTGGGGAGCCTAGAGAGTCTCTGCCTGGTACTGAAGGTGAAGGAGACTGTCTTCTTGGCATTAAGAAATAGTTGGTTTGAGCGGAACCAGAGCTGAACCTTCGTGAAGTCCTGATGGAGTCTGGTCTCCACTTCTGTTGTGGTAGGGCCAAATGTATATAGAACTGTGTCGTCTACATACATGTGGATGGATGTGTGTGGGCAGGCAGATGGTAGGTCATTAAGGAAGATGACGAACAAGAGCAGGCCAAGGACTGAGCCTTGGCGTACACCAGTGAGGACTTAGAGGGGGGCGGAGGTAGCATTTCCAATTTTGATGGATTGGGACCTGCCTACAAGGTAGGAGTGGAACCAGCTGGTGACCTCACTGGATAGCCCAGCTTGAGCGAGCTTGGTCAGGAGAAGGCGGGTGTGAGAAAATGTCGAATGCCTTAGCCAAATCTATAAAAATGGCAGAGGTGATGAGACCTGAGTCCATGCCGGCAAGGACTGAATTTGTAAGCCTCAAGAGGGAAGCTGTGGTGGAGTGTGACTTCCTAAAATCAGACTGGCAAGGTGAGGAAAAATGAGCAGGAGTCAAGGAAGGAGGAGACCTGATAGAGAACAAGATATTCCTGGAGTTTAGCAAGAATGGGGAGGATGGAGTTTGGGCAATAGTTGTCATGGGAGGAGGGGTCACCGCTATTGGGATGACGGTGGCATGCTTCCAGTTTGATGGGATGGAAGTCAGCATGAAGAAGAGGTTTAGAAAAGAGACCAGTGGAATGGCAATGACAGAGGCCGACAGGTAGAGCATTTTGGCATCAAGTCTGGAGGGTAATTTTCCCTTGTAGGGATTTGGGGCGAGGAGGGCTTTGAGCATTTCCAGTGGTGTAACCTCTCTGAAGCAGAAAGTCACATTTGCAGTAGGGGCTTGGAGATGGGGAGGAGAGGGGGTAGTGGTTGACAGAGGAGGAGGAAGGGTGGCCAAGAGAGCTGAGGTGCATTTAGTAAAGACTTCTTCACTAAATACACTTCTTTAGCCTTGAGAAAGTGTGTGTTCTCATGTGAAAACATTTGGTCACTGATCATTGAGGGAGGATGCTCTCTGCCTTTGTATCTCACTGTTGGTTTTATTTTTGTATTATGAAAATAAAGTTTTTCGACCTCTTTATCAGCTTGTGGTGGATTCTTTTTGATTACGTGGATGGAGACCAGGTTGCCAAAGTTTCTTGCTCTGTAAGTACACTGTGTACCTCTCACTTTGGCACTGGGTAGGCCTATTGTGTTTTGCAGCTGCCTTTCTTGTCTGTTTTTTAAACAAAGTTACAGGCATGTAACAGATATTAAAAGATTGATTGGCAGAAGAGCAGTGCAAAGTTTTTGAACTCAACTTCTGCCAGAAGTCCATGGAATTTCAGAAAGGCCACCAAATTCTGGACAATTCTATCAGAAGTTAGACATTGGGCAAAGTATAATCTTGAACCTGATTGGCTAAAAATTCCAATCAGCCATTCTGGTATGAGACAACAGAGCCCAGAAAATAACTACTCCCAGTCTCCGTTGCCTCACTTTGTTCTAACAGTACTGGGCCAGTAGAATGTTGCAAAAGGCAAATACCACCATGTTTTCTTTCCTGCTTAGGAAATGTGAGAGCCCTCTCCTGCCCACAACATACTTATACCGTCACAAGAACAAGTTCAGGCAGTTGCTACATCTGAGTTGGAAAGTAAAAAAAAAGTTATAATACAAGCTGCCTTTCTTTTTTCTTTAAGCGATACCACACAGTATGAAAAGCGCCTTCACATGAAGCAGTCACACTGCTTACCACGGCAGCCCTGCCCATTGGAGCTGTTCCGCCGTAATACCATAGCCAACAGTATTCTTCTTCTTGGTTGTTACTGTATTTTGTTTCCCACTGGACCACATTTTTAAAAAAATCATGCGCTCCACACGGTGCATTACACATTTCCCGTCAAACAGCGCCCCCCACTCTACTTCACTCTAGAACCTTTTCCTAAAACTGCAGAATAATATTGTGTATATTCACTGGAAACATGGGTGGCTCCAAAGAATAGGAAGAGGGCAGATGTAGTCCTGCTTCATAAAAGTGGCAGCAGGGAAGAGGCTTGCATCTATAGGTCTATCAGTCTTATGTCAGTGGCGGGGACGTTAATGCAGTCTTTTAAAGGAAAGACTAGTGGAGTATCTTGAATTCAGTCTGTTACAAAACCTGTGGTAACATGGATTCATGAGGGGTGGTCATGCTAGAGAAACCTAATTGAGTTCTTTAACTGGGTGACCAGGAAAATATATCAGGGTGGGACAGTGGACATGGTCTACTCAGACTTCAGCAAGGCCTTCAACATCGTACCACAAGGAAACTGGGCAGTTTGGGGGTGAGATCCAAGGTTAGAAACTGGGCACAAAACTGGTTGCTGCATAAGTGACAGAAGGTGATGATAAATGGCTTTCACTCTAGGGAGGGGAGAGTGACCAAGAGGATACCTTAGGGCTCAGTGCTGGGTCTTGTCCTCTTCAATGTCTTTATAAGTGACACTGCAGAAGAACTGGAAGGGAGGGTATGCCTTAAAGGTATGTCTCTTTGTAGATGACATCAAAATCTGCAATGGGGTAGACACTCGGGGGGAGGGGGGAATGATAGAGGAGTGGTCAGGGGCATGGCAGCTGGGTTTCAGTGCGAAAGAGTGCAAATTAATTTACCCTAAGACACAGAAACCAGAAGCAGTATTTAAAATGGGGGAAGAGGTACTGACAGTCATTAAACAGGAAAGGGACCTTGGGGTCATTATATCTGATGACCTCAAAAGTGGCAAGGCCGTGCGACAAGGCAGTAGGCAGGGCCAGCATGATGCTGAAGTGCGTAGGGAAGGGTATCACCATCAGAAGAAGAGAGGTAGCATTATCATTGTATCCACAATTTCAGTAGAAAATCTGGCATCATGGTGACCACCCCTGCATATCAAACCACATAGATAGCAGCTTGAAGAAAATGAAATCCTTTATTAAGTACACCAAGGATAAAAGTTCACTGAAGCTCACACAGTTCATATAGCAGGTAACCTGGTAAGGAGACACCCCCTTCCCGATGTCAGTCAAATGTTTTCATGTCAGAAATGCTTTCTCAAGGCTGAGATTCGGCTGACATCAGGGACGGGGTGTCTCCTTACCTGGTTACCTGCTGTATGAACTGTGTAAGCTTTGGTGAACTTTTGTTGTTGGTGTACTTAACAAAGGATTTCATTTTCTTCAAGCTGCTATCTATGTAGTCAGATAGATAGATAAAAAGTTTATTTTTTGACAGGAAAATAACTTTTAGGACCAAAAAGGTCCCGTTTATCAAAGGTGTCCTGTTTAAGAATGCAGTTTCACAATACAAATAAACCATCATGTAATACAGTATTACAGGAAACAATCTTAGGTATAACACATTCTAAAAATGTATAAAAAACATACAAAGACAGAAACACACTATATCCCAAAAGACATAAGGCCTTATTTTTTAAAATTGATTATATTCTATATAAATGGTCAGATAATTTTGTATAAACCATAAAATGAGGCATGAATTTATGGAATCCTAAATCAGAGAAGGGGAACATCCATAAAGGGAGACATAACACTGCAGGATCTAAGTTTATCAATTTCATCTAGCTACTTCAGCCAATAATCCCAGCCCAGGAAAAAATCAAGAGAATTTAAGCGTACATACAAGGGAAAGACAACATATACAAAAATCACCCAATAACACCATAACAAATACATTTGTCTTTCCAGACTAGATCTAAAGAATGTTTGAATTTACCCAAATTTTCAATAGTCCTAATTTCTGGATCTATTTCGTTCCATATTTTTGGTAAATAGAAATGTCTTTGCATTCTACTGTAAATATTAACTTCCATTGGCATTTTTAAGCATCTATGCTTCAAATCTCTCAAATTATATTTATGAGGGGTAGAAGCATCAGGGGAATATTTTCCATGTTTATTTTTACCTCCATCTCCATATGATATGCAGGAGTGGTGACCGTGATGCTACACTTTCTACTGAAATTGTGAGTATCTGCTTTTTGTCTTGGCCTGTTTGTTTAGCCGCCCTCCATTACTGTTTAGAATTATCACTGTATTGATTGTTGGTGATACCCCACCTGAGGTACTGTGTCCAGTTCTAGAGGCAATATCTTGGAAAGAACATGGACTAGAGAGAGGCTGTTCAGTGGAGGGAACTAAAATGGTACAGGGATGGCATCATAAGCCCTATTAGAAGAGAGACTGAGGGATCTCAGTATGTACACACTGGAAATGAGGGAGAAGAGGAGGGACATGCTAAAGACCTACAAATACCTCATGAGGATGACTAAGATACAAGAGGGGAGTATATTTCAGAAGAGACAGTGCATGAGAACAAGGTAGCCTGCAATGAAACTGGTAGGGGAAAAATTGGGAGGGATGTGAGGAAGTTCTTCTTCACTCAAAGAGTGGGGGACGCCTGGAACAGTCTTACAACAGAGATGGTGGGGGCAAAAACAGTGGCGGGCTTCAAGCATGCATGGGATCTTGGTAGGAAAGCAGTGGGAGGGGGGAGTAGACAGAGATCAGGTAGGGTCTTTTGTGACAGTATAGGCAAGGATATCAAGTTCTGGCAGAGCCACTACGGCTGCAAAATACATTAAATAGATAAGGGTGTTTCATATGATATGTGTGTGTGTGTGTGTGTGTGTGTGTGTGTGTGTGTGTGTGTGTGTCTAGGTTCATGTTGGCTCTGTATGTGTATGTGTGGTGGCTAGGTTTGTGTTGGCTGGCTCTGTGTGTGGGGGCAGGGTTGGAGTGAGTGACTGGCCCTGTGTTTATGTGTGTGTGTGTGTGTGTGTGTGTGTGTGGTGTGTGTGTGTGTGTGTGTGTGTGTGTGTGAGTGTCGGGGGTGAGTGCCTGGCACTGTTTGTGGGTGGGTGTGTGTGTCTGTGTGGAGGGGGGGTGGCTAGGTGTGTATGGGTAGGGGTGGTTGGTATGCATCACAGGCAGTAGGGTCCCAATAAGACTGTATGCATGAATGCTAGTGTGAATGAACCTCTTTCAGGCTAGCTACCTTGATGTGTGTTTGGGTGCGGGGAGGATAGCTCAGTGTGTATGGGTGGAGGGTGGGTGTGCTTCACAGACCAAAATGACCCCATCAGTCTGCATGCATGAGTGCTGGTGTCATCTCCGAATGGGGAAGGGGCACCAGGCAAACATTCCCTTCCAACCCTTCTGCAATGTCACCATTGAAGAGATTAAAAGGGATTGGCAACAGAACTGATCAAAGCTGTCATTGTCAGTATCTGAATCGGAGGCAGCTTGAGCACCCTCACTAGGAATATCTCTAGATACAAGAGGCTCAAATTGGTATGGTCAGATACCATTATCAAAGTTTAGATCAATGTTCTCCACATCTTCAAATTCTTCAACTTCAAACATTGTAGATATTGATCACAGGCACACTGAAAGCTTTGTGAACCAAGCTTTTTTACAACTGTGGATGGAGCCAACAGGAGTACTGCATGTACAAAAGGAGTGAAGTCATGTTTTCTGTCCGTGGAATTGACAGAAGGTGTAAATAGTCTCTGCCTTACCCTCCTCCAAGCAATGTTTTCCGCCCTCAAATAAATACGCTTTCATGTTAGTCAATGGTTGCAGGGTACTATTTTCTTTCTTAAATGGGTGGTACAGGAACTGGAACCTGAGTAATGGAAGGCAGCATTAGGTTGTTTTTTTGAGTAAGATCCACCTCTGCCTCCACCCCAAACTTTTTTCTGATTCATGTGGGAGGGGCATGAGATAGCTCTAGCATGCTGTAACAAGATACACTAGTATGGGACCTTATCAACCAACAGACATGCCTTGGCAGTGGAGAACAGAACAAAAGTTATTTAATGCCTTCAAATTGCCTTAAAAATCCTTTGGAACAAATGATTATCAGAGCCACCTGGGGGCTCAGAAGGAGACCTAGACACACATTTAGCTCTGTAAGAAAATATTCTTTTTTTTGTGGGGGCTGTGGGATTCAAATTCAGATCTAACTGCCCAGATCATCAATGCTATAAAATGCTATAATTAACAGACTCTAGCTGTTTTCTTACAGAAACCCCACTCAGTTAGATTTCAAGTATTTGCTAAATTGTAAATGTAGGTATCAGCATTCTGTTAGTAGTTAGTGCTGATTGTGGTCTGTGACAAGATCATTTTTTTTTTTTTTACAAATGAAGTGTATGGTAGGAAGCTGAAAACAGACTTTGATTATAAAGTGTGCTTTTTCTTTTAAGTTGAGATGTATTAGAAAACTTTGAACAAGAAAACAATTGGTGATTTTAAAAGCTATTCTAATCAGAGCTGACAAAAAAAATCTTAACCATTTTTTATTTTATCATGGACAGTAGAAATAGGATGTCAGCATTCACTCCATTAACCTGTTTTTCAGGTTTTTTATAGCATCTTACTAAGGTAATCTTCCCAGAATACAATCTGTCACGGGGGGAGGGGTTGAAATTGTTTTAATCATGAAGCATTGGTTTCAGTAATGCATTTAGAAATACATTTTTTAATTGTCTTTACAGTTAAACATGCAGGTTCATGTCAGGGCACATTTTTGGAGGGGTTCAAATTATTTTAAACATGGGCACAGTACTTGCTAAATACAAACTTTGAGGATAAAGTGTATTTTTCTTTCAAGTTTGAGAAGTAATATATATATATATATATATATATATATATATATATATATAAACCATGTTGTAAATGGTTAAGTAGGCAGTGGTTTAAGGCTCTGAGCTACAAACCTGGAGACCTGGGTTTGACTCCCACAGCTCCCACTTGCATACTGTGTGACCCAGCACAAATCACTTAAAGGAGTAGTCCACCCAGAATGTGCAAAAAATATGTTATATAGAGTGTTTTGATATGTATGTTACGTCCTAGTGTGTCCTTCCCTCTGTCTGCTAGTTGGAGTTTTTCCTAAATTGCCTGCTAGCTGTATGACAGTTATACGACCCCTGGGGATCTCCATAATAAATAGTTTTATTGGCTTTCTTTCTCCTACAATGCCCCTATCTCATGTGTAGCCATGCCCTTAGATTTAGCATGTGTATTGCTTTAAAATTAGTTTAGCAACAGCAGAGCCGTGTAACTGTTCTTATCCAGGGACCACAAATGTCAACAGTTAGTTTAGCAGATACCTGAAAGCTATCTAACTGGGATTTCTGTAAGAAAACAGCTGCTAAATAGTTCTAATTCATTATTTGTGTTTTTGGTGTTAAAACACTCCTGCTAGCTAGACCTCATGCACAGAGAAAACAAAAATAATGAATTAGAGCTAATTAGTTGCTGTTGTCTTACAGAAACCCCAATTAACTTGCTCAAAGGTTTGTAAATTTAATATTTTTTAAAATAAATAAAAAAATACATGTTTATGTTTAAGCCCATGAAACACCCTTATCTAGTTAATGCATTCACAGTCATAGTGGCTCTGCCAGAGCTTGTTTAATATAGCCATGTACAGCATGAGCCAATGATTCAGGCCAGTGTGACATCACAGGAGATCCCTGGGGGTGGGGTTGAGCTCAGCTTTCCTGAATAACAAAGAGAATATCAACAGACAAACAAACTATTTTTTGTACATTGGAACCTGAATTCAAACATAAAAGTTAGTTTTTTTTGGTTACAAAGCCAATAAACTATCAAAATCTACCCTCAATTCAGCAAAATAGAACTTTTAAATGAGCTTGGGTCATTAACTTGGAGAGCTACAAACAGAGTTTGACTCAGAGTGAGTGGCATGTTACTGGAAATGGTGATTTGAGCTGTGCTTGTTTGGAGGATCTGTTTGGGCTGCCATTTAGACCAGGGAGAGCTTTTTTTCTCCTGTCAACAGGAACATTGTTGTGAGATGGTAGAACTGCACTTACATATAAAATAATCATTGCCAGAGTTCCTTGCTGTAAAAAGAAACACCATTCAGTTTTTTTTTTTTTTGCATTTTATGAATGTGGTACACTTGACAGCACTATAAAGGAGATGGTCAGCTCTAACACTGTTGGCATTGCAGGCTTTACTTTCTCCTCCCCCATGGGAGGAACGCTACCTCCCATGCACACAGTTCCACCTCTTTCCCTCATAACCCTTACATTGCTGGTACTGCTTCCTCCCACATAAAAAAGTCCCAGCTCTCTTCCCTCCCATGGACCTAACAAAATAAGCCTGTGCCAACATTGAGATCCATGCTAAACATAGTCTCGCACTGATTTCACAGCAGCATCACAATAATGGTGAACTGAATTATTGTATTCCACGGAAGGTAATTTATGCAGGGAGTCCTTTTCTCAGCAAAACGTCTGCAGGCTACGCCTACTGCAGCCATAAAAATGGGCAGACTGGATAGGCCAAAAGGTCCTTATCTGCTGACAATTCTGGGTTTCTATATACAACAGAAGTTGGGGCAAAAATGACAAAATAAAAAAAACATATCTTAGCTAGTGACATCAGTAACAGCAAAATATAAAAAAAATTGTCTGGTACTGTTGTCACAATGGATATTTTTAAGTTGCTGTCATCATAGTAGAATACTGAATCAATTAGAGAGCAGCTTTCACAAAGCTGATGACATCACAATGTCTAGTGCAGCACTGAAGCCAGCTATTAATATCAAATAAAAATATCAAAATCTTCAGACAAACTGCAGATTTAAAAGATCTGACTTAGAAACTACTGTTGTATATATCAAATATCAGTTGCAAAAAACTTCATTAATGCTCCAGTTAGGGTCAAAGTGAAAAAAGTTGGGAAATGAGGAATTAGGGTTTCCAACCCTAATGCCTCATTTCCCAGCTTTTGTCACTTTGACCCTAATTGGAGCATTAATGAAGTTTTTTTTCAACTTATACCCTTACTTTTGAGATAGTATAATAGTATTCTTATTGTACTGTGAGAGCGCAGGGTCCTTTGGACCCAGTGCCCTCATCCCTCTGTAGATGCATATATGTATGTAGCTGTGGAGGCACAGGGCCCTCTGGACCCTGCATTTCCATTTATAGGACAACAGTGACCAATTTGCCAGCATAGCCGTCTTATTACCCCATCTCATGTACACAGTACAGACAATTTTTGAATCCCTCCCAAAATGTAATTCTGTGCAACTGCAATGACATTCCACGTCACAGGTGTGAAAACACATTTTGGGCAGGATTTGAAAAATGACAGCTGTGACATACATGATGTGAGGTAATAAGAAGGCTATGTTGAAAATATGGGGATAAATATTAAACATTTCCAAAGTTACAAGTGTGCATAGTGAAATTGCAACAAATGGTCTTAAATTTGATATTTTTTCATATTTTGACTCCATATTTTCAACATAGTCTTCTGGCCCCCCACCTCATGAACAAGGCCTGAAAAAATTCCAAATCCTGCTCAAAAACTGAATTCACCAAGCGACCGTGAAATCACACTTCGGGAGGGAGTTGCAAAATGACAGTCCTATTGTTCATGAGGTGGGGTCCCCAAAAGGCCATGTTGAAAATTTGGGATCAAAATCTCAAAAAATGGCTAAGATACATAAAAGCTGAAATCCCTATTGAAATACATTGAACCGCATTTATCTTAGTTTTTTGTATTGCAGTCACCAGTTCCAGCAGCAAGATGTGTCTTCAATCATAGAGTGAATCTTGAACCTGTGACCTGTTTGGGTGAGTGAAGGTGTGTGGGGGTGTAATGGGGGGGTGTGGGGTGGTGGGTGTTGAATGGGAGGTGGGGCTGGGGAGGGTGCTGATTGCGGAAGGATCATTTTATTTTACAGGTGTAAAGAAAAAGAAATCTAGGGACCATTTTCCTTTTTACAGAATTTGCCTGCAATGGGAGGGTGGTGCCACTTGACACCAGGGAATATAAAATGGGAGAAGGAGGATGATGATCGGGGGGTAGAGGTGCCACTAGACACCAGGCAATATACAAAGCAATAATGTAGAATGCAGTTGGGGAGTGGGGGAGCCATTAGACACCAGGAAATATACAAAGCAATAACAGCGATGGTGATCGGTGGGTGGGGCTACCACTAGACATCAGGGAATATACAAAGCAATAATGGGGATGGCAATCGGAGGGTGGGGGCTGCCAATTGACACCAGGGAAATCGGAAAATGGTGATAGGTGGGTGGGGGGGTGCACTAGACACCAAGGAATACATTATTTAGGCAGAAAGTGATCAAAAATGTGGGGGTGCCACTAGACACCAGGACATTTAATAAAAATAAGGGGGATGGTGATCAGAGGGTGGGGTGTACCACTAGACACAAGGGAATAAAATAAAATAAAAATTATGGGGATGGTGAACAGAGGGGTGGGGGTGCCACTAGACACCAGAAATATAGATTTTTTTTAAATCCTTTTTCGTCAAGCAATTTCCTTTTTCACAATGATAGAAAGGGAATCACAGAAAAGGAACTTAGCAAGTGGTAAAAAAGGATTCAAATAGTCATAAAATAATGTTCAGAGGCCATGGGAGCTATAAAAAAATACACAGTGAAGCTCATCAGCTCCTGGTGAGCAAGATACATGTTTGGATGTCTGTAGAAGACATCCCTGAGCAAAGTTATGACAGTTTGTTGTGTGAAGAAAGAGAAAACTAGTGGTGGCTCATGAAAAAGGAATTATTTCTGGTGAAAAAGGATTGGCTGCTCATGAAAAAGAATCCTTTTTCATGAGATCAGATCCTTTGTCGAACTTTATACCTCTATCCTGAAGAGTGATCTTCCCATTGAAAATAATGGGAACTTAAAAATTGAATACCTTTGCAACAAATTAATATTTTTTCACCAAAAAAATGCATGGCAGTTCTGTTGCCCAAGCTGTTTCTAGCATACAAAATTCACACCAGAAATTCCACACTGTCTGGACACAAGGTGATGAGGAAAGAATTGCAAAAAATTGTGACTTTTAAGGTTTTTGCACTATTCGGATCTCAGAATCTGCACATCCAGAACAAAACTTGACACGCCAAGAGATCTATCCCATGAAACAGCGCATGCCAAATTTTGTGCAAACCCATTGATGAGTTGCAAAGTTACTAAAGCACAAACTTGGAAGTTTAACATTAAACATGCTACTCAAACCTAACTATAGAGGCACAACTGTGCCCTTATAATACAATATAGGCAATTTATCATCATTTATGCATAAGGCTATAAGTATTTCACAGGGGTCATGGATTTTGTGATTACCATGAAATTGGTAGTCCCCTGTGAAAATTCCTACTCACATCTAATCCTCATTTCTAAGTGTATTTTTAATTTATTTAAGGTATGCCACCACTTTCTGTCTGCTACTGGAAGCACCGATGGGAACACCGACACAGGAAGTCCTTGTCTTTACATCTCTGACAGTCAACTTGAGGACCTTCAGAACAAACGTAGGCTCTCTCTCTCTCTTTCTGTGATGGCGGGTCCCAGCTCTACTGAATGCCTACATATCGAGACCCACTGTCATTACTTTCTCTGAGTTTGTTTACCAACATGGTTTGTTCAGTGTTTGAATTTGTTCTCCCACCACTGCCGGCTGACTTGTCCCCTGTTTCCCCTTTTGTGACTCTGGGGATTTCTTTGGCCATTCCTGCCATGGCATGAAAAAAGCAATTCACACCATGAACTTGCAGTGAAATTCTTCCTTTTTTCCCCATGAAAAAATTACAGCCTTACTTATAAGTGGGCAGGACTTTTATAACCACTTGTGGCTCTGCCAAGGATGAGTTATGGTCCTGCCCCCTCACACTTGAAGATAAATTGCATATTTTAAGTCAGCCCATTCCATATCCCCTATACAATATCTGGTGAGCAATTTTTTCAAAGGGCTCAAGCAGTTGATATTCATTGTAATAATCCACTGATTATTATAGCATTCACACACTCTGTCAAAATCCAGTGCTCCCTCATTGGCTCTTAGTCTGTGTGTGGGCAGGCTGAAAAGTTCCACAAACATGGCGGCTCCATATCACCATTAGTGAGGAGCCGTCACAATAAGACTCCTCTCCTTCTCATCATTTGTTTTTCATCTAACTGGTTTATCCTACTTTTAAATAAAAAAAAAAGCTGTATCTGGCTGATCCTGGCGATTTCCAACTTCAGGAGATATACAGTGCGAGTGGGAATGGGTCTGTGGCTGATTGCCTACAGTCAGAGGTAAGTGTGATTGCAATCTCAAACTGTAAGTGTGAAAAAATAAATAAAAACAAAATACTAAAGGGTGGGAGAGAGACAGTCTATGTGTGTGTGTGTGAGTCATACAGGGTCACAGGACACAGGCTGGAAAAATTTGCTCACCAACAATTATAAAAAAATAAAGGATGAGGGGGGTCCATATGAGAATTTAATGCACTCCCTCAGTGTGGGATGCTTTTATAAACCCCTCAAGCTTCTTTCTCATGGTTTATATAGCATCCCACCCCTCGGGTGTGCATGAAAGTCTTGTATCACACACTTCCCCATCCTTTATTTTTAATACATTTCATGGATTACATAATTTAGAGAATATTCTTCTGCAGTTTACATAGAAATGCTTTTCAAAATTCCACAGAATTAAGAAAAGAATTCTTAAAAGCATTCCGGAAGTAGGGATGTGCGAAAAAACATTTCTGCCAGTGAAATTTTGGCGAAAGTGCAAATTTTGCTTCCGCGAAAATTCAGAAATCATCTTTGGAACTTTCACGGAAATTCCACCTTATAACTGCAGAATAAATATACAAACTGCAGGTTAATTTATTAAACTGTGGAAAAAAATCTGCAGAAAGGATCATTGCCGGTGGTCAGTTCTGAGGCTTTTTTTAACTGCAGTTTAATTCATTAATCCACCCCTCACTGATCATGGGTCCCAGTAAATACCTCCAATCCCTTCCTTGGACCCTTTTGGTTTCTAGTGCCCCCTTCCCCACCCACCAGTCATGGTCCTGAAAATATTTTATTTCCCTAATGTCTAGCAGACCTCCCTCCCTCTCCTGGATTCCTTAATCCACAGCCAGCAGTCCACCAACTCATCTCCCTCTATTCCCAGTATTCCCTGGTGTCTAGTGGACCTCCCCATCCCTTATAAAAAAAATTCCCATTCCCTGGTGTCTAGTGGACACCCCAACCCCAACCCTGACAGTTCATCTGCCACTACCACACTCCCCTCCCCACCCTGCCCCTGAGTGGGCCACCAGCGCAGCACTCCTCTCTCCTTCACTATCAGTGGCCCACTGAATTGTCAGTGAATGACTACATGGTTGTACAAGCAGGTGCTCATTCACTGACAGTTCATTAAACTGTGGATAGAATGCATTCCGTAGTTTATATGCATTTTTCTGCAGTTCACAAAAGAAGTCCCCAGAACTTGGCGAAAATCTGCAGAAAATCCCAGTTTCGCCAATGGCGAAAGTTCCGCAATTTTTGAAATTTCACAGAAGTTCCGCGAAAGTGGAATTCTGAACTTTTGCCCACCCCTATCCAGAAGTGAACTGCTGCTCTGCATAAATCACAACAGAATCCTGCACTCTGCACAGCTCTAATTGGCAACAATATGTATAAAAATAGAAATCAAAAGACGGTGTTCTAATGGAATAAGTTGGCCCAATGGTGTAGAGCGCTGAAGCAATGTGTGCCTTACCTTTCACCACATCAGTGACCCATGTTTGGGAATGAGCTCGGGTCACTGGGGGTCAGCATGGGGGCTGGGAGTGGATCTAGTAGCTGCTAGGCAACCCTTCTCTCCCAGATTGGGATGGGTCAATTCGGCGCTTGGCTACCACCAGGTGGCAGCCTTGTGGTAGCATGATACATGAGCCGCACCAGTTAGGATTCAGATTAAATCAACAAAAGCAGAGAAATGAAGTGTTAGGATTTCCAACCCTACTGTCCCACCCCCACCCTGCAGGCAGCATGAGGAAACAAAAAATGACAATTTTGCATCTCCTAAGTCTTCACAAGTCAGGCCTGGGGTCTTCCTTGGGGTTGTCAACTCTAATGCTCCCCCTAGTCCAGTAACAAATAAGGTCAGATGTGCAGACTATATGAGAATGGAGTGAACGTTAGGGTTGACAATCCCAAGGAAGACCCCAGGCCTAATGTGCAAAGACTCAGGAGATGCAAAACTATATATTTTTTTCCTTTTGCTACCTGCAATGTGGGAGTGGTGTGTTAGGGTTGGAAATCCTAACACGCAGTTTCTCTACATTTGTTGGTTTCATCAGAATCCTAACTCAGGAGAGCTAAAACAATAATGTTTTTTCCTTTTGCTGCCTACAGGGTGGATGTGAGGTGTCAGTTTAATCTGAACCCTAACTGGTGCACTAACAAAGTCTTTTTGCAAAGAATTTCCCTACTTTTTGAGACAGTATAATCATATCCTCATTCACACAACACATCCAGTTGCCTAGGGAAGCACAGGGCCTGGAGAGCCCTGAGCTTGCATACCTCTGCAGATGCACTCCAAAAAAGCAGTAAAGTTGCAAAGTTATCCTATGGGATTTTTTTTATTTTTTTATTTCTAAGGTTTTGTATATGGCCCCCAAATTTTGTGGAAGGGGTGTTATGTGTTAGTCTTGTGGTACACATTAAGACCTGTGTTTTGATATATAGATTATCCCTCAACTGCAAATATTGACTGAGTTATGACTCATTAAAGTTCAAATGACAAAAAAGGTCCAAATTCTTGTTTTGTATGAAGGAATATTTTTTCATGAGATTGTGTCATACTCACGAAAAAAGATGCCTTCATATGAAAAAAATGTGGAAAAAACTAAGTCTGAAAAACTATGTAAAAAAAAAAATCCAAATCTATTTTTTTTGTATGAAGACAATCTTCTTTCATATGGCTGATTCCTGTTTTGTATGCCATATGAACAAAGAAAACTGTCTCAAGAAAAATGATTTTAAAATGTGTAAAAAAACGTTCTGGGTCATTTTTCCAAACAGTAGCTTCAGTAGCCACCTAATGGGGTCCTGATTAGCAAGATACATGTGGTGGTGTGTTTGTATGATACCATTTTTATGGGTTTACATTTTTTTTAAATTGAAACAAGATGGTAGCCATATGAAAAAATAATTGTTTCTCACAAAAAAGGTTACCCTCATACAAAACAGAATCCTTTTACGTATAGACCAAATTATTTTTTTGTACCAAACAGCTGTTCAAAAGACAGTACTGAGCCTGCTCAGAACCAAATATTTCAAATCCTTATAACTTTGCAATGAATTTATATTTTTTCACCAAATCAGTGAAAGACACCATCCTGGCCAAAACCCTTTCTACCATGAACATCTCAGATCAAAATTCCAAACCATCTAGGTGCTAGTTGATGAGAGAAAACCAAGATTTTTTCACTTTTTTCACTATCCAGATCTCATAATCTGCATATCCAACCAGAACAAAACTTCGCATGTCAAGACCTCCTGCCCCCAAAATTATGCATGCAATATTCTGTGCAAATCCACTGAATAGTCACAAAGCTATTAAAGTACAAAATTAGAGATTTAACATTAAACAGCCTACTCAACCCTAATTGTAGTGGTGCTATTGCACCACTATAATATTGATCTAAGTAAAAGTTTATTCAAGGTATTTATTTATTTTTATTTATAAATAGATGATGGAGAAAGTCACAATGAGCTAATGCTCATTTTGAGGTGCGACCTGAAGAAATTTACATTTTTAAAATGGCAAATAACTAATGTAGGTGAAATTAAAAATCTGTGTTCCCTACTATAACACATCTTGCACATAATAATATTCTTAGCAAAAAACTTAATTATTGCACCAGTTAGGGTAACCTAATGCCACAAAAGCAGGGAAATGTGGCATTAGGGTTTCCAACCCTAACTCCTAATCCCCACCCCTAAGCAGCAAAAGGAAAAATTATTAGGGTTTTGGGTCTCCGGAGTCTTGGCCAAGTAGTGGTGGGATCTTTCTTAGGGATCAGTCTTGGGCCCAACACTGTTCAGTATTTTTGTTAGTGAGATACATAAAGGTATAACTAATAATTTGATTAAATTCGCAGATGACATTAAATTAGGTGGTGAGGTGGATACTTTTGGGAAACATCTGTAACTGGTAAATGACCTTAACAAATTAATGGAATGGTCCATTTTAAATGGCATGCAGTTCAATGCAAAAAAGTGTGTTGTTATGCATTTTGGAACAAAAAAAGTACCTATAGCTATATCATAAACAATTCCATTTTGGGTAGTGTTACATCTGATATCGACCTTGGTGTGAAAATAAATAATAAATTAACATCATCTGAGCACTGTAGACTTCTTGCTAACAAAGATAGCGGTCTGGTCAGAAGAATAAATTGTTCTTTTATTTGCAAGTCGGAACAGTTTCTTATTCCTGTCTATAACAGTTATGTTAGGCCAGTCCTTGATTATGATTCCCCAGTTTGGTCACCATATTTAAAAAAGGATGTAAGTATGGTTGAAAGTGTTCAACAATCTGTAATGAAACAAATTCCCCATCTCAAAGGGATGCCATATAATATAAGATTGAAAGAAACAGGATTATTTTCCCTACATCATAGGTGACAAAGAGGTGATCTCTTGCTTTTATATAAACTGCTGCAGTCTGAAGAGTTAAGCAGCCAATGTAACTTTGTATTTAGTAATACAAGCACAAGCTTAAGGGCACATAATAAAAAATTACCAGTGCCTAATTCTGTAACATCAAAAAGAGAGATAACTTCTACTAGGGCATGGAATAGCCTGCCTAAAGAGTGGATGCAACAAGTTTTATAGAGTTTAAAAAGCACACCACACAGAGCTATTTGCACAAATTGAAAAATGGTTTAAGTATGACCCACTCGTGTGGGGGACAATCCAGATGGGCATAGTTGCCTCCTTTTGTCCTATTGTCCTAGTAATCCTAGTTGTCAATCCTAATGCTCACCCCCCCCCAGGCTGTAGCCTCCAGTCCAACGCACAAGGTACAGGTCCAAGATATTGCCTTATAGTGATACACTCTTCAAAGATAGAGAAGAATTGGTCACCACATGTTGCCAACACAATTTGTTCCTTTTTGAGATAGTGACATTGCATCCTCAACAGGTACAGATGTGCAGGGTCCTTTGGGCCATGCACTATCGGAAGACATTGTCCACCTACAGAAGTGCAAGGTGTGGTACATTAACACTTTAAACATTCACTCTTCACACATTCAGTACACAGTCACTCTTCATGCATTCACTCTTTACAAATTCACTCTTCACTCATTTACTCTTTTTTTTAATTTTGACCCCAAATTTTCAAGATAGTCATTTTATGACTGCCCTTATAAACATGACATGTATCATTTATAATGACTGCTCTTATAAACATGACACGTATCATTTATAGCATATTGGTCAAAATGTCATTTTTATGTTATTAGTGTGAAAACATGTTTTATCCAGGATTTAATAAATTACACCTGTCACACTTAGGCAAAAATGGCCATGCGGAAAGTCTGGAGTCAAAATACTGAAAATTAGCAAACTTATGACTGAAAACTGAAATACTGGAACATTCAGTCATACCCTGGGCATTTTACGATATCTGTACACCAAATTTCCAGCATAGCCTTCTTATTACCCCACCTCATGAACTCAGTAGGTAAAGACTTTCAAATCCTTGCCAACACATCATTCTGCGCAACCGAAACATAATTCTGCACCATAGGTGTGAAAACACATTTTGGCCAGGATATAAAAAAATGACAGCTGTCATGTTCATGAGGTGGTCTAAAAAATAGCTATGTTAAAAATGTGGGGTTAAAAATATTTAAAACTACCAAAGTTATGAGCAAACATAGAATAATTTCAATATATGTGCAAATCTTTGTCATTTTTACATATTTTGACCCCAGATGTTAGTCCTCTTATGACCCCACCTCATGAACAAGGGCAGTGAAAGTTTTCAAATCCCTCCTGAAAGGTGATTTGCCAAGCAACCGTGAAATCACCTTTCAGGCATGATTTACAGAATTCCACTGCAATTGGTTATAAGATAGGGTCCCAGAAAGGAAATGTTGAAAATGCAGGGTTAAAATATGCAAAAATTACAATGTTATACATCAGAGTTTAAAGCCCAATGGAAATACATTGAATTGCACTTGTCTTCATTTTTCACATTGCAGTCAGCGGTTCCAGCAGCAAGACATGTCTTGGATCGAAGAGTTGATCTTTTCCTTTGGGCATGTTCAGGTGAGAGAGGGTATGTGGGCAGGGGAATGCTGAGTGGGAGGTTGGGGGGGTTAGATCAGCAAGGGACTTTTTTCCTTCTTTACATAGATTTAAAAAAAAAACATTGAGGAACAGTTTTCTTTATTTCAGCTGATTCCAACACTAGGGACTGAGCACCCTAGTGTTGGGCTACAGTTTGGGGACCAGGTGTGAGTGACCTGGAGGGGAAGGGATCCAAAGAAGTGCTAATGGGGTGGGCTCCCCTGTCCACTTATAATTTAAAAAAACTGGAAACAGGGTGGGCAACCTGCCTGGGAGGGGGAGAAAGAAGCAGCACCAGGGGTGGACTCCCCAGTCTGCTAACTAGATAGATAGATAAATAGATAGACAGACAGACAGGCTGACAGGCAGACACAGACAGAAAAACAGACATAGAGGCAAACAGACAGAAGAGAGGATCTGCAGTTCACTTGTGTCACTGCAGCCTGCAGCATGACAAATGTCAAGAAAGTCCCACTGTTCTTATACAGAGAACACAGGTGAACTATAACCATAACTAACCTGGGTACCCTGGATTTGGGAGTACCCAGAAGAGGTATTTCTGATACTTTAAAAAAACAAAGAGCAGATTCTGGCTAAATGTGTCCCATTTAGCTAGGTTCGAATGTTGATATTTTAAAAGAGATTATTTTTATACATTTTAATGTTTGTGAGTTTAAAATGAGGAAAAAAATGATGGCCAACATGATCAGTACTTCTGTCAGTATGAGAGGTAAATCCTGAAAATAAGCAGTCACGATTGTTTTTTCTTTACTGTTCACAAGGTAAATAATAAAAATAAGCAATCGAGATCTATTTATTTACTGTTTGCATCATGATGTTAACTCTAAAATTGTTATAACGCTGGAACCGTATAATATTTTTTCATGAAACCTTGCAAAGGCACACCCTTGGCATGGCCCCCTTCAACCCTGAAAATTTCATGAAACAATTCCTCACCATTTAGGCTGTAGGTGAGAGCAAAAAATACCCAATGTTAAGTACAGGGAAACCAAACGTGTTTTTTTTTTCCATTTTTTGATGCTTCATATCTCATTAGTTGAATAAAATGCCATCACAAAATGTTTTACATCTTGAGACTCTGGCAGCCTGACCATAAATGCCAAATTTTGGGATATTCTGTCAAATGATGCCAAAGTTATTAAGGTGCAAATATTGGGGTTTAATATTGAAAAGCCTACCCATCCCTAACTATGGGGATTCTACTGCACCCCTATAATAATAAAAAAAAAATGTAAGCCTTGTTGCCCAGCTCAGTGGTACTGGCTAAGTGTGCCACACTCCCATGTGGGTGACCCAGGTTTGAGTTGCAAACCTGTCCCACTGCTTTGGGTCAATGGAGACTTGGGAATGCAGAAGAAGGAGGACTTCAAGACACCAGAGGAAGAATGTAGAGTCCTTGCTGCTGTACAGCTTCCTGTTTTGGGCTAGGGTAGCTTAGGATGTTGTAGGTGACCAAGCAACAACTTACCCTCTCATCAGATTAGGTGAACACGGCATTACCAGCGTTGTGAATGGTGAGAGGGCCTCTATAGGGGAAGAAAAGTGTTACTACCCACAAAGACAATACCAATGTGTCACCACATCATCCCTCTGGACTGTGCCAGCTCCCTCTATCACCAAAAACAAACATAAGCCTACACATACATGGGGGTAGGACTGAGAAGTAGTGTATCAAAATTCACAGATGACACCAAAATTGGGGGTGAAGTTAATTCAAAAGAAAGACATCAGATTCTAAGCCATGACTTACAACAAACTGAAAACGGAGTCTGTTAAATAGAATTAAATTTAATGTATCGAAATGCACTGTTTTGTATTTTGGATATAAAAATCCAGGATACAAGTATTACCTAGATTGACAAATTCTGAAATCCTCAAATAAAGAGAAATGCCTAGGAATCTGGATAAAGACCTCACCTCTATAGACCACTGTAGACACATTACACAGACAGTTAATAGACTTATCCATTCCATTAAAAAATCATTTATTAGAAGGAATAGTAGCTGTATTCTAAAAATATAAAACTTACATAATCCCCCATTTAGACTATGGATCATCCCTTTGGAGGCCCTAGCATAGGTGGGACATAAACCTACTCAACAAAACACAACAGGAGCTCACCAAATCAATAAGGGGACTCAATACATTAAACTAGAAGGCTAGAATTGAATCACTGGGCCTATTTCCTCTGGAAACAAGAAGGAAAAGAGGTGGCATCTTGTTACCATGCAAACTTTTGAAAAACAAAGAGTTAATGAGACAATGTGGTATCAAATACAATCCAAGACACAACAACCCAAGATCTCATAACAGACAGCTATATATTCCAAAGGTAAACACAGTCAAGAGACTTAGGGTAGGATCCTCAAAGCATTTTGGGACTAAGTCCTACTCCGAAACCCCAGTTGTGTTTTGAAATTGCCGCAGCTGTGGAGCGGCCGATCCACAGCCGCAGCATGTCGTGGAAGGTGTTGCAATGGTCCCACTCGGCGTAGCAGCCTCTGCAGCTGCGGTGCTGTCCCTGGCAACAGCACCCGCAAGTTACCATAATCCATGGAGCCAGTCATACTCCGGCTCTACCTTAGTGAATACCCGCAGCAGTGGGTGACCTTCAGATTCGCAAGTGGCAACCCACTAGCACCGAGGTTTTCCCGCAGCTCCGGGACCTTCCCCAGTTTTGTGAATCCTGCCCACAGTGTTTATACAATAAGAACAATTAGATTTTGGAATTCATTGCCCAGTGATATAGTTGAGACATCAACATTTGAGAACTTGAAACAACTGGATGATTTCCTTGTTCAAAACTTGGCTCAAATGTAAACCCACTATGAGTGGAAGGCAATTAAATGGGCTTTTAACCTACTTTGTCTTTACACACCAAGTAATACCAAGTAACATACCCCCTTCCCCATAGGTCCCACTTTCCTGTGATGTGTCGCCACTTCAGCAGGGACCTGGAGTTCACTCAGGCATCCAGTGAAGCAGAAAGACAGAGGTGTGCATGGCCAAATGATATGGAGAGGGAGGTAAGCATGATTGGCAAGGGATAAAGAAGAAATCTTCAAACAGTTGGAAGAGTTGCACTGTTACAGTATTATCTAACACTCACAAACAAAACAATTACATGCAAGATAATTATGAATCTTTTGTATGCATTTTATCACACATGTGAGTTGTTTCACTGTGTGGCATGTTCCTGCATGGACCAAATATACTATATTATTTTTTAATTGATATGTTAAATCTGGACTGGATTACTGTAATGCTCTGTACCCAGGATTATCCACAAGGTTTATTTATTTATTTATTGAAAAAGATTTACCAGGAAATGCATACTGTGTCATAAAACTCATTTCCAGATGTATCCTGGGGGAGCAGGGGTGGGAATAAATACATAGAACAAAGTGCAGTAATCTGAAAAGCAAAAGGCACAGCTATGTACAGAATATACAGTAATGTAAATGCAAATTGCTAAACAAGAAAGATTGGCCAGCCTGTCAGTGCAGTGGTAGGATTTCCACTTGCGACGCCGGTGACCCAGGTTTGTAAATGGACCTGGGTTGTCAGAGGGCTGGCCGGGGGGAGAAGGATTGAGCATCCCTAGAGTGCATTCCTTCTCTGGGGGGAGGGGGGGCATGTGTGTCCAGTGCAGCAGCGGCACCTAGCAGAGGCTGGATTTGCCACAAGCACCGGCACCTACTTGAACTCATGGGTGGGGCAGATGCTGGTCATCACTGCACATCCCTGCCCCTGCTTACAGGGGAGAAAATTCTGTGCCTTGCCATCTCCATGAAGCTCTGGCCCCGGGCTTTAATTAGCCTCTGGAGCCAGCTCCCTGACCAGATACTAGTGTTGCGGCATTGATAGAGGGACAGTGCCACAACCCCACTCTCTGGGGGGAAAGCCAGGGGAGACTGGGTGAGCACTGGCACAACCAGAGGTGGAGGTACGGGGGACTGTGACCAGATTGGATATCGACAGCAAGCTGCAACAAAAAGCATACTAAATAAACAAGAAAGATAGATAGGTAAGGAGGAGAAAAAAGGAGGGGTACGGAGCAGGAAGGAGGGACAGGATGAAGGAGAATGTGAATAGATTGGAGGTAGTAGTGAAGGGGGGATAGGGAGGAAAAAGGCTGAAGGGAGGAAGGTAGTGGAAGGAGGGGGATAGGGAGGGAAAAGGAGGAAGAAAGGGAAGAGGAAGAGTGCAGAGGTTAAAACATTTAGTAGTAGTAGTAGTATAGTAGTTTGGAGACTGGCAGTGGATGGAGAAGGAGAAAGGGTGGCAAGACATTAGACTAAGGACAATTGCAGTTAGGAGATGTATGGGCCTGGAGAAACAAGGAAAGCGAGCATTTGGAGGAGGCAAAGTGACCTGTAAGGGGAAGAGAGTTCCAGATTTTAGGAAAGTGGTAAGAGAAGGCATTCTGTCCCGCAAGGGATTTACAAGAAGGGAGCATTAGGGAGCGACTGCAAGAGTTACAGAGAGAGTAAGAGGAAGGAGGCATCTGGGAGAGAAGAGAACTGAGATAAGGGGGAGGGAGGACAGACAGAATTTAGAGATGAAAGAGGCACGGTGGGTTAGGGGGCGATCTACCAAGGAGGGGAGGGAGAGATCAGAGTACAGAGAACAGTGGTGGGTACGGGAAGGACAGAACAAGGCAAACCAGCAGAAGAAATGGAAGAGGGGATCCAGTCTGGCCAAAGTGGACGTAGGTGCAGAACCATAAGCTACATCACCATGATCAAAGTTCAGAAGTAATACCTTTGAAATGACTTCCAGGCGAGCAGGTAAAGGTATACTGCTTTTGTTCCTATGAAGGGTACCAATCATGGGGTGGAGTTTTTTTATAAATAGCATCTTTGTGCTGAGAGAAGCCAAGGTGACTGACAAACCAGATGCCAAGGTGTTTAAAGGAGGGTACATCAACAATTGTAGCCCCATCAATGGTGTGGAAGGTGAAGAGGGAGGATAGCCTAGAAAACCTCTGCCAGGTGCCGAAGCACAGGGAGACAGTTTTTTAGCATTTAGTGTTAATTGATTTGAGTGGAACCAGTTGGCTGGTGTGCCACTTGTAGCTGGTCCAGAACACAGCAGCCTGCCTACTTACTGGAACCTCCCATTTTGAACATCTCATGCTGGTTCTCCATGGTCTGCACTGGCCGCCTAGGTGGTGGTGCATTAACTATAGGGTATTCTTGTTAACCTACAAGGCCCTGCATAGTCTGGGTCCGGGCTGCTTAACTGACTTGCCGATTTGATATGCTCTTGGCCACCTACTCTGGTCAGTGGAGGCAAGTCTTCTCACGATACTAAGATCTAGAATCTAGTCTTTGGGAAACTGGGTGTTCAGTGTTGCTGTTCTGATTTTGTGGAACACCCTTCTCTGGGATGTAAGAGGAGCCCCTTTAAGTGACATTTTTCAAATCTCATCTTAAAACTCACCCGTTTACTTTGAGTTTTGAGAGTGGGATGGTCTTTTAATCATCTTTAGAGTGTTTTATAATTTACAATCTGTCCTTTTATATTTATGGTTCTGTTGTTAAATTGTAAGGCACTCAGAGAACCGGGGCTGGACACCATATAAATAAAATTGCCTTGCCTTGCCTTGAAGCAGTAACTTGTGTCAGTCTAGGAGATCCGTGCAGATTACTGCGGAGAAATAGCTAGTTGTTTTCCTATTCACAGTGATGTACTAGATTAGAAAATTGTTTTCGTAGCATGTCTAGTGTTATGTGTCTGTGTCCTTTTTTTTGTCTGTTTAAATAAATATGCTTTGTACATTTTTACCTATGAACCTTCAAAAGTGGTAATACAACTGGAACTGAAGCATTTCCGGGAGGCAAGATATATCAAAAAGAAACATAAACATTTACAGTAGTCCTTATAAAGTACTTTGAAACTGCATCAAGCTATAAAAACACACAGGGTCTCGTCTATAGTCACACTGGATGGTTCTAAGTGTTTGGTGAGTGGTGACATGCCTTAGCAACACCAGTGATCTTGCAACCCTGTCAAACTGTGTGTGATGGCAGTCATAACCAGTTCCCAGGCAATCAAGAAAAAGTTAGCAACAGTTCAGGAAAGGAACAAAGGATACCATTCAAATGGCCCACATGGCCATTCACAAAAGTATGGTAGCCCTTGTAAGTGTGGCTATAGCCTCTGCCAGGCTACTGCCTGCCAGTAACAGGAGGTGCACTGTTATATGCATAGGGAAAGCATCTGTTAAGAGCAGATGGACTTTGGTGGGGGCAAATATGGAACTGCAGGTAGGTGGCACACAAGGCTTGTCCATTAGGTTCCACCTACTATTAAGACAGGGCTTTAGGATTGCATAGCTTAAGAAATATATCTGAAGGTCCTAGGTGAAGACTACACAGCAGAATTAACCAAGCAGTAATTGTCATTTAAGCATAATTTTTATTTCATTCCTTTCATGCCAACTTCATTTTACCTTTAGTCCAGAAAAGAAATAGAGTATACAATTATTAAATAATGTACAGAAGCCATTAATGTATTAACCAGCTGGTCTCCAGTGGATGACAATTACTTTCTTTTTCAAGTCAAAGTGGTAGACCAACAATAATAAGAATTCTTCCTACTACATACTGTATGCTGTCAAATGCAAAACAACAAATCCAGTGCCACACGTTCCCATGAGGAGTTTCTTGCCCATTACCAAGAGTATTGATTAAATGTTTTTATTTTTTCCCATTCTCATCCAAACTGATGTTAAGTTGAAATGAAGTAAGTAAAAAATGGTTTGCTGTTTGAATCTATCAGTGCTTATAGATTTTCTTTAACATAATCTTACAGTAAAATATCTCACCTTTAACACATCTCACCTAGCACTCTTTGCAGAAATTATATTGTATCAGTCTGAAACACACACAGCAAATGTAACTTTACTCACAGATAACAATTGGAATCTCATTTAATAATTAATCAGATAAAGGGGTAACATGCTCCCTATGGCTCTTGAATTGCCTAAAACAAAACTGGGGCTTTGGACATCAAAATGCATGCAGTATTCCCATTTGTGGCCATAACTATGCAAAAGAAAATGATTCAAACAATTACAACAGATCCTTAGATACAAAGGAAACCTCCTATGTAAATCAGCTACATTCAGTAAAGTGTATCAATGTGCAGAGACTGGGTTCCATAAATGTCAATATAATGGCAATTAATGGTGAGTTTTCACTTTCTGCATATTTTTAAAGGGATTGTTCAGTTTCCTGAAAAAAAGAGTACAGTTGGTATTGGCAGAACTCGGATCTTAAGAATATTCCCAAAAATGTGAATGCCACGTCATTCCAATCTTTATCACTAAAGACATTTGCAAGAAAACAGACTATTTATCCCTTAGACTTCAACAGTCCCTGTTGCTTTTCCTGTCTTAAAGTCACAATGACTCTGATTGTGACAGAATAATTTCCATGACAACAGGTTCTTATGTCATGAGCAAAGGCTTATGACTTCACTGCAGGTATAAGCAACATGAACAGATGGGTACTTTTCTTATTTTAATGAAAATGTCCTATGTAATAAAACAAGGGAGAACCTAAAATTTAAATATTGGAAAAAAATTGTGTAACTGAGATCTGCTGATGGCAACTGTTAACTTATCTGATGGAAACGGGTAAAACTGCTTTAAGGATAAATTAACAGTATGTTACATCTATGCTTTTGAAATACAGATAGGCAGGGAGCATCGTCTATCTCTCAGATTTCAAACTAAATCACGAACTGTACTATTTTAGGATTATGATTTTAGCAGCAAGCCAGAACTTTACTTTCAAAAGACAGCAGGACATACTTTCTTTCTCCTTCACAAAAGTATTCTGCGATTTTGGATCAGTTGTATGTTACTATGTTAAAAGCTAGTTGTCATACCTGAAGGAGTAAAACACATTCTATTATTTTCTTGATGCACTTAGAAAAACAATAAGTGGGTAATTTTTGGGGGTCTGAAAGCATCTCATATTTTCCTTCCATTTTACAGGATAATAATCATCTTCTCCGAAATAAAAGCTTCAGACTGATGTGAGTAGAAACACTCATTTCTAATGGAATCTTGCATTACTTCTTTGCTACTGTCAACCAAGAAATGTGGTAGACTGGAACAACATTTAACACTTCACAGTGCATCAATGATCCTTACCAGCATATCTCTATGATCAAACTGGAGAACCATGAGTAGCTTTGCTAATTAGTGTGACTGGGACACAGGGCTGCATTGATTCATCAGCTTTGTTTAAAGTAGAACACTAAGAATCAGTATGGATATATAATATCAGTTTTTTGACCATAAAACAATAACCACTTTAGTTTTCTGGCAAGTATCTCAAATCAGCAAATTAAATTCATATAAAACCATGTTTGTTTTTTACAAAATACACCTTGCAGCAGTTTGACTACAAGTTGTTTATACTAATTTTCCAAAGATACTGTAGTTTTCTCTCTTTAGTAAAAGTAGCATATTACTGGTATAAATAAAAACAAACTTAAAAATATGAACTCATTTTCCAATGATTTTTGCTACTTTTCAGTGAAGTAGAAATTTAAACAGTTTTCCAATGGTGTTAACAGTTCCTATCTTGTCTTTCCTTAAGATGTTAAACTTTATTTTGCTAATTATGAATCCACGCCATCCAACTGTAAAACATGACAGCTTCCTGTTGGAATGCCATGATTCTGCCCACCTGTGATGTCACAGTGAGGAGGGGTTTTTCTTCTGCGGACTCCTCCCTCGGTATCTCCTTCATCACCATGGCAACAGCCTTATCTGCAGCCCTAGCGCCTTTCCCCTATAACAGTGAAATCAACAATGACTTGTGTCAGGAAAACTTGATTTGTATAACCAGTTCCCCAAATGCCCCTTCCTCCCACTTTTTTAAATGGGCTGTTTGACTTATATTTGGTCATGTGAATTTCGATGACCTCAAGAACCGAGCATGACATTTTCTGGTTTTTGAGGGAATTTGTGTAAGAATGTCAAAAGAAACAAAATGGGAGGCTAGGTAACCAAGGAAATTATGCAAATAAAAAAACATAACAAATAACATACAGATATTTATCGGTTTGGAAAAACTTTTTTTTTTCATTTCAGTTTGAATAAAAACTATTTTAAATGTCCCTGGTATTGTACATTTCCCAAACACATGCTTATATTACTTAAAATGATGCCATGAAATGTAAAGGCTATTTAAAAGATACACTGTCTTTAAAATATGCTTGATATGGGAATATGTTGGCTGCATCAATAGATTTATTACAAAATAATATTAGTGAGATACTCTGATTTCCCTCAAAAACTGCAGTACACAAATATAAAATCAGACTTTCAGATAAAAGCATAACATAGTTGAAATGGTACATTGTTATTCTTTTTAAAATTAAAACAAAAGTGAAATCTCATAATCTGCAACTTACATATAAATTATGGTAACTGTTTAATGAAGAAGATGTAGATATATTGACTTATAAAAATATTTATCACTACTTTGCTAGCATGAATCAGTAATATACACTGATTGCAAAATACATTAAATCTATTGCTAATTGCAGATTAATATCATTTTGTGAATGCCAGCTGTTTCAAGGCCTGATTGTTAAACAATCACACATTATTTCTTTAAATTATAGGAGAAAACAACCCAGTTGGAAAGGCTGACATTATATAATTTCTTAAAGCATCATGGGATGTCTATGTGACTTTAATCCATGAAACTGTGGACCAATGAAGAGTGTACTTAAAAAAAAATTAAAACAAACAACTAAATATGTCTATGGACAACATACATTTAGTAGTAAGAAAACTTTACTGTATGTGTACAGCCTGTAAAAATGGAAACAAGTTAAATAAAAACAACATAAAACAAATCCAGTGGATGAACAGTGAAAAGGTTCTCAGTTTTAAAGCAGCAGTGTGCTTTATAGTGAAAATGTTGTGTCTATACCTTGTTATTGCATTTAAGATGGCCACCTTTCTTCTGTGTTATAACATGTCTCTTCCCACTGTTTTGAGCCCATTGTGGCATTTTTCTAAGATTTGAAATAATTAATGGTAAGCACATCAAGTACGGCTGCCACAATTGTTTCATCAATATTCTCAGTGATATCTGAACACCCGCTGTTAAGCATAATGTTTCTCAGGACAAATAAAAAAATTACCATGTAACACAAATGGGCCCTTCAGCTTAATGGGCCCTAAGGACATCAGGGCTAGCTTATGGGCCATAACATGTATGATTTAGTATGGTGAGTACAAAATTCAATGGAGCACTCTATAAATAGTATCTGGCAACAAAAATGAGCAACTGGACTCAACTTCGGTGTTTATAAAGGTTCAGTATGATGTGTGTATAAAAACTTTGTATCAGCTGCTGCTTTAACAAAGGAACCCCTGTTCAATATTATGTTATCAGGATAGCCCTACTGAGGATGTGACATGAATAAATACAGTACTTTTATAAAACTCGTAATTTAAGTAAAGGAATGCTAGAAAAGGAGGTAGGTTCCAACCCCACTAGAGTCAAACTCTCACTTGGGCAAGTCACTTAACCTTCCAATGCTCCAGTCCACCCAGCTGTCAAAATGGGTAAAACACAGGACTGCACTGAAAACGGAATGTTACATCTCAGTTGGACCATCCTCGGTAAATAAACTATAAAAAAAAAAAAGAAAAAAAAAAGAATTGCTGGCAGGATTATAAATGACATTTGCTTGTTTTATGTGATGATATGATTTCAAACAGTATAGTTTGCCATTTCCTGCCATGTCAGTAGGACAATGAGCAGCTCCCTTCCTAAACGAGTATTTACAAAAACAGTGTAGGGCCCCTCTTGCTTCAGTTGAGGAGTAAAAAGACCTGATATACCAGATAAGGGTGAAGCAGGACAACTGGTACATAGTCAATGTCGAAAGGACCAGCAGAATGCTGTGACACATCGACTGGCATGGGGGGAGGTTTAAACTGCAGTGCAGGGGAGGTAATCCTGTCACTTTGCCATGCATAGGTCAGGCCCCATTTGGAGTTCTGGATACAGTTCTTGTCTGCTTAATACAGCTATAATATTGAGGCAGTTGAGAGGGTGCAGTGCAGAGCCACCACACTGGTTAGCAATACTGGGGACAAAAGCTATGTATAAGTAGATGCTGGAGACCTTTAACATGCCCAACCTGGAGGAGAAGAGACTGAGAGGGGACATGGTCTCACTCTTCTGTACAGTTAAGGACACTGGCCAGATCAAACACTTGGAGCTGTTTTATCTGGTACCATGCAGCAGGACTTGGAGATACACCCTGAAGCTCCAGTGTGGTACATTTACTTTTCCAGCCAGAGGGTGGCCAACCAGTGGAACAGTATACCAATGAAGACAGTGGACATGAAGACAGTACAGGTCTTTATTGTAATCCTGAAAAAATGTTTGCTTGTCAAGGGACTCTCATGGTGCTCTGAGTAGTAGAGTGGGTAGGGAATTCCCATGAATTGGTATCTGTTTACAAAGCAGGCTTATTCCATCCCTGTTCGTGAAGCAGGGAAGGGGCAGAAATGATAAGCCTAGAGTCCCTTCAAACCTTAAATTACCATGTTACTATGCTTCAGTAATAATGAGGTAGCAACTGGACCACTGAATGCAACCTGTGGTTGTGCCCACTGTCCAGTGGCTTTAGCAGCTGCATTAGCCATCTGGATTCATGATAGTGTATCTGCAGTGACCTTGGCTCAGTCAGTCACACTCTTACCTTTGAGCCAAGAAGATCTGATGGTCATGTGCTCACATCCCACACCAGACACTATAGTTGATACACAACAATTACACTGCAGTGTTGCACTGGTTTGATGTGTGTATGTGGGGGAAGGGGTTGTCTTGTCTGAGGTGCTGTCTGTAGTGATTCCAGGAACTGAGGATGACAAGGACACAGACATGATATAGAGGTTTTGGTGCTGGGTCATTTTGTTACTCCAGACTATACTCACAGCAGTGTTGTACTTCTGGGGCACAGTTTGGCCATTGTAAATATTTACTGGGACAGTATCCTGTGTGATCCCAGCCTGGAGACACTGTTGGAACAGATGTTAAAATGATGCCCCTTCTGTGGCTGCCCATCTGTGGTGGCTGCTCAAGTGGTCTATAAAGATCCCATGGGAGAATTTGAATGTCCTCACCAGGCTTCCATCACTCAGTGACATTGGTTTCCCTGCAATATGGATGTGCCAGATACTAGTATGCTGAATGCCTGCTGCATGTGCATTATATCAAATGCAGTTCCAGCACTATCAGTATGTAGCTCAATGCTTTGTAAAGTACTTTGGGATACAAGGTGTACAAAAGGCATTCTATAAAACCAAATTCTGTTCTATTCTATTCTGGTTGGGTCTGGTCTATTCCACTTTCTAGCTAGATATCCATAATCTGTTTTACAATTTGTTTTACCAAGGACAACCCAGCTAAGATGCAATATCTTGTTTTCAGTAGGGTCCTGCAGCTACCTGTTTTTACAGCCAGGTAGATGGAAGCACTAAGAAGTTTGTTTAAGGCTACTCAGTGAATAAGTGGGCTTTGATGGGATTGGAGCCTTGGTCTTCTGGTTCCCAAGCCTGTGCTCCACCCATTAGACAGAAGGCTAAAATAGGCCCACTCACAGAGAACAATAAGCTTCAGTGCAGAAGTGCTATATCAGGTCAAATGAGCTGAAAAAAAATATTTATTGTCACTTTAATCTAGATAAAACAGGTAAAAAAAAACACCACTGGCTCAGACACAGAGCGCACACCAACTGCCCCACAGTTGGACTGCTCTCTATAGGTCAATTTCCTTGTTCCATATTGCACTGCAGCAACCTTAGCACTTTGGTTGCTACAGTGCAAAGTCAGCCATGTTGATGCTTATCCAATCCCACTAACCCACTCTTCTCTCCTCTCCTGGTGCCGCAGCAACCTTGGGTAGGCATTCTGGAGCCACCAGTGTAAGCAGCCCCATGGACAGGCTGCATTACTTACTCTGACACATGATGTTCACTCCCAGCATCCTCCTCTGCCTCCCATGATGCACCTTGCCAAAACCCTAAAATCTGGCAGCACGGTGACCAACAGGCAACAACTATCAGCAAGTTTTGGATTCCCATTTTGAGCAAAGTCAGCCATGTAAACAGGCCTTTTCTCTAATGTGCAGGAGCAGTGTTCTTCTACAACAGAACAAACTGGGGTACAAACACCCCGAGTTGGACAAATAAAGGCTATCATGAAAGCTTTCTGTATAAATGGAAGGCATGGTAACAGGAGGAAGTGACCTCAATGGTCTGCATGTCATCGGGCGCGTCACGACTGATATCATCATGTAGTTGGCTGCCCTCAGACTGATGACACCTCTCCAACATAATTTGCTTTGATGCTGTGGAGAGGGCATTTTAACACATTAAAGGATCAGCTCAGGAGGTTGGGGCAATACCAGATCAGACCACAAACCACAGCGGAGCGACTGTGTAAACTGGCCTTATGTCTGCACTAGCTTTGTTTTGCACTTGTTTGGTCTGGATTTAGCTACAGTGAAACTGTTTCAGCTTATCTGAGCTGATATACCACTGTTGCTATGAAATGTTTTTCCTTATGAGTGTACATACCTATATATAGTATATGGTTAGGGTTTGTTGTGGATGGAAAACTATGGTTTTCCAAATCCTGTTGTAGGGCAGTTCAAAGGTCACAGAAGTTGTTGTACTATCGTCCTGACGTCACATCGATAGTACAACAACTTTTGCCCCTTGAGCTCCTACCTGATTGACGGAAACAAGAACTGATTTAAAAAATATATTCTAAAATGGCGGATTCACTTAGCTAGCAGTTGGGGCAGCAGACAGTGTGGACAGTAACCTAAGATAGTTTGGACACAGACTTTCACAGTCAGCGCCATGTGTCAAAACTACCAGTCTGTCTTTTTTTTGTTTTGTTCTAAATTACTGGGGGCTATAAATCATGGATGACAGGAGCACAGCAGGACTGCCACGGAACCGGATTCAGGAGCAGAGCGGGACTGAACGGAGGAGAGGTAGCATTATCACAAGGTATGAAATCTTGAGAAAGTTTCGATGTTTTGGTGAGCCATATACTATATAAAACAGTGTATGGTTGTCCATACACAACAAGGCTATGTTGCCATCTCGGGAATGTGCTGCCGTCAAACTGACCTCTCGAACTTCACTCTCGAGGTCAGTATGACATCATCACATCCCCTCGATGGCAACATAGCCTGTTGTGTATGGACAACCCTACACTATTCTATATATTGCGCTTTTGTCCATTTTTTAAGCGGTCAACCTTTCTCTCTGGTGACCCCTATTGTACTGAGCATGCAGTACCAGCTGACTGTTTCTTTCTGTGCCACCTGCTAGAGAATGCTCCCTACATCTGTCTTAAGAGAAAGAAGGAAAATGGCAAGCTGTACTGCTTTAAACTGCACCGCCACATGGAATGGCCAACTATTGTATGTGACAGCGCCTTGTTAACATGGAGTACTACTGTATGTACCTATGGCATCACGGATGTTAAGACAAATGTTTGCAACTGGGAGCAGAAAAAGAGTGGAACAAATGCGAAAGGGTAACCATGATAAACATATAATTTACATTTTTTTTCCTGCATATAGTTTAGCCTATATGCCACTATTCCTGCAGGACTATGTTAACCCATGGACTGCTGCTGTCCTCCCTGGGATCCACATGAAAACAAGATGCTGCATCTCAGGGTATTATCCTGGATAAAGTTATTTCAGATAAATGAGTCAATAAATCAACCAATAAACAAACATTTAATACCAAAAATCAAAGTATGCCATGAAAGACAGAAACAATTCCCCGGGGCTTGTTACCTTTTATATCATACCCCTAATGCTGTAATATGGCTTGCTATTCATTGGCATGAAAATTAGCGTACCTCTGCATATTGTATGTTATTTTATGTACCTACGAAAGCAACGTAGCGTACAAAAAAAGTTTTGAATTATGGGCAAAGAGAGTAGTAAAATTAAAGGTTAGATGCAAAAAAAGAGGCAGATGATCTATTAGCTTTCACTGTAAGAGGAAAAACATACGGTAGCAATACATTTTTACCTTCTTATTTGAAAGAGTCCAACAGTAATCAGTTACCTCTGATGACTTTCTACGTACATTCTGGGAAGAAGACAGTCTAAATCTCCAAAAGGAGAACTACATTGAACCTATAAATGTTATTCTTTCTTGTGGAAGTTGTTTTTCAAATACTGTTTCTAATTCTGTTACTGTTGCATCTTTATGGGCCATTAACTCGCTGGGTATTTCTTATACATTCGTGGAAGGTAAGTACTATTTTAAAACAGTACGATGCAGTTTGTGCCTCTTAGTTTTTTTAATGTATTGTTGCCTGTATTTAATAAGGCAAGAGATCATATTTGGCTGTAAGAAGCTGACAGCCAAAATGCTGCCACTTCCCTACTGTTGAGACACCCTCCCCCCCCCCCGCCGCCGCACTCGCACGGTTTGTGATGTCAGTAAACGGAGACCATGGGAGCATGCTACATAGAACAGAACAGTGATGATTTTTAATTGCTTTTTTCATACTTTAGAGTTCCAATGATATCAAATTGAGGCCACTGCTCATTATACTTTAGAGTTTTAATTATATCAAATGAAGACCACCGCTCAACTAACAAGGTCCTTGTTAGCTGAGCAGCGGCCTTGATTTGATGTATTCGAAACTCTATAATAAAGAGCCGTTAAAACTCATCTCCATTCTACTCTATGGAGTGTGCCCCCATGCACTCCATTTACTGACATCGCTGAATGTGCAAGCACAGGGGCGTGTCTCAACAATAGGGAAGTGGCTGTCGGCACCATGGAGCCAAATACAATCTCTTGCCTTATTAAATACAGGCAGCAATAAATTAAAAATACATGTAGCAGTCCACCTGGGGCAAGGTAAAGGTTAGTATTTGTTTGGGATGGGCTGTACTATGAAAGTAAGAAGCTGCTCTTTAGTCACTGAGTGCGACAGTAGTTCATGGATGTAATGTTACAACAATGTAAGAGATTAACAAGAATATAAACTACATCATACTGGTCTAAACCGGTGCTTTTCACTTGTGGGTATCTGAAACATTCATTGAGTTTAGTAACTAAACAGTAATACTGACAATTTGTTTCTTTATTTTAAGTGTTTTGGCCAGGAAAGACTCACAGAGATATAAACAGCTTGTTTCCAGGTGCGTTCTAGGTGGGGGTGGGGGTATGGGAGATTATTATAACTGTTAATGATAACAGTAAGTGAAAAGAATTGGCAGTAAAATTGTGAATGGTGTGCAGTAATCCACAAAACAGATGTACATAACAGCAGTATGTGTGAATAACATTAGCAGTACGATAACAAGATCAAGCCTGATAGCAGGGACAGGGCAACATTAAGGAGAAATCAAGAGCAAAGTGAAATGTTGGGAGGCTCCAAGTTGCAGACAGAGGGGTAGGTGGGCAAGAGCAAGGGGTACTGTGAGCCATGGGGAACGCAGACTATTTAGAGAGAAGAGAGCCAACATAGGTATTATGAAGCACATACTGGGCTTGCCTCTTTAGTGATCAGTGTGAGGTAGAGGACTGAAGGAGAGGAGAAAGGTAGTCCCACAAGTAAGGAAGTATCTAAGAGAAAGCCACTTTTCTAACTAAAACATAACATCTAGGAGTAAGGAAGGAATGAGAGTTATAATGTCTAAGGAAATAAGCCGGGGGTGCAGAAGGGTTGAGGAGAGAGAATAGACAGGGAAAGTGTCGGACCAGATCCTGAAGATCAGAAGGGCAGTGTGCGAAAGTTGGTGATTCCCACAGATGACCAAATAAAAGAGGAGTAAAGTTCGGCAGTAAAAGGTGAAGTTGTCAGCCATACAGAATGCTAGATAACAATAGCAGACTAAAGGGAACCAATAACGAAACATAAATTCCACAGTAGACACACAGATTTACAGGTGAACACTAGTTCTCTTTTAATTCATATCTTTAGTATAGTTATACTTATACTAGTAGAGTGAAGAATGATCATGTTGAAACCTAAATACCATTAAAGGGGAACAGTCAGCACAAGAGCTCCACACCCAAATACGGGACAGGTCCCAGTTTGCACTTTGTGTGCAAAAATATTTATTTTCTTACTGTTTACTGCAGTATAATAGATTGTTTCTGTCTCTGTCTAATTTTGCTTACTTCCAGACTGAAATTTTCTGTAACGTCAAATCCCAAAATCTCATGCAGCTGATATCAGAGCGAGACATCAGAGGTGGGAAATTCAATTGCTAGCACTGCATGTTAAAGCTTTTATAAGCTCTGATCAGATATTTTCTAGTCCCCTTTTTCTCCAATGCTAAGTACAGTCCTCTGTCACTGTACTTAGCCCCACGTGGACAGCAGGACCTGCAAACAAAAGATCTGAGCTTATAAACTCAAACATGCACTGCAGGCTATTGAATCTCCCACTGCTGCAGCCCTGCTCTGATGTCAACTGCACGGGATTCTGGGATTTGTAATTTCTCAAAATGTCAACCTGTAAGTAAACAAAATTAGTCTGATACAATGTACTACACTACAGTAAATGCTAAATAAAAAGGAATGTTTTTGAACACGAAGTGCATATTGAGACCACCTCCACACTTGGGTATGGAGCTCTTCGTGATGACTTTTTCCCTTTAAATATGAATTATATTTATGTTTCACAGCTAGAGACAACTGCCAAACTGAGATTATAACTGAGAAGGCTAAATCACATAGTTACTTTGTTGTTTAATCCTGGCAGTCTTGATCAGTAAGACATTGAATTCAACAGTGTTGTAGGAGTTCCAGCATATACAACATCTTCGTGTTCAAACAAAAGGAGAATCGTGCTTCCTTGTCTCTCTGTTCTTTTATAAATTGAAGCAATGTGACATCTTCAAAATCAAAACTAATTCAACTCAAATCCAGATTCCTGCCTGCTTAATAAAAACCTTAAACCAAACTAGCTCTACTTAAAAAACACTATTAACATTAATTTGATAATATTTTTTTACTTTTACATGAAACAGATGAAAAAGCAATTCACACTAGTTACTTATTAAAGATCCAATTTGGAAAGGACTGAGGAGGCACTCTGCACTTGTGTAGGAAGGCTTTGGGTGCACAGAGGTCCCACTCCACATATTTGGTGACCTCCACAGCTTCCTATGCACCCCCACTGGAGGCCTGCTCTGATCTGATCCATGCCACTATAGATTAGATCAGCTCATGGACTGGTTTTGGGCACATCCAAATTCCAAACACATGCTCTGCAACTTGTAGGAGATGTGGAGGGCAGCAGCATTACGCAAGGGGTGACCCCAACCGTAATGCTTGCCTGTTCTATGTACCCAGCTCCCCAGACCTTTCTAGGGCCCTTTGCTCCCTAGCAGTTGCTCCCAGACCCTCCAATATAGCATGGAGTGCTGGAAGGTAATAACATCATTTTTTCATATAAAGTCTGCTTGCTGTATCCCACAATCCCCTGCTATGGGCAGAGCTGAGAATCCATTTAGGGGCCAACCTGGGCATCTGATTGGATGCCCAGTATCTGACCTCACTACACTCACCCAAACACTCTGGGCCATTCCATTCTTTGCTCTGTATACAGATCAGGGGAGGGCAGAATAGTAGATTCAGCTATGTGCAACAAAATCAGTGGCTGCATGGATGATGTGTCCTGATATATGAACATACAAAACTGCCAGCAGATGCAGGCCATTTGGTTTAGTCTGCTCAAGTGTGCAGCACTCTGTCTTGCTAAACTGCAGCAGCCCCCCTCCCGTTGCTCCCCCTTGCAACTTACTGCCCCCCACTTCTGACCACTCTCCTCCCACCCTCTCCATGATTTTGATCCTCCCCTTTGGCCCTATCCCACCCTCTCTTGAAGTTGCCCACCATCCACAGTGCCACTACTTTCTCTGGCAGTGCATTCTAACCAGCCACCACCCTCTCTGTGAAATAGTGCCACCTAATCTCTCTCTCTTGAACCTTCCTTCTCCAGTTTCAGGCTGTGTCTCCTGGTGCCCCCCTCCCCACCAATTTTAACTTAAACAAGCCATCTGAATTATCTCTGTTTATGCCCTTCAGGTACTTGAATGTCTCAATCATATCCCATCCCATCCCATTATCTTCTAGGGTGCACATGTTGAGCTCCCTCAATCTCTCCTCGTATGTCTTGTCTCCCCTCCCCAGGATCATTTTCATCACCCTACGCTGATGTGTGTCCTGATAGATGCCTGAGGCAGGTATCTGAGCTTCTGTTGTAGACGATACCCTTCATATATTTTATGGCGGTCAAAAACAGAAAAACAAAAAACAAAAGAAATGTGTCAACTGCAAAGACTTCATCAGTATTTATACTACCCTTTCTTTAGTGTTCCTACTCGGAGAGAATAGCTGAATATTCTGAATTAGTATCACTCTGAAGCTTGTATGTAAGTTGGTAACTGGGTCAGTCCAAATGTCAAGAAGTTGGGGGGGGGAGCAGAGACTGGATTTGTACATGTAGCTATCAATAGGTTTCTGAGCTTGACTGAGATCTCTAGCCTATCTGCAACTCACTGAAGGAAAGTTGCAACCAAGTTGTGATGACTACATTCAGTTTCAGATAATGATGCAAAATATTTACTCTAGGAGTACATGATCCTGCTTCTGCCACTATGAAGCAGCCATATTCCTAAATGGACTCACTGTGTGCGTCTTTTCACTCATAAGGAGTAAGGCACAATAGGGGCAAATATTATATAAGCAATAATAAATGGCAGAGTGTTGGTAATGCTAGATTAACACACCTCCTGGTGGGTCGGACTTGAAGCCCACTCAAGGGCCTTTATCCACCATGGCATGCGTTAACCTTGCATAAGTTGACAATCTCTGGAGAGTGCATTATTTCACTTATAAACTATTTTTATGTCTGTCCAGTGATGTGGAGGGCTGAGACTCTCAGTGCCTTGCCTCCTGCTGTGCCAGCAACCCAGGTTTGGAAACGGATGTGTGTCACTTAGGAGCCAGCTGGAGGAGGTAGGATTGAGCATTCTTAGGACTGCTCCCCTCCCTCAGGGAGGGAGGGGTGCTGCAGCTCACTGCTTGGCTGCCCCCAGGAGGTGTCCAGGTGCAGCTCATGTGACCACATACAGAGTGAAGGGACCCCATGGTCAGAGTGCCAGGAATGTCTCTGTGGAGATGGAGCTCATGCACTGCACCCATTACGAGTCTGTGGGCCCGGGGTGAAAATTGGCAGAACCACCCCCCCAACAACAGGATGATGGCTGACCTCTTGTAGGCTCCACATTGGCAACCAGGCACCACTCACAGGGCTTGTGGTGAAGACAATGAGGGAAACTGAGCCCTGGGTAAGTCAGGTGATGGGGCTGTGGATGTCGGACAGACTGGGGCTGCCAGGAAGAAACTGAGGGCAAACACCTGTATAAAAGAAAAAAGAATAATAAACTCTTTTTATGATAAATGATTTTGAATGTTTCTAAAGGCCACTTTTATTCAGTGTATAGATGCTCTGTATTGGTACTGTGGCCCCATTTGGAGTGTTGTCCAAGGATGATGATATGATGTTTTAGTAGTGCCTCAGTGTACCAAATGTCAGGGTGGAGAAGGTGACTTTATTCCATGTGGAAGGCTTTTCTATACTTTGCAGCTTTTGGTGTGCTGTTTTTGTATATGTACACAGTTGTTGCTATTAACACCGCTTGGTTTCTCTGTCCGGTTCCAATTGAATTTCTGGATTTGTGAGAGTGGGGTTTGTTCTCAAAGTTTGATTTTCATGGGTATGTTGAGGTATTATCTACTTTTTTGTTTGTCTGGGGAAACACTGGGTTTGGTTTGGATTAGGAGGCAGTATAGCGTAGTGATTAAAGGCACTGGGCTGCAAACCTGGAGACCTGGGTTTGAATCCCATAGCCCTCACTTGCATACTGGCTGACTCTGAGCAAGTCACTTGACTTACCTGTGCACCCAGGTTACACCTGGAAACAAGCTTCAGCTTAGTGTGCCTTTCCTGGTTAAACAATTTCCCCTTTCCCTTTGTTGCCTTGTGTAGGTAGTTTTTCTTTGTTCTGGTTTTTGTGGGGTGGTGTCTTTGTTCTTTGGGTTGGGGGAGGTTGTCTCTGTTTTGGTTGCTTTTTTGTTAATCCAAGAGGCATTGCTGACAACTGTGGGTGTGTTGGCTGTTTAGGTAGTGTGTCTTGTTCTTGATTCTTTAGGTTAGGGGTTGCTTTGATAGGGATCTGTCATGTGGTTGTATGTGCTCAGAATAATGATCTTTTGAATCTGAAGGGTCAATATTATGACCCTGATGGGCAACTACAAGTATTCCAGGATGTATGGTGGGTGTCATGGGCTGGAACACAAGTGAGGGGGACCAGGAAGATGGGTAGAGGGATTCAAAATGAGGAATGGGTATGGGTAGCCAGGAGGGGATAAGGATAGGATTGTGTGGTGTGGCAGAGGCCGTTGCCACTGGTCATCCAAAAGAGGTATTCTCCAATGGCTGGGAAGGTGGAGGTGAACACAGGGTGGCAGAGACTACAGCTGGAGGTGGGGGTGCAGGGTCTCCTATGATACAGTATGATCCAGGGTGGGTAGCAGCTCAGGGTAGCAGTAACATAGTAGACGTAGGGGACTCTATGGTGAGGTTGGTTAACAAGGCAGGAGAAGTGCAGAGACACCAGAGCCATGTGGACTGCTTGGTAACTTGCTTCTAGAGTGCACAGATTGCAACTATCATGGTAAGGCTGGACAAGCTTGTGCACGAGGGGAAAGAGGAATTGACCATCATGGTACGTGTTGGCACAAGTGACATAAGCAGATGCAGTCTGGAGGTCCTGCAATATAGATTTAGTGAACTAGGCAGTAGCCTTGGAAGCAGGACCTTTAAAGTACTATTCTCTGAGATTCTAGAAGTGCCATGTGCAGGGCCAGAAAGGCAAAAGGAGGGCAATAGTTTAAGTTTCCTTAACTACACTGTAGTTACAAAGTAACCACACTGTAACTGCATTGTAATTGCAATACAGTTACATGCAACAAATGTGTAACTACAGTGTTATTACCTATCCCACAGTTACACTGAAACTGATACTTAAAGTGTGACCAAAAGGAGATAAGGTAGTTGAATGTATGGCTATGCGTTTGGTGTGGCAAACAAGGTTTTTGGTTCCTAGCTGGCCCAATGGCATGACAGTACCATTACCTCCTCCCATGCAGCTGACCCAGTCAATCAATCAATCAATCAAAATCTTTATTTATTCAGGCGAACATCATTGAGCAAAGCTCATTTACAAGATGGACCTGAGTGGTCATACAAATGAGGATACAAGTATTATTACATAGACAAGAATAGAATAAATAGCAATACAATGGCATGAAATGATTATATACAACAATTTACATATATACAAGTAACAATAGAACCATTTAGCCTGTAGGAAAAAAAGAGGACAAAGGGTATAGCATTCCTAAAATATAAGTTATATGGTCTAAACTAGTTTTTAGTGAATATAATAGGTGATTCGAAGAAAGAAATTGAGTTAATATAATGGATAGAAAAAGGGAGGTTTAGTTGGGTCAGATAGGTGGGGATTATGCTTTATAAAAGCAATTGCAGAGCTCTGGAAAAAGGCGGAGAACAATCTTGAAGGATGCCAGAGGTAGTAGGCTATCTAGCTTCATGGATTTTTGAGAGAGTTCCATGCAGCTGCTAAGGAATAGCTGAAAGCAGCCCTCCCATACCGGTGCAGGCATTGGGGACCTTTAATGTGATGAGTTTACTGATCCTTAAGGTGTATGGCCTGGTTGTAATTTGGGTAAAGCAATCAGTGATATAGGTCGTAGTTTGCCTGTTAACGCTTTGAGTATCCAGATAACAGCATTCCTATTTCTTCTGTGTTGCAATGATGTCCAGTTGACTGCCATATAAAGGGAGCAATGATGGGTGTTGGAGGAAGGTCAGTAATAAATCTTATGGACCTGTGATACAGGGTGTCCAGCTTATGTAAGAGATGACTTGAACAATGGCAGTAGAGAAATCAGCATAATCAATGAGGATAGGAATGAGGCCTGAATTAACCTTTTTGGAATCACTGTTTAGGTAATGTTTTATTCTAAAAATAGTCCGAGCCTCTGTCTTAGCTTTTTAGTAACTCTTCAATATGGACAGAATAGTCAAGCCTGTTATCTATCAGACTCCAAGGTATTTGAAGTTATCAACAAATTCAAGTTTCTCTCAAGTAAGGTTGGATATATGTAGGGTGTTGGATGCTGGGTAGTGGTAGTACAACTCTTTGTGGTAAAGAACATAGCTTTTGTTTTTTTTGCATTTAGAAGTAGTTTTTGTCAAGTAGATTGTGCTGCAGAATGGAGAATTCGGATTGTAGAAGTTCACAGGCTTTGGAAGGTGAGGATTGCTGACATACAATACAGTATCATCAGCAAAACAGATGAATGTTAGATTGAGTGAGGTTGGCATCAATATTGTTTATATAAATAGCAAAGAGGATAGGGCCAAGAATAGAGCCTTGTGGTACACCCCTAGCTGAGGTTTTGAGGTGGATAGGTAATTTCCATTTCTAACCAGTTAAGGCACTCATCTGAAAGGTAATCCTTAAACCAGTTGAGTGATAGGAATCCAGGCCTAATGAGTTAAGGGAGGTGAGTAATAAGTCATGATCCACTGTGTCAAAGGCTTTACTCAAATCCAGAAACACAGCACAGGTAAAATTTTTTTGTCCAAATTAGTCTGCCAATCGTTGGTTACCTTGGCTAAGGCAGTAATGGTGTTATGCTTTGATCTAAATCCAGATTGTGCAGAATTTAGAAGGTTATTGTTATCCAGATAGTCCCTTAACTGAGAGTTTACTAGTTTTCGAGCATCTTAGATAGTACTGGTAGGATGGAGATAGGTCTGTAATTGTTGAGATCCCTAGTATCACCAGATTTGAGTAATGGAACTACTTGAGCTGTTTTCCAAGTAGATGGAATGGATCCAGTAGTTAGGAAAGATTGAAGAGATGAGTAAGGGGGCAGATAAGACATGTGAAGCAATTTTCAGGAAATAGGGATCCAGGAGTCTGCACCTGCACTTTTAGTTGTGTCTAAATTAAGAGGAGATCTTCCACTTCTTTCACGGATATTGGGATGAAGGAAAAAGTTGAGTGGCCATTTGTCCCACAGTAGTTTGCAGGTTCAAGGAAGATCTCAGGATATTTGCAGGTGATGAGTCAAATGCTAGGCCAGCAGTGGTGAAGTGAACATTGAAGGTATTTAAGATTTCTTGTTTACCTGTAATTTCTGTGTCATTTAGTAGCAATTTGGTGGTTAAGGCAGGAGTAGAATTCTGGCCCAGAAGTCCTTTTATTGTACCCCAGAGTCTGATGGGTTATTGTAGGAGGCATCCAATTCAGCTGTATAGTAGGCAGTTTTGGCAGTTCTTATTTTTTGTACATGAATTCTTGCTTTTCTGAAATTTAGCCAATCACTGGTGTCCTTTGTTTTTCTTGCCTTTTCCACAGCTTGTCTCTGGTTCTCAAGGCTGCTTTAAGCTCAGAGGTGAACCAAGGCAGGATTTACCTTAGTTCTGATACTGGTGATAGGTATGAATATTGAGAACATTGGTGATAATATCCTTTAAAGTCTGGAGTGTTGTTTCAACAGAGGTTGTAAGATAGAAATCTTGCCAATATATTGTAGTACTCAGGTCATGGAGGTAACCTGAGATATTGAAATTCTTTTTGACCTTTGAGGATAAATTCTGCAGGATTTGGTGGTTTGAGTGTGGATCTTATACCAGCTATAGGGTAATGGTCACTCACATCACTTGGCAGTACTCCTGCATGTGAGTATAAGTGAGGCTTGTTTACCAACATAATATCCAGGAGTGAGCTGTTGCTGGAATTTCTTCGTTAATCCTAGTTGGGTCTTTAATCAGCTGTGTGAATCCATAGGTGTCACAAAAGGTTATCAAAGGTGCAGATACATTAGACAACCAGTTTAAATTCAAATCACCAAGGATGACGGTATCTTCAGGGCCTTGGTTGAGAATTGACCCTAGGTGAGAAAGCAGTTTAAGGCCTGCAGAGGGGGGCCTATAGCATCCAATCAGTTTAAATGGAGACGAATTAGGAAGGCAAATTTTGATTGATAAACATTCAAATTCATTTGGCTCAGATGTGTTGATGAGGCAGGTTGCAGAGATGGTGTCCTTAATGTATATGGCCACCCCACCACCCCTGGAAGGGCGATCTGCTCTGAAGAGCTGGTAATTGGGAAGGTTTACAACACTGTCTTTTGTTGTAGGCCTGAGCCAAGATTCAGAGATGACCAGGAAGTCTGGAAGAGTATGTGCCACCCAAGCCTGTATTAAGATGAACTTTTTTAGGAGGCTGCAAGCATTGAAGTGTATGAAGCTTAGTCCTTTTATGGTAGTCAGCTCAGAAGGGAAGATAAATTGACAATGGGGCCAGGATTAATCTCAATGGTGCCAATGCATAAAAGGAGGTAGAAGATTAATTTGACTAGGGCTCCAAGGGATAGGGATAGAGAGTGATCAGAGCATTTCCCTTAATCCTAGATGCACACTGTGTAGTGGGAGATGGTGCTGTTATATAGGTGTGTCTTTTATCATAACATAGGAGTCTGATGGACAGGCATAGAGGGTTTTATAGATCCAGGATACATGTAAAGGGCTAGGGGAGAGCTGGATTGTTAGAGAGGCTTTATGTGGGATACCCAGGGTTGCAGTGTAATAGTGGTTCAAAGTGAATAAGGAATAGATGGTTGTACATTGTGGATGGCAGTGGAGAGCAGAACATACTCATTAACTTTTCGTCATGACAGGGGGTATAATATGATTATCATAATGGAATGGGGAGATGAGAGGCTAAGGAGCAAAAGGAAACAAGTTAGCATTATGCGGGGTAGGTAGGTTAACAGAAGAAGGGAATTAGATGTGGGCGTGATGAGAGAAATGGCGGGAAAGAGTGTATAAATACAATTAACCAAGAGGGGAGGGCGGGCAAAATTTTTGGCTTTGCCCTGCATTCTCACACTGCTTCTCCGGCCTCCTGGAACTCTTGGTCGGCTGGAGGTCACCGCCGCCCGCTGATGCCTGAGCCCCTCTGCGGCTGGAGCTGGAGGGCAATGCCGGCTGCAAGTCAGGGGACAGAGGAGAAGGCAGTGAGAAGGCAATTTTATTGCAGGCAATCCGCAATTAGTGCAAGAAACAAGAATCTGCACAACAAAAGACTGGGAGGGTTTGGGGGTTAGCGCCCAAGCCGCCTAGCCCACACAGATCCCCAGAAAAGGCTGAATCACTAGCAAACATCACATCAAAACATGTTTAAATTACCCACAATTTAAGTAAAACAGCTCTTTAAGGAAATTAACACAAGTTACAGCTAATCAGAAAAGTCCCATCCAGAAAAGTGTTGCAGAGTCCAGCTAAAGTCAATGGGAAAGGCGCACCAATCGGAAGCAAGGCAGAGACAGCGGTCGCTTCCCAATTGGTTGCGGCTTTGCTCAGACCTTTTACACTGCTTCTCAGCCTCCTGGAACTCTTGGTCGGCTGGAGGTCACCGCCGCCCGCTGGCGCTCGGAGCCCTTCTGCGGCTGGAGCTGGAGGGCAATGCCGCTGCAAGTCAGGGGACAGAGGAGAAGGCAGTGAGAAGGCATTTTATTGCAGGCAATCTGCAATTAGGGTGCAAGAAACAAGAATCTGCACAACAAAAGACTGGGAGGGTTTGGGGTTAGGCGCCAAGCCGCCTAGCCCACACAGATCCCCAGAAAAGGCTGAATCACTAGCAAACATCACATCAAAACATGTTTAAATTACCCACAATTTTAAGTAAAACAGCTCTTTAAGGAAATTAACACAAGTTACAGCTAATCAGAAAAGTCCCATCCAGAAAAGTGTTGCAGAGTCCAGCTAAAGTCAATGGGAAAGGCGCACCAATCGGAAGCAAGGCAGAGACAGCGGTCACTTCCGATTGGTTGCGGTTTTGCCCGTTTTCACACTGCTTCTCCCGCCTGAACTCTTGGTCGGCTGGAGGTCACCGCCTGCCCGCTGATGCCTGGAGCCCCTTCAGGCTGGAGCTGGAGGGCAATGCCGCTGCAAGTCAGGGGACAGAGGAGAAGGCAGTGAGAAGGCAATTTATTGCAGGCAATCTGCAATTAGTGCAAGAAACAAGAATCTGCACAACAAAAGACTGGAGGGTTTGGGGGGGTTAGGTGCCAAGCCGCCTAGCCCACACAGATCCCCAGAAAAGGCTGAATCACTAGCAAACATCACGCCAAAACATGTTTAAATTACCCACAATTTTAAGTAAAACAGCTCTTTAAGGAAATTAACACAAGTTACAGCTAATCAGAAAAGTCCCATCCAGAAAAGTGTTGCAGAGTCCAGCTAAAGTCAATGGAAAGGCGCACCAATCGAAGCAAGGCAGAGACAGCGCCGCTTCCCGATTGGTTGCGGCTTTGCTCAGACTTTCACACTGTGCCTCCCGCCTCCCTGAACCCTTTGGTCGGTTGGAGGTCACCGCCGTGCCGCTGGCCATGCCCTCGGAGCCCTTCTCCGCGGCTGGAGCTGGAGGGCAATGCCGCCTGCAAGTCAGGGGACAGAGGAGAAGGCAGTGAGAAGGCAATTTTATTGCAGGCAATCTGCAATTAGGTGCAAGAACAAGAATCTGCACAACAAAAGACTGGGAGGGTTGTGGGGGGGCGCCTAAGCGTCTAGCCCACACAGATCCCCAGAAAAGGCTGAATCACTAGCAAACATCACATCAAAACATGTTTAAATTACCCACAATTTTAAGTAAAAACAGAAGCAATCCTGGGTTCTTGATGGCCAGCGGGGAAGGGAGAGGATGAGTGTCCAACTCACTGCTGTCCCCTCCCGGAGGGGGGGGAGAGGTATGCTGTTCCTGGCAAGACTACCACCAGGTGGAGTGTCTGGTGGCAGTATGAGCTCACAGGGCAAATATAGGAAGGGAGGGAGGAGGGAGCTATGGGATCTCCACAGCATGTGCGTGTACCTCCACATGCATGCATGTTGCAAGTGAACTCCAGAATGGAGACTGGGGAGAATCCTGGAGGAAACTAGGCAAGGAAGGCATGTGGGATGCACTGCAAGCCGGCCCTCTCCCAGAGTCCCCAGAATGACAAGATTCTGGATGTGAGTCTTCTGGGGGGTGGGTGGTCCTCTCCCCTGACTCTACCATGAAGTGGAAGCCGTGAGAGTGACTGCTGACCAGTAAGTTCTACAGAGGTAGGAGATAGTGGGGGCTGCAGGGACAGGGTTGAGGGGATCCCTGGCTGCCTTGGCCTCAGGTGCAAAAACACCTTGATTAAAAAAAAAAATTTAGTTCCTAGCACTTGCTACACTGCAAGGCATTCTGGGGAAGGAGAAGCCTGTACACTATGGAAAAGCTTCAACTAAGCCCAGAAAAGATAGGTATGCTACTAGACAGGATAGACAGCTAGCGGGTTGGGGAGGCTTTAAACTAGAGCAGGGTGGGTGTAGGGGAGGTGTAGGAGAACACCCATGTCCAAGCCAAGTACAGGGGGGTTAAAATGGCAGTTGTATGAGGTGCAAAGCGAAGACAGATAGAAACACAGATGTTTGATGCATGACTGTGAATGTGCAAAGCGCAATAAAATAGTGGATGACCCGGAGGGTGGACTTTTTGAGGCAAGCTATAACATAAATGACAGAGGGGTAAAATCTGTTCTGGAGGGACAGAAAGGATCAGTAGCAGAAGGACTGCTTGCTTGTATGTCAAGAATGGGTTTGACGTAAGTATGGAAGGACGAATAAGGAGGCAAGGGAGCTCCAAAGGAAGCCTGTGACTGGAATTAGGATCCTTGGGTGGGGGGGAGATATTACAGATCCCTATGTAGTAAAGCAGAGTAGGACTTGGAGTTGGCAAATGAAAATAAAACAGCAACACCTGAGGGGTCCACGATTCTCAATGAGGGGGATTTCAAACTACCAGACACTGACTGGGAGGTGAAATGGGTCCAAATGAGAGGGGATGAAACCAAATACAATGGAGACAGTGACTACTTTAGGGGAAGTTAAGGGCTAAAAAAGGGTATATGGTAAGTGGAAGGATTCTAGTGACAGAAATATTGAGGTAGCATATACAGTATTACATATTGAATACAGGGCCAATATTACCCAGGGCAAGCTGGTCTGGAAGACAGGACTATGCACAGGATCAAGGAAATTAATAAATCCTTTTTTCATTATATAAGGAACACAAGGAGAGTCTGGGATAAGGTGCAACCACTGATCATTGAGGGAGAGAAACACCCAAATAAGGCATGTGGTATAATGAAAGTACTGCAAAACTTCTTTGTGTCAGTATTCGGGTAGGAAGTCAGGAAGCATGGCCAGCTGGAGGTAGGAGTTATGAGAGAGGTGCAGGCCATACCAGAGGAAGTGCTGATCACGGCAAAATTACTGGGTAAGTATCTGGAGGGTAAGAATCAAGGAGAATCCCAAGGTCCAAATGGTAGCCACCCAAGGTTAGTACTGAAATTAAAATGTGTTCTGGCTGGGACCCTCAGCGATTTCCTTGAGGACTCCTTACAGTAAGGGCTAGTGCAGCAGACATGAAAACAGCTGATGTCATCTCCTATTCAATAGGGGAGCAGGGTCAGACACCGGTGCAGTAACTCCATACCAGTGAGCCATACCTTAGTGCTTGACAAAGTAATTGAGTCAATCATAAAAGACATGGCGGGTCAGCCATGGATGAAAAGTGACTGCTTTCTGGCACATGGCATGTTTTCACAAAATTTACTGTAGATCTGCCAAAGCAACCTACTTGCCTTCTTGGAGGAATTAACAAAGGAGAAGGACTGGGACTGTGGATGTTTTCTAGCTGGACTGCAGCAAGGCCTTAGATATTTTATTCCACATGGAAAACTCAGGGAGAAAGTAGCAAAATATGGAGCACATAAAATGCCCAGGAGGTGGACAACAAAATGGCTGACAGGAAGGAAGCAGAGAGTCATGGCTGATGATCACCATTCAGAGTGGAGGGATCTGCTGAGTGGAGTGGCACATGGCTTTGTGCTTAGTCCCTTTTTCCTTAACACATTTATTAAAGGCATGGATGAGAAGGTCAACAGAAGTCTGGTGAAGTTTTCTGATAACACTAAACTGGCAAGAAGAGTGGACACATCAGATGAAGTAGATGCCCTACAGGGGCATGGACAGTGAAATGGGGGCTTAGATTTAGTGTGTACATGTGCAAGACATTACAGCTAGGGGTGAGAAATCTGGGTTACTTATACACCTTGTGTGGTGCAACAGTGGACATCACAACCAATGAAAAGGATCTGGGGGAACTGTGGACCATCAGGTGAAGCCAGACAGGCAGTATACTGCTTCAGTCAGGAAAGCAAATGCAACGTTTGGGATGTATTAGGAGGGGCTAAGGAGCAGGTTAAAGAGGAGGATCCTCTATCCGTACAAGACCTTGGTTTGACCGTACCAGGAGTACTGAGTCCAGTTCTGGTCACCACCATACAGAAAGGACATAAAGGACATACAAGATGATTAGCTGCTTAGTGATTAGTTGCTTAGACAACAAAAGCTATGAGGAGTCAAAGGACATACTCAGGTTCTTCTGCCAGGGAAAGAGAAGGCTGAGAGAGGACACAATCACAGAGTTCTGAATACTAAAGGAGAATGATAGGGTGGAGTATACCCAGATGCTTGAGCCTGTGAGCGCAAACAGATCTAGAAGACATGCACTTAAACTACAAGGGGAGAGCACAATTTGGGGAAATATTACAAAGCATTACTTTACACAAAGGGTAGTTAACATGTGGAATAGCCTACCCAGTGAGGTTATGAGAACTGGAGCTGCTCGGGCTTTCAAAATCAGGAATTTTTTCAGGATAAGAGGGACCCTATTAATTGAGTCGTGGCTTTCATTTTTTTTTATCAAAGGTTGCTTAAATGTCTTTAAAAATTTTTTGAAAATGAGCCCCATAGACTTGTATGGGGCATGCCCTCACGCTTTCCCTAGTTACATGTCACAAAATGTTGGAGCACTGGGGCAGAGCAGGCAGACCAGGAAGTGGAAAGGGATCAGCTGGCTGGCAGTTTGGCCAGAATTACAATCCCTTCCCTCCCTTATTGGACAGTAGTAAATTTTATAATTATGGCACAGACTATCGACACTTCAGGGAAATGGGCTATGAAGCCCAATATGGAGTGCCACACCTTTACTTTAATACATAAGACTGTGTTGCAGATAAAATGAAAAATTTTAATGTGTTAAAAACACCCTCCATTATAGAAAGTGATGATTTGTGAGAATACCCTCTTCTCTGAATGCTGACTTTAGGAATATCAGGGAGCTTTTGAAAAATATTTTTGTAAATGACTCTTCCCTACCTGCTATAAACTTCCTTTTACAATGAAGACATACAAGGGTGTCCTAAGAAAGTAGTGCACTAACTGTCTTTTTCTCTTCTAGGTAATTCCTGAAGAAGACCTAAGGTTGAAATGCCAGTTTTAACTCTATTTTCTATCTTCAGCATGCATTTAACATTACCATTTTGTTTTGTAGCCAGTGCAGAGATGAATCAATATCCCTCTGGCAATATACCCATGAATAATTCTTGAAATCTTCAAAAATACATGTAATGGTAAGAAAATGGGGTGAGGGGGAGTTGTTAGAGATCAGGTAGGGACTGCGGTGACAGTATAGGCGGAGAAAAATAGGCAGACTAGGTAGGCATGTGGCCCTTATCTGCTGGCCAATTCTCTCTTTTTATATTTCCATGTTTTTATGTTTTGTTCTTTTTTAGTCAGACCACAAAAGGCTTATCAGATTAACACAAATGCAGGGGAAGGGGGATAGAATATTGAAACTGACACTGTCACATATATCTTGATCTATGTATCGACCCGACAAAGAAATAAAATATTTTTGTTACAATATATCATCAAGATGGGTTCAAGCTTGGAGAAAGATCTTCTCTATTTAAACCAGCAAACTGCAGAGTACTGTTGCAGGGCAAAACCCATACATTTTTGACTGAGATCAATTGGTCACTTTTAATCAGGAAAAATAGAGAATTGCTTCAGGATTGGCTACCACCTCTGAGAAATCTGACAAGGAACTTTCCTCTGCTGAATCCAAAGAAAGGTAGTTTCAGCAATTAACAGGGTCAGCTATTTCCTGAAATATCTCTGCTATCTCTAGAGAAATTCCTTGCCTGCCTGCAGTACCACTGTATGGCCAGCAGAGGAAATATCTTTAGCAGTATCTGGAAATATCTGACCATGCCTGCTGTTGCAACTGCAGCGATGAAAGAGATGGGGCCAGAGTAGATCACAGATGGAATAACTGCACTTAAAGTAAAGGAGTTCAGGCCTGTCCACTGGCACAGTGTCTTTCGGATGAAACGTTAAACTGAGGTCCAATCTGCCTGGATTGGTGGTAGTTCAGGTGGATGTTAAAGATCCCATGGCACTTATCGAAAAGAGTAGGGGAATTTCCCTGGTGTCCTGACCAAATTTCCCTCATTCACAAAAAAATACCACCAACAGCTTAATCTGGTTCGAGGTCAGTTGGCATTCATCTGTATCCCCCTCCCCCGGGTCGTGCCTGAAAATAGGCAGGATTTGTCTAGTGCACTTACCCAGTCAACAAAAACGAAATAAATAAAAAATAAAATAAAAATAAACAACGGTTGGGTTACCATTTGCGATACCAATGACTTGCATTTAGGAACAAGCTAGAGATGTTGAAGGCTCAGCTGGGGGGGAGGACAGAGCCTCCAAGGGACTGCTCTTCCCCACTGGGGAGGAGGGGCAGTACAGCAGTAGCCTGGCCCCTGGGGCCGGGGGCAGAGTGCTGGGACTGTAATTCAGGGAGCACGACGAGTGGCAGCCATTGGTGTACTGCGTTTAGGAGCATGTGCAGTGACATCACTGATGACACTGCATACTTCTCCACCATTTGGGGACCAAAAATCATAGAAAAAAAAACACTTCGACTGGCAGGATGATTCACGGACCCCTCGTTGACCTCACACCAGCTACCTTGACACAGCTTCTCCAAATCCTATCAGGCAAGTTGAGCATTGCCTTCTGTCACCCCACCCCCGGGGAGGGGAGTAAGCCAGGTTGGGACTTTGGAGCCAGTAAATCCATGAGACCCTGGGTAACAAGGCTAGCTGGGGTCCAAGGGTAGGGAAGCCATTTGAGGAGGGAGAAAAAAGGAACAACAACAAACAAAAATAAAATATTCAGAAGGACCTTTGCTCATATTGGGCTGGGTTTGCAAAAGTGGTAATGCAGTTGCAATTCCTAGTTTTGGATTGTGCCTGAATCATTCAAAATTCCCTGCTTCACCAAGGCATGCATCCAAAAATTAACTTGTGTAATTTTTTTTGATGCGTGCACCATTTTATACTCACACAGTGCCACAATTGTGTCAAAAAGATAGACTATGTTTTATGTGGTATAATTTGTTGTCATAAATTGTGCAGCAGAGGTATAAAGATGCCTCAAATCCCAGATGCCCCATTGGAAACTGAATCTTTTAAAGGTGATAGGAAACAGTGTTTTACACCTCTAGATGCCCTCCAGTTCTTTTATGTGCTACCCAGTATTGTGATATGTTTTTGACCTTTTTTGCTAAATTAATAATCTAATTTTGTTGTCTTTTTAACTACCCTGAATCCCTTTCTGCTCAGCAGTTGCTGCTCTCTCTCTCTCTTTTCACACTGCCTGAATATTCTATGACATCAATAACACAATTCCAGGCCATTCAGATGAATATCATGGAATGGGAGTTATTGATGCCATATAATGTCTTAGAAATATGAAAAGAAAGAGCAGTAGCTGGCGAGGAAAGTGGAACTCTGTGTATATCTGAAGGAATGACAAAGATAGATTATTTATCAAAAAATTGATCAAAGCATATCAGAATACATACTGGCATGGAAAGGAAGATACAAGAGTAGTTAACTATGTAAAAATCATTGCCTATCTCCTTTAAGTTTAATAGAGCAGATACAGAGCATTAAAGAGTATTTTGCCAAGACATTAAGCTAAAATGATGAAGGATTAAATGATTAGCATATGACTAAACAAACATGCTTAGATTGAGTTTTTAACATTTCTTTTTCGTCTAATGTGATGTGATGATGGCAGTCTGTTTTGATCTGGTATCTTTTCCTTTTCAAGGTATTAATTGTATCTCTTAGAAAATTATATTCTCTACAATCCCATTAGGGTGACAGTAAGATGAAGATTTAAATGGCAATAGGTAATGTTTTTCATTTTGGTTCACTATGCTTTCTGCTGGATCTCAAGTTCAATGTAATGCAAGGACTAATTAAATCTAATGACTGACACATTGTCCGTCTAACATATTTTGTACTGACAGTTCTAAAACTAGGCACCGTCTAAAATACAATGGACTAAGTATTTTAAGGAGTGCGGACCTGCTTTATTTGTAATGAATTTATTAAAAAAAAGTTTAAAAAAGAATGTTTATCACCTGTAGATTTTTAAATATTTCCAATATATGTCCTTTACTTATTATAAATTTGAATGACAAGCTGAAGCTAGCCATTACATTTTTGTAAAGTATCCAGTTCTCAACATAGGATATTTTAAACTCATTATAGACTTAATTGGGATAACGCATGGTATTATTAGGCACATTGGTTTCAGTCTAACTAACTGTTACAGGTTAAAGATTGCTTTTTAGGCTAGAACAGATGACTAGCTAACCAATGACTCATAGTTTTCAAAATTGCAGAGTTCTGAAACTTCCAGAGAAAGCTCTGACTATATGATAAACAATTTCTGTAAGGCATTTATTAAATACTTGTCAAAAAATAAAATATGGAACACACAGCGAAATTGCCTGATAAATTCACTGCGGCTGCTGCCAGTATGACATTTTTTTCTTTAAATGCTTCCATGAAAGCAAGAGCGCTCTAACATATTTACTCTATAATACATTGCTTTCAATGTCGCAGCTCTTATAAAGTCACCGATTTCCAGCATTTAATTTAACTCCTACAATGCATAACTGGGGAGTAGGAGACTTTTTTATTTCTCAAAAAGATTGGGCTAACCAGTGAATGCCTTCACTCCCACCAAAAAATAAACTGCTATGGGTAACCAATTGATGGAAATATGACAATCTTCTCTATCTACAGATTCTTTTGAACTATTGTGTGCTGTATGTCCACTTGGCTATGATGAAGGCACTCTTGCCTGTACTGTAGGTCAGATGATTGTGAGTTCTAGTCTCACGCCTGGGACATAGGGCTGAAACTGTAGTTGCCATACAACCTCTGCATTATCTGTATCGACAAGTAAGTCACTTTAAATACTTCATGTAAGGTATCAAAGGCACTATAGCAAATAGAATTCTACTGTATGTTAATACAGCCACCAGGACCACTCATACATTTTTTTTAATTCTTTGGTTAGTTGCATAAGGCTAGGCACAGTGCTTGTTTTCAAGGGTGATCCAGGAGCACTGGGGAGGTTAAAGGACTTGCTCATGGTCATACAGTGTGCAAGTGGGGGTTGTGGGACTCAGACTCAGTTCTCCTGGATGTATGATGGTCATTCATAATTCAGTACTCTAACCTGTAGGCTATACTGCTAGCCCATATCCAGTTGTAAGAATGGTCTCATGCACATTCTTAGGTTATGAGAACAGCAAACTGAAGGTGAGCTGTTCTGATACCCAGAGGATGTAAGTAAGCCACGCCAGTCTTACAACTGTAAGAGTGGTTTTGGTGGTGGTATTAATACATTATTCATTGAGATCAATCAATATTGTATTAATATTTAAATAAACAGTTCCGAGGCAAGTAGCACTCCAATTAGTCAGGAGCACTCCCTTGAATTACAATTTTTTGTACAAGCTTCCTTACTGCAAGCTGGATATTTGTATGACTGGGAGTCAGAAAATTATTAAGCATGTTCCGAAGTGCACATGTCATGGAGATACAGTATAGTACCACAGTTCAACCATTCCACATGTACTGACAAGCAAAAATGACTCAAAGTCATTAAGAACTGCATTCCAAAACCACAGCACAAAAGTACCTGCAACACAATGCTGCTTAGTACTGTGTTTTACTGCAGCACCAATAGTCATCTGTTAACACAGGGCTCTGGCTTGCCTATTTAGAATTCAGTGTCATACCCTTCAGTGGACAGCAGGGTAGTTTGTGCTTTGTGACTGCACAACTCTGTGCCTTGCCTTGTGTTGCACTCTGGGGGTATAGTCCTAAATGCTTTGTGCAGCCACAGTGTTCTCTGTGCTTGGACGGTCACGGACATACCACTGGTTGTGCACAATAGTGCTAGTAGAATGGATAGTGCCAACCTTAACCTTCGACTATGGATCCCAAGTAACAGAGAATCCTGTTATATGAAAATGACCTTCCTAATAAAGCATAAAAGGATGGCAACTACAGGAAATATCAGAATATCAGTTGGAGTCTGTTAAAATATTGTTTCTCTATGTTTTCCATATGATGCCAGCTGTTCTTTGAAGAGTATTTTAATTGACAGCTGATTGTAATGTTCCAGTGTTCAGAAATTATATTCATGCCCTCATTATCAATCATGACATCATTCTTAGCCATCATGACTGTTTATATAAAATCATTCCATGTATTATTATAGCCAGAAGAGGCTGTCGCGTGCAAACAGTTCTAAAAATATGTAGTCTTAAGTTCAGTTGGTGTAGACCATGTCTTATACAAGGGTTTCTCTAATGTTTTGGAAAGTAAAACATTTTTGGTCTTAAATTAGTTCCATGTTTTAAAATCAAAGTCTTCATCATGATTTATAAATGATTTTGCATACAGTTGCTGTGTCTTTTATGGTTATGAAGATTTCTTCTCAAGTCCTCCGTGTGCCATTATAGATCGAGGGAACGCTCCCAACCAACTGGAGCACTCCTAGCCCCTGCTCATAAGACGCTCATATTCTGTGAAGAGCATCTCATGTGCAGATGCCTTGAAAACAGGCATGTTCTGGGAACACTTTTTTTTTTAAATATAACACTCTTGATCAATAATATATTAATACATCCCCTGTTGCTACTCGTTATTGTATTAGAGTGGTTTCACTTGCCTCCAGTTTGGCCAGAACAACTCAGCTTCACTTTGTTGTTCTCACTCCCGCTGAAGGCACATGAACCCACTTTCATACAGCAGTGAGTGGCTCCAAGGGGTGTATTAACATAGACAGTATACCCACTCAGCTTGGCTTCACAGTTCTCTCTACCAAAGAATTCTAGAAAGCCCTCATATAATCATGAGAGACACAAAAACTGTGCATATAAACATCTATATCTAAAACAACGAATATCAGCAAAAATGCACTGAGGCAAGGGTTACCCAGTAAGGGCATTGGTAACAAAGTCAGGGACAACACTATTTCAGGATAGCCCTTGCTTCAGTGCTGACTTGTCTTTTAGATTTCTTTCCTATTTCAGGCTCACCATGACCCAAACCCATAAGATGTTCATAGGGCAGGTTTGTCCTTCCCCTGGGTTGAGATACTGATAAGGCACACTGACGAGTCTTGAGAAGTACAAAAACACATGTCTGTGTCTTCTGTTTTCAGCTTTCACAGAGTGTGTGAGAGGCCATTTGGCATGGAACACCCTTGCTCAAAGCAGAACCAGACAAAATTCTTTCATTGTGATTTGCATATACTTCCCATGATTCATTACAGTATTGGGGTATATGTGCGATGAAACATATATATGCCCCATATTCAGCTGCACTTGAATAAAGTTGTTGTGGAAAACATTTAGCAATGCCATGCTTTTATGGGCAACATTCTGTAAAATACTTTTCATGGAATCAGTATTTTGGCATTTTGATAATGTCATGGTTTGTGCGCAGAACTTTTAGCACTGTATTGATAGGTTAACAACCCATGCTTTGCATTCTCTACATAAACCATGATGTAGTGAATATGATAAACTCCTGATCCTATGATGAGAAACGTATAGAATATTGTCCATAAAAAGAAACAATCGGAAACACGTGTTTCATATTACACAGTTAGTTGTAGATCATTGGAGGGATGTATTTCATACATGCAAACAGTAACATTAAAAATAGCTACCAACTAGTACAAAGTTCCTGTCCCCTTTCATTGAAATCTATTCCACAAGTTCACCTCTTGCGTGAAATAATATTTCTGAACATTTTTGCTAAATTTCCTCCAGTGAGTACCCTGATGGGAATATACTGCCACTGCCAAAAGCTCCCTGGGGAGGGATCCAGGGGCATTCCAGCACAGTGGTGACACCCAGTGGAGATCAGGTGCACAACAAGGTGCGGAGCAATTAAGGGGAGGAGTGTGGTGGATGCCTATGGCTCAGCCATGCTGGTGTCATTGCATGTCCGTGCTCCTGGGGGAAACCTTACGGACCCCCCCGGCCCTGGATAGGTGATGGCTCCCTTCAGTGCTGCATTGCTACACGACCAATCTGGGCACTTGCCTCCACCCTCTGTCCTTCCACCACCACTGCAGCACACTTGATTATAGAGAACCAGAGTGGAGGCGTCTCTACCTCAGGGGTTCATAGCTGGGGGGGTCTACTAGCCATGGATGTTGAAGGGTGGCTATCTCTGATGGTACAGGACTTCAGGCGGTTGGTAGAGTAATATGGTGAGTAGGGGCAGCCTGAAGAGTTCCAAGGTGCAGGGAGCAAAAACAGAAGATACAAAAAAAGAACAATTTTGTTAATCCAATATAAGGTGTTCCCTGCAACTTGTTTTGTTCCCTACATCAGTGGCTGGACTAACAAGGCTACCCGTATTTCTTTGCTACAGTTTCCTCCCTGAATTGCCAACATATGTGCTCTGATTCATTTATCTTTTTATATGCTTTGTAACTTTATTTGCTCAGGTGCAGTTATTCTTTTCACAACTGCAACAGGGTGGATACTCCAGAGGGGGTGGAGAAAATGAGAAAGGACCCAAGCAGGTTGGATGAGTGGTCAAATGTGTGGTAGCTTAGATTCAATGCAAAAAGTGCAAGGTCATGCACCTGGGTTACAGAAATCCAAGGGCGGAGTGCAAGATGTGGGGGAGGTATTGGCAGCCACCAAGCAACAGCATGACCTGGAAGTAATCATATCTGATGACCTTAAGATATCTACACAATGTGAAAAGGCTGTGGCAAAAGCCAGCAGGGTGTTGGTGTGCAGAGGGAGTGGAATCACCAATAGGAAAAGAGAGGTGGTGATGCCACTGTACAGATCGCTGGTGAGACCTCAGCTGGAGTACTGTGTCCAGTTCTAGAGCCCACATCTCTGGAAGGACAGAGACAGAGTTGAGGTGGTACAGAGGAGGGCTACCAAGACAGTGCAGGGTCTACACAAGAAGCCACATGAAGAGAGGCTGAGAGAATTCAAATATGTACTCCTTGGAAGAGATGGGGGGATATGACTGAAACATACAAGTACCTCAGGAGTATAAACAAGGTACAAGAGGGTAGCATCTTTCAGAAAAGAAGATGTAAAAGAACAAGGGGGCATGATATGAAGCTGAAGGTGGGTAGGTTCAGGGTCAACATGAGGAAGTACTTTTTCACAGACAGAGTGAGGGATGCTTAGAACAGCCTCCCGACAGAAGTGGTGGAGTCAAAAATGATTAGAGAATTCAAGAATGCATGGGACAGACAAAAAGGTACCCTGACAAGGGGAATAAAAGGGGAAGCCAAGGATCAACTAGGATTCATGGTTTTTGTGATAGATAGGCAAAATTGGCCAACTTGCTGGGCCACATGGTCCTAATCCGCCACCAAATTCTATGTTTCTAACTGTGAAGACAGCTGTCATCTTTCCTATTGTTCTTATTTTCTCTACTGAGAACAACCATACATCTAATAGCTTGCTCTCTTAAATTAAATCCTCCTTATTATGTACTATTTTTGTTGCAGTCATCAGAAATTTGTATGACTACTCTCTGAATATTTATGATTGCCAACCCAAGACACTTGGCTGTTCATTATTCGGTATTTGGATTCTGCCACAATTTTTTAAATTAAAAACAAATTTCTCTATCCCATCCCAGGTGACCAGGCTAGTCCCTTGACCATCTCCAAACTAGCATTCCATTCTTGTGACCGATTCAGGTCAACTTTGTAAATTGGTCTCTTTGGGACTTAATGTTTTTACTACTACTACTATTTCTGTCCACTCTTATCATTCTAGAGACTGATATGTAAAAAATTATTAGCTGGCTCCTGACGCCCAAGAGCCAACAGTTTTTGTTTTATTCATCTCCTCTTCAAGCCCAATATTCACACCCCAAAAATATGTTACTCAATTGTGGGCCCTCAACCATTGAGCCACGATTAGGAGGCTGTGATTGTCCCAATCAAGGTTAGCTATAATCAGGAATCCCAAACCTAAATGACAGTGCACTGTTCCCTAGCTTATACAGACTGGGTGAATGATGAAAGGGAGTGGAAGGCAGGAAATGACTGGGATTAGGAAGGGGGTGACCAAGGAACCAGCCCTGGCTACCTGGGAAGGACTGAGAGATTTTCTTTCCTAACCAAATATTTTTCCAGAATCTTTGCCTGTTGATAAATGGTTTTAATCCCAAACACATTAAAGTGTGCTTCACTTTGTACTTACAATAAAGTTGACTTTCTATATGTTTTTTTTTTTTACCAAGAGCAGCGTCTTTCTATCTGGTGGGTGATTGCTGGATTCCAAGTTTATGATTTATTGATTTATCTACAAGCACCCCAGTGCACAACCTTTCTGTGAACAGTGTATTTTTCCATAATATTTCTGAACAGGGAAACATGCTTGTTACTTGCATCCCAGTACCAAGTACCCTAGTATTCATGATATTAAATATTCAGGGCATGTACACCTCTGATATCCATATCTTTGTTATATTATTGTAACCAGAACTGTATGCTGTATTGTTCATGAGGCCTTACTAAGGAGATAAACAATGGAATTACCGTATCTTTTACATCTGTTAAAGCTCTCCTCCATAAACTCTCTATTCAAATGTGCTCCTTCAACTTGCCATCCTCCTTCTCCCACCTCACCTGTTTTGCTAATCCTGCTTCCCCCCTACACTTTTTCTTTTCTCCTTCACCCACGTGCCTTCTACTGGAGTCCCCTCTGCCTATAACCCCAGAGCTGCTGCTAATCACTCTGGTAAAGAAAGTATAATATCCTCATTCTGGGCGCTATGCACGAAGGGGCTGGGTACACACGGGAAATGGCAGTAAGCACTACGTGCAAGGCAATGCCAATATGTGGCATGCAAGAATGGCAGCACATGGTGTGTACACAGAGGGGGCAGGAGCAGAGGTAGTGCAGAGTGATGTGCAGAGGCCAGGGAAGCATGGCCAGGATACACGGGACAGCCCCTTGACCCTACCATATATGGGCATGCAAGACTCACTATGCAGCAACACTGATGTGAATGCCACGCAGGACAGAATGCAACATGGTGGATGAGCAGGCAGGTACGGAGAGGACCACCCCAGCACTGGCAGTGGTGGCCAGGCTGACCATAAGCAGCAGGGGTGGGCAAGAAGGCCGGACATGGTGGTGGGCGCACGTGCAAGGTCTTTCAACTTCAGCAGCGGGCAAGTCGTTGTGATGGTCAGCGACATAAGGCAGCACTACACTCACCTCTACAGGACCCAGGCAATGACCACTGCCCCTGAGGTGAAGGCAAGGCTGTGGCTGGAGATCCAGGCCAGCATGAACATGGCGAAGTCAGAGGCTTGCACACTAACTGCCAGGAACTGTGCACCACCATCAAGAAGAAGGTGGCAGTGGGCATGCAGGAGTGGCAGGGGACTGGCAGCGGGCCCCTGGCACAGTGACACACAGCTCATGCCTATGGAGTGAATGGTTGCAGAGACACTAATGGAGGTGGCCATCCATGGTGAGGTCAGAGGGGTGGACAGCCTAGCAGGTATGTACCAGTCATGTGGTGGGGATGAATGGGTGGGGCATCAAAAGGCAGGCATGACAGTATCATTCTACCCCCACAGGCATGGCCACTGTGTCACAGAGGGTTGCTGAGTGCAGCACGCAGGCCAGGGACAGTGTGGAGGCATGCCCATCCTGGAGCAGCAGCAGAAGCTGGACAACCCATTGGGTAACTAAAAGGCAAAAGGGCAGTGATGGGGGTGTGGGGGGGGACTAACGCACTGCTGACACCCACGACTTATGTCTCAACAGTTATGGAGATGGACACTGAGATACAGCAGGACAGCAACACTGACAGAGACTGCACCTTGGTGCCATAGAAGGAGGAAAACACCCCCAGGGGGAGTGACACAGCAGCTGGTGGAGGGCCATGGGATGGCCTGGGGACTGCCCAACAACAGCCCCGGAGGGCAACGGGTGACCTGTAGAGTGCAGCCAGAAGCACCAGTGGCACTAATGCAGTGCCACAAACCACACCAGCATGGGGGGAGACACAATGGCAGGTCCAGATGACAGTGGTGATGAGGGCACCTCATCAAGGCCAGTGCAATGCAGATGTGCACCCCAGGACCATGCATACATGTCTGACCAGTGCCGGGCTCTGCAGCAGTTGGAGTGAGCCAGGCTTGAGAAGTAGCACACCACAGTCACTATTGCTACCCTGACAGATGTTGCCTATGCCATTTTCGCTGGCATCCTCTGTGGCGAGCAATTCCGCAGGAGCAGCTTCTGCAACACCTGAGGGACAGAAAAGTGCCTCCTGCACTGCACCCCACACCCACCCACACACCCTCACCAGTGACACAGCCACACTGTCAACAGCCAGTGCACATGGCCATGAGCAGGCCCAGGGTGTGTGGAGTGCCACCCCATGCCACTCTGCATGCATGACCCTGTAGCAACATGTGTAGAAGGTACCAGTAACATAGACGAGGGGACTGACACAGCAGGCATGGCCAGCCAGGACAGTGCCGCAACCAGACAGTATCTATGCATGAAAGATACACTGCCATGGGACGGGCACAGGAACCATGGCGTGACGTGGGTATGGGCCACCCCCAGGCACCTAGGCACACGAGCCTTGGTGTATCTGCAGGCACTGCCCAATGGTCCCAGCACTGGGTAGTGCCTGCTTGGGTGATGCAATGCTCACACGCCCCATACACTCCCAGGCCCCCCCCAACATGGGGCCACTCAGTACAGAGCATCATTATTGTACCCTCCCCACCATGGGACAGACATTGCACTGATCCAGTTGATGTACATGTCCCACCAGCATGTGGGCCCCTGCTGCATGCAGCTCCACCCACAAGAACATGGCAGGATGCCCACAGCAGGATGCGAAGCAACATCAGTGGGCTAATGCACTCGCAACCAATGCCCACCATGCTGCATGTCCACCAGCCATCCACAGCTCCTCGTGAGGTAACACATCGCTCACATCATCGCTGGGGTCAGTGAGCACCACAATCAGCATGGGCACACTACCACACTTGGTGATGTTGTGGAGCATGCAACAGATGGTGAACACCCTGCACACCTTCACAGGGACAGCATGACAGTGCCCCCTGAATGGTCCAGGCAACAGAAGCACATCTTGAGCAGCCCAACAGTCCTCTCAACAATGCCCTTAGTCCTCCTGTGGGCCATATTGTAGGTCTCCTCAGCCAGCGATACTGTAGACAGTATGATTGTCATCAGAAAGGGGCGGAATGGGAATCTGCTGTCGCCTGCAGTGATGGGGACAACAGTGTCAGTGGAATGCCTTATTTGCCCTGCCCATGGGTGAACGATGCATGCATGAGCTGCATTCTCACCCAAGCAGCTGTCCATCCAGCTGCCATTCATGTAGCATGGTCCCAAGTCAGGAGGTATCCAGTATGTAGGAGTCATGCATGGACCCAGAGAACCAGAGCACACACTGGTGTATATGCCCTTCGTGTCACACACCAGCTGACAATTTATGCTGTGGAATCCCTTGCATTACAGTACACCTCCTTATTGACCGACAGAATCAGGATGGTGATGTGCATCCCATCAATGCCTCATACACTTATGGAATGCCATGCATGCCGCAGAATGCCTGCTTCATGGCCCACATGTCCGCCGCCGTGGTGGGGAGGTATATGAGCTCCTCCTGGTGTGACAGCAATGCATCTGTCATCTGCACCATGGCTCTTGACACAGACTGGCAGACCCCCACCATGTTCCCTGTGATACACTGGAATGCCCTGCTGGCATAGTATGCGAGGGCACACACCACCTTGGTCTCGACTGTCATAGCCTGGGAGCGATGCGTCTGCAGAGCAGTGTCAGCAAGGAGGATGTCACAGAGCTGTGACATGATGGCCCATGGAAAGTGGAACCATTCCAGGCAGTGTGTGTCCCGCCAGGTGGCTGCATCGACATGGTGCTGGAACACCCACAGTTGTGGGAGATGGGCCTGTTACCTGCATGCCATCTCCTCTAGCAGAACGGCATGCATAAGCACCCCAGAACACATCCTCTACTGTAGAATCCACTTCCTGTGGCACTGTGCTGCATGTAATGTGGCTCCTTTAAACAGTGGTGTCCAGCTGGGTGCCCCTTTAAAGGGCCACATGTAGTGCCATTTGTTCCGTGCAGTTCTGTAGCTGTTGATGGTAACACACATGGCAAGCGTGTTCCTTGACCACAAGCAGATGTTCCCTGCACACCTATTAAGGGTGTCCGAGGACAACTACATGAACAATTGGGGGGCAGGTGCCCTGTGGAAGGCACGGGGCATTGATGAGGCAGGTGGTGCGGGAACGGAAGAGGGTCCACTCAGGGACCTGCCGTGCTGCATGTTGTGTGTCCTAATACCACTGTTAATCTTCCTCTCACAGGGCAGGCTCAGTAAGCTGCAAAACCTGGAGCTCACCCTCCTAGGACAGCTGGATGGAACCCTATGCTATGTGTGGTCCCCCAGTCAGTGGTGCCAGCAGAACCAGGTGAAGTTTCCTGATTACATCATGCTCAAGAGTGTGGGACCAATTATCTACTATGAGGATCGGCACTACAACATGTGGGAGGTGTTTGTGTCATCCCCAATACGTACTGCGGTGTTCTCCCAGGTGGCAGGTTCCTGGTGGATGGAGGGGGGTTGTGGTGCAGTTGCATTGATGCACTTACATGTCTGCGCTTCCCTCACAGTGGAGGATAATGCTGAGGAATGTCACAGCAGCCACAGGAGCTGGACACAGAAGTGGCAGACACAGATGACTGTGACTAGCCATTGATGGCCAGCAGGACATATGATGCTGCAGACCCAGTGCCTATGTGGGGCCACCACTGACATGGACATTAAGGGATAGGGGCTCTGGGCACTGCTATGGGGGGCTGGTGAGTGGGCATCTACATAGGCATGGCCAGTGCTGGGGGGGGCTCATGTTGTATACTGTGTACATTTCACTTGTGCTTCACTAAAGTGATATTTCTCTACCCTGTGTGTGGTTACTGACTCTGGGGAATGGGTATGGGGTGCTGTGGGCATGGAATGCTGTGGCCTTGTGGCACGCAGTGCCCCAGCAAGGGGGGGACATGACATGGTCCATGCCCTTGGGGCAGTGCTGTGCTGTGGGCCATGCCCCTGGGGTGGTGCTGTGGGCCATGCCCTGGGGGGCACTGCACTGTGGGCCATGCTCCCGGGGGAGTGCTGTGCTGTGGGCCATGCCCTTGGGGGGTGGGCTTGGTGGGTGGCCCTGACATCAGCGGTCCATGCCCCTGCTGCTCACAGTGGTACAGGCGTGCAGGGTCTGTGCCTGCATGAGTACATACACCAGGCACACACCAGGTGGCATTTGCCACTCACGGTCACCTGTGTGCACACATCAGTGGTGTGCTGGGGAGCCCATATGCCGGGTCATCATAATTGCCTGCAGTCAGCTGCCACAGGCCGCACACCCTTCTGCCGGCCCTGCACTGTCCATACAGATGGCTGCCATGGAAGCGTGTATGGTTACGGTAACTTGTTCCCTGGTGTAGTTGTGGCCCCAGGCCCTGCCTGCATGTTCGCTGTACAGGGGTTTCCATAATCATGCCCCTGCAGATATGATGCACTCCTCCGCACAATGCTGCATGGTACCCCTGCACAAGGCACTGCATTCACATCGTGTATGCCCCCCTGTAGGGCCATGCATGCTGGGACATCATAGTCCATGGTGCATGTGCTTGCATGCACTGAGGAGCTTTCATGCATAGCACCCTTTATTTGTAGATGCCGTTGTACAGTGGAGCCAGCTATGATACAATGCAGTAACTTGCAGTAAATGGCATGTCATAAAATATTGCAGGAAAAAAAGGCTAAATTGCTTTTGAATGACACTGTTCCCTTTTTGCAGCATTTTTGTGATGTACTGCAGCATTACTGCACTGCATCCTGGCTTACACCCCTGTATATAGACATTTTTGTATTCACCGAAGCTATGGAAAGCATTATGATGTCATCACCAAGACAACTATTGTCAGTTGTGAAATACTCAAATGTTCATCATACAAGTTTCCATATTCAAAAGGTTAGCATGACACTAATCAGGAATAGAACAATTAGATGGGGTGGAACCATATTCAGAAGACACCATCATCCTGAATTAGTGGCCTTGATGGAGGAGGAACATCTGGATATTGTGGCAGTCACAGAAACATGGTACACACAGAACCATGACTGGGACGTAAACATACTAGGATATACTATCTACAGCAGGGACAGGAGGGTAAAAGCGGAGGAGGAGTAGCTCTCTACATAAGGGAAGGAATCAAAGCTACAGAACAAAAGGGTAAACAAGGAGGAGAGGAAGCACTGTGGCTCAATTTGGAGACAGGCAATGGCACCACAATCCACACAGGAGTTGTATACAGACCCCCATCTCAGGGGGAGGACATGGACAAGGAAATGATAGGAAGTATCCTTAGAATGGCAGACAAAGGGGAGATATTGCAGATGGGGGATCTGAATATGCCAGATGTTAATTGGAGTACATTTCTAGCAGCCACTTCTAAAAGTGAGGTCATTTTAGATGCCCTACAGGGGGCATGCCTTAGACAACTAGTATTGGAACCCACTCAAGAGGGAGCAATCTTAGACCTGGTACTCTCAAATGGGGATGGCGAGAGGATCACAGATGTAGAAGCGGGTAGCCATCTGGGAACTAGTGACCATTGAACAGTATGTTTCACAATAAACACAGCAGTAGAGTCAAGCCACACAAAGGCAAAGGTACTGGACTTCAGGAGGGCTGACTTTGCCAAAATGGGTGAGTGCCTAAGGAATGCACTAGCAAATGGGCAGGAAGGAGGGGTGGAAGAACAATGGAGAATAATCAAAACTGACATCACAGAGGCAACAAGTCTTTCAGTGAAGCAAATAAACAAAATACAACAATGTAAGAAACCACTGTGGTTCTCAAAGGAGGTGGCAAGAAAGGTTAGGGAGAAAAAGAAAGCAATCAGGAAGTACAAGGAATCACAGAAGGAGCAGGACAGAGAATTGTATCAGTTAAAGCAAAAGGAAGCTGGGAAGGCAGTCAGAACAGCAAAGGCCCAAACTGAGGAAAAGATAGCCAACACAGCTAAGAAGGGGGATAAAACTTTTTGTAGGTACATCAGGGAGCAGAGGAAGACCAAGGGAAGGATAGTGAGGCTTAATAAATGGGAGAGGGGTGGGCAGAGGGTGACTGTGAAAAGGCAGAGATACTAAACAAATATTTTTGCTCAGTATTCACAAATGAAGAAGGGGAAGTACCTAAACCAAACAATAGAAACACTCTGGATACAGAAGTTGATACCAGCCCATTTACAGAAGAAAGGGTTCTGAAAGAATTCTTAAAACTGAAACTGGACAAAGCAATGGGGCCTGATGGGATTCATCCCAGAATTCTAAAAGAACTAAGGGTAGAACTAGTGACACCACTGACTACCCTCTTTAACAAATCATGGGAGGATGGGGTGGTACCTGAGGACTGGAGGAGGGCAGATGTGATTCCACTTTACAAAAGTGGAAGCAGGGCAGAAGCAGGCAACTACAGACCTGTTAGTTTAACCTCAGTGATAGGGAAAATGATGGAATCACTTCTGAAGGAAAGAAATGTCGAGTACCTAGAGGCCAGATGGGCACAGGATCCAAGGCAGCATGGATACACAGCGGGAAAGTCATGTCAGACACATCTAATCAATTTCTTTGACTGGGTGACCAAAGTAGTAGATCAGGGAGGGGCTGTGGACATGGCCTACCTAGACTTTAGCAAGGCATTTGACACAGTCCCACACAAAAGATTAATATACAAGTTAGCCAGCCTGGGAGTGGGTCCCAAGATGATAGCCTGGGTAAAGAATTGGTTGGAGAACAGGACACAGAGGGTAATAGTAAATGGAGTCCACTTCTAGAAGAAGGGGTACTAGTGGGTGCCATAGGGTTCAGTACTAGGACTGGTCCTCTTCAATGTCTTTATAGGCGACATTGCAGAGGGACTGGAAGGAAAAGTTTGTCTCTTTGCAGACGACATAAAGATCTGCAACAGAGTTGATATACAAGATGGGGTGGAAAGGATGAGAAGGGACTTGGCAAGGCTGGAGGAATGGTCAAATGTATGGCAGCTTAGATTCAATGCTAAGAAGTACAAGGTAATGCACCTGGGAAACAAAAACCCAGGGGAAAAGTACACAATGGGGGGTGAGATACTAAAATCAATAAAAATGGAAAGGGACCAGGGGGTAATCATATCAGATGACCTAAAGGTGGGCAAGCAATGTGAGAGGGCAGTAAGGAGGGCTGGGGGGATACTGGGATGCATAGGGAGAGGCATCACCAGTAGAAAACAGGAAGTTGTTATCCCTCTGTACAGACAGCTGGTGAGACCCCATCTGAGTATTGCATGCAGTTCTGGAAACCCAATCTCTGCAAAGACATAAACAGGATGGAGGCAGTCCAGAAGAGGGCAACTAAAATGCTGCAGGGTCTGCACCAGAAGACATATGAAGAGAGACTTAAGGAGCTGAATATGTATAGCCTCGAGGAAAAGAGGGAGAGGGAGGACATGATAAAAACTTTCAAGTACCTCAAGGGAATCAATAAAGTCCAAGAGGGTAGCATCTTTCAGAGAAAGAGGTGTGCAAGAACAAGGGGGCACAATTTAAAGATGGGGGTGCAGCTCAGAGGTAATGTAAGAAAGTATTTTTTCCCAGAGAGGGTTGTGGATGTATGGAATGGCCTTTCGGAGGAGGTTGTGGAATCAAAAACAGTGGTGGAATTCAAGCATGCATGTGACAGTCATAAGGCAATTCTAGGGGTTGGGGTAGGAAGTAAATGAGGGCTCTCCTTGCATACAAGCTGCAGCAGTATATTCAAAGGTTTTGAAAGCACTACATAGCCTCTGTTGCAGTGCTTTCTAATGCTTTCAAACCCTTGCTATTATGACCATGCACTGTGGTTGATAAACACTAATGCCACCCCTGATCAAGAGTTCAGTAGTGAACTGACAGCAGGAACAGGAAGTCCCTGACAGCATTCCCCCACAATATATGTTAGCCACTCCCTGGTGTCCAGTGGTCCCCAACCTCCCTTCCTCTATTACGTTGCTTTGGAAGAGTACTAGTACTCTACCCCTGGCTCTAGTTGTCCCACCACCACCTGATCACTGTTACAATGCCTTGCAAATATGTTATTATACAATGGCAAGAAAGAATCCTGGTCTCTGATTGGTCAGTCTGGGACTGGACCCGTGCTGTTATCCCAGCACATCACAGGTCTAGTCTCAGCCTCACTGTGAACCAATATGGAGCACCATATGAAGCATGAGCCTATGCTGTTTTTTGGCTCTCCTCTTAAGAAGCAAAAATATTTTTCCACACTAATAAAAACATTCTTTAAAATTATTTTGTTATTTTATATATAACAATGAGCCATTGTATAATAGCAGTAATGCCGTCCAGGGTGTGTGTCGTTTGGGATAACGTCATGCCTCAGGTATTGGATGCACTCAGCCTACAGCCTCATGCCCAACCACCTGAGGCATGATGTTATCCCAGCATGACACACAACCTGTCGGGCATTATTGCTTAAGTAATCTATCTCCGACTCTAGTGCACCCCCTCCCTGGTTGCCATAGTAGATGCGTGCAAATAACTTGACTCCTATCAGTGATGTCTAGTGGTCCCCTAACCCCATGTTCACCAATCTGAGCCCCTATTTCACACACACACACACACACACACACACACACACACACACACACACCTACCTTTGGTGGCTACTGCCCCAGTACACTTGCAGATTCCGATGATGGCAACATGCATACCCCCTCTGTCCACCACCTTGGCCAGCCACAGTATGACTAACAAGAAGCAAGTAGGCTCCTACTACAAAAACAACCATTATCTAGGGACAACAAAAGTTGGTGGGGGGGGACTGGGAACTTGTTTATGTAGGAAATGCGTCAAATCCTAAATTTGTGCATTTTCCTATAAATAATAATTTTCATCTAGTCACATTTTGTTTTCATATCTTTTCCTAAGGGGCATTTTATAATTGCAATAATACACTCCAGAACATGTGAACTGTGGTATTTAACACTTCTTACATGGTTAGAGTCGCTCAGCTTGTGGCTCTCATGACACACCACACAAGGTATGGGTAAACACATGCCCCACCATGCATCATTGCTTACATATAGCACCATATGATCTCAGCCAGTATCTGCATATGCACAGTGACCAGCAAAGGTGAGAGAACAAAACTCTGGGGAGCACCAGGGTTTAGGACAACTGACCACGATCAGTAACACCCAACCATGATCGATTGTTCCCTCTCGGCTAGGAATGGCCTGAACTATTGGAGACCAGTCCTGGTCACTCCAACATACTTCCCAAGTTGGTTTCCCAACTGCCAGTGATACTGTAGTCAAATGTATAGTACAAATAAGATGATGACAGTTATTGGCGTCATGTTTTGGGTCCACTGCACTCTGTACAAGCTGTGTTTTGTACAGTTCTTCCTGTTTTTTTTGTGTGTTTTGTGTCCTTTGTATTTTTTCCTTTCTCTAACTCATTCTATTGTATATGAATTTGTACCACAGTTTAAAGAACGTTGATGTACCCTTCTGTAGTACAAGGGTTTTTTAATTAGAAAACTCATGCCACCTACTGCTTTACCGTCATCCCCCTACACAATTTTCTGTTTCATAATTTTAAAAAACAGCTCCTCACCCTTCACCGGGTGGGTTTAGAGCAGCTGGGTGAGGGTGGGTTTATTTTTTTTTAAATAATAAAATAGTAAACTGAAGATTTATTGGGATGGGGAACAATATTTATTGTATTATATATTTTAAACCATATGCTGTAGAAAATAAAACATGGGCAATAATGCATAACTCAGGTGAGTTTCCATGTTGGGGTTCTAAAGGACATCTGGAGAATCTCAAGCTTCACTTTTTAGGTTTTTATCATGCTACCTATATCATATACCCTGAAGATCTTAGCATCATATCTGTCAGATATGAAAAATAATTCAATTAAATTTACTTAGAAGATGGGCATATGCATCTGTAGCCTTTATGGTTTTACAGCCTCAACCAATTACCAAATGATTACACTATATTGTTTCTGAGACATTATTTTGCCAATATAAATAAAACTAATGTACTTTTAAGAAATCAGAATATGTAAACCTATTTACTCAACTGGGAGACATTCAAAAGGCATATGACATTTAAAATAGGTTTAAGATCTGTAACAGGGTTGATACACAAGGAAGGGTGGAAAGGATGAGAAGGGACTTGGCAAGGTTGGAGCAACGGTCAGGAGTATGACAGCTTAGTTTCAATGCAATGATGTGTAAAGTAATGCACCTGGGAAACAAAAACCCAGGGGAAGCGTACACAATTGAGGGGGGTACTAACAACAACAAAAATGGAAAGGGACCTAGAGGTACTCATATCAGATGACCTTAAGGTAGGCAAGCAATGTGAGAAGGCAATAAGGAGAGCTGGGGGGATTCTGGGATGCACAGGGAGAGGCAACACCAGCAGAAACCAAGAAGTTGTTATCCCTCTGTACAGACAGTTGGTGAGACCCCATCTGGAAGTACTGTGTTCAGTTCTGGAGACCCCATCTCCACAAGGACGTAGACAGAATGGAGGCAGCCCAGAGGAGGGCAACCAAAATGGTGCAGCGTCTGCACCAGAAGCCATATGAAAAGAGACGAAAAGAGTTTAACATGTATACCTTTCAGGAAAGGAGGGGGAGGGGGGACATGAAAGAAATGTTCAAGTACCTCAAGGGAATCAACAAAGTCCAAGATGGTAGCATATATGCTTCAGGTTTAGATGGTATTTCTACGTCTTTGTTGAAATTTGCGGCCTCTGTAGTAGCACAATATATTTCTTACATTTACAATCTGTCCCTGATTACTGGAACATTTCCAAGTGCCTGGAAGAAGGCAAAAGTAATTCTGGTACATAAATCTGATAAAAAAAATGAAATTCAAAACTATAGACCAATATCCTTACTTCCAATCATAGCTAAACTTTTTGAAAAACTTGTAGGGAAGCAATTACACACCTACTTGGAGGATAAAAAAATATACAATCAATATCAGTCAGGTTTTCATTCTAGTTACAGTATGACAGCTTTAGTAAAGGTAACATCTGCTATTCAGTCCTCATTGGATAGGGACCTCCTGGTTGGGGCCATATTTATAGACCTGTCCAAAGCATTTGATACGCTTAGTCATCCAGTTCTGCTAGACACTCTGAAGGACACTGGCCTCGACCAGGTGGCCCTGAACTGGTTTAAGGACTATTTAATTGGTAGGACCCAGCAGGTTACTTTAGGAAAGTTTACATCTCAGTTTGCATATGTTAAATCTGGAGTTTCTCAGGGATCGGTGCTGGGCCCACTTTTGTTTAATCTGTACACGAATGGTGCTGGTACCCTAATAAAACGAGTGTGGCACCATTTGTATGCAGATTATATAATTTTGTTTCCTGAAGGTGTTTCTTCTCATGAAATTCAGGAAACGTTTCAAGGTGATTTTGATATTTTACAAAAGTACTATAATTCACGAAACTTGATATTAAATAGTAAAAAATCTCAAGTTAAGCTTTTTGAAAACAAGCATGCAACTGTAACAAGTCTAAATTAAAACATTGACTAAACACATACTAACACAGGTGAACGCTTACAGATATTTGGGAATATGGTTAGATACAAAATTAAAATGGGACTTACATACAGAAAATTTGATTTAAAGACTACACGGTAGACTGGGAGCTTTGTATAGACTGAAAAGTTGTATACCTAATAAAGTTAGGGCACATTTAATCAACTTCACAATAATTCCGTTATTTGATTATGGGGACGTGGTGTATGCCAGTGTATCAAAAACTGTATTGGAGAGGTTAGCTATAGCCTTGAATAGATTTGCAAGGTTGGCTTTAGATGCACCTCGTTTGGCACACCGGCACACTGTGTATAGTGCCTTAAACTGGACCAGCCTCACTGAGCATAGAAACCTGCATATATTGCACCTAGTTCATCAGCAAATTGAACCAAAAGACTCCTTCTTACCTGGACGACTTGTTCCAGATATACACACCTAGAGCAGATTTGAGTTCAGCACAAAACTTAGAACTAGCAATTTCGAAAACTAGAACGGTAAAGGCAAATTCTGCATTAACAGTGAGTGGGCCTAAACTCTGGAACAGATTAGCAGATTATTTGAAAACAAAGATAACTGTCCCTTGGTATAAGATTAAGAACTGGTTAAAATCAGAAGTTTCTCAAACTAATTGATAGTGCCCCCAGCTAAAAAGTAAGCATTTTTTATTTTTCACTCTTTATTACTCATTACACATTATTTTTTACTAATGAACCATCATTATGACAACATGACTATTACTATGCCATTATTAAATGTAGAATGGATAAGACTAGATTTTCACTTTTATAATTGTTACGTATGTTGATACTTAAGGATAAACAAAGTTATAGGAGTAATAGAATATTTTCTGTAAACATGTATTTTCTGAGGTATTGTGTGTAACTGTTTAATTTATCTAACTGAAACTTATGGTTTGTACTGGAACCCATTGAGAATGAGTCTAACCACTCAAAGGATTATCCTTTTCCTGAATTTATAAGGAGTACATTTTTACAAACAAACAAACAATATTTCAGAAAAAGAGATGTGCAAGAACAAGGCGGCACAATTTGAAGATAGAGGGGGACGGTTTAGGGGCAACATGTGGAAGTATTTTTTCACAGAAAGGGTTGTAGATGCATGGAACAGCCTTCCTGAGGAGGTCATGGGGTCAAAACAGTGGGGGAAATCAAGAATGCAAGGGACCGACATAAGACAATTATAGTGGTGGGTAGGAGGAAGTAGGCTGCTGGTTAACTAGCATCTTTAGCTTTTCCAATAGGTAGGGAAATGAGCAGACTAAGTGGGCCAAGCAGTCTTTATCTGCCGTCAAAGTCTGTTTCTATGCTTCAAAGAGAGGCTTGTTGAAGAAACATGTCTATTATTAGTTTTCTGCAGATGGTACCTGGAGTCACATTCTGTCATGACCTACTAGATAAGCAAACATCATGTGTTTAGAAATTGTAGAATATCATATCTAATTATAACTATATTTTTATATATGTTGTGAGCATTATCAACATGATGTATTTTATATAAGTGTACAAAAGCAAGAGAGGCTTGTTGAAGAAATGTGTCTTATCAATATTCTGCAGGTGGTGTCTGGAATCACATTCTGTTATGACCTACTTAATATGCAAGCATCATGATAATAACTGTATGTTTGCATGTGTTGTGGATATTATCCTGATGATGTATTTTATATAATTAGTAATATGCTTTTTTTCCATTTATGTAAACTGCTGTGTATATTATGGGAAGTCACTGTGAATGAGCCTTGGCTTAGTTAGCTAGTACATGTCCTACTTATTTTTATGTGTGTGTACAGTATTTGTATATATGTAGTATATCTACTGTATACACATTATAAATTCACTATATACAGTATGTGTGTGTATATTAATAAAATTGGTAGGGAAAATGCTGTGTCCTGATTGGCTGACAGAATTTGGAACCAAGGTGCTGACAGAGCACCAGTCACCTGTCCGGGAACTCTTTAGGCAAGCAGGACACAGCACATGTATAGTACAGTTGGTATCAATGCCTCCTAGAAAGTTAAAGAAAAAACTTTCTGGAAGCCATGCTAGTAAAGTGAATTGTCAGAAAACATAACTTAAAAAACAACAACAAAGTAACATATTTTGAAACTCCCATTCATTGAAATCCACTGAATCACATACGTATGTTTAATATCCCTGAGCTAACAACATTGTGCCATGCCTCACCTTTCTTTGAGTGTCTTTTTCATGTTAGGCTTATAAATCCCCATCAGTTATTCTTCTCTCTCTAGGGGACTCTCACAACAGCTTCTGGCACTTACTCACATCAACACGCCCCCACCTTCCTTCCGACCGCACATTATTTGGCTCTGTTGATCTTTTCAGCCCTGCTCTTCACACCATGCAACCCATGATTACATGTGTAATGCATAAATATTACAGTACATGTTTAGTTAAGATGAGGATAGCCCTTGTATTTCATCATGATACAGCGAGTTGCTCAGCCTGCCTGCTGTGGCCCTATTCACTCATCCGACTTAAAAAACAACTTTTTTGTATTTTTATGGCTAACACACTGCACTATGTAGTGTAGCTCTAGAGTACTTGGGGTCACTCTACATTTTTATAATGCTTGGTCCCTTCATTCTCCACTACCATCTTGCTCTCAGTGCTGTGCCTATCGGGAGTTGTGTGATCAGGCACTTGCTTGCTTCCCCTGTAACTGCATCGTCAGCTGGCTATATAAACAAATGTACAGCTTTGGTTGCTCGCTCAGGCTCCTGGCCACTGACTTACCCCAACAAGTGAAAGTGTACTTCATTTTAAATCTAGATGCGCTGATCGTGATCAGCACCACCAAATGGACCTCTTGTCTCATGCTGTTACTGTGACGGCATGTAGCATTGGGCTCCACTGCTCTGTTGTTTACTCAGTTTATGGCTCTCCCTCACTCGGCATCAAACAGCATTTTGGGGGAGCAGTATAACCACAGTTCTACACAGTAAGAGGCACAAATACAACAGTGAAGGCATGATGATACCCAATAAACTTAAAAACTAATTAAATCCTTTGAATGAATAAATATTGTCAGGAACGGCTTACAACACTGCCATACAATAGCATAAAAACTACAACAGGGACTTTAAAAAAGGAAATTGAAAAAAAAACATGTATAAATAACATCTTTTGTGTTTTTTTTTGGGTGGGTGATTATTTCGGGTAGGACCTAATTTTATAGAATAGGACACCATTTTATAAGTACAACAAGACATTTCAGTCAGTGTTTGTCATGGGTTAACCCCACACCCAGTGCTGAAGGCCCATGGCACAAGCACCTCAGGCCTCACTATGCACCTGGTCGAGTGTTTAACCCACGGCAACCACCTCCCAATCATGTCTTATTGCACACACACACACACACACACACACACACACATATAGATAGATAAATGTATACATTATATTCTTTGCAAAAAACTTCATTAATGCACTAGTTAGGGTTCATGTTAATGCCACAAAAGTAGGGAAATGTGGCATTAGGGTTTTCAACCCTAACTCCCAATCCTCACCCCCCACCCAGGCTGCAAAAGGAAAAAAGCATTAGGAATCTGGGTCTCTGGAGTCTTGGGGAATCAGTGGTGGGGTCTTCTTTGGGGTCTGAACCCTAATGTTCACCCTTCCCCCAGCCCATAGCCTCCTGTCTGAAGCACAAGGTACAGCTTCAAGCCAGTGCCTTATACTGATACACTCTTGAAGAAAGGTAAAGAAGTACATCTTGCCACATGTTGCCAATATAATGGGTTGTAACTTTCTTGATGCAGAGCCCTGTAGGCCCTGCGTGAAGAAAGGAGATCACATCTGACCTTGTTTGCTCAGAGAACAGAGAGGGCATTAGGGTTGACAACCCCAAGGAAAGAAATTATCTGTCAGCCAATGCATAGGCCCTCTGACACCCATAGGTGCAGATATGCAGGGCCATATGCCAAGAGAAGAGTTATCTTCACTACATGTGCAATCACATTTCATGGAAAGAAACCAATTTGTCATAAAACCAAAAATTATGATAAGCAATTAAACTTCAAGTCAAGCACATTTCATGCTAAGAAACCAATTCTGTGCTGTGAAATAAAAAATCCTGGTGCACAAATTTCATGCTGATAAACCAATTTTCTGCTGTGAAATTAAAAATTCTGATATGTTATCAAATGTCATACAGAGAAACCATTTTCTGCTGAAAAATGAAAAATTGTGATGTGCAGTCAAATTTCATTTTCTGCTGTGAAATGAAAAACCAGGGTGTGCCATCAAATTTCATGCTGAGAAACAAATTTTCTGCTGTGAGACTAAACATTCTGAGGTGCTATCAAATTTCCTGCTCAGAAACCAATTTTATTCTGTGAAATGAAAAATCATGTTGAATAATAAAATTTCAAGCTGAGAAACCAATTTTCTACTGCGAAACAAAAAATTGTGATGTGCAATCATATTTGATGCTGGGAAACCAGTTTTCTGCTGTGAAACAAAAAAATCATAGTGCAAAATCAAATTTCATGCTGAGAAACCAATTTTCTACTGCAAAATGAAAAATTATGCTACAGGTGGTACCACACCTAATATATATATATATATATATATATATATATATACACATACACACACACACACACACACACACACACACACATATATACACACATGTATGGGGGTGAGAGCTTTCTCAGTAGAATATCCGTGTTATTTCCACTGGAGTGAGGATAAATCCTGATGACATCAGCAGAGTGAGGATAAATGCCATTTATCCACACTCTGCTGACGTCACCAGACTGAAGATATCTTCACTGCAGCCTGCATTCTAAATGAAACTGCTTCAGAAAACAGTTTCTCTTTCTAACTGAAGCTGCAACTTACTCAATTAGCTTTGCAAAACACACTCACCTGTGTCCCATTGTGTTTCTAACACTCCTAGCACATTACTGTGCCAATCTCAACATCGAAACAACTTGGGGCGGATTTTTAGTTGCCACAGACTGATGCAAGCCCCCGGTGTGCCAAACATATGGCACACGGGGCATGCATCAGTCTATGTTCGCTGCACCCGATTTTAGACTGCTTGTGACAGATGTGGGTCCTTAGACCACAGTTGTATGGTGTAACCTGCATCACAGCTGGGAGGCTGAGTTATGGGGCTTGCACTGGACACGTGGTGCAAGCTGCCGTAATGCAAGAGAAACTGTCGCAATTGTACCCGCGATTTGAAAATCAGGTGTAGTTATGGCAAAGGAGATTAGCATAATGCCAAATCCTAAGTCCCTTTGCGCAGGGCTAGATGTAAGCTCTGCGCCACCGTTTGAAAATCTGACCTCCTGAATTCTAAATGAAGCTCCTTCACAAAGCAGTTTCTCTTTCTCAGTGCTACCTGCAACAGTTTCTCTTCCTCACTGAAACCTACAGCTTATTCAATTAGCTTTGCAAAACACACTCACCTGTGTTTCTGACTCACAGTCCATTCAGAACAAACACACACACACACACACACACACACACACAATGAGCAGAAAACACACATAAACAGAAAAAAATGTTCCTAAAGCTCTCACTAAATTGCACACATGATATGCAGATCGTGGAATATGGAAAATATTCTCAGTCCTGCAGAGTGAGCTGTGCATTCTCACTCTGCAGGAGTGAGAATATTTTCCATATCCCACTCCTGTCCATCATATATCCCTATATGTGTGTGTGTAATAGATAACCCACTCTATGGTGTACAGTCACACTCTGATATACGCATGCCTTGGTGTGCACTGTTACGGCCGAGAGCATCAATCATCCAAGGTGTGCAAATAGCAGAGCATGACCGGACACCCTAGAGTGGGTTATCTATCTTATATAATGGAAAATTGTTTAGGGGGTGAAAGTGCAGGTGTGCGGTCACGCTCTGATATACACACGGTCATGTGATGTGTTTCAACCAATCAGCAGACATAATTTTTCCTACCCATTTTACAAAAATATATGTATTTTATATACACATGCATACACTGTATAGGCAAGGTAACACCTGTATATTAAGGCTGAATAAGCATTTCTATGTTAAACTCAGTGTTTGCACCTTAATAGCTCAGTCCCTGTCTAACCAATTTGCCTGTGATTTGGCTGAAATGGAGTTGATGCCAGAATGTCTGGGTTCTGTAAATATTGTACTGACCAGTTTAGCGCAGGAAAAGTTAAAGAAGGGCAAACATGATTAAATTCCTGGTTTCAAGACCTTTTTTGTTGCTCACTTTTAACTAAAAAACTGTTTGGATTTTTAAACTAAAATGTTCATGTTTGCTAGAGTTTGGACCAAGGTGCATTCCCATCTAATATTTATTCCCCTAGGCGAAGTAGTTTTTAAAATGTCTTAAAAAACCTGTTCCATTTTCTGCATATGCTCAGTAGCAAAAATGAACATTTTATGGACAACCTTATTTTTGAGACACCATATTCTGATGGCTTCATTTAGTGAAAACACCACAAGATGGTTTCTTATAACCTGGCAACATGGAGTGCTAATACTTCTGTTTAGCGCACCATGCTTCCATTCTCTGGGGATGGGGGTGGGGATGCGTCAGCAAGTCGGTGCATGCTGACACTGTATTGTCTTCCTGCCTGTTGCTGCAGTGGCCATTGTGCCCACTCAAAGATAGACAAATACATATACATCTACCTCGGAAAAGACACAAATCTCAAATGGACAGATATACAGACTTGGATACGGTGAGCTTAATCTGCATCTTAAAAGGGAAGGGAAGCAATGTAATATTACCAGTTCATGCTTGCTTGGCCCAGTCTATTTCTGTAGATAGCTCCATTTGTTTACTGTCTCTTATGCCTTTAAAACCAGCTCTGTATGTAGTTTCTCTACTGTGCCATTATAGAGGCTCCAACCAGTGGCATCATGAGTTGCAGTCAGTCAGTGGCTTCTAATTCGAGAACCTCTCCAAGCTCAGGCCTTTAATTCAGCCTATGGGGTGGGGTTTTGGGTCACTGTGTTGTACACTTTATGCATGTCCCTCACACGTAGACTGATTGTGTTTTGTAACCTTAATCAAATGGTATTGCTGTTTTCACTGTCAACAGTTTTGTTACGTACTGTTGTTGTGATGTTTGTTTGATTTTACAAAAACTGTTGACTTAAAAAAAAAATCAACAAAAGAAATCACACACACTCATCCCTGAGTGGTGTGACTGGTCACCACAACAAAGAGTTGAAGAAAAAAAATTGTGCACTCAGTAAGTCTCTTTTAACAGTAAAGGCAATTTAATTGTAAATAAGCACCTAGAAAAACTTTGTCTCACTTAGCACAGATGCAAACTCCCTCTACATATTGCCTTCAATTGCTCAAATGCTTGTTGACATTGCTGGTTGTACTTGAATGCTGTATTGTCAAGTTACAGCTATGAATGGTTCAACTAGAGTTGCATAACCTTTGATAAATGTTCAGTAATAAGTGGTGAGTCCCAACCATTGAAAAAACTGCTTTACATCGCTGTGCTAAGGAATTGGAAGTGGAGTTGGTAGTAGTTACATGGGTGGGATATCAGCTAAGGGGGAGTCAACAGAGAGTAGTCATTAATGGGGCTAAATCAGTTGACAGAGAGGTCACAAGTAGAGTGCCACTGAAATAAGACTTGGGACCAGTCTTATTTTAAATGTTCATAAGTGACATGGGGGTCTCTAGAGAAAATCTCTCTTTGCTGATGACACAAAGGTATGCAGTGAGGTGGATCCTAAGGGAGGTGCATGGAGCTCCAGAACGATGTGGAGAAATTAGAGAAATAGTCTAAGGTCTGGCAGTTGAGTTTCAATGCCAAGAAGTTCAAAGTAGTTCACTTAGGAAGACAGAATCCATGCACCAAATACTGGATGGGAGGAGTTAGAGTGGCCACATCAGGGACGTGAGATCTTGGGGTCATAATCAGTGACTCCCTCAAGAAAACAAGTCAATGCAGCAAATCATATAGCCAGGCATTGAGGATGCTGGATTGTATAGGAAGGGGTTCTGACAGTAAGAGAAGTAAGGAGATTTTGCTGCTGCACAGATCCCTGATGAGGTCTCGTCTGGAGTACTGTGCCCAGTACTGGAGCCCTCACTTGGAAAAGGAGATCAACAGACTAGAGTTGGCACAGTGAAGGGTCACCAAGATGATCCAGGCCCAGCAGTGCAAATCCCATAAGAAATGGCTGGAGGAAGCTGGCCCACCGGCACAGCAGTAGCTTACCGCTCATGACGGTGGTGACCTGGGTTCAGTAGTGAGCCCAGATCATTAGAGAGGCTGGCCGGGGGGGAGAAGGATTGGGCACCCAACAGGCTGTTCTCCTTCCCCAGGAGTGGTGAGCTGCAGTCCTCACTGCTATACTGCCATCTGGGTGACCACAGGTGGAGGTACAGCACAGGATGCAGAGTACTACAGAGGGGTGGGCATCAGCTGAGGACCTGAGAAAAGGCACATCTCTGCATGCCTTTGTCTCATTGGCCCTTCCCAAGTGCCGATGTCCGCAAGGGAAGGGGACCAGAAAACCAGGAAATACCCCATGTCTGGGCCAGATGACAGGCTCCCGCATCAGTGACCATGGGATCCAGGGGTGCAGCTCCAGGTGCATGTTCCCCTGAAGATTCGGCGAGGAAGGTGGACTCCTTCACCCCATCTGGAGGGGGTCATCTGGGGATACCTGGAATTAATGGAGTGGGGAATTAATTAGGAGCAAGGTCCTCTGGTCCCAGTGGCACAGGCTACATGGTGCATTGGGAGACTTGAGAGAGGGGCCAGACGTGGCAACAAAGGGGGTGTAAAAAGAAAGTAAACAAACAGAAATGGCTGGAGGCCCTAAACATGGATTCACTACAGCAGGCAGGAGCAGAGGGACATGATTGAAGCATACAGTATATGTTTCTCAAGGGTATAAACAAGGTAAACAGTGAGGAACTATTTGTAAGAAATAGGGATGCAGTCACTAGGCGGGCATGATAGGAGGCTGGTGGGTGGGCAAATTCAGGAGAAAATTGAGAAAGCCCTATTTTTTCACTGAGAGGGTAGTGGAACCATGGAACAGACTGCCAGTGGAAGTGGTGGGGGCAGCTACCCTTAATGAGTTCAAACACAGCTGGGATATGGCAAGGGGAATCATAGTCCCCAAGGGGGGTAGCAGGGTTTGAGTGGTGGGGAGCACTATAACTCACCAGGCTAATGGCTCGGTGGGGTTATGTAGTACAGTAGGGGCAGACTTGATGGCCCTTCAGTCTCCTTCTGCCATCAAATTCTATGTTTCTATGAATAAATCACAAGGACTGCATAGTATGCATCCAAGGATACTCAACAAGCATAACAATATAAAAGCAGATACTCCGGTAATCTAGACATTAATGGAAACTGGTGAAGTTCCTGGGGACTACAGGAGAGTAAATGTGACACCTCTGTTTAAAAAGGGCAGCAGAAGTGACTCAAGTAACAATAGGCAAGTAAGCCTCACTTAGACGGCTGGAAAAATGCTGGAGATGATTGTCAAGGATTATACTATGGATCGTCTAGTCAGATTCTAACTGTTAAAGAAGAATCAATATGTATTCTCTAAGGGGAGCTCATGCCAGTTGAGCTGTTGGTCCTTTTTTCAAGGGAACTATATGCTGGAAAGCTTTCAGTGTATTACATCTAGATTTCAACATAGCATTTTAGAGGATTCTTATGAGAAACTGGTTCTGAAGTTAGGAAGTTAAGACTTATAGGAAATATGGCACTTTCCCACCACACACAGTACAAGCAAACATCCTTGCAACTGTGAATTAAATCTTGGAGAGTTATATAGACTTGGCATCAACAAAGCAATTGACCACAACAATATTTTAACATAGAGTGGGAAACTTGGAGAGTTACTCCTAGCCTCGCACATCTGTACACTATTCACATTCTTGGTTTGGAAGACTGTCTTGCCCTGGAAAGTTTCCCAAATAACACTGATGCAAAAATGTGTGATTTTGTGAAAGCCACTTAAACTTCCAGTGCTCCTGTCTAGTCTGCTGTGGAAATGGGTAGAAGCAGGATGCTGCATCTCAGCTGGGCTACCATTAGTAAATAAATTGATAAAGTGTTCAACATGGGCACCACCGTATGGTACAGTCTCAAGAACATCTTGAACTACATCTTACAAGATGACCGAAATAATCTGTTATCCTGGACAAGAAATCCCAATATATTCCTGAAAGTCTCCAAGACAGAAAAGCCTATTTTAAATACTTCATATCAATGCTCTGTCACCCTCTTCAAGCAAGAGGTCTGAGATACTGAAGACAGTACAAGCGATAAAATCCTATGCCCGACAATAACTGCAGACCTAAAATGGGAAAGCTATGGAAATACAATGGTCGTTAAAGATAGCAAGAGTCATTTTCATTAATATCATAAAGCATACAGGCCAGAAAGAAAGTCTACTGATCAATGCTTATGAACTGTTTATCATACTTCCTCACCCCAGCCAGACACAGCAACGTAACTTACACAATTTGAAAAACTAGCACAAATCCAAAAACATGACCTGCAAATATTCTGGTATAGTTCCAACTATAATATTAGGCTGCGCTCTGAACTGTCTTGACACCTGCAGAACTGGAATGTGCTCCAAGCAGTTAAAATTCCATTTCCTTATAGCAACAAAAAATTCTCATGCATGCAGTACTGGTGGGCAGTCATTATACTCAACTAAGAAAACTAAAACATCACAAAAACTCAATTCTCTTGGGCCTCTGCACCTCTGGATTGCCAGATATCTCCCTTACCACACTGAACCCAAAGCATTTGCATAATACCTCCACGCAAGCTGATGTGGTTGGGAACACCCAACAAAATGTCAATGTGTTCATGACACATCTGTAAATATGCAAATGTTAAACAAAACAGATAGATAGCTAGATAGATAGAGAGATAGATAGATACTGTCTGTAGCTAGATAGATGGATAGATAGATAGATAGATAGATAGATAGATAGATAGATAGATAGATAGATAGATAATGTCTGTAGATAGATAGATAGATAGATAGATAAATAGATACTGTCTGTAGATAGATAGATAGATTGATAGATAGATAGATAGATAGATAGATCGATCGATCGATCAGGCAGACAGACAGATAGAAAGACAGAGACAGACAGAAAGACAGAGACAAACAGACAAAGACAGACAGACAGATAGAAAGAATTTGATTTTGATAGCTTCTTTTCCAAGATCAGGGCACTTTACATATAATATAAAGTAAAACAAATGAGCTACCCTCATGTCCTCCTTGTAAAAAAAAAAAATCCCCACTCCTTATTATCTAGTGGACCCCGGTTGCTCAGTGGCCCAAATGTAGAAACAAATGTTATTTCTTCCTGGTGTCTACTGGTCCCCACCAGCCAATCACTGGCCAAAACTGAATACAGCCTCACCCCACCCCAGTTACCCTCATGTCCTCCTATTATCCTCCTTGCAACAAATAATCCCCACTCTGGTGTCTAGTGGACTCCCTCTGATCTGTCACACAGCGCCTGCCCGCTCCCCAGTACCCCGACTGGGCCACTAGCACATTCCTCCACTCACCTCCATGCCTGGCAGCCCGAGGGCTTCAATGAATAAGCATGTGCTTGTAAGCAGGCGCTCACTCATTGATGCACTCAGTCGGGCTGCTGGCCATGGAGGTGAGTGAAAGGCTGTGATGATGGCCCGATGAGGGTACTGGGGGGAGTGGGGGGCACTGTGCAACTGATCACAGGGTTGTGGTGTGGGGGGTCCACTAGACACCAGGGAGTGGGGATTTGATTTTTTTTTACAAGGCAGATACAAGGAGGACATGAGGGTAACTGGCGGTGGGGGGCCTTATTCAATTTCAGCCAGTGATTGGCTGGGGGCAGAGGGAACCACTAGACACCAGGGAGAAATAGCCAGTGAGTGGCCAGGAGGGGGAAACCACTAGATACCAGATGCCCATTTGCTGGGTGTGAAATTTTGCGGCAATTTCACCGGCAAAATTTTATTTCGCAACATCTCTAATTTCAAGTAATCAAATATTGATAAAATATCCCACATACTCAAGCTAATGGGTCAGTCATCTTAAAATGGAGTTCTAAAAAGCCAGGTCTCCAATCTTGATTTAAACATTTTCCAGTAAGGGCAAAATACAGATTGATACAGAATGGCATTCCAAAGTCCAGGTGTAGCAATGGCAAATTCTCTGTCCCCTGCAAATAAATACCAAACATGCATAATATTGTGATAATTATGTAATATATTACAGATTATGGACTGTATTTTGTAATATCTTCTCTGTCACACCTCTGTCAATATTACATGGAACTCGTATTAACTTCCATCTCCCTCTTGGCAACTGTCAATAAAAATTAAACTGATATGATTTGGATAAAACAGAAAACTACTGTCATGTCAATTTGGCACCTTTTCCAAGTACTACAAATTCCATATAATAATTTAAAAAGAGAACTTGTCATTATTATGTAAAACAAGGGCAAACCATTACCATAGAAACAGAACTGTTTCATACATGTCTTACTAATTTTAAAACAGTACTACAAACTATGTAAAATCAAAGGCCTATCTATTTAATATTTCTGCAAAATTAAGACTTTTATTTGATGAAGTCCCTTCTGTCATTGATGTGAAAAGATCATAAGACTGTAGATATTTTGGGAATTCTCCAGTGTAACCTCAGCAATTTGCCTCGACATCATTATATCTCCTTTGTTACTGCGTATGCCAGTCAAGAAGGGGTCAAGTTGCCATTTCTTCTATTTAATCCCTTTTCTTTAAGCAGTATCCATTCTTAATCCTGCATGTATTGTAAATTCAATGTCTCCTGAATCTTCTACACCATTTCAAGTCTTTACCTGCTCTCTGTCACCTTATTTTCCAAGTAATCTTTCAAAACAGGGACCACATTTAGCAGAGCTGGGAAACAGGATGACTGCAAATCCCTCTGAGGTCCACAGCTGGATTAAAACCCAGTTACTGTGCACACTACCATATTAGTCCCCTTAAGGAAGGTGGCACTGCTCTCTGTTCCAGTACCTTATTTTCCTGTAAGTCTCTACATTGCTCTTTTAGTTCTGGATTCACCTGGGTGGATAATCCATCACTCAGACGTCAAGGGGCTCATGTAGGCATTAATCACCAACAGAGGAGGGCTCTGCCAGTGGATTAATGCCCGCTGAGAGTTGGTGCCGAGGCGAAGCCGAGGCCCAACCACCAGAAGCGATAATCACCAGCACAGCCGATGCTTGAGGTGATTACTGCGTTTTGTAACATAGGCTCTGGCGGCAGCGATGAGTCTATTACCGTGTGTGTCCTCGGTGCTGGAGATCCTGCGGGGAGACGGAGACAGAGACAGTTTGCAGAGTGGCAAGGGTTTTGCAGTGCTGTGTTACAAAGTGAAATGTTTCCGTCTGATTGTACTAGAAGTATTTTATTTGATTCAAATGTTGCATGTATGGAGGTCACATAATGGTTACCAGTGGGATGTTAATACTATTAGAGATACCATCATATGATTCTCATTCATTAAAGGGGCGGTGGTTACATTCTGATTGCAAAAACATATTTTCTAGTCCAGCACAAGTTTTTTTTTGTTTTTTTATATCACTATATGAAGTACTGTATCTGGAATATTTGCTGAAAACGAGAGCATGCATTAGTTTTTGTATTCATCATTACCCTGTCAGAAAGCGGTGTTACAACCACATTGGAATTCTATTGTAATTGCAAAATTTTCACTTTTTTTGTGTGTGTCAGAACAGCAAAGGAGGATGGATGGTTCTATGACAACAAGAAAGGCACTAGCTAGTTAGGCATTACAACTTTAGAGTGGCATGCATTGCATACGCTTATTCACTGGCCAGTCTGATTTTCAGAAAACATGATCTCTGCCCTTTAGACTTTCTCTGTACCTCTTGTTAAAGCTGTAATGCTATCATAGCCAGTTTTAGGCACCAGCAAACCCTCGGGCCCCCAACCACAGCAGTTGACCTTATTAATTTTTTAATGTTTTTATCTTCTTAGAGCAGCTAGAATGAGCTGTACATACTTCTGATGCGGCATATTACATGGAGGCACTCTTGCACTCTAGTAGCACTCTACAAGGCTCAGAGCTCAAAGGCCCAAGAGCCCAGGGATCTAGCAAACAGCTAGAATTCTCTGTAGGTACAGCAGGTACAACTAAGGGTATGGTAAGTTGGGGAAAGACGCCGAGTCTATGCTCAACAGCAGATTGCTCACGCGGTTCTTAGGCCGCTCCTTCAGTGCTTTACACAATGAACACCTCTAGCTAGCGAGCGCCGGGGGTGGCGTGCAGGGGTGGTGATGGGCCAGGTGGTCCCCCCTACTGCTGCGGTGGCCACAGGTGGTACTAACCAAGCGGGCATTACCTGTGGGTTAATCACCGCTCGGTTGGTGTCACCTGGCCACTTTCGGCCAATGCTGTTCCTCAATTTCACTGGTCTCTGCAGTGCCGTGTTACAAGATCATTCAATCCTCACCACTTCACCACAAACAGACCAGGCAATGGGGAAGTGCTATGTTATGTACTGAATGTTATGTCCTCAGGGGTCACCTTGAGGAAGCCATGCTTGTTGCAAAGCATTGGGTGTTTGCCTGCGAGGCAAGACGTTTATTTTTCTGACTACTGAACAATGCATTCACATTTATATTAACCTACCTACCACCTCATGTCATCAGTCGATGTTCACTGTAATTTTTTTCATTTCACCCCAAATTTGTTAGGGCTCAGCTTCAGTCCATGGGAAAGAAACAGGCCCTTGAACATGAATGCCTATTCTACAGACAGGACTAGTATGCAATGCTGCAACTCCCTTCTACAGCTCTGCAGATTCTGAGTAGTGTTGTGTGAAACTAAGAAATTTCTTTCCACAAAATATTTAGCAAAATTCATGCATTTCACAAAATATTTTGCGAGTGCAACATGTAACGTTTTGCCCGAAAATGGCAAAATTTCACTGGAAAATGGTGCAATTTCACCCGAAAACTGCAAAAGTTTGCCATGAAATGTGAAATTTCGCACTTTTTGGTCAAAATGTTGTAATGTTTAGGCAACTGTTTGCAATTTTCAGGTAAAATTCCACACCCGTGAAATATTTCTCTAAATGCACGAATTTCATGAAATATTTTGTGAGGCAAAATTGCTGATATCGCAGCAATTTCACTGATGAAATTTTATTTTGCAACATCTCTAATTCTGAGATTCTCTCCAAATGGCTCCACTCATATTACCCACAATAATGTGACACTTAGCGAGAAGTGGAGACAAGACTGCTAACCCCTACCTAGCACATGTGGCTACACTTATTTCTCAAAACTTCCCCTTCCTCATAACTGCATCTGTCCCAGAAACTTTACACACCAGTTATTGTTTAATAGCCATACATTTTTAGTTGTTGCCCATTTTATTCTCTCTACAGATCTTTGTTAAAATGTTTCATGTGAAGGCTGATGACAGTCCACTTGTCCCAATATGCTCTTTACTTTTTTTTTTTAAGATGTTTATTTTTTATCTGCCTGTCACTCATGCTGGGATTCTATTCATTCATTTCAGCCATGATGTCCCAGATACAAGATGCTGATATTGGGCTTACCTTTACTGTATAAGCAGCCATGTTTACCTGACTTCACCAGGTGCCCTGGTCTGTGACCTAAGTGGTCGATAATAACTGGCTTAGCCTTTTTCTCATAGGGAAACTGTGGCATAATTTGCCATTATAAAGGAGCGTTCATAACAGCAAACGCACACGGTTTCCCTCGCTCTGCACATGCCCCCACTGCTGCTTTTCCCTTCAGAACCAGGTGGGCCGCGGAGCAACCTGCAATCATTTTAAATAATTGCTGAGGTGAAAAAGGCAAACCCAGCAATTATATTAAATAAAACATGGGTTGGTGTGTGTAAACTTCTTAGGGGTTAGATGCTTTTAATAAACCCCTTGGCTGTGTGTAAACGTCCCGTTATACATCCTGACCAATACTTTATTCTGTATGTTATCTCTTCTGCATTGTTGTGGTGTCTTTGCTTCTGCTAGAAGAAATTATGAGACAGTATAGTGTGAGGCTTCACTGCTATGCAGATGCTACCCAGCTGTATTTGACTTTTGCTACAGACCAGTTCCTTCCCATGCAGAGATTACATTGGTGCCTAGAAAGACGGTTGGTTCTGAATTCAGGATTCACCAAAGTACTTTTGATGCAGTCATAGAGGTAGGTATCAGCTCTAAAGAGTGGCCTCTCATTGCCCTTCAATAGTTCAGTTTTTTAGTTTATTTTATTTTTCTCAATGCAGTTGCAACTCACCAGAAGACCTAATGAGTTATGGTTCATGGCAAACATTATTCACAAGTATAGCAATATCATAGGGGGTCTAGTTATGTTGGAGGTGGTGAAGGAGGTTCACAGCCAGGGAGTGGTACTTTATGAGTGCCAATCACTTGAATGTGTCAGCAACCAGAATAACTATTTTTACCATTTTGGAACATATCCAGACTGTGTTCCCAACTTCACCCTGCTTATCTGAAGATGCTAGCACTAGCCTTTGTCTCATCCAGGTTAGATTAATTCAATGTGCACTACAAGGGCTTACTTGTGGCCATTTGCATCACCTGCAGCTGGTCCTGAGGTCTCCAGCCAGGCTTCAGACCTCCTTTTCGAGGTCACACCACACAACACCTTCCCTGCACACCCTGAACTGGCAGTCACTCACGTGGTAAGTTGACTACAAGGTCCTTTTGTTGACATTTAAAACTCTAAAACCAGCTGGGAGTTGGGACCCACTTAACCTCCATGAACTTCTCACCCCTTTTAGATATGGGAGACATAGATCTTCTGAGTGGGGTCTACTAAGGCTCCTCCTCCCTCCCCCTCTCCCTCCTGTCTGAAGTTGGCAGGAGATAGGGCCATTTCAGAAGCAGACCCTACTTTGTGGAATGCTCTGCCAGAGGATGTGTAGTCAGCCCCTTCAGTTGCTACTTTTAGATGTAGGCTGCAGAAACATCTGTGGAGGCAGATGTATCCAGTCCTAGAGAAACTTAGACAAGTCACCTGCTGTTTTAATGTTAGTTAGCTGTTTTATTCTAATATCTGATTGGATGTTTTTACCTAGTGTGAAGTGTTTTGCACATTTTACCATAATCATCTGTTGGCACACTCTGAGCATTTGGAAGGGCACATACAAATAAAATACTACCACTACAGCTGCTGCTACTACTAATACTACTACTATGGCTACTACTGCTATTACTATCAATCCTACTACTACTACTACTATTATACTACTACTAGTACAGTTGCAACTACTGCTTCTTCTACGGCTGCTGCTATTACTACTATTACCATTAATCCTACTACTGTACTGGTACAGTAGCTACTACTACTACTACTATTAATCTTACTACTGCTGTACTACTACTAGGACTGTTGCAGCTACTACTACCTAGAATATACAAATCCCAAAAGGCAACAAGTTTAAAATATAATGCTTCAGGCTTTAAAATACAATAAGGGGTTTTCAGAGTACAAGACTTGGACTGCCTCCTACATGCTTAAGATTCAGGGCAAAGCCCACACAAACTAAAAGCATGGGCCATTCAACGTAACCAGTGGAACCCTTAAATCAAGTAGATAATAGTAGGGACAACTTGAGTAAATAAAACTGACAACTTAAATATGTAGGAAGTTCGCAAAACAATAAGAACTTCTGCTAAATCTAGCCCTCAAAAGAAAAGGAAAACAGGTAGAGACACATACTCCAGAGAGGAGAAGTTTTCAGATGAGCTTAAAATTGCAGAGAGAGACATACCCCATAGTGGAGGCAAAATATGGTTTATCCCTAAACCAAATGGCTACACCTAAATGGTTTATCCCCCCCAACCCCATACCTCATGCTTCCCTCCCTACTCCTTCCCTCCTCCTCTACTCCCTCCACACACCTCCTCACTGACCCTGACCAACCCCCCACTCCCTCTCTTTCTCCCTCTTTATACCAGCCTCTGGCCTCACCTCCCCCTGTTGGATGACTACCTATATGAATCTATATTGTTTAAATTGTTATAGAAGTGATTTGCACAATTGTGATGTTTTGGTCATTGACAAAGCCCTCCGGCTGCTATGTTTACTTCTCTTTTGCACAGTACCAATGCCTGTCCTAATGTTGTAACCTGACATGGAACCTTTGTAAAAGAGCCCCTGGTTCAAAGGTACATCTGATTCCCTTAAATAAATAAATAAAATAAATAAATACGGCTTAGTACCTAAATACAATCTCATAATCCTTAGATGAAGAGTTTTCAAAGGAACTGATGGGGTTTTAGGACCTGAGCTAGAAACCCTAACTCACAGCACTAGCCTTGTTGACAAAGCATACAAGCATCGGACCCTTTCTGGCTATTGATTTATTTATTCCAAAAGTTCTTCTAGGTGAAACATATTGAGCTGTAAACAGCTTGTTTCTAGATGGCTCCTAGGTAAAGGATGTGGGGGAGAGCAGCCAATATAATTTGGTGCAACAAGAACAATAGCATTAACAATTATGCAAGAGCAAATATCTGGTGGAGAATAATACAACAGGGTGCATAGCACAATGAATTAGGGCCCTGTGTACACTGCAGCAAAGTGAACTTACATTTCATGGCAGGACTTCATGCTTGCTGTGGCCAGACTATGAGCAATTTTGTAGCAACTCAAATGATCCCCCAAATAAAATCTAGTTGCCCTGAAATAATGCCCCCACAAGGCAGCCTGGGGCAGGTCAGCAGATGCATAGGCAAGGCAATGCAAAGTAATTCTGGCACCATGATTTGCACTGGAAGTAAGGCACGAGGGAATCAAAGAGTCATTTTTTTTTTTACTGCAATCTGTTTCATCCTCTTGGGGCTACCTCCCACCTGCCTAGTGCTAGTTTACCACCTGTGTATTTCTCCCCCTGCCTGCCTACTTGACTGAAGACCAGTACTGCCAGGTTGCAAAGCAATACTTCTACAAGAGTCCCCTTCTTTTCATCCATTTGCTTATAGCCTGGTGATGCTTGTTTATGTTGTTCCAGTTGCTTCCTCCTGCTCACACACTTCCAACACCGCTAATGCCATATGTGACAGTGCCAGTTGGCTTCTGCATTGCCTTCCCATCAAACCTGTAAGGCTCTACTGTGAGGCTAGAGAGCAGCTGATCCAGTTTACATTAGACAGAGGACAACAGGACCTTCTGTTCTGTGGTGTTACAGTAATTACTAATAGTTTTTTGTTCTGCAGTTCTGCAATTGACAAATAGAGCTACCATTTTTTTTCATGAAACAGGCTTCCTTTACGTTTCCTTGGTGTTTGTACAGAGCCATAATGGCCATAATCTTCAGGGCTAAGTTGCCAGTGGATTGGAAAGGGATTGTGCCACTAACCGCTGCAAGCTGGGGGCGGGGATGTATAATGCAACTGCCAGCAAACTTGCATTGATGCAATTTTAGGCTTGTTCAGAACATTTTAGCAGTTTTTTTTTTTGGGGGGGGTTCAGTTGTGGTGACAGTCTTTACTATACCAAACATGCTGCTTCTGCAGCAGAGGCTTGTTTCTGTGGCAGGACCATGTTTCTGTAGGACTTACTGCAACTGCAGAATCGCACAAACCATGGGGCCCTGCAATAAATTAACAACTGTGCAAAAATAAATATCCAGTGCAGACTAATACAACACAAGAATGTGCATAATGCTAAGTAATTAAGCATGTCTTCACAAGCAATGCAAGTTCAGAGTAGTAACAATACTGCAAATTGGTGAGGGTGGGAGAACACTGCTACAAAGCTGTGCTAGGGAGCATTGTGGCTGGAAGAAGGTGGACATCTACTGTATATTTAATATTGGGTCAGAAACTGTTGCACTATCCTCACAGAAGAAGGTTTTCCTCAAAATATTAATAACAAAGCCCCAATACCAACAAAGGTGAAATTAATATCTTGTACTAATGAGCCTGTTCTTACTGTGAACCACGTCTGTGCTCCGGCCACAAACCAAGACTCTAATACAGTGGCACCAGCCACGAAGCAATGCAGTACCTTGCAGTATTACTGCAGTATAACCAGAGCCCCTAGTGTGCTGCGGCAGAATCTTCTGATTTCTGCGGCAGGGCTCCTAGGCTTCTGTGGCAGCATTTTCTGATTTCTACGGCATGATTTATTCATTTCTGTGGCAGAATGCAGTCCTACCATTGGCTAAAATATGATGTGATGTCATAGGTGACATCACCTGCCAAGCATAGAGGAGGGGCTTCAGGATAAACAAGATGATATGGGAGCCTGGCACTATGGAAAAAACTGTATATTTGAATGAAAATTCACTAAAAACAATGAATTCTGCGGCACTATATGAATTCTGTGGCATGATGCAAATTCTGCGAAAAATTCCGCAACCGCAAAATCACAGAATTCCAGGGGCCTTGAGTATAACTGCAGAGTGCTGCAGTGTGCTGCAGGAACAGTGCAATTCAGTTGCAAGTAAGCCCTTCTGTCATGCAGTATTTTATAACATGTCATTTACTGCTAGATACTGTGCTGCATCATCAAATGCACAAAGGTGTGTACTCTGAAAAAAACCATGGTAGAACAATTGAGTAGCAATTTTTACCACTTGGCTTGGGTAATTTGTTATGTGAAGTATATTATAGACCCAGTCCTGACATTGTTACTCAAATAAGAACAAGGGTCCGGGATAATGCTATTGCTCAGGATTTTTTATGCATGTCCACCTTAAAGCTGTATAACTGGTATAGGTAGATCAAATTAAGTTATTCACTTGAATGCTATCTGATTTGCTTATCAAATCCTTGAACATGGAGAATCATCGCAAGACTCAGGACGGAGCTTTGTAATGCTAATGATAACCACTACAGACAAAAATGACCCAGAAATTTAACTGCATTTTGTAGATGTGTAACTGAGGTGGCAGACAATCTTAAACATATTACTTTATTTTGCCCATTTTACCATAAGAAAAAAAAGGTTACTGGTTAGGATCACTTTCGGCTAATTACAATTTATCTACAAAACAGATTATTTATGAATTATATAATTCACATGATCTGGTAGTTTTATGTAGACTGTCTGCTTTTCTAAGGTCCTTGAGACTGTAACTGTTTGATTTTTTAACTGGCTATTCAAACTGGTAGTATGCGAGGACAATCTTTTTTTGCCATAGATGGCTCTTTTCCTTAACTATCCCTAACTATCAGAATATGAAATTACGTGTATTAAACTTTGACAGGGGTGTACATAACCAGACTCAAACCTAGGTAAGTTAGGCAAGTCCTGTTTACATAGAAGGCTGACTAACAAGATGGGTAGTCTGGGCATGGGAGACAAGGTGGTGAACTGGCGTAGGAACTGGTTAACAGACAGGAGACAGAGAGTGGTGGTAAATGGGGTACAATCTGGGGAGAGGGGGTGACCAGTGGGGACCAGTCCTGTTCAATGACTTCATTAGTGACATTGCAGGGGGGCTGAAAGGAAAGTCTGCCTGTTTGCAGATGACACCAAGATCTGCAAAAGAGTGGATACTCCAGAAGGGGCACAGAAAATGAAGAGGGACCTGGAGAAGCTTGAAAGATGGTCAGAGATGCGGCAACTGAGGTTCAATGCAAAGAAGTGCAAAATAATGCACCTGGATAGAGGTAACCCTGGGGAGAGCTACAGGTTGGGGGGGGAGCTGACTGTCACCAAAGAGGAAAGGGACCTAGGGGTTATCATCTTTGATGACCTTAAGGTATCAAAGCAGTGCACAAAGGCAGCAGGGAGGGCCAGTGGCATGCTGGGGTGCTTAGGCAAGGGCATCAGTAGCAGGAGGTGGGAGGTGGTGATGCCATTGTATAAAACATTGGTAAGGCCTCACCTGGAGTACTGCATGCAGTTCTGGAGGCTACACCTGCGCAAGGACATAGATAAGATGGAGACTATCCAGAGAAGGGCAACAAAGATGCTGCAAGGCTTGCACCACAAAACATATGAGGAGAGACTAAGGGACCTCAATATGTACTCACTGGAGGAGAAGAGACAGCGGGGGGACATGATTGAAACTTTTAAGTACCTCAAGGGCATAAACAAGGTGTGGGGAGGATCTTTTCCAATGCAGAAAAAGTACTAGAACAAGGGGGCACAATATGAAATTGGAAGGGGGTAGATTAAGAGGTAATGTAAGGAAGTTTTTCTACACAGAAAGGGTAGTCAATGCTTGGAATAGTCTGCCACAGGAGGTAGTGGGGGAAAGATCAGTGGAGGGGTTTAAGCATGCCTGGGGCAGGCACAAGGGAAGCTTGAGAGGGGAGGGAGTGATGAAAAGCCATTAATCACATCGGGTCAGTGGCCACATGCAATGTACACGGCCTACGGGCAGACTGGATGAGCCAACTGATCCTTATCTACTGACAATTTTTATGTTCTGTGTTTCTATGTTTACTCGTGACTAAGGATTTCTAAAGGATGAAAACTCACTGACTCCCAATTATTTTAAATACTATACTAAACCATGGTTTATCTAATGCATGCCTCTTTAAATGAAAAATTTATATTATTTGTTCTGAGTAATGATTTATGATCATGTGCTTATATTTGACTGATATGTCTGCAACTTGAGTCTGTACTCTGTTAGACTAGAAGTTACTTTCAAGTTAGGATGGGCTAGATCTGGGTAAACTGCTTAATTATAATTCATACTGGTACTGATATTGTATCATCTGCACCAAAATAATTAACAAATTACACTGCTGATCTGGTGATTTACTGTATGCTAACAGACAATGAGAAACAATAAAGCATCTGTAAATAAGACATGATAACATTATAAGCTGTCTTAAACTCCTTGGAAATATTTATAGGAACAGTGCTTTTTATGCTGTACTTGTTATCACTACTGTATATGTAATTCATATTTGTATATGTAAATCATGTTTCTTCTGTTCATCACTTTATCTTTTTGTATGAAAAGACTGTGTTGATCAATAAATTTGAACCTTGAAACCTTGAATTGAGTAGAAAAAAGTGAAAAAACTTTACTTCAGGATTGTCTAAAGGACTACCATAGCGCCAGTGCTTCAAACTAGCCAGGTCTTCATTAGGGCTGCTGTACATCTGAACTATGTGTCCTAGTGGAGCAGCTTTACTGTGTATATACCTAATAACCGTGATTGGTGTCATGGAGATCAATAGTAATGTAATAATGTCCAGCCTTCACAATATTTTTATTTACTCCCTGTCAATACTTCTGATATCTTACCTAAGGTACTGAAATAGTCATTCTGTGACCTGGTTTCAGAGGGGTCTAGTATTGTTAAAGGATTTGCCATCCCATTAAGCTGAGAGGAAACATAACACCTGGATAGCATGATATGAGACCACTAACCTTTGCTATTGTCACCAGGTTTCAAAGTGATGGAAGGGACTAGAAAACAAAGATGTAAAAGAGTAAACTGATGCTGTAGAAAGGCTCTTACTGTTGTTGCCTGGAAATTGTCTGTATCATTTATGATCAACGTACACCCCTTGCAGTGAAATGAAGACATTGTAGAGGACATATACTTCATGTGGAGGAGCTGTTTAGTAAGTTAAGAGGTGCAATAAGGTTTCCATGTTTGGATCTTACTTCAGCCAGCCACCACTTGGTGTAAGAAATTATAAGTCATTCCATACAGAATTCACTATGTACAGATATTTTTACAATATAAATATGGGTGATGAATTTCCAACAGATGTTAATGACTACTATTCTTTGTGAGCTTAAAGAAGTATGATGCTGACTGAATAATGCACTGGTATACTGTTTGTTTGTATGTCTGTGCATGCATGTATTGTATGTACGCAAGTATGTATGCATACACGTATGTTTTTGTGCATGCATGGAATTTATGTATGAATGTATGCATTAGGATAATGGTTAAATGTATATGCTGTTCCGTCTTCTAAGAACTAGTCATGACACCGAATGATTAAATAAATATATTATTTCATGAATTAATTCCTGGATCACAACATTATGCAAGTGGGGATTGATCCAGATTCAATAAATGTAATGGCCAGTTCTGATGCACTTGTACCTTTTGAGTATTGTGTACTCTTTTCTTGGATTTATAGCTTATTACATTGGCATAGTAACACCACTATAGCTAGGGTAAGTTAGTGTGTGTGTGTCAGAACTCTTACTTTTGATAATTTATAACTTGGCCATAGAAGGATATAGGCTTTTGAAAATTTGCATGCACCTTCTTAGCCATAGGGGATAATGATGTGCCAATAGTGAAAAGAATAGGTTCAGTTAGTCTGGCACTATTAAGTGCGGAAATTGTGTAAACATTTCCAAAATGAAGACTTTTTTGTGCATGGATAATGGAAAGAAAATACACTGATTGAAAACATGGCACTTTCAAGTTAGTTAAAAGCTGGGCCACAATAGAGCCTTTATTTGGTTTCATGATAAACAATATAGAATGTTAAAGTTACTAACATTTTTAAACCATGTAGTGGCCACATGCACACACAAACCCTTGAAAAAATATATAAGGCACAAGACTTTTGTGTTTGCTTGCGCACATGTGCAAAGCAAGTATATTGGTGGTGTTTGGGCAGTGCAAGGGGCTGTGGAGGTGTGTACTGTCTAAGCCAATGGATGTAGAAATGTGCAGTAGTAAGCTTGGTACTCAAAAGTCAATGCTCAGAAGGCCGATGACAGTATACAGCTGGCATATGGGCATAAACTTTGAGCAGTTCAAAGGATGTTGCCCCACCAATCACACTGGTTTTCCATTCATTAGCCTGCTAACAAACAGCATCATCAAACTCTGAAGCTTAAAATCAAACCTCACAGTCCCCGTGTCTGTGAGTTTTTTTTCTCACTTTTAGTGGTTTCTTCTAGTTACAGACAGGAGTCTGGAGAGTGTCTCTAACACTTTGGCTGCTAGTGGTGTTCTGCTGAGAATGCTATTTTCCACTGACATTCTTGTTGGTTTAAATGAGTATTGTAAATGAACTGTAATGCCTGAAAAAATAAAAATTAAAGAGAAAAAGTATCAACAGCAAAATTGTTCCTCTGTTCACTGGCTAACTGACGGTATGTGGTTCACAACATTACATGTTTTGGAATGCGGTGAAGGGATCATACAGTATGTGTTACAATCTTGATAATAGACATGAAATTTAAAAAAATGCAGCTCCTGTCAAACAAATCTTTATTGCATATAAACCACATTGTGTATGAAGAAATGATAACCATGTAAAATGTTTGCACAGCTCTCTATAATGAAATGAGTTACTGGACATATGTCTATGATAAAAGATGTACTGCAAATGTATTCCTAGTATGGTGGTTGTAGTCTCCTTTTTAATAATGTAGTTGCACTTAATATAATTCACCCTTCTTAGTATTGGTGTACTATGTGCACAAGTGCCTTTATATTTCTACATAAATTAAGTTTCTACATAATGTAGAAATACTGCTGTTTTTAGAGTGCACTATTTAAGGTGCACTATTAGAAGGCACACTTACCCTTGAAAAGGGCTTATGTGCTTGAAACATTGGATGTGTTTGTCCACTGTTATGTTGCACTTTTGTAACTGACTATATCAACAAAATTATTTTAATACTGGACCTCATTTTTGGGATTTACAGCAGTGTGGCATTTGAGCTCAACTTTTTTACTTTGGCTTTGTATGTGTGCTAGTATGTTCTTTTTGTTTGTGCCTGCAACTTGTGGGTCACTCGAAAAGCAACTACAGGTGACGTGAGGTGAAGTGTTTCATGAGTTTGTTGCTTTGCATTGGGACACAAAGAAAGCTACAGGCCCAGTGCCCTGAAACTAGGAGACACCCAGCGCAGCATGTCTCGGGTGCCACTCTCAAATCCTACACCTAAGTATCTCACCCACCCCACATTCCTAACAACAGAAACCTAGGACCTACAAGCCTAGTTCCCTTAATCCAAGATGACCCTGCCTATTCTCCACCTTTTACCTATTCTGGCCTCCCTTTTGGCTGCCTACTCTTTCACCCCCATTTCTACCCTATTCCTTAATACCGCCTTATTTTTTATCATTTAGGTCTGAGCTCTTACTCAGCAGAGACTATATGGGATTGTTGTCTCTTCTCATTTCAGTAAAGCTTATCATTATGTACCTTTGCATGTTAATTATGTTGACCGGTATGTATAGGCCCATATTGACTGGCACCTTCACAATGTTTTTTATTTTTTTTTTTGCACCGTTGTCCACCGTAATTGTAATCTTATGAAGTGTACTGTATTGTATCTATGCCCAGGACCACCCTGAAAATGAGCTTGCTCAATGGTGTCTATGCCTGGTTAAATAAAGTGACTGATTGACTGATTGATTGATTGATTTCTAAAGGGTGGAGGCTTAAATTAAATCAGAACAAAGAAAAGCCTACACACCAGGCTTCTAGTAATAAATTTATTAATTGCCCAAGTGCACAAAGTGCATTATATCAAACATGAGCATATTCACCAACAAGTCAAAAACTCCCCTTACATATTCAAAGTATCAAGCATCTTCTTCATGGAGCTGAGTTGTGTGACTATAGGCACCATTAGATAACGTCATGCCTCATTAATATTACTATATTATTTAAATTTTCTTTTTAAACTGATCAATTCTAGACCTCAGAGCTGAATAAATTAATATATGGTGTTTGATGCCATAAGAGGCTGACTTGGTCACCAGTGGTCAGGGGAGTTAAAATGATTACATTTTACTGTATTTTAGCTTGATATGCTGTAGAACTATTTGGCTTTTCTCCCATGCCAGTGATATAAAATGGTGCCAATTCTAAAACAAAACAGCCATGTGTAAAAGTGCAACTCGTCACACAGTAAACAAATCTGAAACCATATCTATACAAAAAAAGACAGAGGGCATATTCCAGGCCAAGCCCCCTGCCCTATGGCTCTGCTACTTTGTAGAGGGCCCACAGGGCTCTGCCTGGGGCCCAGCCCAACAGATCTGCTACATCACGCAGGGCTGACAGGGTCCCAGGTAAAGAAAGCTATGCATGTAAGCTGTCATGAATCTTTTTTTCAAAAAAGGACATTCTTGCAAAAACACCTTAATGCATCAGTTAGAGGTATAATCCACAAAAGTATGAAATTGTGGTGACAGTGTTTTCAACCCTAACTCCTTCTTCCTCTCTCCATCCCCTACCCTCATGATCCAAGGCAAACTCCACATCCAGGGCCAGGACACATGGATCTGCTGCTTCAGGCCCTGAGCAAAGCAAAATAGAGGTCCAGGGCCCTATGCCATCTATCCATTGCTTTGTGTAGGACCAGTAGGACTCTGCCAAAAGGAAGCTACAGGTCTGGGGCTGGGCTCCATAATTCTGCTACTTTGCATATTACCCATAGAAACAAGGGGTAGGATTCACAAAAGAGATGTGTGCTGGGTGCAACTGAGATGTGCCGGCACAAACAGGATGTGCCAGCCAGAAACAGAGCGATCCACATAGGCATGCACCATGAGCAACTCCACTGTGAATCATCCAGAAATGGCAGGGCACAAATGGAGATGCACCAGCACAAGCTGGATGCACTGAGCCACACAGGGGAGCAACATAGTGCAATTGGAGCAATGCAGCAAGGCAAGAAGGAGCAACAGGGGTAATGTGTCCGTACACAGGAGTTAGGGACAGAGGTCCAATGGGACAGGCACACACCAGTGAGGCAAGGGCACAACAGTGGCCACAACAGACACAGAACCAGGACAGGCACCCAAGACCCGCTGAGCCCATGGCCACATCCCACAGGGGCTGGGGCAGGCACACAGAAGGTGCACACTGCAGCAGACAGTGCAGCACAGAACAGTGCAGAAATGCACATGGCACAGTGGAGGGCAGTGGATAGGGCCAACCCCAAAGGTGGCCAGCACCACGGCAGTGCGGCGGGGGCACAGGGCAGCAGCATGCTGAACAGCAACCAAGACACACCACAGTGCCAGACAGCCAGGCCATAACCCCATGCACAGGAACAGCACACAGGCACACAGGAAATGTGCAGTGGGGCAATGTAGGTGTACCACATGCAGCGTGTACACAGGGACCTGAGGCAGTGACATGAGCCATTGGACGGTGAGTCACACACACGGTATGGGCAACGACAGCACTGCATGGAGAGGGTGGGCATGGAAGGGGGGGCCGGGGACCATGCAGTGCTGTGTGCACACACAGCCATGAAAGGAAGGGGACATGAAACACACCCCTGACAGTACACACACACGGGAAGGTGGAACAGTGTAAAAACACGGACACAAGTGCAGACTGTAGAAAGATTTATAAAATGGTAAATGAGACAAAGTAAACAGTACAGCAGCAGTATCAAACAGTGAAAGTATATACAATGTGCATATAAAACAAAGGAGTGGGGGGGAATGAGTGGGACCAACAAGGGAGGAATGGAGGGGGCAGGAACAAGGGGCAATTTACAACTGTGCCCAGCAACAACATGGCTGGGGGCCACTACCATGGCTGTGCACCCCTGCATGCCATTTCTACATGGCTGCATGCAGGCAGTAGGCATAGGAGGCCCCTGAAGGACACACTGAGCCACCCCACAGTGTGGTGTAATGGCCATAGCACCAACTGGATGGCCTGGCTGATCCTCTGGTCCAAGTCCCCCACATGGTCAAAGATACTTCCTCCTCTGGCTGCAACACAATGATCCTGGGGACCTACAGCAATGACAGAGAGAACACATATTAAGGACCATAGTGGAGACACCACCCCCACCAAGCAAGAGCCCACACCACCACAAAGGCAAATTCCACAGAGTGCAGCACTTACCTGCCCCTGCATGTGCACCACACCTGGCCCCTACAATGCCCTGCCGACAAACCTCAGTGGCCTCTCTGGCCCACCACCTGGCCTCCAGCCCTGCAAAACACAACAGACAGAAAGCACCATGAGCTGACACAGCAGTGCATGAACAGTACCCCAACACCAGTGTGCACATGCAGTACAGGGGTACCCAGCCGGTGCAACAGCGGGGGCTGCACAAGCAGGCCACAGTGGTGCATGTACGCTGTGCCCAAACCCCCAAGGTGCCATCCCATGTGCATACACCACACATGGTGGCACCCACCCATGTGATACACAGTGCCCAGGACACACAAACAGCACTGCATAGTGCCCACCCCGTGTGGCATGCATGACAGGGCAACACAGGGTATGTGCAGCCACAGCCATGTGTGTGTGGTGTGTGTGACCCATGTGTGTGCCCCCATGTGAGTAGGGCCACACACAGCCCACATGTGCCAGTGAAGTCAAAGAACATGCAACACCTACCTGGGCATGGCAGCGCACCCCTGCATGCACGATGACACAGACACAGCAGTCGGTCCCAGTCCCATCATTGGAGGTCAATGTAGCAGTGCCCGCACTGTTCCCCAGTGCATGGAACCCCAGTGTGCCTCACCAGTCGATGGGCAATGGTGGCCCACACATGTGACCTGGGCACCTGCAGGTCCTCACGGCTGAACAGCTACCACTCCACAGGCATCACCAGTGCCACCAGATAAAGCAGCTCAATCTGTGTCCAGTTCAAGGCCCAGGGCCCAACTCTCCCTGCCCTAGGCATTGCTGTTTATTACAGCTCAGTGGAGCATGCACTGAATGCGCAGCGTGAGACACAGTATGCCCCACATGCGATAGCAGGACACATGCAGTGCACCACGCACAGTGGCGTGAAGCATGATTGGCCCAACAGAATCCAGTGGCACATGCACAATGCAGACCACCAAGGTGTGGCAGGGGTCACGTCTGTGTTACGCATGCGTGATGCGCATGCAACCGCCATGTTATGCACAGCATGTGTGATCACACAGAGCAGCCGTGAAGCGTGGCAGCACACCATCGTGCACACCGCACCAATGTGTGATCAGGGTACAATACCATCCTCCAACACAATGAGCATCGCGCAGGTGGGCGGGCAATGCGCGGCAAGGCACACCACGCGATGGTCAGCAGCTGTACAGCCATGCTTTGCAATGACAGGACAGTCACGCACATGGAGGGATGTGCCATGGGTAGTGCGGGTGGCACATGCACAGGATGTGCACCATGTGGGATCCAGGCACATGCGCCAAATGCTACACGCATGTGCGGGAAATGCGCTGTACATGGATGAGTCCAAAACAACAGATGCACCATACAGATTGAAATAAGCTGGGTGCAATTATGCAATCCACAGACAATGCACCCAGCACAGCCTCATCCTGCATGCATGGGCATCTCAGCTGTTTAGCATCTCATTAACACAGGTCCAGACCTCATTTGCATGCCCTGAGCCATAAATGCTCCCAATTCAGCACACTGAGACTAGGTGACTGAGAGGATACACAGCCTTGAAGGTGAGTACACAGCTATTCCTACATGTACAACTGCAGGTAATGTGGTGTGTCACTATGAGTATGGGAGTCTCTACTACACCACGGAACATCACGGGTGTGTGGGAACCAGCAGTGTGCAACAGGACTGTCAGAGGCACACAGCAGTATTTGTTCAGACACAGTGGCACTGTTGCAATGCCACAGGTTGGGGCCAGCTGGTTGATACACACCGGCAGCATGCCATGTGCAGGTAACCCTGGTGGCCATACTGGCATCCCACAGGTGGTACCATAGGGGGAAGGGGGTGGCATGCTGGCCAATGTGAATACACTGACAGTGCGGTGTGCATGGTGCGTGTGCAGGGCGGACAGCTGTGCATGTGTCCATGGGCATGCAGCACCGGTGGTTTAGCCGTGGCCCTGTGGCCATCTGTGGCATGTGCACTGTACAAACCTGGACACAATCACAATGGGCACAGCACACTGTGCATGGCCACGCACATGCATGCCTTACTGCCCCTGGCTGACAGGTGCTGTTGTGGCAGACATCACACGCAGCCTGTTGGACTGAGCCACAAGAGACTCCCCACAAGCATCACTAATGTCTATATGCATTCTCACACAGAAACCATGATGTTGGAAGGCAATAATGTCACCAGAAGGAGGCGCCCTAACTTTACAAAGGACAAGGAGCAGGCACTCATCGAGGTGTGCGACCTGCAGCTGGATGTCCTGACTGGCAGGAGTGGCAGCCAGACGGTGCGGGCAGAGGGCTGGAAGGAGGTGGCCTGCCATGTCAATGCTGTGGGGTCCTACAGCCACACCACACAGGAATGCTGCAAGCACTGGAATGACAGGCACCGGAGGGCGAAAGAGAAGGTGGCCCACATTGAGGCATCCCTCCGGTGGACCAGGGGTGGGCTACCCACAGAGGTTCACCTGAGTCCCAGTGAGGAGCTTACTGGCCACTACCATCATCAGGTCTGCTGTCTGGGTGTCGTGGGAGGTGGCTTCCAACTGGTGGTAGCCCATTGCAGCACTGTAAGTAGCTGTGTAGCCCTGGCATGCCTGTTCCCATGTGTGCCCCAGCTGCTATGCTTGTCACAGTGTGCCACGCAGTGCTACTGTGTACCCAGGAGCTGTGCCATGTGCCCTGGTTGCACATGGCCAGTCCATGACATGCATCACAGGGATACAACTCCCATACCAGTGTGGTGCATGGGGCATGCACCTGCCAGCAACACTTCACCACAATATTGAGTCAACAGCATTAACCTTAATAAATGGCCTCCATCTCTAAAGAACCCAATTTCAGCCTCATTAAAACGAACCTTAAAAACCATCTTATTGTGCTTTCTTCTTGTGATTGCCCTAGCCCTCCTCCTACCCACTGACTTCCAATCATGGAACCCTCCCAAGGCTCCTTATGTCATTGTGTCTCTGTAATATGCAACACGATTGTAAGTGCCCGTGCTGCCATCGCCACGCATTGTGCCATGTGGTCACTGCCTGTCACCGCACAGTGCCGGTCACAGCATGCACATTGCCGGTGCGGTGTGGTGGGCACAGCACAGCCCTGCAGTGGACAGCATGTGCACCCATGGCACTGTGGTGCGCCCCTCTATACATGTGTGCATGTTTGATATCCACTGATTCATACAGTGCAATAACCAAGTTCTCCCTTCTTCTTTCCACAGCTCCATCATGCCTCATGGGTGCAGCTAAGGCCACAGCTGCATGGGATGCCCTACAAGGAGATGATGCAGGTCTGTTGCACGGGGCTGCTGGCACTGCAGTAGATGGCGTGGTCCCTGGATCATTCACTGCACCAGATACACTGGTCACAGCCCCAGTGGCATGGTGGTCAGTGAGGACACTGCATGGCTGGGGTGCCTGACCGGGTACTCTGACGATGACCACGATGATGCGGTGGACATTGCAGATGCCCTCTTTGTGCTCACCAGTGGCCCATTGGGGGTGGACAGTGCTGTCACCGCAGATATCAACGCCACACACCTCAGCAGGGACATAGCCGATGGTGGTGCATGCAGCACACAGGTGCCTATGCAGGTGGCCCTGGACACCACTGATGTCCCCGCTGTATGTGGTGCAGCTACAGTGGCTGCACAGCTGCCCACAGTGGCAGGTGCTGTGCACCCTGCACATGTGCCATGTACGTTGTCGAGGACATCAGGGGCATCCGGTCAGGATGCTGCGGTGCATGCACCTGCACCATTGGACCATGATGACACCAGCCATGGACATACAGTGGCTGAGCATGGCCATGGCCTGCCCATGCCACAGCCTTCCATGGTGCAATCACCACCCATGGATGCCCCAGAGTGAGCTGTCTTACCCTCCGCTCATCAGCAACGCCACCATGACCCTTCCCTCACTGACAACATGGAAGGCTATCTCCACCTCCTGCATGCCACAGTGGAGGGGCAGGCTGCCCTCCATGTGGAGTTCCATAGCCACAGGACTGTGATGATCCAGGAGCATGAGTCTGAAGCTGCTTGGTGTGCACAGATGTTGACTGAGGCACACCTCATGAGGGTGGGCATGACCACAGCATTGGAGTAGATTGCATCTGCTGTGGAGGCGGCGGCTGTATCCGTTGTGCGCCATGGACATCGTGTATCCTGTCGGACACCCAGGAGCACATCTCGCACTTCCCAGCAGTAACTTCAGGTGGGCCCCCTGCTGCTGACTCCATCGCCACTTACCTCTATGCCCAGCGTCCATGGCACGGATGCAGGCCGTGGGACGGCAACATCAATGAGTACACATTCACGGTCTTGGTGCAGTATCCCTGCAGGGTTGTGGCTACATTCTCTGTGGCTGGTGGCAGCAAAACAGCATCCACCAGTCATGGCAGAGGCCACCCATGTGTCCATGGTGGCTGGGGTGCCACCCTGTAATGTCCAGGTCCCCATTCCATTGGCGGAGGCACATACCACCTGTGTGCACCACACGCCTGGCCGCTGGTGCCTGCGGCGGCATGTGTGGCAGGCACCCACCTCAGTGCACCACCAACTCCACCTTAGGCTCCCTGTGCAGTACCACCTGCATGTATGTGTGTACCACTATTGTGCCATGTGTCATGGGCATGACGAGTATGTTCCAGTGTCTGCCGTGCCTGTGTGCCGGTTGCAGTGCGCACTGACCCATGACATCCTTGCCATGGTCCTGGTGGTACAGGTGTGTTGCTGATCCAGTGTGTGCATGTGTGTGTATGTGTGTGTGTGTGTGTGCATGCCACTGTCTGTGCACTGTCCAGTTTCCACTATGCACGGCACAACCCATGTCCACACCATAGTGAACCTCCAGGATACGTACCTTCTATACTCTCCTGCAGTTCCTGAAGTTCTCCTCTACCAGCCTACTTCAGTATTGCCTGGCCTGTGCTGCCAGCCATGGGTCCCACCAGCTCTGTGTGGCATCTGGGCCATGGCCCTGTGGTGGTGCGCATCCCCTACTCTCCTCCTCCTCCTCCCCGGAACTATTGTCCTCACTGGCCTTGACAGGTATTCCACGGTCTAGGGCCATGTTGTGTAGCATACAACAGGCCTGGAATATGCCACAGGCCTTCTCAGGGCTATACCGTAGGGCACCACCAGACCTACACAAACACCAGAACTGCATCTTCAGCATGCCAAAGACACACTCTATGATGGTATGTGTAATGCTCCTCCACCTCTTTTCCGGGTCATCAGAAAGGGGTGAGGAGCCAGGGCCTCAGTGGGTATGCCGCATCTCCTGTGAGGGAGAATGGATGTCTGTGAGTACACTGGTAGCGTGTGTGGCATGCACCCTGTCCCCGCTCATGGCCTCACTGGTGTGTGTGTGTGCACCTGGCATGCACTACTGCCTGTGCCTCCCCCTTCCCTGCAGTCCTGCATCCCTACACTGGCAGCTGTAGCATGCCCTGTTCACTTGTGGTGTGCACGTGCCTGCCACACATGCACCACCATGGCAGTGCCCCATGCCTGGTGTGCATTGCTGGTGTGCCACCTGCTGCCTGACAGTGTCTGCCTGTGTCCCCTTGCACACCTCGGCTGTCCCATGGCCCATGGGCCTACTACACATTGTGCATGTTGGCCCCTGCCTACTCCTCATGTCCTGCCGGTTGGGCCCCGTTGTTCTTTTGAGTCCATGTCACATGCACCTAAGAGATGGCAGCTCGGTATGTCCCCTGTCTCAAACCTCCAGCAGACGGCCAACTGATGCCAGATGAAGGCATCATGTGTGCTCCCAGGGTGTGTGGCGCAGACATTGCTGATGTGCCCTGTGGTATTGCACACCACCTGACAGTTCATGGAGTGGTAGTCCTTCTGGTTCACGTATGTTATGGCCTCTTTGCCAGGTGGTGCGTGGATTGCCACATGGGTGCAGTCTATGGCCCCTACGATGCCTGGCATGCATGCCACCCTGTAGAACCCCTGCATGGTTTCTGTCCTCTCTGCCTGCATGCTGGGGAAATGGATGTATTCCTAAGCATGCGGTAACAATGCAGTGAGGAACTGTGAGAGGAGCCGGGAGGCGGAGGCCTGTGAGATGCAAGTGGTGTCCCCAGTGGGCCTCTGGAAGGTTCCCGTGGCGAGCAGGCACATAACTGTTGTCACCTTGGTCTCCACCGTGATGGCATGACCACGTGCGGTGGGTGCCTGCATTTCGTCATGGCACAGCTCACAGAGCTGCCTCAGAATGGCCCTGTTCAGGCGGTATCGGCCTACTGTCTCCACATCTGTCAGCTACTCAAATGACGGCCTGGAACGATACCGCTGTGGGCAGGCCACCTATGGTGCCTTCCACCTCCCCGTCTCCTCATCCTCATGAGTACACCGAACATGGCGACTGGCGCTGGGTCAATGCCACTGGTGTTGTGCAGTCTGGCTCTCTGTCTCTCTGTCTCTCTCTCTCTCTCTCACACACACACTCGCCCCCTCTCTCAGTCAGTGTGCAGGTGCTGCTGTTCGGCCAATGACCTGCAGGCGGTTTACACTTCAGTCTGCATCTTTTATACTTATCTTTTCATGGCTCATTTGGTATTTACGCTGGGATTGCTCTGTTGTTGTGCCGTCATTTTGCACTGTGAATCACCTTGCACTGTGCATGCAAGGGTCTTCCTCCGTTTATGCACCACATGACATTATGATGCACCTACGGTGCTTCTTGTTCGGCACAGCGCATCCCACATGCGCTGGTGCATTCACCCTGTGTGTGAATCGCTCCATGGTGCATTTTCTAGATGCGCCAGTGCATCTCAGTTGTGCCCAGCACATCTCTTTTGTGAATCCTGCCCATAGAATTTACCAGCAGATAAGGACCACTTAGCCCACCAAGTCTGACCACTTGTCCCCTGCCTACAGTATCACTGGAGATTCTATTTTATCAGCAGCCCATTTACCCCCCCTTCCCTTTCCCTGAGATTCTCCTATGCCTATCCCATGTATTCTTGACCCTCCCCACCCCTCACTGTTTTTGCCCCATGCCCTCTGCTGAAAGACTGTTCCAGGAATCCACCACTCTTTCTGAGAAGAAGTACTTCCATATCACTTTGGGACCTACCCCTCTCCAGCTTCTTATTATGCTCCATCGTCCTTCAGCAGCTTTTTGTTTCTAAAAAATACTTCCCCTCTGTACTTATTTATCCCCATGAGATATCTAAAGGTCTCCATCCTTCTCTCTTCCAGGGTGTACATATTTAGGTTCATGAGTCTCTCCTCATATGGCTTCTGATGTACATCCTGCACCATTTTACCTGGCCTCGACTGGACTTCCTCCACTCTGTCTACGTCCTTCCAGAGTTGTGGTCTCCAGAACTGGACACAGTACATTAGATGCAGTCTTATCAGCAATCTATACGGAGACACCACCACCCTCTATCTGCTAATGATACCCCTTCCTATGCATCCTACATCAAACACACATAAGGGGCATGGCTCTGCACCTGTAGGTTGTCCTTAGGTCATGAAGGTAAGAGATGTGGTGGGAGTTAGGCTTGAAAACCCTAACATCACATTTCCGTTTTTTGCATTTTTATACCAGAGATGCAGCAGAGTTTGACTTTGATTGCGAAGTTCCAGCAAAGTCACCAGTTTCAAATTTGCAAAGCACTTCGCATTGTTGGCAATTTTGTGGCAACTTTGACTTGGAAAAACTTTGCCAGAACTTTGCATACAACTTCGCCTTAGACATTGCTTTCTGGTGAATTCAGGCAGTTTCCTCAGAAACAGGAACAAGTGCCTGTAGGTCACATGCAACAGGTCCTGCAGGTCAGATGACACAGCTCTGTGTACAGCGTTTCCTTCAGTTTCACCTTGCATTCTGTGCGAGTGAGTGAAAGGGGACAGATCGGCTGCTGTTTGAGCCTTGAGAAACAGATCGTACATTAAAGTTTTACAGCTTTTTTGTATTTTATACCTTTTTTCTTGTCTTAGAAATTTGTTAGGAGTTAGTTATGGTTTAGGTCTGATTTTCATCATATTTCTGTGCTTTTTTTTTCTACAGTCTTCTATTTGTATTTTCCTTTTACTTCTGTGTTCAGCTGCTCTGGTTCTGTGAATTCTTGTTTAGTTATTATTTATAATTTGTTTTTTCTTATTTTTCTGCCTTTTCCAAATTCACTTTCTTTGTGTTAGTTTTACTTTGCATACCTTTTCTTTTCATTAAAAATAAGTGGAGTTGAGTAGAGTGGGAGCTAGAGCGAGGGGAGGTAGGAGAGACGGACAGTCAAATGGTTGACAGATGGTACATGCTATCCCACCTCTCTGAAGAGGACACCTGCATGGCAGCACCAGCAGCACTGGGTGTTAGCAAAGGGCCAGCAAGAAGCCTGTAGCAGCAAATGGCTACTTTGTCTGCAAGAACCCCCCCCCCACCCCACAGTGCAGCAGCAACAGCAAGTATCAGTGCCTCCTGTTATCACCGCTTTTCCGCCACCGGAAGAACCTGCATTGATAACCCCCTGTGCCCTCCTCCCTGTGGTGCCACCACCACCACTGGCTAATCCGCGTGAGGAGGCATCCCCAAGACCATTTACCTCTGACTCCTTCTCTAGACAGCAGCACAGGTTCCTAGTTTTGGGACTTTTTAATGTGAACCCCACCAACAACCAATGTGTTGTGACATGCAAACTGTGCCAGACAGTTGTTTGGCAGGGTAAATGGGGCAGCCTCTTGGGCAATGGAGAGCACCACACCCACCTTAGAGTACGGCAGTGCTGTGAGCAGGAGGAATACAAGAAGGTGGCTGAGAAGGGGGTGGAGACAGTACCACTCCTAGTGGTCCTTCTGTGCATGGGGGCAGGGCAGCAAGTGACAGTCAGGTGCACAGTTGCCAGAGGGGGGCACTGATGAGGGTAGTGGGAGCTGCAGCCGAACTCGGGGGGCTGTTGCCAGGGAGAGCACATGAGACCCCAGCTGAAGATCCTTCTCCAAGTTCTCGATTAAGAGATGAAGTGGCACAATTCTGCATCAAGATGGGGAACCTCAGACACAGAGCTGTGTATGTGGAAGCCACACTTGAGATGCTGCTGTCAAACCAGCAGGCACTGCTTGGGGAATGGCAAAACTCTGTGGTGGTGGCGCACTATCAGTTCCACTCAGGCCACATCAGTGAAGTCTTATATGATCATATGCCCTAAATTCTCATTTCCCCCTGCTTTTCTAATGTCCCAGAAAGCACACATACTTGCTACAATCTGGTACACTGTGCCAGTCTCCCACCAAAGCAGCAGCACCTCTAAGTTGTAATTCACTTTAGTGCCCAGAAATGCGCTATATATGAAAATGTAATTTCCCAATTTTATGGCTTCATAGTGAGAACTATGCTGACATCTTCCTGGTATATACAGAAAAGGGGGTTCTAGGTGTGTGGCCAGATATTGAATGCATCACATATGTTTGCTCAATGGAGAGTGGAGGTTAGGCACATAATGCTGTATCAGTGTGCTCTTTCTGTTTCCACAGAGCCACTCTTTTTGTCTCTCTCCCTGCCCTCTATCCTTGCCAGATCTTCTTTTCTCACCCCCCTTCCCACACACACTACATCTAAAACAAGTCCGTTCCCCCAGCTGGACAGGTACAGGACATACAGTAAGTGTGAACAGTCTTTGTAAAATTACTGGTCGTCATCAAATAGCCGACTACAAAGAGTGGAGCGGGTTAACTGGAAATGCAGCCAAAAGAACCCAGTCTAGCTCTAAAGGAGAGTGACCCACAACACTTCACCACAATATCAAGTCAACAGCATTAACCTTAATAAATGACCTCCATCTCTATAGAACCCAATTTTGGCCTCATTAAAACGAACCTTAAAAACCATCTTCTTGAGCTTTCTTCTTGTGATTGCCCTAGTCTTCCTCCTACCTGCTGACTTCCAATCATGGAACCCTCCCAAGGCTCCTTATGTCATTGTGTCTCTGTAATATGGATATCACCTTGTCTGATGTTGGGTTAAACTACTTAACTTAGATTGTATTGTTATGTATCCATCTACTGTTGTCCGCTGGGTATTCCAGGCCCTGGATTTTTTTGTACTGTTGTTTACTTTACTATACTGTTGTGTACATATTCTATATCTGTAATACTGATGTGGATCCTTTGCAAATGAGTCTATGACTCAAAGGTTGTAATTCCGATTATGTGATAAATAAATAAAATAAATAAAAAATAAATAAAATAAACACCCACAAATCAAACAAAACAAACCCAACCCAGATCAATCTCTTCCAGCAACTCTCTGTTCAATGTACAAAACCTAAATATATCTGGTGGAATGGTGCCACTTCATGTGTATCTATGCTAAACTATGCTAGCACCCATTTCTCCCCCCCACTTCCTCCGCTGCCTGGTGTGACCCCACTGAGCACTTACCCCCATGTCCCCTCTTTATCCCCCTGCCTTCCTGCTTTCTCTTCACAAATACTAATCCCTCTCAATTTTGACCCTCCCGGGTTTCCTCACTTTACCCCACACTTTAAAACCCTTTCCTTATCCCTCCCTCTCTCCCCACATCACCTAGCCCTGCCCGATCACCTACATACTGTAACCCTGTAGATTCCTATCCAATCCCACCCCTCTGACTACTCAACCCTCTTATTCTGTCACCCCTTGTCTCTGCCCCCACCCTCCCCTGCTCTCATCTATTCTGTCCTCCCTCCTTTGGTCACCACCACTTCTGACCCTCCATAACTCTACCTGCATGCTCTAAAGCTCAGCTACCACTATAAATTGCTTGTCCACCTTAGGTATGCTCTTAGCACTGTTGCAATGAAGTTGACCTCTCCTACCTACCGTATTTTAACTGTACTTGCTTGAATCTGTATCTGTATGTACCATAATGTACTTGCCTGCTGTATATACCCCTATCTGTTTTGTAATGGTACGTACCTTGCCTATTGCCTTATGAAGTGGAACCTTTGTAAACGAGCTTTTAGCTTAAAGGTGTTATCCGAGATTCCAATAAATAAATAATTAAACTGGCAGCTAGCAAGGTAATTCTTACATCACTAAATAAAAAAGTGCCAAAAACCTATGATGCATCCAGCAATCTTTGCCTTTTTCTTTCCTATCAGTTCAACAACTGGAGTACCTCATTGAGGAATAAGGAACCCCCACCCAAAAAAAGAATCCACTACTCAGGTGAGAAAGAAGCAGGAACTGCATTCAGTTGGAATCATACACTGCAAGTGCCAGCAATGCTAAACCAGCAACAGAAAAAACATTACAAATTATGTTCACCCATTTATTGCATCACCATTTAACACATGCCTTTTATTTGTAGGCTGAAACATGCTGTGCAATTTTTTTTACAAATAACTGAAATGAAGCAACTGCTACCTATGCTCCATATGAAAGATAAACCTTTTAAAACATTGAACATTTTAGCTAATTATGCTACTCTTTCTCTCATTTCTCATTCTGAGCACACTAACATTTCTTACAGGATTTACTACTTACAGGTCCCGATGGTAATGCGGGACATTACAGCACTTCAGTTTCATGGTAATTCTCCCACACAGGCAATTGAAGATTTTACCTTAAATTACTTAAAATGTGGCCATCCTGGTGGCACTGAGGGTCGAGGCGCAGGACGGCACACCTCGCACCATGCCGGTGACCCAGGTCCGGGAACAGACTCGGGTCACCGGGGGGAGGAGGGGAGGTGGAGGATCAAGCATCCCACTGGATGCTCTCCTCCTCCTGGGGTGGGATCCTGGGGTGCTTTCAGGCACCCGACGTTCCTGGACATTGTGGGCACTTGACAATGGCGTGCATCTGCACATCGTCTGTCTGGACATCAGTCCTGCATGCTGATGTCCTTGGGGAAGGGGGTTATGGGAGGGACAGGGGAAAAAAATGGAAAATGCTCTCTCGGTCCTAGACAAGGACCGATCCATGCCTCTGATCACCCTCTCAAGGGCAGACCCCGCTGTGTGCAGGCATTCCTAGGAAAGGAGTCAGGAAGGGGAAAACTGGAGACAGCCTGACACTATAGGGGCAGACTCCATGGGGGGGTGCTCTCTGGGGATTGATCAGAGGTCTGAAGGAGTGGATAGAGAGGGTAGCTAGGTGGAGAAAAAAAATTACTTACAATTTACTTTCCCCACAGATTTTAGGCAGTCCTTCCTCAGACTTTCTGTAAAACAATCATTCTGTGCCAAGCATGATTTAAGTGTACTATGACTACCCCTGCCCAAAACTCAAATGCTGATCTGAAGTGAAATTAACTTCTAGAAAAGATAAAAAAAAAAATACAAAAAGAACAGTAGAGAGCATCACAACTGCATAAAGCGAAGACATAAATGGAGTCTTTCTCATCATGCTATCAGTGAACAAAAGAGCTGCAACATGTTCACGCTGTTCGCCCATCCCCCACCCGACACTCGAAAACAAAGTGGCCTTACAAAAAAAACCACAGTATTAGACACATCTTGTAAAAAATGTATTAAAAAACAAATGCTTATTCTAAGTTTACCACAAATAATTGTGTTGCAAGTTGGACTGTTGTGGCTATTAAACAACCGCTATGCAAACTAAACAATGTTATTAAACAGCTTCAGTGACCTGCAAAAAACAAACAAACAAAAAAAAACTCTGCTTAAATCTTCTCATTTTTTTTTTTTACTTTAATTCACAGGGTTAGCTACAAATCAGTGAAAGAAGAGATCATCCCTGCAAAAAAGAACAGTCATAGTTACCTAAATCTGCTGCAGGATCCTACACAGGTGTCTGTTACCAATTAACTGCACTGCATGCCACTGTTCATTAACCCTCCTCTTTTGTGACATCACTTTCTCTACTAACTGTTTCACAAAATTGTATCTTACCAAGCCCTTACAGAATCCCACTGCTCCCTGTTGACTAAATAAAAACTTCTTGCGGTCAGTATTATTTACATGCTCTTTTATGATGTTTATTAATGCTGCAACAATTTGCAAATCTAGTAAGTAATTCAGCTAAAAAGATAAAAAAAATTATTTTTGTTCCTTACTTGGATAGGTAAAACATACAAACATAAAACCTCCTCTTATAAGAATTAATAACCGTTCATACTCGTTAATTATTACAGCTGCATAGCAGAGCTATGCTGACATATTGCTTTTACATAGTAGAGAGAGGGGACTGTGGAAGCATGTGACCGTATACCTAGACTGTGTCCTTCCACAGGGAAGTTGAAGCACATGTGGTCCTCTCAACTGATCACAGTGCTGTCCCGCCCCCCACATTGGGCACAGTATTTTCCTGCTCCATGCTCACTTCTGATTCACTTCTGGGTTCAGAGCTAGGTGCCACCCCCATCCTCCGATCACCATCCATGTTATAAGAGTAATATTCCCCATGTGTCTAGTGGCACCCCATCCTCTGATCACTGCCCCTGTATTTCTAAGTTTCCCTAGTGTCTAGTGGCACTGCTGCCCTCTAGTCACCATCGCTGTATTTCTATATGTTTTCCTGGTGTCTAGTGGCATTCTTTCTCTGATCACCATCCCTGTATTTCTGTAATGTTTCCCTGGTGTCTAGTGGCACCCCCTGCCTCGGAATAGCTGACCCCTATATATCTAATGCTTCCCTGGTGTCTAGTGCTGCCCCCTCCACTCTCTGATCACTGTCCCTGCATTAATTTTAGAAATGTGAGCTGTAATAAAGAAAATCATCCCTCGCTGTTTTTTCTTTGAACCTGTAAAAAAGAAAACAGTCCCTTGCTTATACTAACATACTAAAATGCCAGCAGAATAGGCCTAACGGTCTTTCGAGTCTGCTCGATTGGTCAGCCCCCACCCTGGGTGCTGACCTTGCTGCCCCCCTCACCTTCTCTGGCTTCTCCCTTCCCAGTTCCGGATATTCTTGCTGCATTGGATTTTGCTTCCAGAACCCTTCCCCTGTACCTGTCCCAGCCCCTCTTGAACCCCTCCACTGTCTCTGCCTCCACCAGCCCCCTAGGCAGTGCATTCCATGGCTCCACCACCCTCTCAGAGAAGTAGCACCTCTTCCTTTCTCCCCTGAATCTTCCCTCCTCCAGCTTCCACCCATGCCCTCTAGTGGCCCCCTCCTCCTTCCTTCGAAGCACCCTGACTGTTCCTCCCCTATTTACCCTCTTCATGTACTTGAAGACCTCTATCATGTCCCCCCGGTCCCTTCTCTCTTCCAATGTGTACATATTTAGCTCTTCAAGCCTCTCCTCGTAGGTCCTATCCCCCAAGCCCCAAATCATTTTGGTTGCCCTCCTCTGGACCCTCTCCAGGAGTTTAATGTCCCTCTTTAAGTGTGGCCTCCAAAACTGCATGCAGTACTCAAGGTGTGGCCTCACTAAGCAGTTATACAGAGGGAGCATCACTTCCCTCCTTCTGGAGGTGATCCCCCTAGTGATGCATCCCAGCATCCTGTTGGCCTTGGCTGCTGCCCTCCTACAAGTCTCCGAGTTGTTCATTTTGACATCCACCACCACCCCCAGGTCCCTCTCAGCCATCGAGACTTGTAGCATTCTCCAGGGTGTGCACACTTGGCCCGGGTTTCTGGCTCCCAGGTGGAGTACCTTGCATTTCCCTGCATTGAACCTCAGCTTCCACTTTCTAGACCATCTTTCCAGAGCCTCCAGGTCCCCCTGTAGGGCCACCCTCCCCTCCTCCCCATCCACCACCGCCCCCAGTTTTGAGTCATCCGCAAAGAGACTCATTTCACTCCTGATTCCTGTCCTTATGTCAGAGACATAGGCGTTGAACAGGAGGGGCCCAAGGACTGATCCCTGTGGGACCCCACTAATGACCCTCTTTGGGGATGAGACTATCCCGCCAACTACGACCCTCTGGGTCCGGTCCTGGAGCCAATTGCCTATCCATCTGATCATCTGGTTCCCCACCCCCATTTCTCCCAGCTTATCCAACAGGTCCATGTGAGGAACCGAGTCAAATGCCTTGCTGAAGTCTAGAAAGAGGACGTCCACTGGTCTACCCAGGTCCAAGGCACTCGTCACCCAGTCACAGAACTCCACAAGGTTTGTCTGATCCGATTTCCCCGAGATGAATCCATGCTGTCTATCATCCAGGCACCCTGACTTTTCAGGTCCCCCCCTAGCCTCTCCTTGACAATGCCCTCCATCACCTTGCCCACCACCGATGTCAGGCTGACAGGCCTGTAGTTCTCTGCCACCTCCTTGATCCCCCCTTGTGGATAGGCACTATATGCCACCTTCCAGTCCTGGGGCACCCACTCTGTCCTCAGAGATGGTGAAAAGCTCCGGCTGAGTTTGCCAGGACATCCACAAGTTCCTTCAGCACTCTGGGATGTAATTTATCCGTCCCGGTGCTTTCTCCGTCTTAAGGGGCTGGGGGCTTCCCTCACTCTCTCTGCTGTGATTTCCCTTCAGTACCTCTTCTCTGCTTAGCCTCCCCTCCTGCCAGTGATGCCTCCCCTCTCCCCAGACCCGCGATCGGTAAGGGTCCCTCCTCATTATCTCTGTCTCCCATGTATGATGGCAGCACCCCCATTTCTTGGTGAAACTGAGGTGAAGTACTCATTTAGTACCTCAGCCTGCTCCCCCACCCTGCCACCCTGACCTCAAACCCTCCAATTGCCATCCCCATTGTATATGTAATATTTCCCTGGTGTCTAGTGGTACCCCCCCCAACCTCCAATTGCCATCCTGTATTTGTATAATGTTTCCCTGGTGTTTACTGGCACCCCACACCCTCCAACTGCCATTCCCATATTTGTATAATGTTTCTCTGGTGTGTCCTGGCACCCCCAATTCTCCAATCACAATCCCCATATTTGTGTAATGTTTCCCTGGTGTCTATTGGCATCCCCCCACCCTCTGATCCCTGTCCTCATATTTTTGCAATTTTCTCTGGTGTCTAGTGGCACCTCCTGCCCCTCGATCCCTGTCTCCATATTTATGTAAATTTCCCTGGTGTCTAGTGGCACCCCCAACCTCCGATACTCATCCCCCTATATGTTTCTCTGCTGTCTAGTAGTACTCCCACTGTCCTGTGAGCAGTACTAAAGGAAACCATCCCTCGATGTTTTTATTTTCTGTCTTTAAACCTGTAAAAAAGAAACGATCCCCCACCAATCTGACCCCTGCCAACATGACCTCCCATTCAGCACTCACCACCTCACACCCCCTGTACACCCCCACAGACCCCCTTACTCACCTAGATAGGTCAGAGTGTGAAGATCCACTCTCTGATTGAGACACGTCTTGCTGCTGGAACCAGCAACTGCAATATGACAAATGAAGGTAAGTGCTGTTCAATGTATTTCAATGGGGTTTTCAGCTCTGAGGCATAACTTTGTTATTTTTGCATATTTTCACCCCACATTTTTAACATGGCCTTTTTGGGACCTCACCTCATGACCAAAGGTGGTGGAATTATGCAAATCGGCCCAAAAGGTGATTTTGCAGTCACTTGACCAAATCACCTTTTGGGTGGGATTTGACAGTTCTTCCCACCATTGTTCGTGAGGTGGGGTCATAAGAAGGCTATGTCGAAAACCTGGGGTCAAAATACGTAACATGACAAAGTTACATTGAAATTATTCTATGCTCACTCATAACTTCAGTAATTTTAAACATTTTGACCCCAAATTTTCAACATAGCCCTTTTTTTCACACCACCTCATGGATACAACAGCTGTCATTTTTCAAATCCTGGCCAAAACGTGTTTTTGCACCTGTGGCACAGAATTACATTTTGGTGGTGTGGAATCACATTTTGGTGGGGATTTGGAAACATTCACCTATGGGGTTCATGAGGTGGAATAATAAGATGGCTATGCTAAAAATCTGGTGTATTAATACAGTAAATTGTCCAGGTTATGACTGAACATTGTAGTATTTCAATGTTCATTCATAACTTAGCCAATTTTCAATATTTTGACTCCAAACTTTCAACTTACCCATTTTTCCACACCTCCTCATAAACGTGACAGCTGTTTTTTTAAATCCTGGACAAGGCTTTTTTTCGCACTTGTGCTGCAAAATATGTCATCCAAAATGCTATAAATGCTACATGTCATGTTTATAACAGCAGTCATAAAATGACTATCTTGAAAATTTGTGGTCAAGATTAAAGAAAAGAGTGAATGTGTAAAGAATAAATATGCCAGGCCCTGCAATTCTGTAGGCAGACTGAGTCTTCCTATAGTGCACGGTCCAAAGGGCCCTACACATCTGCTTCCGCTCACACATCAATGAAATCTTCAGCTTTCCTCTGGTCTGAAGCAGCCTCTCACATTTTATGGTTGCAAATCATTTTACAGCCGCATTGGCTCTAACCAAATTTTGTTAAAACCTGATACCATTAAAAAGGGACTATTTGATCCTACTTCTCTGAAAATGTAACAGTTCTGTTGAAAACATTTTCTTGAAATAAACTTTACAAGTTCTAAAGCATAATTATGTGTCTCAGTAGTCTTTTCTGATGCTGGCTCATTTTTACAGCTGCATAGCTAGAGCAATGTTGACATCTTGCTGACGTATACTGAAAAGAGGGCTCTGTGGATGTGGCCGGGTACCAGACATGTCACAAATGTTTGCTGTGCAGAGAGTGGAGTTGAAGCACATAATACTGTATCAGTGTGCTTTCTCCCCCTCTCTCTCTCTCTCTCCACAGAGCTGCTATTTTAGTTTCGCTCCCCTGTCACTATCCTTGCAAGATCTTATTTTATCTCCCCCCCAACACTTCATCTAAAAATGTCCCTTCCCCTAGCTGAACAGTGAATTCTTTGTCTCTGTGCTGTTCCCTGTCAGCTGCTGAAGCTAATGCCAATGCACACATTCCTCAGTGATTCTGCCATTAAAAACGTAGTGTTTTCCCACACAAACTGTTAATTTTGCAGTGCATGTCTTACTCTGATGATTCTCTGCTGCAGTTACATCATTGCCATTCCCCTTGGCTGTGATTTGCAGTTACATGTTGTGTTTAATGTTTATCCTGTGCTCCTTTACTATCCCATAATCCCTGAGCAGCAGTTTCCAGTTAGACCCTGGATAGCACTGGACAGACCATGGCTGCAGGATGAGAGACAGTCCTATAGTTACTGAGACAGCTACAGCTCATTACATTAAGTGAGTCAGTACCACAGCAGAGTGGCAGTGCCAAAGAACTGCCAGTTGGTGCCTGCCTACTGAATGTTAGGGAAAACTGTCTGACGAGTGGTTTAGTTCATACTGACCACTGAGCCAATACTAGTTATCAAGCTGCAGTGCTCTGAATCATAAATCTTCACCTCAAGCAAACTTACGTAGGCTTCAGGATGGGGATTACTCTGCTACTGCGGCTCCATGCTTTCCAAGTGTGCACAATTTTTAAGGGAGGTCCCTGATTTGGTTTAAAAAAGCCCCACTGGGATTGTGAAAAAGTTTGACATAGCACTGGAAATCTGTATGATTGGGAGAGCACATCACATGACCGTATATAGCCATGCATTACTGCATGATCAGGTGTTGGAGCCTGTTTTTAAATATTTGTACAGCACACTGAAGGCACTTGGCTATGCCTTGTTCATCACAAAACCATGGCTCATGCATCAAAATGCTTTAAAGTACAAGTACATATATATATATATTTTAACACTGCTATCAATTAAATCCTGACATGCCTTTTTTATGGCTGCATAGTGTGAGCTAAACTGACATATAGAGAAATGGGGACTCTGGGGGCGTGGCTGGATATTGAATGCATCACAAATGTTTGCTCTGGAGAAAGCGGAGCAGAAGCACATAATACTGTACAAGAATCAGGGTGCTGTCTCTCTCTCTCTCTCTCTCTCTCTCTCTCTCTCTCCATCCCCCCTTCCCCAGCAACAGAGCCACTCTTTGTGTCTCTCCCCTGCACCCTACCCTTGCTAGATCTACTTTTATCTCCCCCCGACACTAAATCAAAAAAAAAGGCCCTTTCCTTGGCTGGACAGTGAATTCGTTGTCTCCATGCTGTTCCATGCCAACCACTGAACCAGATGCCAACCCACATGTTACACAGTGAGCTCTGGAATATGGATTCTGCCGCTGCACTTCTATCTCTCTCTCAGTTTGTCTCCCCCCTACACATCTCTTCTTCTCTCTGCAGCTCTCCCAGTTCAGTCCACTCATAGTCTAATGCATCCCAGTTGACTTACAGCCCTCCCATCCCCTGCAACCCCACAGCCCACTCTCTGTCTGCAAATAGTTTCCCCCAGCAGGAGCTGGGTTCAGTTTCAGGTATCTAGGCTAATGACCATTTCAGTTAGTGGTGAACATTTGGCGATGGGGAAAAAAGTCTGTTCTTCTCTGCAGCCCACTTTCTCTCCCTCCTGACATGGAGCTGGGCTCAAGTTACGGTTCTGACCCCTTCACTCAGCATCCAGCCCTAGCACCTCTCTCTCTCTCTCTCTCTCTCTCTCTATCCCCTTCCCCTGTGTCTCCTTTCTATTTCTCTCTCAGTCTATACCCCCTGCACTTCTTTGGTATGAGAGGCCAGTAAATATCCAGATATTTCAGGCTGCTTCCCCACCACTTGATGGACCCCCTGTTCACCACCAATGTTTTATTTTTATTTGATCGGTAACTACATTGTCAGTAGCATCCCCCTTATGCACTTGCACATTACTAGCACAGAGTGGCACCAACTTCCCAACTGCAGCATGCAGTTCCCAGAAGCAATGCCTGCAGCAGTGATTCCCCAGTTGAGTGCCTCAGAACAGAAACTCTGTTGGAAGCAATCCTAGAAAAGTGACTACATTTGGGGCTAGGGGTTACAAGCTCCAGAAAACCCTGTCAGTGGACGGGCAAAAAAATGACAGCTAGTATGATGGCCCAATGGATAGGAGTCTGGTTGGAGTTTCTCTGGCTGTTGCTGGGCAAGACAGAGAGAGCCTCTGGGGCATGTGATCACGGAACAGCTTGTGAGGTGGACTGGCAGCCAGGAATAGCAGTCAGCAGGAAGGTCCTGGAGTGAGATCCTGACTTCGGGTCCTGGTAGGTAGCCAGTGACTCAGAAGTGGGTTAGGCCCTTGCATCAAAGAACTGTTTGTTGTTTTTTTGGGGGGGAGGTTGCTTATGACACATGATCAGCCTGTTTGATTGTATTGGCTGCACAGAAGAACCCTCTCCTGTTTTCAAACCTGCTTGTTGGCTGCAGGCAATGTAACACCCCCCCTTCCTTGCTGCTGAACTTACTCCCAACCAAATCTCACTACTTGTCCCACACAATATTCTATGCAGCAGAAAGTTTGGGATTGCCCCCTTCCCAGCACTGTCAAACTCATCCACCTCTCCAGTTGTGCACATGGGGCAGCACAGTTGGGAACTGCTCAGAGAAATGGCAGTCAAGTCTGAATCAGGGTACACTAAGCCTATGAGCATGTTCATCCAAATTACTGCAATGCTTTTGCACTAGCAGCCACTGTGGCTTTGACCAGAGTTTGTTTCTCAAATCCCAGAAATATATATGTGTGTAACAGATAAACCACTCTGAGGTGTGTGCTCACACTCTGATACATGCACGCCTTGGTGTGTGCTGTTACATATGAGGCCACAGGCCGAGTGCGTCAACCACCCAAGGTGTGCATATATCAGAGCGCGACCTCACTCCTCAGAGTGGTTCATCTTTCTTATAAAATGTCAAAATTGTTTTGGAAGGGGGGGCAAAAGTGCAGGTGTGCGGTCGCGCTGTGATATACGCACGGTCATGTGATGTGTTCCAACAAAACAGCAGACACAATGTTTCCTACCTGCTATATATATATATATATATACTCTTGCTACATGCCTCTGTGCTGTGTCACTCAGTCCCCCACCACAGCAACAGCATCTCTAATTTAAATGCATTATATGAAAATCTAATTTCCCATTTTTTCTCAAGTCCCAAAAATTATACATGCATTATGCTTTTGTAATGGGTCACTCTCCAACCACAGCACCTTCCTTTAAGCACTTTAATGGACAGAAATTCAAGAGAGGAGGAGAAGAGCCCTGTGAAGACAAGAGTGAAATTATTTAGACTCTAGTCCACTCACTGTCATGTTACACTTGTGAAAGCAAAATTAAAAAAAAAACTTTTGTAAATTATACTTATTTTCACTCTGGTGATGGCCATGCCAAGAAATGGAACAATGGTGCCCCAGACTGAGAAGGCAGAAGGGGAGGAGGAGGCTTGCTTGCTGGAGGAGGTAGCAGCAGGACAGTAGACCTGTGAAGACGGGAAAATTAGTTAGACTTTAGTTAAGTAGCCATTGTGGTAGCTGCCCATACAGTATACCTGTTGTTTTCTCCCAGTTTTACTGTTCTGCTGTCACCTGTCAAGGGATGACTGAAATTATAGTTCCACAGTTGTCCTTTGTGGTGGCTGCCCACACGGTATATCCATTGTCCACTCCCCGTCTAACTGTTCCACTGTGACCCGTCAAAACCAAACTAAAACTATTGCTCCATATGGTAGCCACCCACACAGTATATCCGTTGCCCACTTGCAGACTTACTGTTCTGCTGTCACCTGTCAAGACAAGACTGAAATTAGTAGTAGTAGTAGTAAAAATTTATTTTTATACAGGTAGAGATAGTTTTCATTATTGGATCATAGATCCCTTTTCAAGATGGACCTGTTTTCTTCAATTTAAAAAATATAACATAAATTACACAAACACAACTATGTTACAACATACATTGTAGTAAACATACAACAACAAGTGTTTATTTTTTTCTTTTTTTTTAAATAGTCCCCCATACAAAACAACACATCATACAATTAAATTATATTAAAACAATATTTCCAAAATTAAAAAAAAAAACCTATAAACAAATCCTAATAATTTATATTTCCATACACGGAGGTCCATCCAAATTATAGTTCCACAGTTGGCCCATGGCAGGGACTCATCATGTACCTGTGAAAGGAAAACTGAAAAGAAAAAGAAAAAAAATGCTGGAATGACACCTACCATAACATTAGCAGATGGCCAGGCTGTGTAATGGCACAATGGTGCTCGGTGGGGGGGGGGCTTGCTGGCTGCTGAGGATGAGACAACAGGAGACAACACCTGTGAATGTAAGAGTTGAATTAGTTAGCCCACTCATGGTTATGTACCTGTAAAAGAAAATGAAGATAGAAAAGTAACTCTCCAAAAACAGAATGATACATACCATCATGTTAGTGATGGCCGTGATGCGTAATGGCACAACAGTGCTCCAGAGGTGGAGCACGAGTAGGTATCTTAGTGGCTGGAGAAGGCATCAGTACAACAGAAGCAGGTTCACATAGTAGTCAATGTGTCTGGCAGCTATGTTGGGTTAAGAGTTTTTCTGGAGGCACACGTGACTTGGAGGAGGAGGAGGAGGAGGAGGTCCATGTTGTTCTGGGGTGGGGAGGACTGGAGGAGACCAGAGTGCAGTTACAGTCTCCTCCTTCTTTCTGTGTCCTCAAATTTATCTGTCTACTGCTCCTTATTCCCCACATTGAATACCCCATCTGCATTGTCAATATCTGAATTTTCACCATATGGGAATTTTGCATCCATTAAGTCCACATCTACCTCTGTGACGGATGACTGTCCTTCCCCTGCATCACTGTAGTGTGCCAGTGGTGCCGACAGCAGTACACTTCTATTTGTAGGTATATGTGCACTATTCCTTTTAATTAATGTCAACATAGCAACATTTTGGAGGGGAAGGTTTGTATGTCAGTCTGTGATGATTGCCCCTGCTACACTTAACATATGTTCAGAACTAGCACTAGATGGTTAGCAGCTTAAATATTTAAAAGCTAAATCTGCCAATGCAGGACCCTCTTTAACTTTGTTGTTCCAATATAGCAGGGGTTCATCACTGACTTTAAGGTGTTTAGGGTCTGCCATACATGCTTCAACAGATCTGGCTGCTTCCTTTAGTCCTACATCCCTGCTGGTTCCTCCTCTTCCTCACAATCTGCAGTGCCAACCTGTGCAAGAACTGCCCATACAGGATGTGATTTGGGAGGTGGTTTTCTGGTTGTCTTACTGATAGAGTTGATGCTGCATCTCCACATCTCTCATTTCCTTTGCTGACTGTTGGGTGAAGGTGACACACTGCATCTCATCTCAATATGCTGATTTTGCTTTGTAGCATTTGCAAACCCTGTACAGGACTGATCAGCAGTCTTTGGAGATGCTCAACTTTCTGACTGCCACCATCGATTATGACTGAAAGCCCCCATTTGTACCACTGATTCAGCATTGTTGCAGTATTGAAATCCACAGATGTCAGGATAAGATTCAAGTGTATGTTATTGTCCAATACATTAAGCATGTGCTCGGACAATACACGGCTTAGAGTCATCTGTTGCCTTAAGCTGCTACTGCACATCACATATGGTCTGCCTCAGCACCTGGAGCAGTGAGATGGCCAGGATAATATAGGCAGTGTCCCACTCACTGCCAGTATGGCATGTCCATGTGGCTCCCCCTTCCCCATAGTCTAGGGGTTCCGATGTTCCAGGGGAAAGGGGACCCACAACATAGAAATTCTCACCACAAAACCTTTCATCTGCTCCAAACATAGAACAGAAAGTGCAGCCTACCTGGAGATGTCTTCAAATTGCTGGACCTCAGGATTATCACAGCAACAGGAACTTAAGCACCCCAAAACTTGCAGGGAAAACCATGGCTCTGGATCACTTCATTCTTCAGTCTCCTAGAATTTCCCCATGACCCAGAGACCACAGAGATGTAGGAATGACAAATTTGAAACCCCTTGAAATAAACTCATAAGCACTTTAAAACCTAGGGACTGATGTTTCATTGATATCCTCGTTTTTTTTCCAAAACAAAACAGAATCTGGATTTCAATCTTTTCTATAAAACACAATCACTTTATTCACCTGAGCCCAAATGATTAGAGAGGCTGCAGGTGTCCATTTACTTGAATTTTAGCTTTTACCTCCATGGGACTTAACAGTTTTACATGTATCAGTGAGTGAGACCTCACAATGGCAGGAAAAGTTAAGCAAACAAGATCTCTTAAATTCAAACTATACAGCAGCAGTTCTTGACACAATGGCAAAGACTTACGGATTTAATTTCTGGACTGTGAAGCTCCAACAGTGTTCTCCAAGTGACACTGAAAAGTACCTACTTCTTGAGCCACAGTTATCCACTACAGGGATCTCCTACTTTCTCTTTATTACCAGAGTGCTCCCCTGTTACACTCGAGCCACTCCCCTGGATGGAGAAGTGAACAGCTTCCCCAAATCCCGTTCCCCGGCTCTCTCTTTTAGCCACAGGGACACGGATGGTGCAGCCTGCTTATACCTCGGGTGCCACCATTTGTCTCTTTCTCTCACTTTAATGCCCTGTTCATGTTGCCTTGAAAATGTCCATATCCAGGTCTCACAGCCTCTCCAAACTAGCATCTGGATCTGTTACTTGGAGCAAAACACAGCTCCACAGCTACCCAGGTGCCTTCCTCTTAACTCTGCTTCTGGTGTTGAACCGAAAGGGAACAACCAGGAAGCCACAACCCAAAAGGCCTCAGGGAACATGACCTTCTCTCTTGGCCATGAGAACTCACTTGAAGCACTCATAGCCCGAGCCCAGGACCTGTCATTAAGAGTGGGTCCCCTTAAATGGTAAAGGCCATGCCCCCACCAACATCCTTCCTGGGCCACCCTGCCACATGGAGTATGGACTGGGAACACTCTCATCAGCCCCAAATCCCTGCAGAGGCCCTGCCACAGCCTTTTGCAGCCCTGACAACCCAGAAAACCAGACTCTCAATTTAGGGCCTAAAACCCAGCCCCCTCAGGGGTCCTACACTACTTACCCTCCATACTCCTTCTACTGTACCAGCCCCCGCCAGGGACCAGAACCCCACAGATGGCCACAACTGCCTCACTGTGCTTCTCCCTTGGATGCCCTCCCAGGGACATGGCTCACTGCCACTGAACAGCCGACCTGCCTAAAGCAGTGCCCATCAGTCTCTTCTCTCTTCCCTCTCACTCCCGCCAAAATTCTCTGCCTTGCCTATTTACAGTATATCCTGAAGCTCTGCTGCCCCCAAGGGGCAGCAAGCAGACATTTCACCCCAGAGCACTACAATCCTAACTTCCAGGGATGAAGGGAAAAGGAAGGGGTCCCCAAGGTGAGCAATAAGCCCCTCTCAAATGAGAGGCGGCTTACATTCATAAGGCCTCAAGATCTAAATCAGTCCATCCATAAACCTTCACTGTTCTGTTGTCAGTGACATAGAAGCTTCAGAACTGTCATGGCTTGTATGAAACAACATATACTCTGATAGGCTTCAGCATATACAGTGTCGAATTCCACATTTTGACAAACTCCTGCTTTAATCTGTACTGCGGTAGGCCATTTTTTAATTGCAGTGCACATAATTCACCCCTGGCCTTTCTGAACTGCGTCAAATAGCTACAACTTTAATGGGAGAGAGTGCACACTTCTTTAATGTCGCATTGTGACAAGAATTCTGGCACAACCAGGTTTAGACATTGTGAAAAGCAGGGCACCTAACAAAACCCCCATCACTAATAGTCATGACAACATTTGCACCATTGTCACTCGCTATGAAGCCTGCCTTTAAGGATAGTGCATTTAACCAAGTGTTAATCTCCTCTAATATTGATGCCAAAATGTTTTCCTCAGTGTACGAATCAAGCATGCTCTTCATAGTCAGTGTTGCATGCTTGCAAATTCCAGGCATGTAGCTTCCATTACAGTTAGTCACTTGCATTTGCTGCCAAGGTAATGACCAACCCCCTTCAGTTCTACCCAGTGTGCTGTTATACAAATAAACAAACTAGCAGCTGTTTGCCCACTGCTCCACAAAATGGGAGAAGATCAATAGTGATCATCTCTGCTGTGGTAGCATTCACTTCCCTGGCCATTGAATGATTAGGGGTGAATTTGCACTGCTTAGATAGAATACTGGTTATAGTTGGCTGGATCTTTTTTGGGTGAGTACTTTTTGGGAACAGTTTTGTGTGGGCATCACATTGCTTGAGTGTCACAGATGGAGACAGTGTCAAGAAACTTTGGACTTAGCAGAGGGGTTTTGTCTGGGTGATGATGCTGTTCCTGCTGCCAATGGCCATTAGTGATTTCACACTTTCAGGGATACTACTGATCTCCTCAACCGTCTTTTCCTTCACAATATCCTCACCCTCATCTCTACCACCCAAACTACCTACAGACACGTTCTGCTGATACACTTTCCACTTAGCTATATGTTTCACATTAAGATGGATATGCTGTCTACCTGTGCCAGCATGAGACCCTTTCTTGCCACAGCTTATTCAGGCCTGACAAAGTTGGTATATTGCCACAGTGTCATCTTTTGGATCAGCAATAAAAAAAAGTCCCACACAAGGGATTTTGAAAGGACACATACATTTATGTGGAGCACCAGTTGCGGTGGCCATCACACCTGCATTGGTTTCTGCTCTGGGATATGTGTCATCATAAATTATACAATGGCAAGAAAAATCCTGGACTCTGATTGGTCAGTCTTGGGCTGGACCCATGATGTAAACCAGTACAACATCACGGGTCTAGTCTCAGCTTCACTGTGAACCTGCAGATGATTTTATGGCAGGTGAGCTTATGGCAGATTAGCTTTTTTTGCATCTCCTCTTAAGAAACAAAAATATTTTTCTACACTAATAAAAACATTCTTTAAAATTATTTTTTTACTTTATATATAACAATGAGCCATTATATAATAGCAATAATTCCCTCCAGGGTGTGTGTGTCGTTTGGGATAATGTCATGCTTCAGTTGTTAGACGCACTCGGCCTGCGACCTCATGCCCAACCATCTGAGGTGTGACGTTATCCCAGCACGACACACACCCTGTCGGGCATTATTGCTTAATTATCTTTTGTGGCATGGGTTGTCTACCCTTCAATTTGTAAAAATTGTACACTTTGCTATCATCCTTTGTTATTTTCTTCTAAGGCTCCCATGAAAGATCAATGACAGTGTCATCCTTACCTTCATTCTCCATTTCCTCCTCCTCCTCTTCCTTTCCCAGGTCCTCCTCTTCCTCATTTTTCTGAGACGGCAGTGGCACACGCAGCTCTGCCACCGCATCATCCTCAGACTCTGGTACAGTACCACTAGTCACTGGGGATTATTTCTCATATATATTTTTTTTAATATTACCATCTTTGGTCGCCAGTGTTGATGTGGTTAAGGACATTTCAGATAACAGGTCGTGGCTTAGGTTGTCACCACCCTCAACTAAGAGAGCAGTCTGATCAAGTGCTGTAAGCATTTTAACAGCACCAGTACCATCACACAAAGCAGATATACTACTACCTCCTACAGTCATACCACAACTTCATCCACCTCAACCAGTGATCACTATTGCTGCCTTCCTTCTCTGTCTACCCTTTCTTCTCCCTCTACCACTCATTCTAAACATGGTAATGTGTAGCAATACTAGTGGCTTGAACAAGTATTATTACCATGTCTTATGCAATGAGCAGTAGTAGTATAAATAGAGTCAAAACTGAGCTCTAAATACAGCGTAGATCCTGTCTCCTGAACACACTTCTAGAACTGCACACAGCACTGCTCTTCTGGTCTGTTTCCTGCTGCAGTGTAACCATGTGATCTGTAGATCACATGGTGCTGCAACAGCACTGAATGTCTCAGTCATTTTGTGAAGTCCCAGTGAACTCTGCCAGCAAAGTTTTAAATTTGCAACTTCATGAAGAGGCGAATACCTCAAAGCTGGACGTCGCGAAATGCAAATAACTTTGTGAAGTTGTGGGATATTACAAAGTTATTGAGAATCAAAGTTTTCCGAACTTCACACACCACTACTTTATAACCCTATATAATGCATTAACATAGGTTTTTTTTTTGCAATGAATTATTTACAGTTTGTATCCGATTCTGCTGTGGTTCTAGTGCTAGTGATATAATTGCCATAAAAAGACTCGATTATTTTAGGATCCTCATTCTCAGAAGAGCTTCACACTGTCACATGACTTAATAAAAGTATAATTTTATCAAATCAAAAGTGTTTTGTTTGTGAAACTACAGATGCTACCAATCATGGATACTGATTCAGTTTAAAGATGATCTTGGTTGTAAAATATGGTTGCATTTGTCACTTAGACACATTCTTAGAATGGAAGGAACTGCTTAGCTGATGAAATAAATAAGTCCTTGAAAAACTGGGATCCACTCAAATTACAGACCATCTTTCACAGTATAATCTTCTCTCTACTGCCCTCATGGCTTTGGACAGGGTCATAGCACCATCATGGCTCTGCTTACTCTTAGTAATGCCATCACTACTGGAATGGAGAAAGATGAACCAACAAGTGCTTTTTTCACTGTTCTCACAGAAGCATTCGATCTTGTAGATCGTGTGCTGCACTGTACTAAACTCAGCGCCCTTGGTATATCTGCTATTGCCATCCTATGGCTCTAGGACTATTTGAGCAACAGATATAAGAGGGTTAATTTTGGGGCCAACCTTTCTTATTCTGTCCCTAGAACTGTAGGAGTTCAACAAAGATAAATTTTAGGCCCACTCTTATTTTCACTACAAATTAATGACATCTATCAATGCTCTGTTGGAAGAATGGCTAGTGGCCAATCAACTTGTATTGAACACACACACGCAAAAAAAAAAATGAAAGTAATGATTATGTGATCTAATAAACTAGGCTCAGATGGGACCAATTCCCTCAGCATCATCTCCTCTGGGAGAGTTAAACCTGAGGTTGGTAAATAACTTTAAATACTGTATTTAGGTATCCTGCTTGATCAAGAACTGTCCTTAAGACCTCAAGTGGGCTGGCCTAGTGGTTCTAAGGGTTGAGGTGCTGGACACACCTTGCACCACGATGGTGACCCATGTTTGGGAATGAGCGTGGGCCACTGGGAGTCAGCAGAGGAGGAGGAAGCTGGAGCATCTGCCGACAGTTCACCTTCTCCTGGGGAGGGAGGACTGCAGGGCTCAGCATTCTGGTGCCTCCCAGTGACAGAAGGGGGGTATTGTGCCATAGTCTGCTAGTAAGTGGGGAGATGGATCACAGCATAAGTTGACAGGAATGCACTTGGGAGCAAGCGTGCCTCCTCCACTGAACATCATTGCACGTTTGTGCTCACCTAGGGGAGGGCTTAGGGGCAGACCACCAGAACAAGGAAAAAGCCCCAGGGTGACGGTAGGTGATGGCACACGCTGGCCACCACACCCACTGCTGAACCCCACCCACCTGGGTCCCAATCCTCCATGTATCATCCCACCTGGATGATATTAGATGTCTTGGGTGCCTGTAGGAGTGGCTTCCCCACCGTGGGGATTAAGCCAGGAGTCCCTCACCAGGCAAAGGTAGGTGTCTGCAGAGCTCTGGGAGGGGACCCATGGTGGAGGGGGGTTTAGGCTGGGACAGGGACAACTGGGATGATGCCTGCAAGAAGCCACCACCCTGGTGACTGGAGGGAAAAAGACTCACAAAAAAAAAAGACCTCAAGTGGACTGCACAGTTAGGATGATGTCCCCAAAACTTGGCCTACTTTACTGGCTCAGCTCCTATCTCACAAAAGAGGCTTGTCTCTCAATAGCCAGCTTTCTTCTGTTCCCAGTGCTGTTATACAGAGCTCCTGTTCTTGCCTCACTGAAAAAAAATGAGCTAAACAGAGTCAAGGAATTCTACCAGAGAACAGGCAGGTTTGCAGCAGAAGCGGATAGTAAGTAACACCACTGTTCTGTACTTACATCCCTGAAGTGGCCAACCCTAGAGGGGAGGCTAAACTACTCTGTTCTCAGCCTTACATACAAAGTTCTAATCAGCTCCCTACCTATCCTCAATGATATAGCGATAACAAAGATAAAAAAAAAAACTCTCACAAGAAACCGTCGCTCCTCCATATAGCCTCTTTTGGTGGTTGTTAAAGCCAGGAACTCATCTGGCCAATGATCCTTCTAAAATAAGGCTGCACAGCTCTGGAATGAGCTCCCAGTACCCCTGTAAGAGTGCCCCTCTCTCATGACATTTAAAAATCTCCTCAGAGAGAGCCTGCCCCTGTAACATCCTGCACTTGCATGTCAGGTATAATAGATGCAGGACCTGTCCTCCTTCACGTCTCTTTGCTGTGACTTTCTTGTACTGTGTTGTCCTGAAAATTCTAACAGAATTAACTTATTTGTATCTTTTTTCCACATGTCAACCATCCTTCTGAATATTCCCTGCAGTATCTCTGTATCTTAGCATTGCCTTTGATTGTTGTTTTATGTAACTAACTCTGGGTTGCCCCTGAAAAAGGGACGTCTGTCTCAGTGGGCTCACCCAGTTAACAAATTTCAATAAATAAACAGACTGTCATCTTGTACATCCATTCTCTATGCTAATGACATGGTCTTCTTTCAGAGTGCAAATAATATTGGGAACATTAACAGCCACCTTTTATTGGACCTACAGGCTGTCCAAAACTGTCTTGCTCAAAATAAATTTCTACTCAACACATGGAAAATCCCAGCAATGCTTTTCAGCTCTGAACCCAGACTAAAACAAAGCCCATTCTCCCTAGAGACCAACTGTAGAGATGGTAATGTCCTGTACTCTGTATCAACCTTCAAGTATCTTGGGGTGACACTGGACCCTTCGCTTGATTTCACCCCCCATACAGTTATCACTTGTAAATCTGTAAACACAAGGCTTGATCTTTCATATAGGATTAGGCATAATCTTTTGGCTAAGGTTCAGCTTGCCATTGCCGGGAGGATTCTTCTACCCAAACTTTTGTATGGGGTACCTGTGTACTCAACAACAGCCTTGGCCTGACTGAGGAAATAGATGTCACTTATAGTAACTTTTGTCGATTTGCATTGGCTTCTAATTGCCAGGAGCATTATTGCAGCTGGCTCCCCCCTAATTCCTTATATGATCTTGCTGTTGGTGGCATCATGCATGGCATCATCCATAATCAGCTGCCTACATCATTAGCGTGCTTGATACTGCCTCCACGCAATGATTATTCAGCAAGAGCTGTTGGTTAAAGACTTTTGCCCACTCCTAAAATGAAAACTAATCTGGGGAATATCACCTTTATGAATTTTGCCCTAGGCTTTGGAACTCCATCCCAAATGTTATCCATCTCAATCCAATCAATCATAGAGTGGTTAGAGATGCAAGAGTTGAGTCTATTAATACTGGACAACAGTTGGGACAAATTTGTGACCTTGATTTTGACTAAGCTTGACATCAAGGTCCAACAAGGTGGCAATCATATCACCAAGAATATTATGCTCATATCTTGACTCACTAGACTTGCTTACTATATTGGTGGCTAGATTTACAACACAGTCAGAGTGTTACCAGTGGAACAGTTTATGTCAGTGATTGAGCGAGGAAGGCGGCGTGAGAAGAAATGTTTACCAGTAAGTACAGTACTTTGGATCATATTCCTGGAAAATGGGATGAATATTTTGCATAAAAGAAACATAAATGGCAACACTCACTCCATGTTGTCTCCTACCCTGTACACAGATAGTACCCTGAGATCATAATGAAATCCATAAGTATGCTTATGGCTTGCCAATTAAAGGACAGTTTTGCTGGGACCAGACCCTGATCAAGTCAGTTGTGGGATAGAAACCATACATATTAACATGGATAATATGAAAACTTTTCAAGAGAGTAGCAGGGATACAGAAAGCAGAAAGCAGGAAGGGAAGGCAGGGGTCCAGGTTAATTAATGTCACCACCAAGCAGAAGCAGTAGCACTAATAACCTCTTACTGACATGCACTATAGTGATAGTAGTGATGTCTAGCTACAAGGAGGATACATAATCAAGACCCTAGAATGACTCACAACTATTATTCAAATGGCCTACATAAAATGTTTTAGTGGGTGTTTTATATGACTATGCAGTTACAAGTGTGAGTTTCCTTGGTGTTTATGTAACCCTTTTAGAATCTGGTAACCAATCAAATTGCCATATTTTAACAGGGGAAGGGGAAATTGTTTAACCAGGAAAGACACATTAATCTGGAGCTTGTTTCCAGGTGCGACCTGGGAGCACAAGGAAGTTAAGTGACTTGCTCAGGGTTGCACAGCATGCAAGTTGGGCTGATGAGATTCAAACCCAGGTCTCCAGGTTTGAAGCTCAGTGATCTTAATCACTACACTACACTACACTGCCTCCTACAGTCCTTTTATTATCTCCCACAAAGGCTTAGAAACATACGTATGGCACTATTATTAATTATTTTTTCTTTATACAGATAATAAAAATGATGAAACTTTAGCACATCACTTAATATGATGTACCTACTGTGGAACTGTGAAGACAGTAAATAAGACACATTCAATATATATATATCTCTAGACAACAGTTATCACTCGAGTGAACTTCTGAACTGCACTGAACCTTTAAACCTCATACTCCTATAAATATAGAAACATTCTTTTGTGACTGGATTAATAAATGCGTTTATTATTCACTGAACTACTTGTTGCATATTCGAGGTCACTGCAGCCCTATTATACAATATGGATATAGCGGGGAAGTAAAGATTCAAAATATCCAGAAAGGGCAGTAGTGCACCTCAGAATGGCCTTTAATAAAAGATCCACAAAGAGCAGCAGAGTGCCTTAGAATGGCCTTTAAAAGGGCACTGTCAGCTTTGGTCATCCGTTTTTGTGCGTATTAAAGACTGATTCTGTTATTCCCTGGTACATCACAAACTGATGAAAGTTTTCCAGTTATGCTTATTTTTTAAAGATTTGTTTGCCGGTTGGGCCAACATAAACTCACCCACCACCCGGAAGCACATGCTGCATGAGCCCGAGCATCTGGAACAAGCGCGGTCCCAATGTGTAGTTTTTGGGCTTGCAGCATGGAAAATTAAGTTTCTCAGCAGCATTGCAACCTTCTAAGGTTCTGGTGGCATGCATAAATAAAAACAGAGCACCGAGAGTCAAGTAATTCTCTTTTTTAAAACAGGGCTGAAATCCCGTGCACGCGCAAGGGCGGCCATGAGTATAGATCTCACACATGGGCAAGAGCATGCTGCCCTAGTGCACACGTGCAGGATTACAGCCCCTTGACTCTCGGCACTTGGTTTTTATTTATTCACACCACCACATGGGGGCATAGTACATCTCACAATGGCCTTTAACAAATACCCACATGGATAAACAGTGTGCCTGAGAATGACCTTTAAAAAATATCCTTGTGTGGGAGTTGTATACCTCAGAATGACCTTTAACAAATATCCACATAGGGGAGCAGAACACTTAAGAATGGCCATTAACAACTATTCACATGGGGACATAGTATGCCTCAGAATGGCCCTCAGCAAATATCCACATGGGGGAGCAGTGTGCCTCAAAATGGCTTTTAATAAAGATCGATCCACTTCATAGAGTACTGCAGCACCTCAGAGTGGCCTTTAACCTCTGTCACAGGATAAGGATAAATCTAGAATTCACTGCAAAGGTAAGCCACTCAGAAAAAACTGTGCTTCATCTGTCACCAATTCTTGATTAAAAGCAGCCATTCTCGAATTATTTTGATTTCAACCTATTAATTAGATTTATACTCAATTAATGTAATGCATATTGCATGGTATTATGCTAAGATATTGAGAAATAAAGTGTTAAAGGAAAGGGGATTGTTATGTGCTGTGAAGCAGCTAACTGGGCCTGCTTCTAATGTTGCTATGAACTACTAAATGCACCAAAGACAAATTACAGTGCTCCCTCACAATAACGAACCACACTAGAGCAAATTCCTGGATATAATGAATGCAAAACGTGGCTCCCGAGAAGAAGTTAACATCAGCTTGCTGGGTATAGTGGGTGAGCAAGGGAGCACTGTCTCCTTAAATGTGGATCTTTACTTGCAGCTTCTCACTGTAGACTGCCTACACCATACTTCTGCTTCCTATCCAGCCTGTTCACGGTTTATAATGTATTTAAAATTAAATATTTTTTAGTCGCAGGAGCAGAGTAATGAAGTACAGTGGGTGGAGAACATTAGCTGAATCCAGTACAGTATGCCGTGCCGTGCCATATGACTTCAGTGTTTGTGCCACAACCTAAACCCAGCACCCAAACCCAAGACAACAAATACTATACAATTCCCCAGATAAAGTACATTTCATAAATTATTTTTAGCAGCAGGAGGAGCGGGGTCTATGTCTGTGTTTCTGTGTTTAGGCACTGGTATACGACTTCCGTGTTTAGCAAATCTCAGTCAGGAGGACAGTGCTGAGTGCGGTAGTACTTATAGTGCATCCTTCAATGTCTGTAATCTGGAATGTACTGTACTCACTCCTTCAAGTAACAAAATAAAAAACATTGATTACTATGCTTACAATGCAGTCAGAGGGTATGGGTGGGAGGAGGGAGAGGCAACAGTACAGTACTGTCTTGTCTTTTTCAGTGTCCCTCGATATGATAAACAAGGAGCTATAACGAATGCAGGTTGTGGCTCCCTTTACATTCATTACAGCAAGGGACTACTGTAATTTATTTATTGAAACAGTTTTACCAGGAATGACCTACTGAGCTACAACAGCTCGTTTTCAGAGGTGTTTGGAACAGAGGTACGTAGGGAAGCACTACAGCAGTTTAACAGCAAACAGAAAATTTAATATAATGTGTAGCAGCAGTTTGTAATACAGACTGTAGGTGCACTGCAACAATTAAATTCTACAATAGGCAATTTAACCATAAATTCAAGAAATCGAGAAATTCAAGTACAATAGTACAGCAGTTTATAATACAAGCTGTAGGAACAGAGCAGATCAGAACTATAAATACTACTGGTAAGGTGAGAAGAGAACAGCGTTACGTGTAGGAGCAAGCATAAATAGCGTGGCCTTGAAGAACGGTCTTCAGGGAGATGGGGAGGAAGCACAGTGGATAGACAGAAGGAAGACTAGAGTAGAAAAAGTCTATCAAAGAATGCAGACTGACCAGCAGAGGTTCTGGCCCATGGAAAGGAAAAGGAGGAATGTCAGTAGACTGGAGGGAACAAGAAGATGGTTGAGAACAGAATAGGAGAGAAGAGAGATTTATACATTTACATACTAATATACTAACATACTATTTGCCAGCAGATTAGGCCTTACGGTCTATCGAGTCTGCTCGAACCTCAAATCCCTAGTTGGGTGCTGAGGCCCTCCCCTCCCTTGTGTTCCAGAAACCCCTATCATCCATCCCCACCCCCCTGAGACAGGCCATCATCTGATACATCCACTTTATGTGTCTGTCCCACCCTCTCTTGAAGCCCTCTACTGTGGATCTCTGAACCAGCTCACCAGGCAGTGCATTCCAAGGGTCCACCACCCTCTCAGTGAAAATCCTCCTCCTCTTTTCCCCCCTCACCCTTCCTCCTTCCAAGTTCAAACCATGTCCTCTGGTAATACTTCCCTGCTTTAGTCTAAAGATCCCCTCCATGTTTACCCTATTTATTCCCTTGAGGTACTTGAAGACCTCAATCATGTCCCCCTGTCTCTCCTCTCCTCCAAAGAAAACAGGCAGAGCTCCTCAAGTCTGTCCTCATACGTCAAATCCCCTAGCCCTCGTATCATCTTAGTTGCCCTCCTCTGTACCCTCTCCAGGAACTGTATGTCCCTCTTCAAGTGTGGTCTCCAGTACTACACACAGTACTCAAGGTGTGGTCTAACCAGTCCATTGTACAGTGGCAAAATCACTTCCTAGAGGTGATCCCCCTTACGATGCATCCCAACATCCTGTTTGCCTTGCTAGCCGCTCTCCTGCACTGCTCAGAGTTATTCATACATGCATCCACCATGACCCCTAGGTCTTTTTCCCTGATAGAGGCCTCCAGCACCTCCCCTCCCAGGGTGTACCTGTGTTTAGGGTTTCCCTGCCCAAGATGCAACACCTTGCACTTGGTGATATTGAAATTTAATTTCCATGTGTGAGCCCAGCTTTCCAGGGTGTCCAGGTCCCCTTGCAGGGCCAACCTCCCCTCTTCTCCCTCAACTATTGCTCCCATCTTGGAGTCATCAGTGAAGAGACTCATTTCACACCCTATACCCTCTCTGATGTCAGATATGTAAGCATTAAACAGAATTGGACCCAAGACCGAGCCCTGCGGTACCCCACTACCAACCTCTCTAGGGTTCGAGAGCTCCCCACAGACTACTACTCTCTGGGTGCATCCAGCTAGCCAGTTTTCAATCCATCTGACCATCAAAGGGCCTACTCCTAACCCCATCAGTTTCTCAACCAGACCATTGTGGGGGACAGAGTCAAACGCCTTGCTGAAGTCCAAGAATAATACATCCATAGGCTTTCCCCTGTCCAGTTCTGATGTTACCCATTCATAGAACTCCACAAGATTGGTTTGACATGATTTCCCTGGCACAAACCCATGTTGCCGACTATCCAGATCTCCCACCTCCTCCAAGCACACCCCCATTTATTTAAACATATTTTACCAGGTAAACAAGCAGAGTCCGGAAGACTCATTTCCATTTGTGATGTGGGGTAGGGGGGGTAAGGAAGGACATAGGGAAGAATATATTCACCCACAGAGGCTCTTAAATATAATGACTGTATAAAATACTAAATACAAGTCGAATGCATCACAAAAACAGATGATAACAGATGAGGGAACCAAACTAATACTTAGATATGAGGGAGGTGCAGCGAGAGAAGTGAGGTCTTTTATGGAAGGGAAAAGAGAGGAGAGAGTACCAGAAACCATGATGGGTCAGGGAGGACAGTACAGTGCAAAGCAACAGTAAGAATAGAACAAGGATCCAGTCTGAGCTGGGGAAATTTGGGACACCACTATAGACCAAAGTCCTATAATGAAAGGCAGGAAGGATGATTTTTGAGGTAATCTCATGGCTAGTAAGGGTAGGGATGAAGCTGAGATGATTGTGCATTAGAGAATGAGTAAGGTGCTTCTGGAGTCCTAGGTTTCCAGCTGCCCTGGTGGCACAGCTGGTAGTGCAACTGAATGGTTTTCTGGGCAGCCTGGCTTCAAATCCCAGCTAAAGTACTTATTTATTTCTGTTTTCTTTTTGTTTGGGTTTCATATATATTTATACTGTATATATATATATATATATATATATATATATATATATATATATATATATACACACACATACAGTATATACATATATACACACACACATATATATATATATATACAGAACATATATATATATATATATATATATATATATACAGTATATACATATATACACACACACATATATATATATATACAGAACATATATATATATACACATGTATACATACATGTGCATACACATATAATATATATATATATATATGGCAGTCAACTTATAATGGACACTGTTATAATGGACAATCAGTTGGTAATGGACAAAAAATGATTTCTTAACCAAAAATATCAAATCCGATAAATTTTTCTCTAGTTATAATGGACAGAAGCATTGCTTATAATGGACATTATTAAGCTTTTATGGTAATTTCTAAAGCTGTTTTGGTGGCGTGGGGGAGTGCAGAGCTGATGAGGAAATTTTGCAAGTATACAATTAAGATGGAGCTACAGAGATTACATTTATAACAAAATAATTCTCTACAAGCTGCATACACTTTTTTAGTCAGTTACGCTAAAAGGAAATGATTTCATATTTGAATAAAACCCTTACAGTACAATTGCCTTTGTTCTTACTGCACTAGATCCCCAACATCCAGCCATTAGAGTTACTATCTTCTTACCTTCTGCAATAAAATCTTCCTTAAAAAAAGTAATATTCCCTGACAGTTAAATAACTTTAAATAAATGCACAGAATACAGAAATGTATATGCTAGGCAGGATTCTGAGTAATCTATGAAGTTTTATAACAAATTTTCATTCACTCTGAGCCCATGCTGACACACATAGACACACCTAACACACAGGCTCCACCTCCTCTGAATACAATGGACACTGGATATAATAGACAAAAGTCGTGGTCACAGACGCATCCGTTAGAACAGGTTTGCACTGCATAACATGCGGCCTAACAAGCTCATAAAGGCCGCTCACCCTTTGGGCGCATCGCTTCATGGCTCATTAGGCCCTCAATGGGATTATTTCCTTGCATACCGCACTTGCCATCATACGAACATATGAAATTTGCCAGCAGATAAAGGCCTAGAGGTCTATCAAGTCTGCTCGAATGTGCAGCTAGCACCCCTTATTCTGCAGCTGCCCCTCCCTTCCACCCTTCCTCTTCATTAACCCTCCCCCTTGTCCTGTCCCATCCACGTTTGAAGCAGTCCACTGTTCTACTGCATACCACTTCTGCAAGTAACGCATTCCATCCAGCCACCACCCTCTGTAAAAAAGTGTTTCCTCATCTCCCTCCTCAACCTTCTTCACTCCAGTCTCATATCATGGCCCCTGGTGGCCCTCCCCACCCTTCCCTTACTTTGAACAACCCCTCTGTACCGGTCTTGTTTATTCCTTTCATGTATTTAAAGGATTCAATCATGTCACCCCTGTCTCTCCTCTCCTCCAGTGAGTACATGTTCAACTCCTTCAACATCCTCTTGTATGATAAGTCCCCCAGACCCTTGATCATCTTTGTCGCCCTGCGCTGCACCCCCTTCAGTAACTTAATGTCCCTCTTCAGATACGGACGCCAGTACTGCACGCAGTACTCCAGGTGTGGTCTAACTAATGACCTATACAGTGGCAGAATCACCTCCTCCCTCCTCGAGGATATACCCTTGCAATACAACCCAGCATTTTGTTGGCCTTTGCAGCTGCCTTCCTACACTGTGCCGAGTTGTTCATTGACCCTGTAATGACACCCAGATCCTTCTCCTCCTCTGTCTGGGCTAGCTCCTCTCCCTAGCTGGTAAGTCCTCCTTGGGTTCTTCATCCCAAAATGCAGCACCTTGCACTTTTGGCATTAAAGCCCAGTTGCCAGGTGTCTGACCAGGTTTCAAGCTTTGCCAGATCATCCTGCAACCCCTGCCAACCCCTAGGTCATCCACCACCGCACCAACCTTGGTATCATCAGCAAACAGACTGATCTTGCTCTTGATGTCCCATGATATGTCTGCAATGAATATCCCAAACAACACTGGTCCCAACACGAGCCCTGTGGGACACCACTCATCACTGCCCTTGGGTGTGAGAGCTCCCACTCACCACCACCCTCTTTGCCTTCCCTGCAGCCAGTTTCCTACCCATCTCACCAGCTTTGCACCCGCCCTGTGCCTACTAACTTCCTTCCCAGCCTTCCATGTGGCACAGTGAATGCCTTACTGAAGTCCAGAAACAGGACATCCACTTCATGGCCCCTGTCCAGTTGTCTAGTTACCCAGTCATAGAACTCAACCAGGTTGGTTTGGTAGGATCTGCCACGTATGAAGCCATGCTGTCTGCTGTCCTGTAGTCCTTTGGCCTCTAGGAGGCCACCAGCCTCTCCTTCAGGATAGTCTCCATTAGCTTACCCATGATGGATGTGAGGCTCACTGGTCTGTAGTTTCCCGGTTCATCCTTGGGGCCACTCTTGTGGAGGGGCACCACATGAGCCATCCTCCAGTCCTGAGGTACACACCCGAGATGTAGTGAGGCATTAATAGGTCTGCCAAGGTCCTGCAAGGACCTCTGCCAGCTCCTTCAGTACCCTGGGGTGGATGCCATCTGGGCCTGGAGCCTTGTCCACCCTCAGTGCCTTCAAACCCTCTCGAACTCTGCCCTCCATGATTTCCCCATCTGTCACCCCTTCCCCGTCTGCCATTTCTCCCACCTTGGGTGTCACCCCTCTCTTCTCTTTAGTAAATACTGAGCAGAAGTACTCATTCAGTGCTTCCGTCTTATCACACCCTGCTTCCACCCAACCCCCCTCCTTCCTAATCCTTACTATGTGGTCCTTACAGCTCCTTTTCTCCCTAATGTACTCAAAGAAGTCCTTCTCCCCCTTCTTAATGCCTTGTGCCAGCCTGAGTTCCGTAGATGCTTTGGCTCCCCTTACTGCCCTTGTCACCTCCTTCGATTCTGTCAAGTACTCCTCTCTGTCCTCCCACCTCCCTGTTTTCTTGTACTTCCTAAAGGCAGCTCTTTTCCTCCTTACCTTTTCCATGACCTCCTTGCTCAACCAGCTCAGTTTCTTAGCCCCAGCCTTCTTGCTCCGGGATTTGCAGCAGGTTTTGGTTGCCTCCACTATCCCCAGCTTTATGAGCTCCCATCTCTGGTTAGTATCCATACTAGATTGAATTCTGGCCAGGTACCCTTTTACCACCTCCCCCATCCTCCCAAAGTTGGCCCTCCTGAAGTCCAGCACTCTTGTGCCAGATTCCCTCCTTCCTTGCCCATATCCAATGTAGGCCATACTGGTGGTGGTCACTCCTGACAGCGTTCCCCACTGTAAGTTCTCCCACAAGTCCCCATTTGCCAGCACAAGGTCAAGGGTATTCCTAACCTGGTTGGTTCACTGACCATTTGCAGCAGGAAGCTGTCCTGGAAGGCATCCAGCAGTACCTGCTCCCTTCTGTTCCTGGTTGTTGGGATGCTCCAGTCCACTCCTGGCATGTTGAAGTCCCCACAATCACCACACTACCCTTCTTGCAGGTTCTCCTGATCTGTCCCGCTAGTTCCTGTCTAACTCCTCCATCTGAGATGGTGGTGACCTGTACCACTCCCATTCTAGAATCTTATTCTTGGAATCCTGGATTTGCACCCAAAGTGACTCTGTACTACCCTCCTCCCCTTCCTCCCATACACACTTCAGTCCTTCCTTCACATATAGTGCCACCCCCCTCCTTTCCCAGTCACCCTGTCCCTATGAAATAACCTATACCCTGGTACAGACAGGTCCCAGTCATTAAATTGGGTGGCCCATGTTTCCGTGATGGCTGCAATGTCCACCTCTCCCTCTGCCATGAGAACCTGTAAATCTGCAGTTTTCCTCCCAAGGCTCCTAGCATTAAGGGTAACCACCTTCCACCCTTTCTCCCCCCTCCCATCCTGCCCTCCTTTCCTAGCATCACCAATAGTACTTGCCATTTGTCTTTGTCACTGTTATGGGGGGTAAGCTCATATGATTTGCCAACCTGTGGTCTCTGCATATCTCTTCCCCTACTGCCACCCCCCACTCCTAGTTTAAATTCCCAACTTCCTCTATATATTCTTCCATCCTCTGTTTCAACACTTTCTTTCCCTCCTCACTCAAGTGTAGTCTGTCCTTGGCATAGAGACTACTGTCCTCCCAGGTCCCTCCTCCCCCCCCAACAGCGCCCACCCTTTAGCACAACACCAGGTTCTTAGCCATCCATTAAATTCCTCTATTCTCAGCTTTCTTGTTGTGATTACCTTTGGCACTGGAAGTATCTCAGAAAAAGTTACTGATCTTCCTGCTCCCTCACATAATTGTGCTAGTTCCTCAAACCTCCTCTGGACTATATCTACTGTCTTGTCAGCCACGCCGTTTGTCCCTAGATGTATAATTAAATGAGGCTTGTCCCTACCCCATCTAGCATATTTCAGAACAGACTGTCCCACCCTTTCCACTGTCATTCCTGGCATGGCCTCCACCCAAATGCGACTATGCCTCTCCCCCTTGCTACCCCACCTAACTCCTCTTAGTATTGAGTCCCCCAGCACTAAGATTCCACCCCCCTTACTCCCTGCTTGCTTCCATTCATCTCCTCCCTCATTTCCAGCTCCTCTTCTTCCTCCTGCACATTATTTCCCCTTTTACCCTGTTGCAGTTCTCCCAGCAGAACTTCCCCGCTCCAGTTTGCTCCAGGCATTTATCAATTACTCCTCTAATTTCATCATTTCCTCCTCCACCTTCTTCCTCTCTAGCAGTGCACAACTATTTTCTGAAGGCCCTTCACAAATGCCGCTCCTCTCTTCATAGTAACCTGTTCTCTCCTTTCCACTCCATGACTTTTGTCACTTCTTCGCCTCCCTCACAAGTCCCTACCTCCTTCCATTTGACTTTGTCTCTTGACCTGGTTTCCCCGGCAATCGTTCTTCCTGGCCTGGGCCCCTTTGTCTCTGCTTCCCTTCTTCTGACCCTCTCCTCACCACTGTTGGCTTAAATTGTCCTCCCTCATTTCCCCTTCTTCCTCCTCCCTCCAGTATTGGGCTAAACCCACCCCCAATCTGCCTTGCCTGTCTTAGTTCCTCCTGCAGACCCTCAATCTCCTTTCTCAGTTTTTCTATGTGGTTGCACACTAAACATCCTCCCACACTTCAGGCAATGTTTAGAAAGATTGGTGCACCGCAGTTGTTGCAGCCTACCACTCTACCCATTGCTGTCGTTGCCCACCAGCAACCCTCCACCCTTCCAGATGCAGGATACCAAATACTCCCCCAAGTCTCCCCTCTCCCTCCTCTATCAGTGCAAAACATTTTCTTTATTTCCCTTACCTTCTTTGTTGCACACGTTTAGATATATTGAGCAACTGCTTTTATATTCCTATCCTTCCTATCCACACTCAAAATAGACTTTAAGTAGCCATTGCACAACCTTCTTCAAACTCCTACTCCTCCTTTTCCCAATGCAATATCAATGTGAGTAGTAATAATGAAAGCTCCTAGATTTGCATTTACTTCCCTTCCACTGAGGAGGCAGTCACCTCTTCACCTGCTGCTGTTCCTTTCCTGGATGTCTGCTTGCTATGACAGGTGCATATCCTTTGCCTGTTTGAGGAAGTGATGTCAGAACCCTAGTATAAAGGAAATAATGGACCAGGGGTGGGTGGGGTGAGGGGTTTGGGTGGGTGGGACCAGCCCAAGTCTTCCAGAAACAATCAGGTAGCTGAGACCTCTAGTCAGACAATTAGCACCCTTTCCCCACTGTGCAATCAAACTTTGCAGCTAGTGAAGCCAGCAACAATGAATCAATTCTACTCAAATCCCCCAAACTAGGTTTGCTACCCAAAGAAACAGGACACCAATTCAAACAGCTTCACCAACAATACATTAAAATAGGCTTGGAATTAGAAGATATAGGTCTCCAATTCAAAGAAACAGACCCAGTTAAATTACACCAATTATGTTTTAAAACAGAAGAAATAGGCCTCTAGAAATGCAGCCTGCCACACAGTGAACCAAACAAATGAGCCCACTTATAGCTACCAAAACAGGTTTCAAAATTCCAACAGCCCCAAACAATACCCTGCTAGCCCCTTAGTAGTAAGAAAGAAAATAAACAACATTCTACCAAGTAGAATCCATGAAAAACAATGTAAAACAAGAAGCTACTGTACTGTAGATCTGATCCTGTCCCCCTTCTAGTTCCTTCTGAGAAGCCAAAGCAAATCATTTATTCTCTATACACACACCACACCCTTGTGAATAAAAATGTAATTTTATTTTTATTTTATTTAATGATATCTTGAAGGACACCTGTGAGCAGATGCTCATTTGCAGGTTCCATGTCAAGTTACAAAAAACAACTGACAGCTTCAGTTTTTAATCAGGTATAGTATAGTTAAATAGGGATCCTTTAGATGTATGAATATAATTTATGAAAATAGAGACAATACAAGCAGCTACACATAAGCAATCAGTTCCTGACCCTTCTAAGGATGAAGTCATGGAAACATAGCAAGAAGGTAAAGGTAAGGTGAGATTCCAGAAGTCAGACTGATAAGGAGTAAGAAAAGTAGAAGAATCAAGAAAGGGGAGAGCTGAGATAGAACAAAGTGTTCTTGGGGCTTAGCTTACATTTGGAAGGATGAAAACAGGACAGTAGTTACCCAGAATAGAAGTGCCACCTCATCATTACAAAGGGGATAATCTTAGCCTTCTTCTAAGCTACAGGAACTGAGCCCAGATGGAAAGAGAGATTCTAACAGTTGGTTATGGGAGGTAACAGCAGCTGCAGAGACAGAGAGTTTGGGGTCAAGCCGTTGGAACAATAACCTTTGACAGGGTTGAGAGAAAACAGGGTTGAGAGTGTGGCAAAGGTGGGAGTGGGAAGGAAGTGGAACTAGAGTTCTGAGGGGATAAAAAGGGAGTGGAATAGAGAGAAGTAGATAAGGGGTGGAAGAAGTGGGACCAGGAAGAAAAATAGTGGTTAAAGGAGGTAACTACCAACATAGGGATGGAGACAGTAAACTATCTAGTTAGATTGTGAGGATGGAAGCCTCAGTGGAGGATTAAAGAGGGCATGAACAACCTTCCAGAATTTAGTGTAGAATTAATATTATTCTGGAAGTTAGAGGTAAAATACACTGATTTGGCCTGCCAGGTAGCCTTAGTGCAGACACTATGGAGTTTCTGTACCAGAAAAGCTTATTTTGCAAGCCAGTAACCTTCCGTGGGTACCTAGTAGAGTCTCTGGCCAGTAGGCATGAGATGAGTTCAGAGGATACCCAGAGGAGGGAAGACTTGCAGAAGGGAGTGTGTTTGTCCCACACAGAGAAGAAACATAATCCGAATGTGTTAAGAGCATCATCAACATCAAGGTATGAAGTGATGAAGTGCTCATTTGAGGTATGGAGATCAGCTAGGAAGGCAGATAGGCCGAGAGAGACCTAAAAGTCTGAAACCAAATGACTTTATGGGTGGCCATGGGGTGGTGGATTTTACACACATAGTAAACTATGCAGTGGACACTGATAGCAACAAGAAGGGTGTCTGCACTAATAATATGATGATAGTGGGAGGAGAAAACCTAATCAAGGATGGAGTGGTTAAAAGAGGAAAGATGGAGCTGGATAGGCATGGAGATATATTGTGTTGAAGTAAAGAGACTGGATTTGTTTAGAAAGGTTTTAGCAGTAGTGGAGGTAAAACTGTGGTAAACATCACCGAAGATAAGAAGTTCACCTTCAGTGGCAAGGGTAAGACTAGAAGAGAAGAGGAGGGAAGAATAGAAGAAGGCCAAGGATGGTGCTGGGTTTGGAGATGAAACAGAGATACACACCAGCAATATAAATATGAATTGAGAAAGGATGTGAAGTTTGTCCACAAGAAGTTCATGAGAGGAAAGAGGAGATGCAGTACAGAAGGAGGAGGAGTGGGAAGAGGCAAATCAGAAGACAAATAGAGATGAAGAGCAAAGTAAGGTTACTGGTAAGATGATGAATGAGATAGGTTGCACAGAAACAGGAATACGTACAGTAAGCAATAAGACATGGCGAGGTATGCACGAGACACTTCTCTGAGAGCCTCTGATCGGGCTGCCAACTTCACAGCCTGCAGTCATGGCTGGAGAAGCTAGCTGGCCACGCTCCATTCAGTCTGCCCATCCAGGAGCCCTGCAAGCCGGCTCTGAGAACCCCTGATCGGGCTGCCGACTTCACAACCTGCGGTCGTGGCTGGAGAAGCCAGCCGGCCACGCGCCATTCAGCCTGCCCGTCCGGGAGCCCTGCAAGCTGGGTAAGCTACTGCTCAGCCTAGGGGAACAGCTTGGAGCCTTGATTGGTGAACGAGCCACTGGGAATCCCTTCAATTGGCTGCCGCTGTACAGCTTTGCCTGTGATTGGCTGCCTGGAGACTCTACTCTCTGCAGCTTTTTTTCAAAACTTCTCTCTTGTTTTGGTGCTCTGGCCTCCTCTGTAATTACTCTTATAATGTTTTATTGGGGGATTGCTAAATGTGGTATAAAACTGTTTAACTTCTGATGGGGGGATTGCTAATTGTAGTAAAAAGCTGTTTAGCTTGTGGTACAGCAAATTGTTAATTGTGTTCAACCTGGACTGCATATCTGTCTTTTCCTCATAATCCCTCCTGTAGATTCTTACCCTCTCTCCCTCCCACTCAACTCTTCTAATCCTTTGTTTTTTAATATCATTTCATTGGGCTAAAGTGACACCACTCCAAATTGCACAGCCGTCTGGTTCCTGGACCATTCAGCCCCCCTCCCCAACTGTTTCTTTCTCCGAAAACTTGCACCCCCACCCTCCGATTTACTTCTTTTGTGTTTTCACTTCCCCAACTGTCTGTGCCTCTCTACAAACTCGCACCCCCACTCCCTGATTTATTTCTTTTGTGTGTTTCACGGTTCTTTTGCCTTGCCTGCCCATAGTAATCCCTGACTCTGCTCTCTTGCAGTTCCGAGAGCCCCTGATTGGGCTGCCGACTTCACAATCTGCGGTCGTGGCTGGAAAAGCCAGCCGGCCGTGCGCCGTTCAGCCTACCCGTCCGGGAGCCCTGCAAGCCAGGTAAGCTACCGCTCAGCCTCGGGGAACAGCTTGGAGCCTTGATTGGTGAACGAGCTGCTGGGAATCCCTCCAATTGGCTGCCACTGTATGGCTTTGCCGGTGATTGGCCACCTGGAGACTCTGCTCCCTGCGGCTTTTTTTCAAAACTTCTCTCTTGTTTTGGCGCTCTAGCCTCCTCTGTAATCTTCTTCCCACACCACCCGCCCTGACCTTGGCCCCTATTAAATGCTCTAACAGGGAGAGTAAGACCAACCCTCTACACATCTATTGGACTAAGCATTGTTAGCCACGCCTATCCTATGGCCCCCTCCTCCAGCTAGCCCTGCCTTCTCAAGTAGTGTCTCACAGTTGGTTCTATTAACTTTAAAAAACAGTACCTTCTAGGACACAACTCCCCATTGTAAAAAACACAAAAAAATGATGACTCGTGGGGATATTTTCTTGTTCAGCTGCCTCATCTTGCTAATCCATGTCCGAGTCAGAAATCCAGTTACCTACCTGCCTCATGGCCAAAGCTCCTCCCATGTTGACTACCAAGCTATGCCCCTTCTTGATAGGCTATGGCAACACATAATGGGGGCATCCCCCCTTTGGTCTTGTCCATCCTCTCATCAGGCATTTACCAGAGAACATGTTAAAGCTCCCCCTGAATCTATTGGCAAAAACAGCCATTTATACACTTTTTCTAACAATTCACGCTGCTGTCCATAAGCCAACGACCACAACACCCTCTCACGCCAGACGAAGCAAAAAGAAACTATTTAGCAGGCTAAGACACCTCCTCAAGAAACTACTACTACTTCTCTTACTCTGCTCTGGAGATGTTGAACTTAACCCCGGGCCACCTGTTCAATTCAAAACCCCTGCGGACCTCCCACAATACAAAGGTATCAGCTTCCTGCACATGAATGTCTGTAGGTTACTAAAGAAGATTGACCTAATACAGACTTGGGCTGTACATGCATTCCCTGATTTCTTTATGATATCAGAATCCTGGCTTCCGCCTTCGATCCCTGACAAATCCATCAATGTACCGGGATACAGCACCTACAGATGCGATAGACCAACCAGAGGAGGGGGGGGTCATAATATATGTTAAGAGCAAACTTGTTGTCACAGTCGTTGATTGCACCTCTAAGGCTAAAGAATTTGAATGCTTGGTATTAAAATTATCCCTCTCCACTGACAAGGCACTCCTTATTGCTGCGTGCTACAGACCTCCTTCTGGTGGCATGGCCCTCCTACCGCATCTCCAAAGCCTTTTCGAATCGACTACCGCCGAATGTATTCTCATGGGGGACCTTAACCATAACTGGAATGATGACAGCTCCAAGAAGCTAAAAGACCTCTGTGATGCAAATGGATTGGCACAAATGACACCCACAGTCACCAGACCCAACAGAAAAAACCCGGAGCATAGCTCCCTACTGGACCTTACATTAGTAAACAAACCTTATAACATCTCGCATACAGGAGTGTTCTCTAATGACCTAAGTGATCATTGCGCCACTGCCTGCATTAGACATTCTCCCCAAATAAAGTCAGCTCCTAAATTTTTTTTTATCTTACTTCTGTTTTTCCTCCTTCTTGCAGAGTGGCCCCACAATCTCCGGCCGCCATCCCTGCACCCCCAGACCCGGTCGTGCGTGCGGGCCACACGAATCCGCTCCCCTAGTGGGCTGGCCTTTATCGCTCTCACACCCACTGGGTACATGCCCCTCTCAGGTCTCTCCAGGGACGCAAGGCATTGCCATCAGCCGCAAAGATCGCCCTCCGCATTTTCCACTTTTTTCTCCCTATAGAGAGCCGGACATGCAATGACGTCCTGAGCACGTAGTGCTGATGCCCGCCGCACTCTTCCCCCACTTTGGCATGCCACTGTAGTGCGTCCGGCCTCTGCCAGTCACCACTGCAGGGTGATGCAAGTCCCACTACCCATCCCAGAGAGAGGAGAGCAGTCGTCAGACACTCAATCCTCCCTCTCCCCTGCCAGCCCCCGGCGGCCCAAGTCCAGTCCCAAACCCGGATCACCGGTGTGGCGCGAGGTGTGGCGTCCAGCGCCTCAACCCTCAGTGCCACTGGGCTGGCATGTTGGCTCCTACAATTAAACTGAAAAGATGTTTGAAAAAATGTTGCCAGAATGCCTTCCTGAAAGACCTGGGTAACATCAGATGGCAGGACTTTTATCTAGCTCCTTCCCTCAACGAGACTTTCAGTATCTTTCATAGCCTCCTAGAGGGCATAATAAACAAACACACCCCTCTAAGACTGGTCAAGGTGAAAATAAGACCTCCCGGCTGGTTCTCTCCTATCCCGCGAAAGCACCTAAGGACAGAGACGCTTGTGAAACTACAGGAAATCACACTTGGGCCGATTGACAAGTATTTCATACTTCTAGAAATGCCTGCACCAAACTAATTAGGTCTGAAAAGTCTAAATATTTTTCAAGCAGCTTTAGAAGACAATAAGAACAACTCTTCCAAATTCCGGAATATGCTCAGAGAGGTCAAAGGTCATACCTCTGACACCTCCCTTCCAGCCAAAATAGTGTCCAATAGATCTACCTTCACAGACAGAGCTGCTCTATTAGAACAGCTTAATGAACACTTTGCCACAGCAGACCTGGCTTGTGACACCTCACCTATCAGCAAGGTCAATCCGCTAGGAGACTCCACTGCCGACTCTACTGCAAATTGTAGCTCTAACCAACCTCTCCTCCTTGAGCTTCCATGCAGTCATGTTTAAACAAGGAGAGGACCTCCTATTGGCACTGGATACAAAAAAGAGTGCTGGTGCTGACAATATTGAACCCTGTTTCCTTAAATTAGGCCATTACTACTTGACCGCCCCCATTGCCCATTTATTGAACACCTCACTAATGCAGGGCGAGCTCCCTGTGTCGTGGAAAACTGCACACATCATACCTTTGTTCAAATCCGGGGATCCGAGCGACCTTAATAACTACTGACCCATTTCCATACTACCCATCCTATCAAAACTCCTGAAAAAAATGTCAACACTCAAGTCAGAAAGCATCTGGACTCACAAAAACTCCTAAACCCGGTACAGTCTGGTTTCAGAGTCAATCATAGCACAGTATCTGCCCTTGCAAAATTGGCAAACTGCCTTGGATGCTAAGAAGCATGTGTTTGCCCTCTTCCTCGATCTTAGTAAGGCTTTCAACACTGTGGATCACAAGATTATGCTTGATGAACTGCACAATATGGGACTCGATGGCTCTGCCATCAAATGGTTCACCAGCTACCTTACAAACAGGTTACAACAAGTCAAAGCGGTAGGTGATTTGTCTCTACTAAAATCACTTCCTCGAGGTGTCCCCCAAGGCTCCATCCTATGTTCAATCCTATTCGCAATCTATATTAATAACCTCTATTCTCATTTGCACTCAGCTAATGTGCACTTATTCGCTGACGATACCGTACTCCACACCTCAAACTCATCTCTGGACCTGGCCCATGAGGATTTACAGCATGACTTTATCTCTCTCCAATACAATCTTATCAGCCACAAGCTGCTACTCAATGCCAAAAAGACTAAAGCCATGATCCTCTCCCCAAAGGCAGCCTCAGGACCTACTCACTATCCTAAGATTTTAACGCTTTTGGGAGAACCACTTGAAATAGTGGATACCTTTAAATACTTAGGGTTCTGGTTGGATAACAAACTTAACTTTCTGTGCCATCTGGATGAGGTATCGAAAAAACGAAGGCAGTGGTTAGGCTTATTGTACTGTATTAAGCATCTATTCACCAAAGAAGCTAGAAAGAGACTAGTGCAACCACATTCCTTCCCCTACTGGACTACGCTGACTTCCTTTACAACCATTGTCCTTTAACAGCGCTCAACAAACTTGACACCCTTTATCACCGGGCTTTAAGATTCATCCTTAATCTGTCTCCTCGCACCCACCATTGCCACCTGTACCAAGAGATGGGATGGCCCTCACTCTCGACTAGGAGGAAAAGAAACGCTCTCCTTTGGTTCTTTAGAGTGCTATCTGATAAACTTCCTGCTTACATATCGAACTTCTTCACACGTGCCAAGGGATCTTATGGTCTGAGACGCTTTTCCATACTCTGCTTCCAGACCCCCAGAGTAAATACAACCTATGGCATGGCAGCTATCAACTTCTCACTCCCATCCCTATGGAACACCATGCAAGGCTCTCTAAAGCTCTCATCCCTTCCAGGACCAGTCACATTCAAAGCACTAATAGCTAAGTACCTGAAGGAAACCTGCAGCTGCTTTAGATGACTGTGTCGGTAGTTTGAGTATCTTCCATGAATTTTTCGTTACAGAGTCTATCTCAACTCACAGTCCCCTATATCACCATTAGGGGGTACCCAGCACTTATTAGCTCATTTACACTTCTCCCGGCCCTCACCATTCTACCCTCGCTCCCTCCTCACATACTCTCCCCTCTCATATACTCTCCCCTCTCATATACTCTCCCCTCTTCCCCTTTCCATTTTTCTGTCATGATTTATAACCGATGCTACTTATGTTAGTTCTGTATGTATAGGCCTATATTATCCTTCACATGTACAATGCCTTGTTTTTTTGTTCTTATCTGCAACTGTGTATATTTATTGTTGTCTAGGACCACTTTGAAAATGAGCTTGCTCAATGGTGTTTACGCCTGGTTAAATAAAGTTGATTGATTGATTGACTTGATTTACTTCTATCTCACAACCCAGAGTGTCTTATTGTGCTAATGAAATGGACATCTTACTTACATGCATTTGAAAACTAACATTCATACAATTAATTAACCAAAAAGTTAAATCTTTATCTTAATTTTAAATAAAATAGTTCCTTCACATTCATCAGTTTACTGTTTTTTTTTGTTTGTTTTTTACTTAAGGACTTTTGTCCCACTAAGGCTTCTGTAGTTGTAGTTTTTTTTTTTTTGTTCATGTAGTTGTCATGGCACTACTACCCAACCAGAACAACTCCTGTTTGTCTTAGATATCTAAAATCTGGTATTGGGAGATGGGAGTAAAGAAAATGGCATTTTTTTTTTTGGTTTGTTTTTTTGTTAATGATTTCTATATATTATGGCATCAGGCAGCATGAAGGAGGAGACACCTCTAATGTTTCAGCGACGTGGGGGAAGGGGGTGCACAGCTAGAGTGGAGAATGGCACAGCAGTATCTGAAGTAAGAATGTTGGTAGCAGATTTGAAAAGAACATAAAGTATTATTAATTAAACAAATGTCAGTGATTGTCAGGATAGAGTGAGGGGCTAAGGGAGGGAACTAGTGAGCGACCCGCAGGTCATTAAACATCAGAAAGACCAAGCGAGCTGGCAGGTGAGGGAGAAATTGTGGTAGGCGAGATCAAAATATTGATATTAGAGGAGAATAGAACTCATTTTAAAACAAAAGCTGTTAAATTAAATATTTTGTGCAGGGAAATTGTACTGTATCCGATCGTTTTTATTTTGAAGTTGAAGATGAACTGGGAAACAAAATGGTGGCCCTTAAATTTCTACATTTCTTTTCAGCATTCCAAATGTGTATTTATTTTTTTTCTTTATTTGCTGTGTACAGCCTGCCAGCACTTGATGTTAGCTGTGCACTAGACACTTTCAGCGCACTGCTATCAGCCAGTCAGAGTGCTTGAAGTCTTAAGTCCATTTCATAAAGTATAGCAAAAGGGAAATTAGCTGTATTTAGGAATTCAGACTGTATGCCCAGCGGAACACAACAGAGATTCCAGTGAATTAAAGAGTCAGCAGTGAGGCAGCTGAAAATATAATGTGGTTACCAATAAAGGTAGTTATATACAGAATGATCTAAGCCTCATGTTAAAAGCGATATTAGTATAAACTGGCTTGGGTACCAGTTGTAATAATCAGAGACACAAAATATATCAGCAAATAAGTGCAGCCTAGCACAACTCTCATGAAAGGCAAGCAACAAAGACTGGTGGCAGCAGAAGCAGGGTGGACTGCTGAGTGTAGAAATCATATTTCCAGTGTGGCAGACTTTTCTGGCATCCTGGCACCTCCACTCTGGGAACTCAATTTGAGAAATCCCACTCCTGCCGTGACTCTGGGACCACTCACCCTAGGACTCCTGGCACCAACAAAACAGGTGACGAGAGTCTGCCTGCCCCAGCATGAGCACTCGATCTTTTAGTTGGGCTTGGAAGTTCAAAGCAGCTCCTGCTGTTGCTGTGGAAGTGGGCTCCTACAGAGGCTGGTTGGTTAGGGGTAAACAAAAATGCCGACTCACAACCCCTTACAATGGTGGCAGTAGCCATGTGTTACTAGTCCAAGGCAAGCAGTATCTGGCTCCAGAAGTACCTAGGAAAAAAGTCCTGCAGGGCTCAGCCTGCACCTAGCATGAGTGAACTGTGCTCCAATTAGATCAGAAGTACAAAACAGCTTCTGCTGCTGCTAGGGAAGTGGGCTAATGTGAAGACTGGTTGGCAGGTTGGGGGGAACATTACGGCAGGCTCATGACCCCAACAGTGGTGGCAGTAGCCATGTGTTACTTGTCCAAGGCAAGCAGGATCTGGTTCCTGAAGAGGCTAGGAAACATAGTCCTGTGGGGCTCAGCCCTTCCCCCGGCATGAGAGCGCCATGCTCTGATTTGAATCCAAAACAGCTCCTGCTGCTAATCAGGAAGTGGACCTTTTCAATGTATGGTTGACAAGTTGGAGATCACAAAGACAGGCTCACAACCACTTACAATGGTGGCAGTAGCTGCATATTACTAGTCCAAGGCGAAATAAGTCCTGCAGGGCTCAGCCTGCCCTGGCAGGAGTGCACTATGCTTGAATTTGCTCAGAAGTCCAAAGTAGCTCCTGATGCTTCTGGAGAACTGGGCTAATGTGGTCACTGGTTGGCAAGTTGGGAGGAGCATTAAGGTAGGCTCTTGACACCTAACAATGGTGGATGTAGCCATGTGTTAACTGGTCCAAGGCAAGCAGCATCTGGTTCCTGGAGCTGCTGGGGGAAACAAAGTCCTGTGGAGCTCTGCCCATTCCCGGCATGAGCGCTTCATGCTCTGATTTGCTCAGAAGTCTAAAGGAGCTCCTGCTGCTACAGGGGAAGTGGTTTGCAGTCATCACTGGGGATAAAAAAAACAGGTTCACAACACCATGTAATGGTGGCAGCAACTGCATATTACTGATCCAGTGTGGGCAGTATCTGGCTCCTAAGTGGCTAGAAAACATGTTCCTGCAGGACTCAGCCCTTCCCCTGCATGAGCTCCACATGCTCCGACTCGCTCAGAAGTCCAGAGTCGCTCATGCTGCTGGGGGAGTGGGCTCCTGCGGTGGCTGCTCGGTGAATTGGGAGGGGAATCACAAAGGCAGGCTAGTGAATCATTACAACAGTGGCAGTAGCAGCCGCATATTACTCATTCAAGCCAAGTGGCATCTGGCTCCTGAGCAGTTGGGAAACAAAGTTCTGCAGGGCTCAGCCCACCCCCCCCAGCATGACCGCTCCATACTCTGATTGACTCCGAAGACCAAAGCAGTTCCTGCTGCTGTTGCTGCTGGCGAAGTGGACTTCAAGAAACATATATTTTGTAAGGTGTTTTATTTGAGATTGACAGTTTTTATCACGCTTTTAAGTAAAGGTTTGGGACTTGGTATCGCATGTGACATCCACCACAGTACTGAAAATACTGCATAGTAAAAGCTGTTCACTGGGTTTAAACTACGATTATAGCATACTCTGAAACGTACTAATTCAGAATCCTACCTGTATGTTTACTGGATCCAAGAGTCTGAACAGTTGATTATATCGGCCTCTTTCTGCTTGCAGATGTCATGTTTCTATGTTGCTATAAAGTGATTATGGTGTTACGGCCAGGCCAGCCTAGGGGAAAGCAACCTTACGTGTACAAAAGAAGTAATATAGATTAAATGATGCAAGGTTGCTAAATCCATCTGTATTAAATATAATCAGTGGGGATTTACTGTGGAGCTCCATGCATTAGTAATAATCCGGTTCAAGCTGTAATGCCGTGGCTGGATCAAACAGTACATTTGTTCGTGTTTAAAGAAAATGACAACCTAAGAAATTACCTGGGGGCTACACTAGTTTTATGTTAATTTTCAATAATTATTACAAAAAATGAGCAGCGGCAAAACATCTTTTGCAAAATAAGCATTTGTTTGATTATGTACCCTGCAAAGTAAAGGCATAATTAAAAAAAAATATTTATAAAATAGTACCTGGATCTGTTCTTTATTTTATACCTGCCAGGCAAAGCTGAGCAAATTTATTGCACTGCCAGGTACTGTTTACTGGGCAAAAAGAGGTCTGAGAACTTCACTACAACTACTTCCATCTTCATGGCTTTGTAGTGTACTTTTGTCAATGTAGGTGCTATTCATTTTATCATTTTTAGTGTGTTACTTGTGTTTGTAGTCAAGTGTGTCCAATCTACTGATATCAACTGGGAGGTGAAAAGTGTCCAAGAGAAAACTAGAGAGATTTCTCATCATTTAAAAATGACAGTTTCGGCATGTTAGCAAAGGTGCCAGATCCTTTTTAAAAGTGGGTGGGCCAAGGTCTGGGGTGAGGGGTTAGCCATGGGGGGGGGGGGACAGGAGTCACATTTATGAGCCACTGAAAGAAGTCTAACCACAGTATACAGTGATATATTTTGACTGCATCATTGGTGGTCAGTAGCAACTAGCGTCTGACCCAGAAAACTAAAGCAGCTCATGAAATAATTACAATGCATTCTTATCTGCAGGTTCCTATCACCCTGTATGTGTGCAGGACTGGTCCCTAGTCACTGTGCTCTTACACGGTGAATGAAAGTTCTGAAGGAATTTGTCACTGGCGGACTCCCAGTCACTGCATGGGAAACATAGCTTACTCCCAGACAAACTGCGAAACAAAACTCCGGAGCTGCCTCATGACATTGGAATATCTGATTTCGCTGTTTGCAATGGACTGAATACTGGTCAGAGGCTGAGCTGTGCTGCACTGCCCAGACCTTGCTGAGATTTGAATTCACTTCCAACTTCTGCCAACCGTCAGACACAAGTTTCCTTTTTACACCCTTGCTTTCCCTGTTAGTGCGAAATGCGTACTATCTCACGAAAACAATGTCCCACTTCAAGCCTTCCCTCAGAAGTGAAAGAGAGCAGTTCTTATTTAACCCAAAGCATGGCAGAACATATTAACTATTATTAAATAATTTGGTGACAATGACATCGCATTTTCCCAACCAACATGTCCAAGCTGTCCGAAGGACTTCTCTTACCTAACTGCACCCATTCTTCTCACTGAATATTTAGCCCAATACCGCCCAGGCAGACAGCTGTACTGAACTGGACCTGTAATGTTCTCGGGCAGTTTAGCTCTTGTTCAACCCAACATGTGGCAGGACAAGTCAAAATTACAACTAAGCATACTACCTATTATTGAAAAAGTGGCCATACCTTTTCAGAAATACATCGGTAGCATGGAAAAAAATTATTATTATAATGTTTTGGGTGAACTTCGAGCTCATGATCACAGATAGTCTATGGGTGCGCAAAGCAGCTGAGCTCATACAAAGAGGTTGTGACCCATATGCGCAGATCCGTGATGTGCTCCAGCCTTCGTTCCTTGCCGCTTAACCCCTTCTGTCCAGAACTGAACCTAAATGTCCAAAATGCAATGCTTGAACCCATAGCACATACATACCAATATGGTGCTGATATAGTAGTAGTAGTAAAAAGTTTTTATTTTTTTAACAGGATATAAATGACAGTTCATTTACTGTGCCATTAGAGCAGACCCTATTTTATAAGGTGTTCCTGTATATGCCACAATAACATTTATAAGACTCAATACAAATATTCTTAAAAAAGTAAACAGACATCATTTACATATAGGTAGTAAATAAATTAATAGACCCCTTCTATACAGTAGTACAAAGTTCACAAAAAAAGACATATGTTCAATCAAAGCAGGTGGGCAACAGCCCCCTTAGCCCCCCAATAAAGCTTGACTTTGTGCACTTATATGAGTGCTATTTATTGCACAGTGCACATTTCTTTTTTTCCAAAAGTGAGGGAGTGTGGCCCCCTCACTTTTAAAAGTTGGGGGGGGCATGGCCTCCCAGGCCCCCCCCGGCTCCGGTGCCCCTGCATGTTAGGTATGGGACAAGTAGGAATCCATTTTTGGTCTGTTGCTGAGTAGTAAGGATAATATGATTACAGCAGTACAGGTTGAAGAGTAATAGGGTGGCACGGGGCCATAATGTCATGGCCAAAACCACATAACCCAAAAAACGCCACAGACAAAACAATGTGCACTACAATAAGGTCAGAACAAAATGCTAGCTGCAAGAGAAAAGCACACACCATTACAAATAATAGCACCATCTATCTTTTTGCAGGGGTTCACCCCCCCACACACCCCAGGACTAAATATAACTAACTCTGGGGGGGGGTGTTGGACTTTGCGAATGGGACAAATCACAGCAGGGGAACAATTTTATTTTTCAGTAAAAAAAACAAGAAAAAAAACCAGCCACAACACTATGGGATCAGAGGGGATCAGAACCACAGCCTCACGCCCCCTATGCCGCTGGGTGCTGGTGTCCTACCCACTTCTCCATGGCAGCGGCTTGACCATGAACCACACTGGCAGCCTCCTTCACTTTTCCTCAAAAGAGTGTACAGGAACAAGGGTAGTGGTTATTCCCATATGCTGTGAAACCCCTGTCACTGTACACAGATTAGCGCTTTCTGCAATGTTGTATTCCATGCATTGTTTCAGCAGAACTATATACACCCAGTACCCATAGAGTAACAGTGACCATAGAACAGTGGGATAGCATTCAAAGTGATGGGGGAAGCTACTTCATCAAAAGTAAGATCTGGGCACTAAACTTAAGGAGAATTGATTTTAGTAAGTTGAGGGGGATGGTTATGGCTAAACTGCCGAATACGCCACTTAGTAGGAGTTCTAATACCATGTGGGAGGCACTGAAGCAGCACACATGGAGCAGTGACTAGCTACAACCCAATGGACAACAAGGGCAAGAGGACTAGCTAAGGCCCAGGTTGTAGTCCAAAGTGCTCCAGACAAAGTGATGTGACAAGATTCTGGGGACAGAGTGAAGTAGGTAGAGTACAGGGCAGGATGAAATGTTGGGGACGGTGAACCATAAAAACAACAATTATCATCCACACCTAAGAAGCCTGATTTGCCTTTTTCTTGGGAACTTTTTGTAAGAAAAAGTGGAGAGCAGCCCCACCACCCTTTTTTTTTGCCTTAGCCGCACGGGGGGGCAAGCTCCCAACCATGAAAGAACAATAAAAATAATTTCCAGTTTCCTGCAACAATGCTGGGATTGAAGTGGAAGAGTGGCTTATCAATGTGAAGATTATTTACCAATGGAGTCCCCCTAAGGTTCAGGACCCTTGGGTCCTTTATTTTTTCCGTGTTCTTCAAGGATGTGCCAGGCAACTGCGTTAAGACTAAATTACAGTTATATTCCAATGATGCAGTTTTCTATAGAAGCTCCCGTGATTCCAATCATATCAGCAGCGAGCTTGAGAAGTACTTCAGGCAGTTAGAAGGATGGCTTCTGGCAAATATTTTGGTTCTAAATGTTAAAACAAAAAGCAAACTGAACTGTTTGGCTTTAGACTCCAGGGGAAGGAAAGACAGCACTTGTTAAAACTGGCTTTCTGCTCAGGCTCCTGAACAGAAGTTGTTGCGTCCATGAGGTATTTAGGTATCTACTTAGAGCATTCTCTTGCAGCTGTCACGTAGATAATACGAGGAAATCTCTTCACCAAAAACCTGACCTATTGTACTGGTTGAGCCATACTACTGTATGGTGTCCCGGTCCTCCATACCGTTAGGTGCCCTGAAACAAGTAGGCTCAAAATTTGGTATAATAAAATGAGGAAATTTGCTGCAGGTGCTCTTCCAAGGGAACATCACTGCGATGTATTCTCTGTGTTGCTCTAGCCCTCCCTGGAAGGGAGACTGGCTAATTCCCTTCTCCGCCTGGTTTCTAAAATGGTAATAATCCACCTCCCTCTAGCCTGCAAGGTGTTCTTGTGCCTAAACCACTCAGGTGGGTGCTACAGTTCTCAACCTGCACTTCACTGAAGATGCCCAAGTACGAGGTCATGTGACACCACTGCCCCGTCCCTTTGGAATACTTTGCCTTTAGAGACACAAAACTGTACCTCCCTTGGTGGCCTTAAGAATGATCTAAAGCCCTACCTTTTGGGGTGCAGTCAGTGTACCTGCAACCGCTGACCTGAACTGCAGTTTGCGATCTTATCCTTCCCCGTCTTTGATCCAGACCTGTTTTGAGGTGTTAACTCTTTGGTCCCCACCTTTGCAGGCCCTTGCATTTTGCCAGTTCCTCTACTGTTGTACAACACAAATGTCTCTAACCTGTGTTTCTAAGGGGTCTAGTATGACTCCCCAAACGCCTAGTTCCCGACTTATCACATACTGACATTATGTTCCCGAAATTAAACATCCCACCTAAGCATACATCCTGACAGCATCACCCGCTCAACAATCTGACAATCCGAGTTACCTTTCAGTATGTTTTTCCTTGCAGCAGCTACTCTTGTTCTTCTTGTTATTTTTGTGCTCGTTCTATTTTTATTTAAAAGGCTTTTTGTTTGATTACAAAAAAAAGTAGTTCATTAGTTGTATACATAGGGTTTACCTATGTGACACTAGATGGTGCCATGTGTAAGTGGTTGTTCTGATCTTTTCACAAACTGCTTTTTGGTTTTTATTTTCTTTACTGGTTGTATTGTGCAGCAGGACGCATGATTCAAAAATGCTGGCTTTGCAGGGCAGGGATTTACAAATGTGTTTATGTGCACTGAATATTTAATGAATTAAACTAATGAACCATGAACTATTTAAGCAGAGTGGCATTTATTTCTTATTTTGCAACCGCTTGGTTTGTATGTTTAACTACCCCCCCTCCCACCTTACTCCACGATGTTACAGGACACCCAGCTGCTAGCTTTCTGGAAAATTTATATATTTAATGTGCCAGTCAGCCATGGACATGTCAGTAGAGAATGTGCGAACAGTCCAGGCTGCTAAAGGGGCAGAAAAAAATCCTGAATAGTTTCAGGATTACCACAGACTGGCAAACTTTTACTTCTGATTTACAAATGGTAGCTTGGCATTGTTTTTCACCCCTCTGCCAGAGAGCGTGAATTAGAAATGCCTGCTCAGCGTGGCTGTTCGCTCCTTTGATAGGGCATGCAATTAAGAAATGGGATGTTAGTGAAAACTGATACTGATTACAATGCTGATTACTGCAAATCTATGCCATGCTGTATTGGCTTGTGTGTCCATGCAACTAATTACAAACAAAGTCAACAGTGTGGTTGTGTTTGACGATTTCATGAGTAGGGATACCGTTTGTTGGTATGATAACTTGTCGGGACTTAGTACAGTTGGAAAATTGGTGGCGGGAAGTTTGTTGTTGGGAAGTGCGGTGTCGGGAAGTAGTACGGATCCCTTTCTAAGATCTACTTGTAATTTACGCTGTTTGCATGTAATTCCAAATCATGTCCCATGCGTAGTCTGTGTTTTCATTGTAATTAATTTCAGGTCACCTTTGAAAAAGGGACACACTCTCAGTGGGCTGACCCAGTTAACACAATTCAATAAAAAAATTGCAAATAAATTAACACAGTCAGAAACAGTTCTAAAGTACTGGGAAACAGCCAGTGTAATTTTCCTGTTTAAGAAGGGGTGAGGTCAGACCCAGATAAATACAGACCCGTTAGCCTTACCTTGTTGCTTGTCAAAGTTTGTGTCAATCATAAAAGAAGTGGTGATTCAGCACTAGTAACAGAACAGACTGTGCTTTAGCACACATGGTTTCATGAAAGGGTGATCCTTCCTAGCAAACCTGATTGCCTTCTTTAAGGGGATAACTAAGGACATGAATAGAGGCAATGCAGTTAGTCTTATCTGGACTTCAGAAGGCCTTAGACACCATACTACATAGAAGACTCATGGTGTGTAGTAATGCAACATGGAGTCCACAAAGTGTACAGGAGGTGGATAGCAAATGGGCTGAGAGGAAGGAAGTAGACAGTGGTGGTACTGGGTGGTCCCCATTTAGAGTGGATGGATTTGCTGAGTGCAGTAACCCTGGGGCTGGAATTAGGTTTTTGCTCTTTAAGATTAATTGATATGGGGAGGTTAGCAGTAGGCTGAAGTTTGTTGACAACCCTCAGTTGGCAAGGAGAGAGGACACAGTGGGAGGGGAGGGGGGTCTACGAGGTCTATTAGTTTGGTAAAGTCCAAGGTATTACATCCAGGGGTGTGTTATCTGGGTCACACATGTACCCTGTGCATTTCAGCAGTGAACAGCACAACTGAAGAAACAGATCTTAGGGAAGCTTTCATCTTGTTTTTATTATTGTTTTTATACTGAATACAGCTTTTTTTTTTTTGCATTATTTGTTTATCCCCTCAGTGCTCCTGGTGACCCCTACTCCTTCAGGCCCCATTTCCAAGTCCTCACTGACCCCTACCGGCCTTACCCAAGCTCCCTCATCTCACTACGCAGCCAGTCCCTGGGATATCCTGGACATAACCCTTCATCAGGTGGGTCCCCCACCTCCGAGCGGGAAGGCACCGGGGGGGGGAGTCCAGCGCACTCTTCTACAGTAGGGCCCAGGGATACTGCTGAGAAAAGGGAAACCCATCAAAGAAACCAGAAGAATTCAGGGATGGAGAGCCGTCATCCAGCGGCCACTAGCGAGCGGTATTTCCATTTTCTAGGTTCCCTCATCGCACCGCTCTGCAGTGCCTCCAGTCTGCACTGGGGGCCGCTGCTTGAGCAAGGCAGTCCCAATCCCACCCCAGGATAGGAGAGCAGTCCCTCAGATGCTCAATCCTATCCTCCCCCTGTCAACCCCTGGTGTCCAGAGTCTGTTCCCGAACCCGGGTTGCCGGCGTGGTACAAGGTAAGGTGCCAGTGCCTCATCCCTCTGCGCCACCAGGCTGGCCTGAATACAGCTTTAAAGAAATTATTACTGAGCGTTGACACAGGATAAGCGTGATGACTTTCCACTCTTCTTTGCAGATAAGGTTGCCAACATCAGACCAGAGATCTGCTTAGCTAACTCCAATGAGTGGGCGGTGATCGGTTGGAGGCTACAGAACCATGGTTTTGCTGGTTGGCTTTCTTCCAGACAGCGATTGTGGATGTCCTAGAGATTGTCCAGACTTTGTAGCTGTCTTACTGTAGTCTGGACCTGGGCCCAACTCGCCTCCTTGTGGAGTGCATTGAGGTCATTGGCCCAGTCCTGGCAGAGATCATCCAGAGGTCACTTGAGATGGGTGAGTTTCTGGACTCCCTGAAGGAGGCGGTTGTTACACCCCTCCTTAAGAAATCTTCTCTTGATCCAGACTTTCTCTCTAGCTACAGACCTGTCTCTAATCTTCCCTTTGTGGATGTTAGCAAGGCACAGGTCAGGAAGCATAGGAATACCAAGAGCAGTTGTAGAATTTGCAAAAAGTATTTATTTGTACTAGCAGTAACATAAAAAACCTTGTTCTGTATAACTATTTACAAAGGCAGAATAAATAGAGAAGATCCATCAGAGTTTTCCTTCAATCTCCGTGTGTCTTTCAAGAAATTGCAGCTTTGTTTTTATAAGTCCTTGCAACTCCCCTTCTTAACAAGCATCCTGTTTTTTTCTAAAATGTTCTTGTATATTTCAGGCAGGTGTAGGCAAGAACACAATGTCCCAGAAGTGAGGCACCTTTTCCACAGCTTCTGCAAAAGGCTTAAAAATTGCATTTCAGGTTAACCCCTTGAGTTTCCAATAGCTTTTTGCAACCATCTTAAACTATAATTATATACATTTCAATAGTAACACTATATAATTTCTAAACAAAGGCATCACAGTATCAGTTACATTTCCACAGAATGATATGAATATATTTTTATACCAGCAGATATGCAAGGGAGGAAAAGACAGAAACAGCAAGTGAGGGTAGAGAGACAGTGAGAGGCAAATAACTGCAAGACTGTCGGGGTGATCAAATCCTAGGTCTCACTGGAAAATTTGTTGTGCAACCATACCAGTGCCCCCATGTTGATTTGGCATTTTCCCTGTAACTCCAGGGTGATATTCCTGTGTTTTCCTGTAGATTACATTATTTCCTATGGAAGCAGAATTGCCCCGTTTTCCTGCATAACCAATGTAAGTCTATGGCAAGAGTTTTCCTGTAGATGCTTCCAAATCCCTGTAAAATATAGGAATCCCTGTAGATATGGGAGCCATGCCATACAGATAAGAGACAGGAAAGGAAAGAACAGAACAGAACCCTGCATTCAAACTCTCCATAACAACTGGGACAGGGTCCTATTCAACCCTATCACATACATCCCCCTCCTTAAGAGGGAACCTGTTGTATTAAACAGGTTTCTAAAACATTCTATTAATTCTATAACATTAGCCTCTAACTTTCAGAAATTAAGCACATGTGTAGTATCCCTTTTCTATAACAGTACAGCAAACAGTAAAGTTTAAACTCATACATTTGTTTTTCAGCTTTCAGAACCCTCAATTCCTAATCCATATCTTGACAGAAAATCAGCATTGCTATTCTCTTTACCAGATTTGTGTATCACATTGAATTTAAATGGCTGTAGTGCCAGGTACCACCTTATTATTCTGAATTTTGTATCTTTCATTTGGTTAAGCCAACAGAAAGGATTGTGATCTGTTAAAAGTACAAAGTCAGTTCCTAGTAAATAAAACTTAAGGGACTCCATGGCCCACTTTGCTGCTAAACATTCATTTTCAATGGTGGAGTACCTTTTCTCTCTGTCATACAACTTCCTACTTATGTACAGAATAGGATGTTCTGTCCCATCTATATTTTGACTCAGGACTGGACCCAGGCCTACCTCTGATCCATCTGTGTGTAACAAAAATGGTTTCTCAAAGTCTGGGCTTCTTAAAACAGGGGCTGAACATAATGCAGCCTTAATGGCTTGAAAAGCTTCATCATACTCTGGGGTCCATTTCACATTATTTGGGTACTGTTTTTTCATGAGTACAGTGAGGGGAGTAGCTAACTCAGCAAAGTTGGGAACAAATCTCCGATAATAACCAATCACCCCTAAAAATAAAAGGAATTTTTTTTTTGTTTGTTTTAGGGACAGACCTGTTAGCTACAGCTTCTATTTTAGAAATTTCTGTCTTAACTTCTCCATTTCCCAACACATAGCCACACATAGCCCAAATATCTGGTTTCCTGCATACCCAATGCACATTTGGTGGGATTAATAGTCAGACCTGCATTTTTGATAGCTTGGATAACTGCTCATAGGTGTTCCAGGTGGCTTTTCCAGTCTGGATTGTACATCACAACATCATCCAGGTATGCAGCACAATAACCAGTGTGAGGTGATAAAATTACATCCATGTACTGCTGGAATGTAGCTGATGCACCATGTAAACCAAATGGCATGGTGATGAACTGATAGAATCCAACAGGAGTGGCAAATGCAGTTTTGTCTCCGGATTCTTTAGCTAAAGAGATTTGCCAGTAACCCCTGGTGAGATTGAGGGTACTGGTATACTTTGCACTCCTCAGTCTGTCCACCAAATCATTTATTCTGAGCATAGGATAACTGTCAAATTCTGACACTTGATTACGTTTCCTAAAATCAAGGCAGATTCTAACATCCCCTTCTTTTTTGTTTACAATGACCACTGAAGATGACCAAGCACTCCTCGACTCTTCCATGATGCCCAGTTCTTTCATTTTTTTGTATTTCCTCAACCACATCAGCTCTTAACCGCTCTGGTAACCTACATGTCTTTTGCCTAATAGGGTGAGCATTCCTTGGCACTATCACGTGCTCAAGCTCAACCCCTTTTGCTCACCCTAGTACTGTGGTAAAAGTACTGTTAAATGTATTTAGCAAGTTACGGATTTCTGCAGTTTGTTCTGAGGTTAAGGAAACATTCACCTTTGCAGCATCAGCAATTACAGTTTGTTTCAGTCTATCATAAGCTACATCAATATCTTCTTTATTAGTTTCTGGTAAAACTAGCAAAGTAGCTTTTGGCATTTTTCCAACCCATTTCTTGAGGAGGTTAGCATGGTATATCTTAATAGGATTTTTCCTGTCGGGGTCTCAGTCTCGAAGTTAATGGTGCCTGTACATCCAAACACTCTATAACGCCCTTGCCACTTCATTAACAGTTTTTTTTTCTGTTGTAGGTAACAGTAGCAAAACCTTTTCACCTGGCTCAAAATCTTTTTCTTTTACCCCATAGCAATAATATACCTTCTGCTGATTTGGGGCCTCTTCCTGATTACTATGGGCGATTTCAACATATTTTGCCAGCTTCTTTCTTAGGTCACGTATATTAAGACGTTATAGATTGTTTCTGAGTGGGGCTATCTTCCTGTGTTTCTTTTATCACATCCAGTGGCCCTCTCTTGGCTGCCTACCATACACTATTTCAAATGGTGAAAACCCTGTTGATGCCTGTGGCTCTTCTCTGTAAGCAAAAGGTAGGTAAGGCAAGTATTGGTCCCAATCTTTCCCCTTGCCCTTTTACAAACCTTTTTAACATGCATTTTAGGGTTTGGTTAAAACGCTCAACAAGCCCATCTGTCTGAGGGTGATAGGGGGAGGTTCATATGGCAGTGATACCTAGTAGTCAGAACAGCTCCTTAAGTAATGCAGCACCAAAATTACTACCCTGATCAGTAATAATTTCTTTAGGTTTGCCACTCTGCTAAAAAGTTTTACAAGCTCTGCTGCCACTTTTGAAGCTGTGACAGTACGCACTGAAACTGCTTCTGGGTATCGAGTAGCATAGACGCATACTACCAGGATAAATCTGTTACCCTTTTTACTTTTGTCTAAAGGACCAACCACATCCATTGCAATTCTCTCAAAAGGCACATCTATCAAGGGCAGGGGCACCAGGGGCCCCTTGTCTTTGGTAGTGACTGGGGCTACTTTCTGACACTCAGCACAAGAACTGCAATAGGTAGCAACATCTTCATGAATTTCAGGCCAGTAAAATCTGTACGGCAATCTGGCAAGGGTTCAGTCCCTCCGTGAGTGACCAGCCATAGGACTATCATGTGCTATCTGTAACAACTCAGTTCTATACTTTTGTGGTATAACCAAATGTTCTGTCTGTTCCTGTGTCTGAGGATGAACCCAAACTCTGTACAGTAACCCAGTACGTTTTTTAAACATTGGTCCACCCTGTTTTGGTTTCACACCCAGCTGCTTAAAATAACCCTGGAGAGAAACATTGTTAGCTTGCTCTGAAACAAAATCACAATCAGTTATCAGTTTAGCTTCAGCATTTTCTTTTTTTTTAAATATATTTATCTCACTTTTTGCCTGCATCCCACCACCATATCTCTGCCCTGGTCACGGTGCCCCTGTGGCTTCCACCTCCTATTAAGCCCCCCCTTGCTTTCCCGGTCACCCCTGGCTTACCCCCCAAGGGGTGGGGTCACGGCACCATAGTGGGCACCAGTACCATGAAACCAGTAACTGGTTGGGAGAGCTGGGCTTGGAGGCTAATCAAAGCCCAGGGACAGGGCTTCATAGAGATGGCAGCCACAGAGTTTTTTCTTCCCCATTAGGCTGGGGAAGGAGATGTGCAATGACATCCTGCATCTGTCCCACCCCAGAGGTTCTCAATTCTGTGTCAGTGCAGGGCAACAAACCAAACCTCTGCCAGGTGTCGCTCCTGCACGGAGCACACAACCCCCTCCCCCCGGAGAAGGAGACCAGTCCTTGGGATTCTCAATCCTTCTCCCCCCAGCCGGCCTTCCTACAACTCGGATTCGCACCCGAACCCAGATCACCAGTGTTGCAAACGGAAATACAACCGCTGCACTGGTGGGCCGCACTAGCTTCAGCATTTTCATATTTTAACCCTTTTTGTCTATCAGTTATTTGTTGCCACAGCTTCTTCAGGCATTGTCTTTCTTTCCTGGATTTCCGGATATTGGAGCTGCATTCTTAGAAGTCCGAATCAAAATCGGCTAAAGGAAAAGAGTCCCCATCATCTGAAATTTTGTTTGCCTGAGCTGTTGTCATCACAGCTGCTGAAACATCAGGATTTACTCCTTCTTTGATTAACTTAGTAAATCTTGGAAAGTCATTTCCAGTAATCACAGGTATAGGTAACTTAGGTACTACCCTCACTTTCAATTGGTGTGACACACCCTGAATGATCAGAGTCACTTGTGTGGTGGGATAGTATTGAGTGTCCCCATGGATGCAGATGACACCAGTACCTGGTCCTTTTGCACAGTGTTTTCCCAGCACTTCAACATGCACTAGGGTCTGTCTGCTTCCTGAATCAATGAGCCCCTTAATAATCTTATCCCTCACCTTCACAACTGCTAAGTACTTGCTCCAATTTGCCAAGGAAAAATCTGCTCCAGTGCCACTCTCCTTACTATGGCAGTTACTTGCAATATGGCCTGGCTTATTACAGTTAGGGCAAATAACATCTTTGGGCACATATTTGTTACCCCCACCAGAGTTCTTATCAGACTTGGAGTTTAAATGGAAAAGAGTGTCTTACCTGTGCTTGGCCATTACCTCACTGCTGTGGCATCTGTCTTTTCATTTGGTAATCCTCGGCCAAAGAAACAGCCTTTTCCCCACTTTCTGGCTGGTGTTCCTTTATCCAAAACTGCACATCTGTAGGCAGGATGTTGATAAATTGCACCATTGCAAATGTGTTGATGATCTGTGGGACTGTTTTGCCCTCTGGTTGGAGCCATTTTATCAGGAGTTCTCTGAGTCAGATGAAGACTTCTCGAGGACTGTCGACTGAGTTGTACTTCAAAGATCAACATTTCTGCCTGTAGGTCTCCCCTGAGATGTTTTACCTTTTCAGGATTTCGCTTTTCACCAGGTCATAGTTTTCTGACTGTGCAGTGTCTATATTGCTGTATGCAAGTTGAGCTTTCCTTGTCAGGTAGGGTTCCAGTCTGATTGTCCATTGCTGCTTTGACCATTGGCAGGTTGTGGCAACTCTTTCAAAAGTTGTCAGGAATGCCTTGATATCATCCAAGGGACACAACTTTGTAAGTTTATTGGTTTTTAAGTTGCTTGTGTTTTGTTGCTCATCTGGATCTGTGCCAGATCCTCTGCCTTTGATAACTTACAAGGCATCCAGCCATCGCTGCTCCTGTCACTGCACCTCTTCTCTCATCTGCTGCTTCTCTTCTCTCCTCTGCTGCTCCTGTCAGTGCATCAGTTCTCGCCTCTGTGTCTCCATCTCTTTTTGTTGTATAATCCACCATTTGAAAAAGTCTATCAGGCTTTCAGGTTCTGTCACTGCCTGTTCTTTTTCCATAACTTGTGCTGGCTGTACAATCTGAGCTTGGACTTCTTTCTCTCCTAGTTTGGCTGCCATTCTCCTGGTACCACTCCTGGACTTGCTGCCACTACCCACACACAAAACCCCTGGCTTAGAGTATGCATTGCATAAATTCCACTTAGGCTGACACCATCTGTCATTGAGGCACAGGCCAGGAAGCATAGGAAAACCAGGAGCAGTTGCAGAATTTGCCAAAAGTATTTATTTGTACTAGCAGTAACATAAAAAAAAACTTGTTTCATATAACTACTTACAAAGGCAGAATAATAGAGAAGGCCCATCAGAGTTTTCCTTTAATCTCTCTACGTCTTGCAAGAAAATGCAGCTTTGTTTTTATAAGTCCTTGCAACCCCCCTCTTAACAAGCATCCTGTTTTTATCAAAAATGTTCTTGTATATTTCAGGCAAGTGCAGGCAGGAACACAATGTCTCAGAACTGAGGCACCTTTTCCACAGCTTTCTGCAAAAGGCTTAAAAATTGCATTTCAGGTTAACCCTTGAGTTTCCAATAGCTTTCTGCAACCATCTTAAACTATAATTATATATGTTTCAATAGTAACACTATATAATTTCTAAACAAAGGGATCCCAGTATCAGTTACATTTCCACATAATGATTTGAATACATTTTTATACCAGCAGATATGCAAGGGAGGAAAAGACAAAAACAGCAAATGAGGTTAGAGAGACAGTGAAAGGCAAATAATTGCGAGGCTGTCAGGGTGATCAAATCTTAGGTCTCATAGGAAAATTTGGTTGTGCAATCATACAAACAAAAGACAGGAAAGGAAAGAACAGAATAGATCCCTGCATTCAAACTCTCCATAACAACTGGAACAGGGTACTATTCAACCCTGTCACAGTGGATAAGGTTATTGAGAAGGTGGTCGTGCTGCAGCTGTATGATCATCTTACCATCCATGACATCTATGATCCTCTCCCGTCTGGATTTAGGAAGAGGCATAGCACTGAGACCACCCTGGTTTGGGTGCTCAATGATCTCCTGATAGCAAGAGATTGGAGGATTCATTCCATCTTAGTCCTCCTCAATCTCTCTGCAGCATTTAACACTGTGGATCATAGTGTTTTTTCTGGAGTGCCTGCGGGTGATCTGTGGACTGTTAGGTACTGTCCTCAGGTAGTTACATTCATTCCTCACTGGTAGATTTCAGAGAGTAGGGTCAGGTATCTATTCCTCTGATGCATTCTCTCTACCATGTGGGATGCCCCAGGGCCCTGTGCTTTTGCAGATGTTATTTGTGGTGCATATGCTGCCATTAAGAGACATTGTAAGGTGGTATGGCTGGAGCTTTCACTGCTATGCAGATGACACTCAGCTATTCTTGTCCTTTGCCCCTGACCAGGATTATTTGGTCTCGGTGTTTAACAATTGCCTCACCAAGATCCAGATCTGGATGAGTACCAACTAGCTGAAACTGAATCCAGAGAAGACTGAGGTTTTGGCGGTGGACCCAGGTTGCGGTGTAGAGGGGGTCCTCAGCAGAGCAGGACTCTGGGCTTGTGCTGAAGGTTGCTAGCTGTCATCCTCTGAATGGGTGTGGAGTCTGGGTGTTATTTTTGATGAGGAGTTGATCCTGAAGTTATAAGTGTCATCTGACCTGATTTTTTCATCTGAGGAATATCACCCAGATTAAGCACCTGGTTCTGTCTGGTGACCTTCAAACTTTGGTCCATGCCTTTGTGACCTCCCGCCTTGATTACTGCAACGCCCTTTACCTAAGGCTTGTGGGGCTTGATATTCACCACTTGCAGCTGGTGCTGAATGTTGCAGCCAGGTTGTTGATTGGGCTTCCTAGATATAGTCATATCACACCTGTGCTGCTCAGCCTGCACTGGCTGCTGGTTCAGTGGTGGATCACCTTCAAGGTTGGTTTACTAATCTACGAGACCCTACATGGACAGGGACCAAGTTACCTGCAAGAGCTCCTCTGTCTCTACTGCCCTCTCTGTCCACTCCACTCCACTGAGGAGGGATTGCTAGAGATTCTCTGGATCCGTTTGAAGACCTCTGAAGCCCGTTCATTTGCTTTTGTGACTCCAACCTTGTGGAATTCTCTACCTCCTCATATAACGGTGTGCCAGACTGTGGAGAGCTTTAAGTCAGCTTTGAAAAATCATTTGTTTTCTCTTGCCTACCCTGATCATTAAGTTCAGAGTTCATTTAAGGGGTTTTAGAATATTTTATGCTTTTAACTGTTGTTAAAGCTTGTTGATATGTTTGAACTGCGTTTCATATATAAATAAAGTTTATTATTATTATTATAAACCATAAACCATGCAAAATAAAGACCCCCCCCGATAATCCCACTCACCTGCGCTGCCCCACAGGACTGGGGGCTCAGCAGTACCTCCCCAAGGGGCTGGGCCTGAGTCCTTACCGGTAGTGTCTGTGGTACCTTAGTGCCACCACCTGGGGTCCCTGCATCACCTTCTGTGGGTAGAACAGGTTAGAAAGTTTCCCCCAGGATAAATAATAGTCTTCCCTCTAATGACTGCCCGTGATGACCCCCAGACCCACAATCACTCCCCACAATGGCTTTACAGACACAGCAGGTGAAACAGATGAACAATAAATATTCAGTTTATTACTACAAGCTAATACAAAGGAGGTGGGGGCTACTCCTCCAAAACCACCTGGTTACCAAACAATCACTTATCCCCACTTCTCCCCTTTCCCCTGGGTGCACCCAGACCAGTCACAGTTAGTGGGTACGTCACGGTCCCTTAGTTTGCAGGCCCACTGTTTACCATTGGGGCCCTACACACTTGCACGAGTTCCAAGAAAACAGAGATAAACTGGTGTAGAGGACGGTTCCCTCCTGACCCTCCTGGCAAAGAAAACAATGGTCTCCCCTGAGCTGCAGCTAGGGGTACCCACAGTGACCGGAGAGGGCGATGATCCCTGTAGTCCACAGCACGTTGTCTCCCATGAAATGGGTGGTGTAGTTCATCGACTGCCTGGCCTTTCCAGCTTCACCCGCAGGTCTTTATATATGGCTTTCACTAGTCAGGCCTGTTCATCCTTCTCTCCACGATTCCTCTGATCTTTGCAATGGGGGGGTCATAGCAGTTCAACTCCCCCTGGTACATTTTTTGTTTCTCCAGCTTCTCCCCTGGCAGGAAGATCTGTCCCTGATGCAGCAGCCTCCCAGACACCCCAGGTTGGAGGCTGCAGCAGCTTCAGGCCAAACAGTCTACCCCAGTACTTTTGAGCAACCAACCTGAGTGGACCTCCTGCACAGCCCCAGTGGCTGTCTGGCTCCTTTCTGTTCCTTATGATTGAAATGGGGGGAGAGAGGGGCTGGAGAGGGATGCAGCCCCCAGTGTCTTGCCAGGCAAAACCACCAAAATAGCCCTCTGGTTTGCTTTGGGGGACCTATCTTTCCTCCTGCTCCTCCACCCTGCTCTCTCTCTCTCTCTCTTTCTCTCTCTCCCTCTCCACTCTCTCCTCTCTCCTCTCTCTCTCTCACCAGCCCTGCCTTTCTCCACCCTTTCTACTTCCTGCCATGGGGGAGGGGTAGCCAGAGCCTCCCATGCCTGCAGGCAGTCTTTCTCCTGTCTTGCTTTTTGGAGGTGGGGGGGAGAGGCAGAGCTGCCTTTTCTCTTTGTAGGAACCTAAACAAGTAGCATGCACTTTTCTAGCTAGGCACCTGATTCCTAACTAGCACCAACAATAATCACAGTCACAACTAGGCTTGCATCAGGTCCAGCCACATCAATGGACCAGGCACGAGTACCCCCAGGACAGCGGAAGCCCTCTGCCCACCTTATGTAAGCACCAGGCTGGGGGGAGCTTACATATTAAATATGAAAAATGTCTATGAAGCCATGCTATAACAATATAAAACAAACTATGTTGTTTTTATCAATAATGGCATATACTGTATGGGCCCCATCCCCCCCCCGACTGGTGCATGTTGCACTCAGCCCTACCTGTGGCAAACTCAGGTGTGCCACAGACTTTGCACTGGATTTTAGTACAACAGGGGTTCTGGCACCAAAGTTCCTAGAGTTGGCACAGACAAGTGGGGCACCAAACAGCTGGTGCACTGGAGGTGTTTGACAGAGGATGCCATCAACCCCCTGCCTGTCACAAAGCCAACCCAGGACTTGAATGTGTAGGTGGGTAAGGAACCTTGAATGCGGACTGGTAGTTAAAGGGAGTGCCCTGTCTTAGTGCCATAACGGGCTGTGTGGGACATGCTATTGTGCCTCCGGAAGGATGATGGCAGCAAGTGGCAATGCCCTGTCCAGTCACAGACTGTCAGTCGTATGGTGTAGTCCATGATCCCATGCTAGGCATACCTACTGGTAGCGTATCCTGACAACCACACATAGTGCCGACAATTGGGCACTGCCCCTGGCCATGGTACCCTTGTGTTCCTGGAGAAGGACCTCTGGGCAGATGTAAGATGCCCACGCTGCACAGCTGTAAGTGTGATGGCATCATGCATGCATGCACAGCCACCATAGTACCCACAGCAGGTTATTAAGGCATGCCTACGAATGGGTGGCACAGTAGTGCTGGGATGACAGCCTGACTGCTGGAAGATCCACCAGCACCCAGAGTGGTGGAGCACCATTGTAGCTGCCAGTTGGCACTGTGTAGGATGCTGTTTCATGATAGATATGGTGGAATGCATACAGTAACACACCCATGTATCTTACAGTGCCAGTTCCCCATATTCATAGAGGGCATCTGAATGGATCAGCCTGAGCTGTGCACAGTGGGGGGGGGGCATCTCATATCTGCCAGGGGCCCATCTCCTGGAATATAAGGGCACCATGGCCAGGGACAGTGTCTGGTGGTTATCGATATGTGCAGCTGTCAGGGTATGCTATCAGCAGGCATGCCTGGCACGGGATCGTGTACTGCAATATATGGCTGCCATTTTCTGCCAGTCTGTGACTGGACAGTGCTGTGCTGCTTGCTGCCACCATCCTACCCAGTGGCATGATGGAATGTCCCACACAGCCTGATATGGCACAAGGACAGGGCACTCCTTGCAACTACCAGTGTACCATTTTAATTCATTAGTACAAGGTGCAACCATACAAAGACAGAACATGATGAACCAATGAAAATGCACAAATAGATATAAAACTTACAAAACAAAATTGAGCGGCGGCTCAACAAAGCACAGTTTGATATACAGCAAGTGCTGATGGCATCCCAGAGCGAAGACCAAGATACAGCATGTCCCCCTTTATGTCACATTTCTCCCTTTCATGTCAAATTCAGACAACAAATCATTAACAGCATTACCTGCACATACAATAAAACACTGCAGTATGGTGTATTGTATTATTTTTTGCTCATGATCTGGTCTCTGGTCAAAAGAGACAAGTGGGGGGTAAGGGATAGACTAGATGGGCCAGCAGGGTCCTTTTCTGCTGCCAGATTTCTATGATTCTGTGATATAGTGGGAACTAACAGAGGCCACTGGGGGTGTGGTATGCTCACAGAGGGTAATGAACATTATTTGACACCCTAAAATGTTAAGTATGTGCACAGAAAAATCTTATAGCTAAAAATAGTTGACGTGGTTCTAATTCTTCACCATCACAGGGTGGGAGGTCGTAAAGGTCACATGGGGTGTGATACGCTCACAAGGGATAATTTCACAGTAGAACCAACTCAGGTTATGGATCATGTACACAAAGCAATAAATCAACAAATTAACAAAACGCCAAAATAATTAATGTGATCAGAACCTCACATGTCCTGCATATCACATAGTGGGAGGTCATGGAAGTCAGTTAGGGTGGGGTATGCTCATGGAGGGAAATTAACACTATGAAACCTCCACAAAATGTACACAAGGCAATAAAACACCCAAAAATAAATGGTATGACTCTCTCTCTGGACCATGACATGGTTGGAGGTCACAAAGGTCACATGGGGGTGCAATATGCTCATAGGACGGTACTTTTACAATAAGACCTCCCTAGTTTTGGAAAATGTGGGCAGGCTATAAAGGAGGTATTAGGGAGTTCTGAGCCTTAATCGCACAGTAAGGTTCAAGAAAAGTAAAAATAACTACTGACTAGTTTTTAGATAGAGTGTGCAATATTAAAGTAAAAGACAGGGATAATAAGAAATGTTTTTTTTCCAAATGACCTCTTTTCTGGACCCTTAACAACTGCAAAGGAAGGATGAAGTATGCTGGTGACCAGTTTGGATCACTGGCCTATATGTTCACTAGGAACGGGACGATATTAAATGAGTCATTAAGGTCTGGTGGTGTAAGAAGTGGACACTTTAAAAGCTTCTCTTTGCAGGACCAGGTTGTCTGTATCACCACCCCATTTGCCCACTGTTGCTTTCTCAATACCACCCCATACAAAAAAATGACCCCAGGGTTCAGTACTTTCCAAAATATGTTTGGCGAAGGCATTTAAACTGTCACTATTGCTGATGCAATGTTCACCAATCTGCAGAATGAACATGCAGGAAGTCTTCCCTACAAAGAAGATCTCACATCTGCAGGTAGCCAAATACACATGCCAAGCATAGAGCAATTTACAAAAGACCAAATTGTGTGTTCTTTTTGTGTGTTGGCTGTACCAAAAGTTAGTTTTCTAGACACAGTCAGGGTAGCAGCAGTGTCCACAATGGTAGCAACCTTTGGGTAGATCAGGTGATCTTGGAATGGTACTTTTAGGTTGTCGCAGAGTTCAGTACATCACTATCACCCTGCTGTACCTGACTGTACACTAGAAGAGTACATCTGTCTGTGATCCCAGCAGAACTCTCAGGAGAAGTCAAGCGTGTCAAAGAGATCATACTCAGGCACTGGAATATCCTGCAGACACAACCACTGCTGGAGGGAGTAGTTGACTCTTCACCAAGAATGGTGTACAGGAGGGGTCAGAGCCTGTGGGACATCCTAGTACACAGCTGACAGCCTACCCAAATTACCAGAGCCTCCCAAGGGCTGGGGTGCACTACTGGAACTATCCTTGTATTTTTCAACCTGTTACAAATACACCCTAAATGCCAAGCAAAGGTGTTCTTCATAGAAAACAATTAAAATCCATGTAACATCTATGCTTAACATGATGAAACTGGGTTCAAACTAGTTTTTAGAGAAACTGTTATTAAGAGCAGTATAAAGTATATTTTAGAAAGAGCTCTTACCGAAACAATTAAGAATATTATTGCAAAGTTCAATTAGTGTTACGACTTACCATGAAGGAATGCCCGCTGCCTTCCTCGTAGCAGGGCATCCTTCACACACCCATTAGCTACTTAAGTGACCATTAATGAGTGAACAGGATCACAATTCAGCTTAGGCTAAGCACACTCAGAGGTGGTAATGGCCATTTACCCCTACCTCTGAAGAGAAAAAAACTGCTCATATTAATGGGCTGACTCTTCTTATAAACCGGCTTTACTGCCATGGAAAATAATGGACAAAAATTGGGGCATTTAAAATTTTTTTTTATAAATGGAATGTTCTTATATTCAATGTTCTTATAAGAGGGCTCCCCTGTACTAAATGTTTATAGACACCAGGTGTGTCTTATATTGAGAAGCTTGAGCAGGTCTGAATAGTATGACTGCAGTAACAATGTGTGCTATAACAGATGGCTGGGTCTTTCCACTTAAAACTAAATGATCACAATAATCAAACTGAATTTTTTAATGCTGATTTATTGTTTTGTACATGTTCCAAAACAGGGTGGGGGTGGGCAGTTTTGTAAAATGACCCTCCTATGAGCATATCATACTCCATGTGACTTTCGTGACCTCCAAACATGTGATGGTCAGGAAAGAGAGAGAGAGAGAGTCACACCATTTGTTTTCAGCTGTTTTATTGTCTTGTGCCTACTTAGGAGGTTATATAGTGTTAACTCCCCTCTATGATCAGACCTCACCCTAACTGACTTCCATGATCTCCCACTGCGAGTTAAGCAGGACACGTGAGGTGCAGATCACATTAACTGTTTTGCCATTTTGTTGATTTATTGTTTTGTACTAATGCTCCATGAACTGAGGTGGTCCTACTGTCAGATTAACCTCTGTGAGCATATCGCACCCGATGTGACATTCATGACCTCCTGCCTTGTGAGGGTCTAGAATTAAGGTCATATCAATTATTTTTAGTTGTAAGATGGTTTTGTGCACATCCCGAGTTTAAGTCAAGATTGTGGCGGCCTCGTGGCTCATTGTTGCTCCTGGAGGTAGCATGGGGGTGGGGTAGGGGGCAGGAATCAGTGGTGCTAAGCCTTCTTTGGCCCCAACCACAAAAACTTTAAATAGGTGGTTCTGTTTAGCCAGATTGATGGTGTGTGTCAATATAATGTTTTTACCTGCAATTTGGTACTATTATACTGTTATCTGTTCTTCATTCAGTCTTATTTAGTCATGTGGTCGCAGAGGGAGGAGAGCTCATTAGACAGACGCTGTCTTATTATGGACTGATTTACTTATTATTCTCTTTTGGACCTTTGTAGCTCTGAATGGAGCATTTACTTTGGTGGAAGGGACATTGTGCTGGACTTTTAAAATCTTTCCTCTCTATAGGTCCAGCATCTTGCTGCAGGGGTTCGTCTGTATAAAACTTTTGAATGGACTGTGTTTAACAGCTTATCAAATTATTCGCCACCCCCCCCCTTATATTGTAACAAAGCTGTCTATCAAGTATCCAAGCATTGTTATTTGATGCAATTAGTTATCCATGTCTCTCAGGTATGTAAGCTTGCTTTATTTTTAATGCTTTATAGCAAAATGAATAAAACAAAGTTAAAAAAAAAACATTGGTTTATGCACATGCTTGATATTTCAGAGGTCAAATAGTATTACCTACCCTCTGTGAGCATATTGTACCCCAAGCGACTTGGGGACCTCCCACTATGTGATGGACAAAAATAGCACCAAACACCATGCTACAGTGTTTCGTTATATTTATTTATTTAAAAGTTGATAACCAGGAATGGCACCAATGAGCTGAGGCTTGTTTCCAGATGTGACTTGGGGAAAAGGGTTATATAGACAGAAACAGTGGCACAAAACAAAACATTGGCAATTTAGCAAAATTGTGGGCCACAGTTACAAGACCCCATGAAACAGTGACATAAAACAACATCAGCAAGTTAGCAAACATGGGTCACAGTTACAAGACCCCTCAAAAAATGACATAATACAACTTAAGCAAGTAAGCAAAATATTATATAAGGAATAAAGTACAGGGCAGCATGCACAACAAGCCTTTGTTTCCATCACGGGGGTCAAGATACCAGTGTATAGACCTCAAGAGCAAAGTGAAGAGTTGAGTTGCACATGGCCCAACTATTTTGGTGAGCCGCTCACTAACCGGCGCCACCATGTTTGTTTGGAGTTTTCGTTGAGCTGATCCATTTGGACTAATCAGGTGGTGGGACTTATGAATATTAAGTAGGATCTATTGAATATTTATTGTAGAATGAGCACAACAACTTTTAGAACATGCACAACAACTTTTAGAACGTGCACAACATTTCAGCAGGTACTGATTTCTATACATAATCAGTTCAAAATATATACTATATGTCATTATATGTGCAAGTAATATTATTTATGGCTTTTTGTCTGAATTTGACATGAGAAGGAGAAATGCTACATCTGGGTCTTAGCTCTAGGATGCCATCAGCACCTACATAAAATTGTGCTTCATTGCGCTGCCGACTGATTTTGGGTTTTATATCTATTTGTGCATTTTCTTTGGTTTATCATGTTGTCTTTTAGTATGGTTACACCCTGTATTAATAAATTAAAATGGTACACTGTATCTTTAAATGGACAGTACTATATGAGGACATGCTGTGTGATGGGCCAGCCTCCCTGAGAAAGCTCACCTGAGAAAAAGTAGTCAGGGTGGGGTTGGGGGGCATTTCTAATAGTCTTCTGTATCCTGCTGTGGTGTTGCACTTTGTGAGTGTATTTTATTATGTTTCCACTGCACTGTGATACACCGCCACTGCTACATGTGCTTGGTGTCTCTGCTGGTCTTTTCCTTGCTGCTGTGCCTACAGCCAGCAATCCTGAATGTAAAACTTGATATATTTGCTCAGGTTTTTTATGTATTTTTTTGTATATTTTATGTAAGTGTGCTCCCCCCCCCCCCCCGGACACATCTGGAAATGAACTCTTATTACTTCAGTATGTTTTTCCTGGTGACATTTTTAAATAAATAAAAAGGTTGAGTAAAGGTGATGGCTGCAAGAGAAACCCTTCCCACTGCTGGCCAGTGGGACAAGGGTGGACATGTTAACATCCTGCATTGCACTGGGATACTTATGGAAAGGTTTGCTCATATGGCTGTCTGCTGTCTTTTTTGTTGTTGTTACATCCTTCTCATAGTCTATATATGTTCCATGGTCTTTCCACATTTCATTGGCTTTACACCCATCTCATATCCTGCACAATGTTATGCTGTTCCCTCATTCCATTTTATTGTTATACATTTCTTACAGTCTATAATTGTCTCTTTAGGGTCTACTGTATGAGTAATTGTCAAAATTCTTTACAAAATAATATCACGCTTCTTTATACTATGCAGTGCCTTAAAACAGTATAGTAAACTATGCGTTACTGGAAATATTCATTAAGGTAATATGTTAAGTGCAAAATGACAGGGCCGGCCCGTCGGCGCAGCGGTGGGATTTCCGCTTGCGACGCCGGCGACCCGGGTTCGGGAACGGATCCGGATCGTCGGAGGGCCGGCCAGGGGGAGTAGGATCGAGCGTCCGACGGACAGCTCTCCCTACTCCAGGGAGAGCGCGCAGCACTCTCGGTGCGCTGGGGACACCTGGTGGAGACCGGGAGTTCCACGCAACCGACGCGATGTGGGGAGGCTGGGCAGACGCTGGCGTCATTGCATCTCCACCTCCTCTGGGAGAAAAATCAGGTGGAAAAGATGGCGGGCAGGACCACCGATCAATGACCTCCTGGAGAGCCTCACATTGCCGCGCCGCTCTGACCCCGACCAGTCACGGACCGAGGTCACGAAGGTGGCCCTTGGCCCCCACCCTCCGAGGCAAGCCGGGGGTGACCGAGGGTCCTCAGCAGCAATTGACGGCGGTAGAGGTCTCCAGGGGCCGTGACTAGGGTGGATGGCTGCCGGTGGTCCTGCCAGAAAAAGGGCAAATAAAAAAAAAAAAGTGCAAAATGACAAAACATTATGGGCCTGATATTCAAAATGTGCAAAAGCAAAGCACAAAGGTTTGTGTTGTGCTTGCACTAGCCACTAACCTGGAGGTTGCCATATTTAGTGGGATGGCAGACTGGCGCTATCCAACTGACTATAGGGCTATGTCGGGACTGCACTAAGGCAAGTAGCATTGCCCCAACAGAGACCTTGGCTGTACGCAGTCGATAGGGCACTGTGTCCCCACAAGATAGCACTGGGAGCCACAGTGCAATATTCAGCTGCAAAATGCAAATGAACCCATTGGGTATGCCAGGCATTAAAGGGACATATGCATGCCCATTATGGGCTCACCTACATGAGAAGTGGCAGCAGGTTTCCACCCTTCCTATGCCACCTGCCACATCAGGCATGGTGGCGAATGGCTCCCCCACACCTCACATGTCTGATCCTGCAATACAAATGTATACTCTGGTATCCGGAGAGTGGCACCCTTCACCCTCCAGTCACCTGTCCATATATAGTTAGTGATTTTCATGGTGTCTAGTGGCACCCCACTACCCTCTGGTCTCCAACTGCCATAATTTTAGTGATGTTCCTGGTGGCTAGTGGCACGCCCACCCTCTGAACCCCCGGTCCCATATGCATAGTGAGTACCTGGTGTGCAGCGGTAACCCCGCCTACCAGGCACCCATCCTGGTGCCACTTCTGAGTCCCTGGTGGTTAGTGGCCCCCCCTGCACTGGCTATACCAAGTGCACCACCCAGCCAACCCCTCCATACCTCTGAAGAAGGTGCCATATTTAGATCCTGATATGTTAACCGGCATAGCCTGCCTCTCATCTCCTTGGCAAGCTGCCATTTGGGATGACAAGGGGTGCACATACAGTATACAGTATACTGTGTGTGCACTCCCTGTCATCCCATACAGCAGCCAGATGAGATGGTGAGAGGAGGGCCGTACTAGTCATTGTATCCAGATCTCCACATGGCACCTTCTTCAGAGTTATGGTGGGGTTGGCTGGGTGGTGTCCTCAGTGTCAGCATTACAGGTTAGTCCACTAGCCACCACAGAATTGGGGGTGGCATAAGAACAGGTGCCTGAGAGGTGGGGGGTACCGCTAGACAACAAGAACTCACTGTGCATGTTGGGCTGGGGGTTCAGAGGGTGAGGAGTGCCTGCAGACACCAGGGACATCACAAACAATACAGCAATGGTAATTGGTGTGTTGGGGGTGCCACTAGATACCAGGGAAATCACTAACAATACAGCGACAGGCAATTGAAGGGTTTGGGTGCCACTAGACACCAGGGAAATTGTTAACTATATGGGGATGGGCGATCAGAGGGTGGGGGTGCCACTAGATACCAGGGACATCATGAACAATATGGGGTCAGGTATTCGGAGAGTGGGTGGGTGCCACTAGACACCAGTAAAATCATGTACTTTACAGGGCTGGTGCTTGGAGGTGGTGGGGGGTGGGACCACTAGACACCAGGGAGATAATTATTTTAAAAATGCCAACACAAGTCAGAAGCAGGCATTTTGTTAAGCCTGGACCAAGAGAAGGCTTTTGACTTAGTCTCTATTTATTTTTGACACTAGAAAAATATGGGTTACCACATAAATTCATTAGTTGGATTAAATGCTTGTATTTGGTGGCCAAGTTAACACCTCTGGTCAACTGATGGAATGGGATCACAATTGAATTACAGCAGAGGGTATGACAGGGATGCCCCCTTAGCCCGTTACTGTATATATATATATATATATATTGCATAGACCCTTTTTTATGGAACATCGTTAACAGCAGAGGCATAAAAGGCATAAAGTTAACACAAAGTGGTCCAGCCTTAAAAACCCTGGACTATGCAGATGATATGGTGGTGACAGTCAAACAAGACACTGAGGAGAACCAAGTTCTGAAACAACTAGAAACATTTCTGGCTGTTTCTGGTTCCAGAATCAATTTAGATAAAAGTAAGGGGGTAATGTAAGGTATCAGTAGCCTGAGTACTATAAATACATATGCTAAAATAAAAATCACAACAGATGCAATACCAGTTCTAGGCATTGAATTTGGTCAAGGTAATTTAGCCCAACTGAATTGGGACAAGCAGATTCAGAAGGCAGAACAGCTCATAACACAATGGAAACATAAGCAGGTATCAAAACTAAAGAGAGTTTTTCTAATTAAGTCACTATTGCATCCAATTTTCTTTATGTAAGTTACATATTTCCACCCCCACTTCAGACTCAATGATTTATGGTGTATTTTTTCAGGCCCTGTGGGGTAGCCACCTGAATCCAATAAAATGAGATACCACCTACAGATCAATGACAGAAGGAGGTTTAGGAATGCCTAACCCCATAGCATTCTACTACACTACCTTTCTCTATTCTGACATGTTATTCATAGGGAATGCAGAGCAGAAAATGTGGATAGACACAGTAAGAGAATGGACCGAGATCTACAAACTAGCATGGTCTCAGTGTAAGTATAGGATACTAATTTCCACAAACATAGTACCTGGGTATGTGAAACCTATGGTTCAAAAACTTATAGAATGGAAGGTTCCATTTTTTAATACTTTTGTAAATACAAGACAAGGCATGTATGATGCCATATTAGGGTGGTATGTAACAAGACCCTAACAATCCCAAGTTGTCCTGAAGTACAGAATAGGGTAGCACTTTCACAGCTATATAATAAAAGGATACCAAGATTTGTTTGGGGTGGTCTATGGCTCTCCTTACACGGACAACTTAATGTAAGGAATAATAACAAGCATAAACAACTTAAAGCAGCAGTGCAACCAGAATGGGTTAAAATTTGACCCCACCTTTTTTCATCCCAATTGATGCCAGATGTCTTCCAGTTTATTTTGGTGGTGAAATTTTCAGTTTTCATTATCATTTTAGAATTTTATGAACGTTTTAAGGTAATTATTTCTCAAGAAAAAAAAGATGGTATCCTCATTTTTTGCACAGAAATAATACTAAGGACCCGAGAAGGATAAGAGTACAGATAAAAACGCAAATGCACAGTACACGGCATAGGAAGCATCCAGAAAACCCAAATAAACAGTTCTGCCAATATTTTTTATAACCATAAGAGAAAATTAGCTTTTTGGAATAACTTTCTTCGTTGCACTGCTGCTTTAACCGAAAGGTATTGTCTGAGGCCAGATTGTGCTACTCTCCTGGAAACCCAGACGCATTTATTTTTAGAGTGTACATATGCTACTATCTTTTGAACCCATGTAGATAGAACCTGGGACACTGCCCTGTTTGAAAGTATAATACATGAACTATTAGTTTTAGGGATCCACCCACCCCAGTGGAACTGTTTCCATAAAGATACTTTAGAAGTGATATGTGCCTTTGTAAAGTATTATCTCTGGATCGCCAGATGCAGATGGATACTTGAGCAACAAAGTATTGACCCAAATGAAATCTTGTGAAATGTCATAATTACTTTGCAAAATGTTTATAATAAAGGAAGTTTATAAAAAAATAAATGCCTGTATTATGGAAATATTGTAACACTGTGCTTGTTGTATAAGGAAACTTAACAATATATCTATGTACTGGGATTCCAGATCTGACTTTCGTATATACTTGTAAATAGAAATGTTATGTTTTGTATTTTACTTCCCCATTTCCCCCGATAAAATTCCCCTACTCTTTTCAAGGAGTGCCATGGAATTTTTAATGCCCACCTGAGCACCCACCGGAACAGGTAGATGGGACATTGGTTTAATGTCTCTTCCTGTTTTAAATAGTCAAATTGGTTTATATATCTTAAACAAAGTTTCCATTTATAGTTGTGGTGAGTTCCTATAGGTACTTGGTTTATGCTCAAAACCTTTCTTTATAGTCTGCAACCTAATACTGTCAAATCAAAATGTATTTATTTAGTTTTTATTTATTTCGTTTCTATTTCCCACGTAGGCACACTAGACAAAACAGTTGACTAATTTCAGGTATAATCTGGGAGATCACAACACTGGCGGACAAAGGTTGGAGAGGCGCTGGCGGAAAACAGGTCTGACTGTTGACAGACTTTGATTGATGGATCATTACATGGTCTATCAATTGACAAACACCCATAAGAAGGCAGAGTTCCTGTCCAGGGAGACTGCTGCTGCACAAAACTGACCAGCTCAGCTCTTCCGGACTGTTGACAGATTGTGCAATCCAGTCTGTCTTCAGTCTGGAGCAGCCTTTTCACAGGAAAAGTGTGATGAGTTTGCTCATTTTTTGCAGATAAGGTTGCCACCATCAGATCTGGGATCTGCTCAGCACCCTCTATTGGGTGTTGTGGAGGTCAGCAGGAGGTTGTGAGCACCCGGCTTACCTGGTCTGACTTTGCCCGGTCGGCAGGTAAGTATATCATGAGGATCATCCAGACTTTGCAACCAACCTGCTGTAGTTTGGACCCCGGCCCAATGCACCTCCTTGTGGGGTGTATTGAGGTAATCTTTCCAATCTTTGCAGCTGCCAGTACAGTGGTGCATCACCTTCAAGGTCAGTTTACTGATCTATAAAACCCTACATGGGCAGGGACCTATAAAACCCTACATGGGCAGGGACCTCTTTACTTGCAAGATCTCCTGTGCCCCTATTGCACCCTCTGCTCACTCCGCTCCTATGGAGGGATTGCTAGAGGTTCCTATGCTTTGACTTAAAACATCGGAGGCCTGTTCTTTTGCTTTTGTGGCCCCCACCCTGTGGAACTCTCTACCTCATCGGTTGAGAGAGTGCCTGACTGTTGAGAGTTTTAAGAGTGCACTGAAGACCTATTTATTCACTCTTGCTTTCCCTGACTGCCTTTAAAACTTTAAATTGCTGATTTATTGGGGCTTACATGGCTTTTATATATTTATGAATTTATATCTGTTTTAACTAATATTGTTGTGTTTGTAGCTATTTTAAATTTATTGTACAAGCGCTTTGAAAAGGCTTTGAAATGCCCTTTTTACAAATGAAATTTGATTTGATTTGATGTGATGAACACTGGAAAATTGTAACAATAATGTATAATGAAGGACAACACCAATGTACAGGATAACAAAGAGTGGAAATACTGCATTTGGTAAACTGTGATGCAGGTACAAGGCAATGTACATACAGGGTGAACTAGTATACAAGGTATCGAATACAAAATAAGTTACATACATTTACAGTTACATACAGTCAGATGTAGTAAGCAGGATAACAACAAGTGCAGCAGCTCAATTACTTAAATAATAGCAGTTTCCATTGTTTTGGTTTATAAACTAGTTTTTTAAAACATGCAAATTATTTGTTAAAGTGTCTACACTTTACTCATTTTAGCATTTACTCTTCTAAAAAGGTTTTAAAAATTGACAAGACATTATTCATTTTGTGATTAATTTCCTTTTACAGATATATGACACATTTATATTTTTTTATTCATTGCAAAAAACTTTGTTAATACACTAGCTAGGGCTAAATAAAAAAAAATGAAATGTGACATTAGGGTTCCCAACCCCAATGTCCCACCTCCATCCTGCAGGCAGCAACAGGAAAAATCATTATGGTTTGACCTCTCCTGCATCTTCGCTTAAATCAGGAGTAGGGTATGCCTTGGGGATGTCAACCCTAACGCTCACCCCTTTCCATCAGTAAATAAACTAAGATGTGTACAGTATATGAGAATTGGTGCCTGATTTGCCACAAATAAAACATTGCTTACAATTTTCCAAGTGCCTTTAAATTCACAGCAATCAAACAATATAGTCACCAATGATCATCACGTCTTTATTTATGTAAAAGTTTAACCAGGAAGTACATACTGAGCTGAAAATAACTCATTTACAGATGTGTCCTGGGGAGAGGGGAGTGGGAGATAGCTAACAATAAAAAATAACAAGATAAAATACAATAATATAGTTTTACAAGCAGAATCATAAATATTATAGGCAGAAACTTGAAAAGTATCATACTGATTTAAGTTTATATAAATAATCAGTCATCAGTTAATGATTTGAAAGTTCTGTTTTTGATGATGAAATCATGATTTAGATGATGATCTTGGGATATGATTTGATCAATCAAGGTTGATCTTAAAAAACAATGAATAATGATTTACTGATCTCTTCCAGACATAACAGAAAAAAAGTAAATGATCACATTTCATGTTACTTTCCCCGCTGCTGGTTTAATTTTCTAATAATCATCCCTGAAACTAATATTCTGGTCACATTTCCTTTCAATATATCGCATGCGATATTGATTTTGAATATATGCCAAGCAAGAGCAACTTTGCAGTGTTAATGCGTACTGTTTTCTTTGTGCTCTCTGATTGAAGACATGTCTAATTCCTTCACTGGGAGACAAAAATCAGTCAAATCCTAAATCTCTAAAAACCAACGTGTCAGTGTGGCTCAGTTGGTAGCAAGGACCAGAATTCTGGTCGTGGGTTCTTGTCCCACACCGGGATTGGACTTGCACCTTAAAATCGCTGGCATCTGAGTGCAGTATTGGGGAATGCTGTACTGCTGGGGTGTGCCACCCTTCAGATGAGACATTAAAACCGAGGTCCCTTCTTCCCATCCTGGTGTTGTCCTGGTGGGTGTCCAGGTGGAAGTAAAAGAACCCAGGGCACTCTTCGCAAAGAGTAGGGAACATTCCTGGTGTCCTGGCCAACATTCCCCTTCCCATAAACCAGTTCATGCAATTAACCAGGCTGTGTGTGAGTGATGATGTGCGATATGGCTGACACCACACATTCAGTCACTTCACTACCAGTCTAGCATTGTTTGTAAAGTGCTTTGGATGTATGAAAAGCGCTATATAAATGCTGATTCTTCTTCTTAAAAATCAGATGCTGACACATTATGTAAACTGCAAAATTCTGGTTCTTCTGGATTTTTTTTACATTTGTTTGGGATCAGCAGATAGATCACCTTTTAGGTTTGTAACTTATCCACCAATCTGGAATAACACAACATACAATAATCCTTGTGTACTGTTTATTACAAGATTTAAGACTTGCATTGCATCTAACAAGGTTTGTGAGGGAAATGTCAACTACATTAATCAAGGCTTTTATCATTAGCTGTGTAGCAGAGCCCTGACATGGCAGGACATGGGATCAGATTCAAATGAAATGTCAGTAATGCTTTATTTTGTCACTAATGCTTTATTTTGTTAGTGATTTCCATCTAGGTAACTGTTGCTGTATTTCATTTTCGTAATAGGCTTTCTGAATCATCAATTAAAGTTGCATGAATTATGCAAACTATTGGCGTAGAGATCATCAAAGTCCCTGGAATAAAAGATAATTTAAAGTTCTTATTAATGGCATTTGATTAAATAGTGTGTATGTTCAATGTCCCAGAGTTATAATGACTAGGAAAATCATTTTGCAATGTGCTCACATAACTCATGAAAAACAGAGGTGGTATAGTTAACATTTGTTATTGATATTAAGATAATGCATGACCTTCATGCCCAGTTATCTATTAATACATTTGTTTACTTACTGCTCATTCTTCTCCTGTGGTTTCTGTCTGGTTGGCCCTATCCCACTATGTCTCACCCAGGCTATTCTAGCCTTGGCACTGGCCACAGCTTCATCACTTGCTCACCACAGGGGAGATAACATTTAATACATATGGGATACCATATATGAGATGACCAGCTCAGGGTTCAAGGCTCATGCTCGGGGCTACTTTGGTGCTTGGCAAGGAGGCAGAGCCTTTTTTTTGTATGCTAGGCTGCCTTGACACTTGTGATGTTTATCATGCCCATCTGTCTTGTTCCTAGCCTAATACATGTTTACTAGCAGCTCCCTGTGGTTGGAAATGATAACATGCAAGGTGTCAAAACACTTCCTGTCCCTGACACAGAGAGCACTACTAAAGCCAAATGACATATGCCCCTCCTCAAAATGTAGAGTGCTGGAGTGTGGAGAGCCAGGTCCATGATGCAACATCAAGTCATCTGCATGGCGGCATGACATGCTACATATGAGCTATTCAGCAGCCTACTGCTAATACATTAACATGGAGCTAATAATGAGTCATGTTGTCTTTGTTTTCAGCCATGCTGAAGCTATGTACAACACACAATTTGGGCCTGATGCAGAGAGATTTACCTTGGACCCTATATCTAAATGAAAGCAGATATTATACAGGCAAAGGTTTAATAAGTGGCTCTGAACCCTTTATATTCTCTATTTGATACAATTTACTTGCACCAAGTCATGTGGAGAAGGACTTAATAACTAGCCATTTTAAGTCAGGAGACACCTGCTACAGCACAAAACTAATGAGGGGTCATTTTGGTGAGGACCAGTTGTTTTTCTTCTATTGATCTCTAAGGCTATGCAAGTTAATCTTTTGTCTCATCACTATGGAGTCAACAAAAAGCCTTTAAGGACCATGTTGTTTCTTTGTTTAGTAAAAAAGCAAGAGATAAATGGAGATGGAGTATCTCGTCATACTGCGTATGTGAACTCTGATGAAGCTGTGACATCATGGTGAAACATCAGCTTGTGTGTGGACACTTCTGATACATGCATCAATGTTCTCCCCTGGGCTACTATCCTTGTTTGGGATTACAGAATCTATGAAGTATTAAGTGTTAACAGAAACCCTGGAGTCAACGAGGAGACTACAAGCCCAACACAATTTGATATTGCAATTGGCGTAATTTCCAGTTTGTCTGCATAAATTGTCATTGTTGATTTAAATAAGCAATTAAATATCACAATAAGCAAAAACTGCTATGAGTGTCAATATATGGATTATCCCTAGCTAGGGAACATATGGTTTGGTATGCCACTGCATGGATGCATATCATCAACGTGTTAGATATTTTCCTGTTACCGAGTACCAAATTTGCAGGCTGTTGGTTGTGCATAACCAGGTGCAGGGCACCCTTCTTGTCTTTTTAACTTTATTTATATAGCGCACAATTCTTAAGGCTCCGGGTGCTACACAATCTAATCCAGTTATGCAATTACACAATAAAACAGAAACATAAAACATGCCACAAAAAACAGCAATTGGAAAGCAGGAATGGTAATATCCTGTCATATATCACAAACCAGTTTAAAACGCATTTACTCCTGAAGCCTACATAGATTAGCTATCATAGAAATTTGTTCAAATAGATGCAGCTTAAACCCTTTCTTGTCAATGTCTGCATCCTGTTACCTTCAATATCTTGGTACCTTCACCTGTACTTCTACCACAAATGTTTGTAACAATGTTTTAAACATGTTATTTTATGTTTTTCTGCTTATATCATGTGCAATGTACTGGGCCTCACTGGAAATGAGCTTTACTCAACTGATTATCCAATTCATATGATAAAATATTTTGCTACTACTACTACTTTCCTAAATGCCTCCACCAAGGAAGAGCTCCAGAAGCTGACAGGCAAGGCATTCTAGATGGATGTAGCAGTAATAAGCAAAGCCCTGTTTCCCAACTGCTTTGAACTGGATAGAGGGATAGAAAGCATATTAGCCTTGGTGTAGCCAAAAGGGTGTTCTGGGCTATATTAAGTTAGGAAATCTTTTAGGTAGTCAAGCCCTACACTGTACAGGGCTTTGTAGGTTAAGAGGGCAATCATAAAAGTTATGTACCCTAAAATTCACAGTCAGTGCAGTTCACACAGAACCAGTGTGATATGCGTGGAGGTCTTAGTTCCAGCAGCCATCAGGGCCACAGCATTCTGCACTGATTGCATATAGTACACCAACCTTAAAAATATCCCTAAGTATAGAGTGTTGCAGTAATCAAGTCTGGACATCACAAAGGCATGCACCAAGGTCATCACTGTACCATAGACAGGGCTTTATCCAAGTGATATTCTTTAACTGGAAAAAGTCACTGTGGGCTATAGTTTCCCCTGATGTTCTAGGTATACATGATGCCCAGATCCATATCCCTATGTTTGGCTCATAGGGACTTGCCAAGAAGAGACTGACTCATAGACAAGCCACCCATTCTTGCCAATCTGCTTGGAGTACCTCTATGTTCCCTGGATTAAGGCTGTACCAGCTGACAGCCACTCAGTCAGAAATGTCCTTAAGGCATTGGTCTAGCACAGAAATCGCATCAAGCCTGTCAGGGGCAAAAGACAGGTACAGCTGAGTATCAGCTGCTGCTTGCACCATCTAATGATCTCTCCCAATGGCAGCATGTACACCATACAGTGAATGACACGTGGAACAGAATCAGCCCCCTGAGCCACCTCACAGCTGACTGCAGCATGCTGAGATGTACAGGTTCTGAAAATAACCTTCTGGCATGTGCCAGATAAGATGGACTCAAACCTCAATAATGCTGTCCTGTTAAGTCCACCTCAGGTGACATATCAAAACCTCATGATCCACTGTACCAAACACCAATGAGAGATTGAGGTGAACTACTATAGAGAATTCTCTTTTAAGCATTCTCCTCTATCATTTAGCTTCCATCCACATTCTGGGGGTGGTCCCTTCTCCACTAGCATGAAAACTAAACAAAAGTGTTCATTCAGAACATTCTCCATTTTTACCATTCTCCTCTCCATCAGAATTGACAAGTGCATTTTCTGTGCTATGCCAAGACCTGAAACCAGACTGGAATAGCTTATAAATGTTATCTTTTAAGACATGCCTCAGGCTGTGTCACCACTACTTTCTAAATCCCCTTCCTCCAAAACAGATGGTTGAGATAGGTCTATAATTTGCAAGATAATCTGGGTACAAAGTTAATTTCTTTAGGAGAGACTTTACCACCACAACCTTTAATGCCTTGAGGAAACAACCTTCTTCTAAGGAACACCAAACAATTCTCACAGTTACCAAGTCCAGGGTCTCCCAACAATCTACCTACAGTCAGGTTGGTCCAGGATCCAGCAGACGGAATATAGGACGCATCCCTGAGATCACATAAAGCACATCTTCAACTGAAGGGCTGAAACTCACCTATGGATCATGGAGAACTCTTTGCTGTCACTGACTCGATACTGCTAGCCTCTGAGAGGCCACTTTCAGTAATCTTTGCCACAATGGATGGCAACCTGTCTAGGCAGAACTTGCAAACCTTTTCACACTGTTTTACAGACTGAAAACCTACAGGCAGAGTGGATATAGCATCCTGCCCACAGTGCAGAACAGCTGAGCTAGCTTTGTATCACTTGAATCAATCACCTGTGACAGGAACTCTGAATTATTTTATTTATTTATTTATTGAATTTTGATTACGGGGTAGGCCCACTGGGCCCCGGAGGTCCCTTTTTCAGGAGCAACCTGGGAACTAACAATACATAAACTTAATAAGCAGTAGTGCATCAAACAAGTTGTAGGCATGTGGTGGTCATATTTACATAAACTTAGTAAGCAGTAATTCATTTGCAAGTTGTAGGCATGCGGTGGTCATACATATATGGTTATACATATAAGTGAAGTAGAGCAGTCTTTTCTAAAGGTTACATATATCTGAGAACCATCAGAGGGAAAAAACTAGCTAAGGAGTAAGTGCTGAAGAAAGACTGCACTCAGACACTCCTTATATGAGTTCTCAGAGCCAGTCTATTCTCCATCAGGTCAGACATCCTCCAAGAATGCTCCAACCTCCATTATGTTGCCTTTAACTGAGCTAGTTTGCTGCTATACCATGGTGAGCTGTACTGAGAGGTCAGGAGATAGAAATATAGTGGTACTAGGCACTCCAGGACCGACTGGATGGCCTGGTTATAGCCATTCATGGAAGCCTTAGCACCATCCTCACAGACACCCACCATAACTGAAACACCCAGTACCTCCATGAGCTTCACCAACTCAAGATTATGCTTCAGGCAGTACCAGACCATGTTCACAGGGGTGAAATTAAATTGGGGGGGCAGCATGGAACTTCATGGCATGATGGTCAGGCAAACTGTTAGAATCCTTCCTGACATCAAAGGTGTCTATCTCCAGTGTGAAGACAAGGTCTAAAGTGTGGCATATCTCCTGTGTAGTAGAAATAACATTATGTCTAAAGCCCGGTGATGACATAAGCTGAAGGATCTGCTGAGCAAATTGTGAAGTCTCACTCTCCAATGAGCCATTGAAGTCTCCAATAACAAGTAAACTGGGGACATACACAGTCAGTATCAGTTAAAGAGGACCCATCATGGGCACTATAGTGTCCTACATTTAATGTATTTTCATTTCTTTTATATACATCTTGTTGGTTTTTTTGGGGGGTGGGTGTTATATTATCCCATTTGAAAATCAGTGGGGCCAGGCTCCAGAGAGAGACTATAGCAAGTGGCATAGATGTAAAGCACAGACTAAATGGGGGTATACAACCTGAGGTCAGCAATGAATAGTAACTCATACTGTAGCTCACACTTGGCCTGACAGTCGTAGTTGGTTTCACAGACTCTGTCACTACACCACAAACAGTAACCTACAGCAGATGTATGCCAACAGCACCTGCCACAAGTAAGGTTCAGTAACCAATATTTTTTGCTGATGTCAAGGCTTTTTTACTCCCTATTTGTAATCTGCTTTACCTCATGCCAGTTACTGAATTGGGAGCCGAAGTGGTTTCTCCAAATTCTTGAAGCCAAACCAAATGTATGGGTCCCAACGCATAGTCGAACCAAAGCTGCCAATTGCTCACATTTCTAACCCTTAGTGTAGGGTTCTGCAACAGGACGTTCACTTTAAAAACACGTTTTTAAACTTTGTTTATGGCAAATAAATATTAGGCTTTTTTAACAGAGGAACAGGAGCACTGTGTTGTGAGAATGTGTTTTTACTGGAGCCGAGTGACCAACACTCCTGAGTGGAGTGTGTCTGAGCCATAGAGTGAGACAGTTTCATTGGAATTTTGTGAGTGTGATCACAACCATACAGCAGATACGATGTAGGTATGTTCTTCTGCATTATGATGGGCTGATATCCTTCTAGAGATTTGTAATGTTTAAATAATGATGCCCTGAACTGGCAAGGTACACGCACTGTATATACTAATACAAAGCTGACTTGGAGTTGGTTAGAGTTTGTTCTAAGGTTTATGACTAGTAAATGGGATGTTTCCTGAAAATATATTATCAATGGATGGAATGTGTTTCACTGGCATGTTCATACTGACATATATACAATAGGGCTGGTGTTAACAACCTAGTGGGGCAGTGCAACTGGCTCACAGATACAAAAACACAGCTGAATTTACTTCTGCAATAGTAGCATCCATAAGTCATATCAATTAAGCAGAAGGCAAGTGAGTGATAAATTGTTAGCACCAGAGGGTATAATGTGACAGAGTAATCTTGCATTTCAGATGGCCTTGGTTTGACAAAAGCCTTATATATAAACCAGTCCACAATGCATGATAGTTGTAGGTGTAGAGGGTATTATTACTGTACCAGTCTATGGCAAGAAAGGTACACATTATGGGGGGAGCATATTATTTTTGTAGTGTATTACAATTATGGACTAAGCCCTATTACACATGGATAACCTTGGTGTAATCTGCCATTATAATTAGCTAGTGATAATGGCTAGCACACGACAGCTGACAGTTGTCACTCAAACTACAAAAGCGTGAGCAGGCTCTATTTGTAACTACTGTTTATTATATAGGATGAAATCTAGCATCGGAACACCAGTAGAGCATCAATAAAAGTACTAATGGTACTAAAGGTGCCAAGGGAGGTCTGAATGAAATAATTATGTGGCCAGAAAGAAGGTTGACAGGCTTCCCCTGGCAGTGAAAAGGGAAATGACTTCATAGCATCAATCAGTTCTAGTGAGAAAGAAAAAATGTTCCACACTGGAGATCGAACTAAAGCTTGTGTAGGTTTGAAACTCTATGCCAAGACCTAAAAGCCCTATCACTGACATTATCAATGAGATCATGTAGTTGACTCACTCATGCTGAATTTTCCTTTAAATGAGAGTAAATGCAAAAAAGAACAAACTCTGGTCAGAGACGATATAGCTGCTCAAAGTGGCAAGAGCGATTACAAGAATACGAGGCGCTCTCACCACACTGGAGGCTACCGTGCCCAAGATGGCAGTGATATCAGAACTGCACATGCATGATACTCGCACATGTGCAGTTTGAATTGGTAGCCTTCTTAGGCATGGCGGACGTCACTTCAGCAGTTGTGAAAGAAAAAGTAGTGCCCTGTGAAGTGGGTGTGTTTATGTGTCCAGCGGAGGGGAACAGCTACATAAGCACAACCAGTGGAACTGTACTAATGCACTGTGGAAGTATGCCAGACAGCGGTCCGGTCACGTGTGGTATCCCAATTGTAAATTCCTGAACCTGGCAATAGAAAACAGTTTCTGTCAGAATAAGAAAACAGCAACACAAACTGCCAGAGTTCTTTCTCCTAATTCAAACAGGGGCCAGTAATTATAAAAATAAAGTATTGCTAAGGCTGGTGCAATCGGTTTTTACATACACCCTCGTGTGTGGTGCCTGTATAAACCCCCAGCTTCACTCCCGTTGTATATCAGGCATCAAACACATTGGGTGTGTGTTAAATCCCAATATATACCCCACACCCATACATTATTGTATATGTTACAGGTATGTATTCTGCTGGTTAATATTTTCACATTCCACATGTAGCATCAATTAACTGCACCTACATTAGCTCAATTTACAGTATTTATTTATAAGTTTATGCCAGGAAGGGACAATGAGCTGGGAACAGATCATGTCCAGGTGCATCCAGAGGTAACACTACTGCCTAGTCCTTGCAAAAGTTATAAAGGCAGCATTTATGGAAAACAATACCTGATGTCTGCAGTGGCTTCATCTATGCTATGAAATAACTGTTCCATATAATTATCCAGATAAAAATCCATGCTTTGTGTTACCCTAATTTATCATTTGAAGCACACATTTTGGACACACTAAAACACCATCAAAAATCTTAATTTAAGAACAGAAGTTGCAAAAACAAAAGTCCCAGAAAAGTAGGATGGAGCTCATTGTTCGTCAATTCTCACTCTCTTGTGAAGCCATTAACGTAGTCCCCTCCCTTAAATACTTAGGCCTCACATTGGATCAGAATATCACATACAAGGAATATGTGGACCAGGTCACCAGGACCCTACATCGGAAACTTGGCACCCTGTACCGACTCAGGGACCAACTCATCCCTGAAGCCAGGCTCTCCATAGCTACCAGCGTCCTTCTACCCAACCTGACCTTTGCAGCCCCTATTATACAGGGCATGGCTAAACAAGAGATTACCAGGATGCAAACCCTATATAATAAAATAGCTTGTTTCTCAACCTTAGACCACCCGAGACGTCACCACTGTGACACTTTGGCCAATCTTCGTTGGCCCACATTGGTCGCCCACCTCCAACACCCCTTGCTTGTCCAGGCCTAGAAGCTTCTCAAACCCCACGCTCTGCCAAGCATTGCTGGGACCATAACCCTCAAACACAACCCAAGGAACCTAAGGACCTCAGATAGAACGTTATTAGAAGTCCCTAGGGTAAGAACAAATGCTGGTGGAAGATCCTTTTCCTCCCAAGCAGCCTGCCAATGAAACAAGCTCCCTCCCCAGGTCCAGGCCTCCTCCTCACTCATGAACCTCTGCACCAGGCTTAAGTCCCATCTGCTGACCTCAAGCACATGCCACTGTCATGGCACTTAAAGCTCCTAAGCTACTCCCCTCCTCTCCAACTCCCGTCTCCTAGCTTAACCTTCCTACTACCTACCTTATACAGACTGCTCGCCAGAGGCCATGTGTAACCCCTGAATAAACTATATGCAAAGTACTACCAATTGCTTACATGTCATAATGATAACCATGCCTGTACCCATGCCTGCATCCACTGCTTTTCTTTTACCGTGCCTGTAAGCCATGCCTGTATCCACTGCTTTTCTTTTACCATGCCTGTAACCATTCCTGTATCCACTATTTTTCTTTACTGTAACCACCTCATGATGTAACTCACAATGCCTCAAATGTTCCTTATGTCCTTGTTCATTCTTATAACTTGTATTGTTATCCCGGGCTGCCCCTGAAAAAGGGACCTTCAGGGCTCAGTGGACCTACCTGGTCACCAAAATTTAATAAATAAATAAATAAAAAATTCTCTAGTAAAATCAATTAATGATGTTGTAGCTAGCTTCTGGAGCCTGATGGCTGTGTAGGTAACCAATTTGTGTGTATAGACTGCCTTGAAAGACTCTGAAAGCCATGTTAATAATTATGTACAATTTTTCCAACCTTTTGTGACTTGCAAATATTTTCTTTTCAGAAATTAACTGTAATACAGAGAAAAAAATATTAGCCTGGTATGTACTGTAAGGTTAGTGTTCTCATTATTTAAATCTATTGTACATGTGAAGTTTTGCTTTCACACTTTCTTTGTCTTTTGGGCTTTCTTTTTAATGTTATTCATCTTAAATATACTTATTCTTGTTAGCTCAGGTTAATGTCGCCAATGGGGATATTGCAGTTTGAAATTGAGAAGGGATATTGCTTTTTCTTCCTGGTAATAAGGTTTGATGCAGGAAATCATTAGGTATGGACTGGTTTTAGCCAAGCAGATTGTGAGTTTTCAGACCACTGACATATGATACAATTTAAAATGACACTGTCTTCTTTTTCATATTGGCCTGTTACTGTGTGTTTATAACAGTGATGGCCTGCTGAAACACTCATAATTGAAAACTGTTCAGATCTGCAGGCTGCTATTATAGTGTATCTGAAACTAAATTAATCTAATATAAAAATGTTCAATGCAATTGTACTACAGCCACTAAGAATCTTACATGTTTTCCTATATAGATACATGTAGAATCCTAGAATGTAATGGCAGAAAAAGACCATGAGGTCCATCCACTATCCATTTCCCTGCCTGAATCTATGCCTGACCTGATGCCAGACCACAGTTATTCAGCTGACAGGCTTAGTGGTGTCTCAGCACCCCCTTCCTCAAATGTTCACTTTCTCCCCTTCCTGGAGGCCACACTATTCCCTTGTGTGGTCCCACTCATGCTTGAACCTGGTCAAGCATTTGGTGAAATAAAAAAAAAAAATTCTGAAAAGCATTTCAGTAGCAGATTGCTATTTCACTGGTTAAATCCCACATTCTGCACTGCTAAGTGCAGAACTACGTGCAGTAGTCCAGGTGCAGAGAGTCACAAAAAACATAGAGTTCACCAGCATGAAGTGCAAATCTGCAAGCACCAGAAAAATTTATTTGTGTAGAGAACAACGCTAAGACCACTTCCTGCACTACATGGCACTCTGCCAGTTCATCAGGGGCGGTGAGGTCTGTTTAAGATCATCTACTTAAATACACCAGGAAATTACAGAATTATAGCATGAAATGCATTCAGGTGACAGTTATACCTGTTATTATCATGCTATGGTATAAAATGGTTAACTTAGATGATTGCACTTATTTTTGCTTTATCTGTAATATTGTGTTGTATGTTTTTGGTGCCGTACTTTGAGCTCGTCATTTTTCTTTTAGGTTATAGTTACGACATACTCCATTGTTTTGCTGTGTTTTTTTGTGACTCTGTCCACATTTGTGCTATACACTGCAGCTCTGCCTTTGGGTCTTGGCAGCACAAATCCCTGTGATAAGTCTGAGTACTCTAGGTATAGCCTCATCCAGGACCAGTACAATGGCAAGATCACTTCCTTCCTTCCTTCTGTTGAAAAATTCTCACCCTATATAATCCAGCATCCTGTTAGCCTTCCCACATGCCTTGTTGGCTTTAACTATGAGAATGGACATGTCCAGGATGATATTTGGTAAGGACTAATGCCAAGAAAAGAAATTCCACTTTTGGCTAGGGTTTGTCTGGGGTACAAGTTGCAGTTATTCTTGTTTTTATCTGAACACTTCTTGAATCTCTAATTGATATAATTGTACCAAATCATACGATTACCAGGGGTCGTTTTCTGCAGCTACAGCTCTTCAAACCTTGAACACTTGTAACTCAACTTTATTCTGCCAAGAATTAAATCCCTGTCCTTTTATACGACAATATATCAAGTTCAATAAATGAAACAAATATCTCTTTTTATCACAGTAAAAGGCTTCAAGGTACTTATAACTTTCCCTTTGTATCCTTCTTTATCTTTTAGTTTTTATCAAGAAATGACCAGTCAGGTTAGGATCTATTTTCCTTCTCAATAACCGGGACTATTTTCTGTTTTGCAACAAAAAGAAATACAAACCTTTTGTTGCCCTTCACTTGTGATCTGGACTAGAATGGTATTCAAAGGCACTAGCTGTAGGAAGCATACAGCAGCTCTAGTCCTACCGAGTCCCCTGCAGAATAATGGCTGTCTCACATGCAGCCCATTCCAGCAATATACAACAATGCACACACTGAGACATGCAAAATGCTGAGCAGAGTCAGAAGTAGCAAAAAGTAAACTTGTATCCAGAGTCACCACTAGTGCTCAGCAGGGAAATCGGCAACCTGAAGGGCAGCTCTTCCAAATAGTACTTTTTTCACTTTTTTTTTGTAACTGGGTAAGGCCCATTAAGCACAAGTGCCTGTTTCCCGGGGTTACCCAGGAGCACCGGGGAAGTTAAGTGATTTGTTCAGAGTAACACATTATGCACGTGGAAAATGTGGGAATCAAACTTTTGCCTGCTGGAAGTACCAAGCTAATTTGCAGCTCATTAGTCTACTCTCTAGGTTATGCTTCCAGCCTCTTTTAAAAAAAGCTAAGCATAAATCCATGACTTTTTTTTAGTAATGAACTGTAACTACAGTATTATTGAACATCTAAGAAAAAGTGAGTGATGGTAGACCTTTAAAAGTAAGTCTTGTTTCTTTTAATTCTAATAAAATAATTCTTTTAATTCTAATAAAATAATATGTTAATATGTAACAAGCATAATGATGAGACCATTGAAGAGATTTCCCAGGTTCCATCAAAAAATTTTCAGTCGGCATCATCAGGACTCAGTTATGCAGAATTTGTCCACTGAATTTTAGGACCATCCATTTTTTTAACTACCGAAGACAGTTTCATTAAATCAGGATAGGTTTCCTCTAGACATACAGGGCTAGAATTTCAGCCAACTGCGGCACAATTCAGCTGAATTGCGGTGCCTGTGACAAGATGGACAGACCACAGCATATGTGTGCTATATTCTTGTTGCTAACTGCTGTGGGTTGTGCACTGAAAATTATGCATGCATCTAATGCCAAAGTTATTTTTCAGCTGTAAATTGAGCAGAGTGTTATAAATGCATTGGAATGTTTGGGAAAAAAAATATTCTGGTGCATTTACAGTGATACAGCTGCACCAGTGTAACTGCTGCAAGCGACACATTCAGACCTTGGAAAACTCAGACCCATCGGTTCACATTGCTTATTCCTGCTGTGGAGTTATAATCCACTGCATGTAACATCACAACCTGTTGCTACCAAAATTATTCTAATGGATCAAGCAGAGGATTATGAATTCTGGTCAGGAAAAGCAGTGGGAATAAATGCAGTCTAAAAAGCTAAGAGCCTGCTTTTTTGCAAATGTCTTCAGTGATAAAGAATGGAATGTCCTAAAATCCATATTTTGGGGGAATGTTATGCTATTTGAATCCTGCTGATGTCAATAGCAATTTATTTTCAGTAAATTGGAAAAAAAAATCACTTTAAAGAATTGATGTGATGGTAGCCTTGAGTAAGAGTCAGCCATGCAATGAAATGTTGTCTGTGATCAGGCTGACTGCACTCTAGCAAACCAGTCTTGGAGCTTGTTCTTGAAATGCCAGTTTAGGTCTTTTGAGAGTAGTTACAGCATGCTAGTTTTGAATCACAGCTTCCTTTATTCAATCACCTGCGTCTTCAGTTGATACTACACTGTTAGGAGTGGAACAGAAGTATGGCACCAGCACTTTTGCTTTCTTATCAAAAACCTTTTCTGTTAAAGAGCACCTTTTCAGAGCTAAATAAAATAACCCACAAGGATCCTTACTACCAAAGAAGTGAAAAGCTGTTTTTTTGTTTTATTCCTGAGAGTTTGGGAGGGAAAGTATTGTATTAAGCACTGAGGAGCCAAAAGCCCAATCCCTTCTACTTCTATAGTGATCTCCACCCCATGTACATTTTGTGATATAATAGTCTGGAACATTAGGGGAAGGCTCCATAGACTTTAATGAGGGCAATTTTTCAAATACCTTATTTTATATTTTAGAAGTCCAGTTTGAACAAATCAAAGCCACTGCTCAACTAACAAGGTCATTGGCCCTAGCTCCGTTTTTAGTAATCTTACCGCAGAATGCTGCTTTCAGAGACGATTGTGCCAGTAAAGGAAAATGGCTTCACTTGCTAATGCTAACATTTGACTATAGCTATTTTTAGGATAATATTCATAATGCACAACTAGAACATGGTAACCTAGCCATTGTAAAAGTAATCAGTGGTAATGCCCTTATTTAAAGACGAGGTATCCACTACAGAACATACTTTCATAAATGTAATGTTTCAGCTATTATAACTGATTCCCCAGTACATTTTGCTACATTTTATCATTCCTTTCCAGGGTTTAGAACATATTTTAGTAGCCATTATTCATCATATTTATATTTTTTATTAAACATTTTCAAAGCAAACATAATACATTTAAACAATGACAACATCAATAAAATAACAGTAAAACTTCGAATCCAATTAATACTTGTTTAGGTTACATTCATATATAACCAAATCATGTCATCATATTTTTAGTTGAGTTTCCTATAGTTTAAAATAATCCTACTTACCTCTACTACCTTAACACACAATGCTTATCATTGTTTTCTGAGAATGACAACATTTCCCTGTCATATGTGATTTTTAGTGAATAATTAAGCAGATATATTTAGTTCTAAGAGGAGACAAAGAAAGGTAACAGACAGGGATAGAGAACAGATGGAGGAAAGTAGTAAAAGGATGAGGCGAGGGACTAGAGGGTATGAGCTCCTAGGTTCAAAAGCAAGGAACTTATGCTTTACTAGATGCACAGTAAACTAATAGGCCACCCCTAGCTGGCCCAGTGGCACTGAGGGTTGAGACGCTAGATGCCACACCTCGGGAGCGACCTCAGGTGCTGGGGGTCAACTGGGAGGGAGGAGGATTGAGCATCCCTGGGACTGCTCTCCTCCTCCTCCTCCAGGGTGGATGGGTAGGGATGACTGCAGACATGTTGGCTCCTGGCAGTGGCTGAGGGATTGGTGCAGGTCGTAGTCTGCTGGGGGGTTGATGCGGGCTGACGCCGGACGTGCTGTCCGCAGATGCACGCACGAAACATCCTTGGCATCATTGCATGCCAGTGCCATGGGAAGGGACAAGGAAAAATCTCCCCCTTGCACATGAAGGTGGTCCACTGGTGTTGCAGCAGATGCACCCAAGTCAGCTCCCCTGGTGCTCACCTGGCCTTCCGCACTGAGCGGGATAAGTCCCCACCATAATGTGGCTGGGAGGGGTGGGACATAGGGGTCCTGCTCTGGCTGTGGTTGGGGCAGGGGCCATGAGAGACAGCTGGAAGGGGGTACCATAGGTACCACTCCCCTGCCGAGGAGAAATAGAAAGCATAAAAAAAAAAAAGGTCACCCCAATTCTTATCATAGTCTGCCCTTTTGTCTTTGGTTCCATGAGCTATTTTCTCTAACTTATGTGATTCTATTAATTCATTTTTCCATTCTGTAGGTGGGGACTGCTCTATCTAATTTCTTAGGATTATGTCTTTTATTGTTGTGGATATTAAAGATATAATACTTTTAGTCTTCAGGTTGAACATTTTTTGACGTTTAAGGTAACCCAATATACAGCAATACATTTTCATGTATCAAAGGATAATCTTTCATATAATGTTTGATGTTAGACCAAAGGATCTCAAGTCGTGGACAGTCCCACATTTGATGTTCTATGTCAACATCTGGCTTACCATACTTATAACATTTAGCTTCTGGGTTAATGCCTGTTTTTTTTTGTGTTTTGGTATATAAAAAAGATCATGTAGGTGTTTATACTGTAGAACTCTATGATTAGTGAGAACATTTTGTGAGGTAATTGCTATATGTCTTTCAGTTCTCATTTGAAAGCATCCATGTCCAAGATACATCTTAATAGCCTGTCGTAGCTGTCAGTATAAAAAGCATTTGGCTGTCCCAATGTAACCTCATGATACTCATTTATGACATCATAAATATGATTCTAAAAGTCTGTTGTGTAAAATCAAACCAGCAGACAGAATTTCCATTAAAAAAATACAAGCTTCTATTCAATATCAGCAACTTGTTTTGGTCACTTATAAAACATCCAAAATGTTTTCACCTCTGCTCCTAGACTTTCTTAAAGAGTTTTTTCAAAGCATGCCATCTTATCTACAGGACACCAGGGACATTATCAATGCGTTAGAAACTTTTAATAAGCGTAAGTTGGATCTAAACAATATTATCCTTGACACAGTGGATGTAGCTGATTTGTATACCTCCAGCCCACAATCTGAAGGGTCAGAAAGCATACCATGTCCTCTGTATACATCTTGGTAGATTTCTAATTACAAAGGTTGTTCACCAGGGACACTCACCCCACTTCTGTAATCATAAATATGATTACCAAAATGAAATATTGAAAACTAACACCCACACATTCTCCTCCTTAAATGAATTTCCTGGATATATAAGAGGTAGGTCACATTTCCCCATAAAGTTCTGTAGGTGGACAGCGGTATGGACTCCTGCTCTTGCTAATGTTAAAGATATATATATATAGTAGAGTGACTTTATTTCACTGTCAATATATTTTCAGTGTAGTCATGAATGTATTAGTAGGGGTTTGAGGGAGGCTGCAGTTGGGGGGGAGAGAAGAAACGGGGTGGGGCAAGGACAGCAATAGGAGAAGGGGTACTTGGGGAGTAGGAAGGAGGAGGTGGAGGGACAGGGAGACAGTGTTCAACTGGACCAGAATTGGAAGGGGGAGTAGATGTAAAGGGGATGGAATGATAAGCAGACAAAGGTTGAGGGGAATGAGGGATGGGAAAAGGAAGTAGGGGTAGGAAGCAGTAGATCAGATAGGGCAGGTAACAGCAAATGTTAGTAGCAGGAGTAGAGGTGGGGAAGGGGGGAAGCAGAGTAACAGTGATAGTGGATTCAACAGTGAAGGGGATTAGATAGGTCAGGAGGAGAGGAGGACAGCAAGACAAGAGAACTCTGTGCTTCCCGGAATGATGGCAGAGCACACAGGACTGAAGGTAAGTCCACTCACACAAGGGACAGAGGAAAGCCACATGTGGTCATTAACTTAGGTACCAGTTACATAGCTGGATGTAAGGTAGTGACAGTTCAGTGGAGGTTTAGAGTGGTGGGTCAGATCTGTAGGGTGGTGGCTAGGTTGGTAGCCTTCTTGGAAGTGCTGCTGGTACACAGAGCCAACAGCAGCAAGAAAACAAATGATAAGTGCATTTAATGGCTTTCTGAGGGATTGTTGCAGAGAGGAAGGTTTGGGATATGTAGATACTGGGGTAGGGACCTGGGATGATAAAATTCTGTATGCACCTCATAGGTTGCACCTAAGCAAGAGGGGAACGGTTTAGGGACTATATAAACAGGAGCCTAACTTTATACTGAATGGGGGGACAACAAGGGTTGCAGCACCCAGGTTTTCCCAGTGAAGGTGGCAGATGCCACCCCCCCGGTACAGTACTCAGAGTGGGCAGATAGGAGAGAACTTGGGGAGGGAATATCTGGAGAAGGCGGCAGTCTACCCCCCCAACAGGTAAACAGCACAGTAGGATCAGTAAAGGGGGAGAGTGGTAGGAATGGGGAGGGGGAGCAAGGCATTTGGTCAAAACAGAGGGGACAGAATCAGGAATTGTGACATGTAGTGTCCTGTATTGCTGGAAGTCTCAGGAACAAAATGAATGACCTGCAGGCCATGATGGTGGAGGGATATACATAAATGTGTACAAGGGAGCACATTTGTACTCACTCGGTGGTTAGGAACACTAACCCCTGCTGAAGCCCTTTCCTGGTGATACATAGAGATGTTTTGCTTTCTGTGTACCATTGAGCTAGCTCTGCATGGTAATTAAATCATATTTTGCATACCAGCTCTGTTTGTGTGTACTGTTTCTTTTTCATTTTCATGCTGTAAGCTGTTTTAGCATGTGGTAGAATGTTAGGGGTACATGATGTGCTCTTCAACTTGAACTACAGCTCATGATGGCAGAGGGAACAGTGGATCTGGTGGTGGTCACTGAGACTTGGGCTGCCTTGAATCATGACTTGGATCTCTCCATTTTAGTGTATGCTTTGTACAGAAGATACAGGGAGAAGGAGCAGGAGATGGAATGTGGCACTATATATCAGGGAAGGCATTACTGCCACTAGAAAGGAAACTGGGGATGGAAAAATAGAGGCACTGTGGGTACAAATCCAAATGGCAGCAGGAAGAAAATTAAGACTGGGTGTAGCTTATACAGTAGGCCACCTAATCAGGATGAGGACAAGGACAGGGAGTGGAGTACCATGATCAGGATGGCAGCTGAAAGGGGCAAGGTGGCGGTGATGGGATACTTCAGTGTGCCTAAAGCAGATTGAAGTGTACCATCTGCCACCAGCGCCAGGAACCAATTCATACTGGATGTAGTCTAAGATAGCATCTTTGTTCAGGTAGTGACCAAATGGACGAGGGAGGGAGCCATCCTGGACCTGGTATTTACAAATTGGTATCACATGCAGGCCATTGTGGTGGAGGAGCCCTTGGGGAATAGTGACCACCAGATGGTGTGGTTTGGAGTCAACATGGGGAAGGAAACACTAAGCAGAAAGACGAAACTGCTAGACTTCAGGAAGGCTGGCTATAGTAGGATGGGAGAGATTTTGAAGAAAAATCCAGCTAGCCTTGGGTAAAATATGAATGTGGAACAAAGGTGGATGGTGATCAGGGAAGGTAATGTGCTAGCCACTAACACATGCCTAAAACAGAAGGGAAAGAATTCCAATGCCAGGAAACCAAATTGATTCAGTAGGGAGGTGAGCAGGACAGTGGAGGATAAGAGGGCCACAAATAGGAAGTACAGGAAGTACCATAAGGGTGAGGATGAAGTGGTCTACTTGGAGAAAGTTAGAGTGGCTGGTAGGATAATCAGGCAGACCAGGGCTAGGAAGGAGCTGCAAACTTCAGAAGAGATTAAGGAAGGGGAGAAAGCCTTCTTCAAGTATATCAGTGAGAAGAGAGACACAAAGGTAGGTACAGTAAGTCTAAGAAAGGAGGAGGGTTAGGTGGAAGACACAAAGAGAAAACAGGTGTTGAATGAATATTTCTGCTGTCTTTACTAAAGTAAAAGATAGACCAGTACTGTATGGAAGGAAGGGGGAGGAGGTGGGAACATGGCTGAGGACAGGATAATGGAGGACAGGGTGTGGAAAGGGCTTATGCCCCTAAAGGTAAACAAGTCCCTAGGAGCAGATGGCATGCAGCCTATGGTATTGAGGGAACTAGAGAGGAGTTAGAAAGTCTTCTGGTGGACTTATTTAACAGATCTTTGGAGATGGGAGTGGTAACACAGGAATGGAGAACCATGCATGTGGTACCACTGCACAACAGTGGGCCCAGGGAATTGCCACAGAACCACAGGCAATCTGGCTTTCATTTTGGGTAAGCTGATGGAGATCATTCTACAAGCAAAACTAGTGGAGTTCCTTGAGACCAGTGGGCTACAAGATGAAACACAGCATAGGTTCATGTCAGGGAGGTCCTGTCAAAGCAACCTGATTAACTTCTTTGACTGGACAATGAGAGCAGTGGACAAGGGTCAGGCAGCTGACATTCTGTATCTGGATTTCAGCCTGGCCTTCGACTAATGGCACACAAGAGATTAATCAGGAAGTTGGTGGACCTAGGGGCAGGGAGCAAATTAACCAGATGGGAGAGTAATGGTGAGGGAACTCTCAGGTACAAGGAAGTTTACAAGTAGCATCCCGTGGGAGTCAGTGCTCAGCCCAGTGCTGTCTAAGGTGTTCATTAACAATATTGGGGATGGCATTAAAAGCAAGATCTGCTTCTTTGTGGACAACACCAAACTCTGTGGGAGGGTAGACTCAGATAAAGGGGTGCAGGTCCTTCAGGAGGACCTGGCAAAGCTGGAGAGGTGGTCAGGCATGTGGCATCTGAGGTTCAAGGTGAAGAAGGGCAAGGTCATGCACATAGGAAGGAAAGGAGGGACAGAGGGGACGTGACTGAAATCATGAAGTACCAGAAGGGTAGGGTCACCTGATGGTCCAGTGGGTAGCACTATGTGCTTTAATGCCGGTGACCCATGTTTGGAAGCAAGCTCAGAAAGCTGGCTGAACAGCCTGAAGGCTGGGGAGGTGCGGTGGCCCAGCTTGGCAGCATTCCTAGCCTGTAGAGGGAGGGCATCTGGTTCCTCCATTCTATGGACAGCATTCAATGGCCATTAAAAACCACAGGGAGCCAGAGTATGGTGAGGCTGGCAAAGGACAGTGCCAGATGTCACAGGAGGTGGATGAGGATTGAAAAACAGGGCCTAAAATCCTCCATGTGGGGCAGGCTTTGTGAAGCCATGCCTGCTTGAACGATGTCTGCACCATCACCGCAGTGCCTGCTGAGAATCTAGATTATAACTCCAGTGGGGGAGGATGGCCCTCCTCCCCAGGCCCCTCCACAGGGGTAAGATGTGGGGAATTTCTCTCAGCAGGTAGCTTAGGGAGATGATGGCTGGTGGTGACTCAGCAGGGACAGGGTTGAGTAGCCACCTGCTCATGACAAACAAAGTACCTGAAGTGTATAAACAAGGGTGAATATTGGGGAATGTTTCTGTCTCAGTGATAAGAAGGCCACAAGTGGTCAGTGTCTTAGTCTTGTTGGGGAAGAGTGGGACAGGGTGAACAGCAGGGTCAGGGCTGATAGGGAGGCGGCAGTGCCCAATGCAAACTAAGGAGAAGGGGCACCACAATCGAGGAGACTTAATAGAACATAAAGCCTTCTTCTGCTGGCTAATTCACAGGCTTGTATGTTAACAAAGTGTTAATCATGCCTGGTAATCTGAAACACTGAGGGACAATAGCATGAGGGCCGGAGCATGTTAAGGTACTTCAACAGTCATCCAGGAACTGCTCTAGTCAAGATGGGCAAGCAAAGGGCTAGCTGCACTAATCCTGGCAATCTGCGCTATGCCCCACACAAGTAAAGCAATGGAAAGGTTGACCTCTCAGAGGAAGTAGCTACCTGTCTACTTATGTGTTCATTTTTCAGACTGAGGGTCACTCACAATGGGCCCTATGCACACAACCAGGAATTGCTTATGCACCACGTAGCCATGGTGTGTAGACATCTCTGTCAGACTGCAGATCACCAAAGGTCCCGCAGACCTCCTGTGGCATTGATGGAAGGGGTGCATGCCTCTCCCACACTCAATCCCATGGCCTTTCACACAGCTACATGTGCAGACAGTCTGGGGGAGTGTCGGAGTCATGCCTGCTATCTGTGCCATTCATGAAGGCATAGCGTGCCGGGTAAGGGGGTGTGGTGCAAGATTTGGCAGCAGAGACCCTGCCGTATCTGTTGCATGTTCCCCACAGGTTACACCCACCAGCTGCGGCCAGATGAAGCATCCCATCTACCATGCTGTCCCACCATTCTTGGCAGGCAGGGAGGGCTGGTGCCAGCCATTTGGGCACTTTCCCAAGTATTCTAAAATAAAAGGACCCACACAACTGCATAACAACCTGCTCGGCATGGAGCAGAGGATCCACCAGGGGACTAAGACTGGCATCCAGCTGGATGCCCACCTGCATCAACGGATCCGCTGTCTTGTGCTCCAGCATGCCAAGAGGGTGGCGCTACAGACAGACACCTGGCAGTGGCTGGTGATCATAAATGTTGGTTGCCGTGCACCTGTCCTTGGGTGCGGAGCTGCATGGGCCAGGCATGTGCCTCCTGTGTGCACCTGGACTGAAACAGTGCATAGGTACCAGAATTATTACTGATGGTCATAGTCTGAATACTGTTTCTTTTCATGTTTGTTACTTAGAATATGACTTTTGTACAGCATCATCTCGCCTCTCCCCTGGGCTGTCAGACAGGAAATGATTTTTTTTTTCACTTTATCTTTTTATTGCTTTTCAACAAAGAACAAAATTATTGCAAATGTAATAAACAACTACTTTCATATAAATATGAGGAAGTGAATTTAACTGGGGAACTAACGTAGCCGAACAAGCCTTTGGAACTGAGCTGCTTCTTAGATCAGTGGGCCTCCCTGATAACATTTTGAAATAAAACAAACGGCTAAAAATAACCTGCACTTGAGTTCTAACGCTGAGCACAACAGTGAGGGGAAATGTCCACTGCTGAAGTAAGGTGTCGCCTTTTTCTGAGCTCACAAGATAAACAAGGGAGGTCACAGATATAATCTGACCTGCAATGTCAACGATTTGGAATAAAGCAATACTTTGATGAATGGAGACATTTGCATCTTGCTTCAACTCTTGTTTTTAAGTCTCTGTGGCAAGAAAAACAGGGCATGATTACCATCAATTCTTTCAGGAGAATGCAGGCAATGCATATAAAAAGTGTGGTTTCCTCCACCAAACCCAGCATTCCACCAAATTCATCGTCCCCAATTCCTATGATGCCTCTCATAGGGTTCATTTGTTTTATGAGATGCCAGCATGGTTCAGTTGATAGCACATCTGCCTCTGGGCTAGAAGATCATGGGTTTTTGTCCCACACTATAATTGGGTTCATTCCATTAAATGCTGGTATCCAAGTGCTGTACCAGGGGGATATTGTACTGCTGTCATAGGGACTGGATTCTTTCTCTGACATCCCGTTTTCCTTTTTCTATTCTCAAACTTTCTGTTTCTTATCCATCTAATCTCAGTCTGTTGCGCAACAGCATTTTTGCACTCTGGCTGTTCTTTATTTCTTGTCTGTTGCAGGTTGTCCACCTGTTGCTTTAATTTTCTCTCAGGAAGCAGAGTGAGAGACCTTTACTCCCTGGTACTATTTCGGTCCCTATTTTTATCAAAACATAGAAACTCGAGGGGTTACTTGTAGAAGTATGCAACCTAAATCATTATCTGTTTAAGATGAAACTGTAGGTTAACTGCCTGTGGCCCCTTTCTGAATAATTGTAACCTGATTTGTTCAGCTGTTGTATAGTGCCGAATATGCAGCAGTCTTGCCTATCCTGCTTGCATTTTGTACAGTTTATGTACTCCGGGGACTATATCTATTTGTAAATGAGTGTCGGCAGTTCTTTCCAACTCAGCCCTGGTCCCTTTGGTCCTTAGTTCAAGAGCAATAAAGTATTTGTTTTTTCTGTGTTGGTTTGCATCCTCAACTTATCCTGACAGCTCTGTGGCAGTATGATACAGAAAGCTGCTCAGCAAGCAGACAGAAATGGACCACTTAGGCGTATTTTTGTATTCCTTGTGGCCATTTGTCCCACAGCTTACAAAAAGGGTACCTGCACAGAGAAGAATGTAGTAAACGTTCACAAAGACAGTGCAATAAGGACTTGGTGCAATATTAAAATGCTAAATGTAGAAAACTGTACCTGTTCTTAGTTTTTGCATATATTTTCTAAATAAATGAAGCATCTGGGTAACACTTGGTTGCTATGCACAGCCGCTGCAGGTTTCTGGTGTTACGCAGACTGCTCAACGTCTGCCTCATTTTCCCTCTCACTCATTCAGAAGACCTCTGTACACTATTCCCTCTAGGAGCCAGCCGACCACTTATCTTAATAATTTATACACCCTAGGCAGAGTGGGAGGACTCTGGAGAATGAGATGACTTAGAAAAATGTGTTATTCCTGTTGTTTAATGTTTCTGCAATACTGTTATGATTGATAATGAGATTCTACACATAGTAGTACAAGTTAAAATAAATAAAAAGTGTTTTAAATAAAGTTTGGGAATAAACCCTGTATGAATGTGGGAGGAGTTGGATCACATGGTTTACTAGTAAGCTATAAGCAGGGACCTAGTAGATAGTAGGTAGTGTGTGCTGGACAGTGGGTAGCCCCACATGGTCTAGTACTCTCTCTAGCTGTTTTTCTAGAGAGAATTGTTTTTTTTTGTTTGCTGCATTAAGCTTGGTTTTTGTTCACCTTTGGATTTAATTTTGTCAAAAAAAAGTACGCTTAAAATTTGAATTGTTTTTTATTTTATTTTAATAAATCTTAGCAGTCTGCCTTTAATTTTGGATCCTGAATTGTTGTCCCTGTCTTCAGTGCCATGACCTACCACAACTATCAGAGAATGGCATTCTTCAGATGAGATGTCAAATCAAGATCCCTTCTATCCATCTCAGATGCCACCCTGGTGGGTTTCCATGTGGACGTGAAAGAACTCATGGCACTTTTTGAAAGAGTAGATGATTTTCCCCAGAGTCTTAGCCAATATTCCCCTTCACACAAAACTAGCTTATGCAATTGTCAAAGGCTGTGTGTGGATGCTGATGGGCAAAATGGCTACCACTACACATTTACAGTCACTTGACAACCAGTCTCTCATTGCTTGTGAAGAACTTTGGGATGCAATGCACATTGGGATACAATGGCCTGGATATTCAAAAGGGTTGAGCATGGCGCAGCAGGGATGCATCGCACACCCGCAATGCGCTCCGGTGTGATATTCAAAGGGGCAAGTTGCGATGTGCAACTCCCGATGTGCCGGGGCATATCAGTAACGTATGTGGTGCAAGTGCAGGGGGCGTGCCCATGCATATGCGGCACATCCCAATATTCAGCCTGGGATGTGCAGTGTATATGCTGGCACAGCTCCGCCTTGTGCCACTCAGGGGGGCGCAAAGATGTGCCTGATAAAACTTGGAACAAATCCTGGCCACCCACAGGTAAGCTGCCATATTGCAGGGTGCAACACAGCTGGTCACATGCCCTGGGTGGCCACCCGCCTACCCAGAACACTGTCCACATGGTCCCTACCCTGGGAGCAGTGTGCCTCACCGCCCAATCGCAGGCATAAGTAAATATATATTCCCTGGTGGTCCAGTGGAAAGGCCCTCATCACACAATTGTAGGTGGACACATCACTAGATACCCTGGTGGTCAGAGTGGTACCCCCTCCACCCACCCACTGAGGTCCCCTGCCACCCAGAACCACCCATCATCAGCAGGCAGCACTGCCCATGCCCAGGCTGCCCTCTGAATGACAGCATATAGTATGGTCTGTCGTCTATTGGTCCACTGTATAGACCAATTGGCACGCAGACCATACTGTACTACACAGGCCTGATATGTGAATGAATGCATTCATTCACATATTGGGCCTGTGTAGTACAGTATGGTCTGCACACCCATTGGTTCACACAGTGGACAAATAGGCGTACAGACCGCACTGTACGCTGTCATTCAGCAGGCAGCTGGGCGGCATGCGGATGGGGTGCTGCCGCCTGCCAATGACAGGGGGCTGCTGGCTGGTGGGGGACCCCAGTAGGTGGGTTAGGAGGTATCACTGGACCACCAGGGTACCTAATGCTGTTTCCACCCGCGATCGGTCGATGGGGGTCTTTCCGCTGGACCTCCAGGGATTAATATTTTTACTTATGACCATGTTCGGGTGATGGAGGGCTTTCCACTGGACCACCAGGAAGATTCACTTTACCTATGTCCACGATCAGGTGAACGGGAGTGGGGACCGCCAGGGACTGCAGGGCTTCGGTCCCCGACGGTTGCAGCCTGGCAGGGCGCCAGGCGCAAGTCACCGGGGATCGGTGCACCACATGCAAATGGGGCCATAATGACATGCAAATGGTGCCATTTGTACCTTGCATGCATAATGGCCTCATTTGCATGCCCAGTGCTGAATATCATGGATGATGCGCCTAGCGCAACTGCACTTGTGCTGGCGCATCCCCCTGCTCCCGTTCTGACACTTGTGCTGGTGCAGTGCCACTGCGCCATGCGCCCTCAGTGCCATATTCAATGGTGCTAAACCACGGTGCAGCACCGTTGAATATTGCCTGGTCCATGCCCTGGAGCAGCCCAGTTGCGCTTCTCCCAGGCTTGTGCCCCTGCCCAGTGCAGTCTGAATATCCAGGCCAATGTGTACAAAATGTGCTCTATAAATGCTAATTCCTATTCTTCCTCTTCTATGGTAGGTGGTCACTTGGTATAGATACCAGTTACTGTACATATTAAATGAGGTTACATGCTAGTTTGATTACATAACTGTATAATAAGGTGCCGGTTCCTTACAACAATGTAAATAATTCTGGCTCAGCTCACGCCAGTACAAAAATGAAAATATATCATTAGGGAGGAGCTAGATCCAATCAAGCCTACATTCTGTATTCATAGATTGGATCAAGATAGCTCCCTCACCAATATATATATATATATATATATATATATATATATATATAAAGCTTAAAGTTGGACCAGCATAACATTCTGTGGTGATTTGCATATGCAGCCCATGATGCTTTGCATTGTGGGGGCATGTGTGATTTTGTATATATCTATATATACATATACATATATATAGCAAAACAGTTGTATCAAGTATAAATATTTTGCCACGAGAAATCACTCTAATATTCCGGGTTATCCCATCATCAGGGAAACTGGCCCACATGTAAATTTATGTGAACAGGCTTTGATGCAATAGAATTTTAATTCATTCTCTCTCAAATATTTGTAGTATTCTTTTATCATTTAACTTAATTTTCTAAGACAGGGGACCATGTCTTAACCAAAAAGGGTGAAATGCTCCCATATGGCTCTTGCACCTGCCACTTTACAAAAAGCAGCAGGAGCAGGAGCCACATGGGATCATCTATGGGCTAGTTTTCCCTGATGAACGGGTATCCAAAATGTTGGAGTGATTTGTGGTGAAGAAATACTTATACTTTATAAAACTATTTTGAAATTTATATATTTGGTGAGGGAGCTTCTATGATCCTATCTGTGAACACAGTTCCTTACAACACAATTCATTCATATGTGTGTTCCCCTCACGAAATCAGGAGTCACCAATTCAGTGCCCATCAAGAGGTTTAGCTACAGTTTATTATAACAGGTTACATGAGGATGTGCAGGTTCTTCATATGCACTGCATTTTCAATGTAGGTACAATAGTTGAATGGGTAAAGTGTGATTGTATCTCACTGATGGAAAAGCCATGGTCAACTGCTGTTTAGATGAGAGAGAACAGCCCACAGAAGCCATGGGGTGGGCGGACTTTGAGGAAGCAGCTGGAAATATTCAAACAGTACTCTCTAGATTACCTTTATCTGTTTTATGAACAAAATGAGAGAACGCTAATCACTTTACCTAGATACTCCCATATTTAGTTATTCAACTATTTATCAGTTTTACTGAAAGACTGGATTCTAACTTATTTGATTGATTGATTGATTGATTAATTGATTTATACTGTTTTATTCTTATGTCTACTACCAGTGTACTTTTTTGCAATGGCACCCTGAGTCTGTGGGGAAGGGTGCCAGAAAGAAATAAAACTGCTACTACCACTTTCTCCCCTCGATATTACATAGTCATTTCCTTGGTATTGTACAGTGTGTGTCCGTAATAAAGTAGTCCATAACCAAACATCCTTGTAGGCTGATACATGTATAACTGCCTAGTGTGTCACCTTGAGTTCTTCCTTTCAGGAGACACATGAAGCAATCCATGCAGTTGTTCAGCTACCAGCTTCACCAAGACCTTTGAAACCACCGACAATAACGAAATTGGTTAATAATTGTCAACATGGTTACTTCGACTATTGCTATAAAGAGGAATCGCATTTGCCGCTTTTCAACTATCTAGGAATACACCAAACGATAGTAAAAGGTTTAATTTGTATTTTAAAATACAAGCACTCTATATGCAAAACAAGTTACCAGCATAGCTACAGATCCAGGAAGCTCATGAGGGGTGAAGCGCCAGGGCCATTTGGGCGGTGGGTTTGTAGCTATTCTGGTAACTTGTCTGGCAAAAAGAGCTCTTGTATTTTGTGCAGAACATTACATATGCAATTTGCTAGACATCGTGCACTAATTCGGGCACTTTAAATAGCTCTCTGCATGTTACAGGAGGCTTATGAAGCAGATAAATATTGACTGTTACATCGGTTAAAAAGCAGCAGTGTGGTGTAGCACAGCTACTGAAATTACTAAATATCTGAACTTTTACTGCAAGCAGTTGTAAGCCTTTCAGCCTGTAGTAAAGCACTTCTGAACTGTGATTCTAGCATAGTGAGACTGTGGTGCTTATTGGTTCTTTTTTTATTTATTTATTAGCTTTTATTTACCAGGTAAGCACACTAGACAAGGAATGCTTATTTTCAGGTACGACCCAGGAGATTACAAAAGCATGGTTTACAGAACAGTGCAAGCGAATTACAGCAGTGTGAAATACAAGCAATGAGCAAGGTGATACAAATAAACAGGTACAGGATGAAGAGATAAGCATATACACCAAAGGAAAGAACAAGCAAACAATAGTTACATTTTAGCTCCATTACAGTGGAATCTTTTCCTTTTCCTTCTAAGTCACCAGCAGACCTTAACACAACTTGCGAGTGCAGGTAATCTTTCTTGTGGTTTGCAGCACTGCTAGCAACATCTCCAAAAGAACTAAGCAGCAATCTTCCATAGGTCAGGCTGTGACTTGCTGCCTGTCCTGGGAGTGCAGTGTGTTTTCTCCCTCTATGGCTTGTACTGCAGGTACATACCCATCAGCAACAACCGACATTAGTCCTCCATCCATGGAACCTCACCTATGCTCTGCCCATTAATGACTGGAAAGTTTTTGCCTTCTATGCCTTTGTACCATGGATATTGCCCATCAACAACAGAGACAGCAGCTCTTCTCCAGTCGGGCCCTTTCTGCTTTCATTTCAAAGACTCAGTACGCTTTGGCAACTATGGCTTCATACTTCTGCTGATGCTACCGGCATGACATAAGCGTTGACTTCTATTAGCGGGCTGTCACCTGCTCTCTGCTCCCCCCCCCCCACGAGCGTAGTACACTTTTCTCTCCTATGGCTTTGTTCAGCAGGTATATACCCATCAGCATTACCAGACATTTCTCCAGCTGTTGTGCCTCAACTAGCCTCAACCCATTAAGGAATCAGTATGCTTTTGCCTCCTATGACTTGCACCCCTCAACAAGCAGTAACCCTCCTTCTGTTAGGCATCTGTCGCTCTTGCCTCGAAGACTCAGTGTGCTTTTGCCCCCATGACTTATTACTGCTTAAAATACCACCAACAAGCTAGAAGCATTGGCCTTCCATCAGTTGGGCTGTCCTATGCTCTCTGCACCCCAAGAGAACAGTACACTTTTGCCTCCTATGGCTTTGTATCGCATGAAATGCTCAGCAACAAAAACATGCATCAGACTTCCAGATGTTCAGCCTTATCTTTGCTTTGCCCATCAAGAACACTATTCACTTTTGCCTTCCCTGGCTTGCGCCAGAGCAATGCCCACCTCAGCAGCAGGCATTGCCTTCCATTATTTAGGAAGTTGCCATCACACTGCTCTCAAGGGCTCTTTAAACATAATCAAGAAGCAATGTGACCGGAGTTCATAACATCTTTACTCTAGCTACCTGGGTCCTACTGAACCCTTTATTTTTTCATCTGCTGAACTCGATCAGACCAGCTCAAACACCACAGGAATGGAATCCAGCTCCATCAGCTTGGGCTGCACGTCATCTCTATTATGACTCCAGCATCCTGGGTCATGCTTACTCTGTCAGCTAGGGTAGTTAGAGGTAGAGATTCTTTACTCCTGTGCCTGTAGGGGAGAGATACCCAAGGCCTTGGCTCCCCAGAACACTCTGCCACAAGTTTTTTTTCTTCTGCTCTGTGCCAAGTGCTACAATAATTCCATGACTTGGAGAGGGTTCTGCAGTTTCATTCTCCTGACATGTTTGGCCCCTTACCTAGGAACTTTCATTCCTTTCGCTATAGGTCTCCAGCCGTGATACCTCTAACTGGGTGGAAAGAACAGAGGATAAGCCAAAGGTATGTTACATACTATAAATACTACACCACACTAACACATCAAAGATCTGATGCCCTGTAAATCAGATGTTTGCTGAGGTTCAGTGGTCAATTGATTGACCACTCCCTCCAGTCACTGTTTAAACTGGCTGGATCAACACTCAGGGCTTTAGCCAGTTTCTTTTCTCCCCTACCCCCAACTCTGGCATTCTCCTGCATCTCCTGGGTTCCTTACATAGGAACTCCCATTTCCTTTAGGGTCCTTTGGCTCTTCACCTATGACATCTTTAACTAGGTGGAAATAACAGAGAATAAGCCAAAGATATGTTATGGAAGTATTACACCACACCAACACATAGTGATCAGATGCCCAGTGATCCATAAAAAAGAATTGGAGAAGTTACTTAACAAGAAAACTAGATGCTCATTCAGAAAGGCTGAGCATTCATGTTAGTTCTGAATAAAGGCTGCTGTACTCACGTTCAAGCACTATAAATAGAACATTCAACTGAGGACCAGATTCAAAGACAGAACATTATTTTATTACAAGCTGTACAGTGCTAGGATGACATCCTGCTCACCCAATTGTAGTCAGTTCATCCATCACTGTTCCTAAATGGGTCTGTGCCATGACAACTGAGCTAGAACAAATGTACTGAACAAAAATATGTGGACGTTAACCTTATTTTGTTCTTGTAGGAAGTAGGTAGGCTTGGTTCTAAGCTCCAGAATAAATAAGACAAAACCTGTAAACCCAAATAAATTAGCTTTAGTTGATGTCGTGTAGTTTGATTTTACTGCAGATTTCCTTTCACAGTCACAATCAGCATAAAACCCTATACTGTAAAGCACAAAAGTAAAGTATTACAGTGATAGATATAAATACTCCCAGCTTAAAACAGCTGATATACAGAGTTACCTCATGGACCAGGGAGTGTCTAGGGTCGGCATTTGACTCTTACTTTCCACTATCTTGGTAACCAGGTATGCATTAGTACCTACAGCAACTAGAGTCACCTCATCAATGGCATTCATAAGGCAGGCAGTTCATTTTCTGCACCACGCTATGCTTCCATTACCAAGTAAGGTACTGTTTGTACCTCTCATAACCTTTCCAACCAGGAGCACTATAGTGAATAGTTTTCTACATCTCCCTGGCCCACCAAACAACATAGGAACACCCCAGCTTCCTCAGGACACCCTGAATCTGCCCAAGGTAACACCTGCTTTTGTACATTGAAACTGCAATTTGGCTACAGCTGTCTCACTTGGACATTAGTCATCCTTGCCCAATATTTTCTAACACTGTTATCTTCTTAATTTTGATATTGTATGTTAGGGGTTAATTTATCTTGTCTTAACCGCAGGAAAACATGTGATTGTCATATGCCTTAGTTTCCCTTTAATTTTACTCCTAATCGATTAATTTTTTTTATTCTGGCTTTCTCAGAATGCCTGCAGACCCTTGATAGTGAACTCTGACCTATTTTACCAGCCATCGAGCTATACACATCAGGATCTTTGCAAGGTTAAATAAGGCATTCTTAGGTGACCTTGTGTTATCAACATCCAATTTTATAACCCAGTCACTAAGAAATCTCATTTCAGCCAAGGTACAAAAGCTTAGGAACCAAGTTATAACCCTCGTACAAGTGACAGAGGCTTATTCTAGAAGCCAGCACTGTTCCAGGCCTATAGCAATGTGTCTAGAATGCTGGGGTGCAGAAGGAGGGGTTTGACAGTTGGGGGGGGTTGATACTGCCCCTATAGAGATCATGGGTGAGGCCTCAGGCTGGAGCACCATGCCCAGTTTTGGAGTCCTCACCTGAGAAAGGATATTGATATGCTGCAGTCAGTGCAACAAAGGGTCACAAAAATTATTCAGGGCCAGCAGGGCAGATCAATCGAGGAATATCTAAAGGCCCTGAACGTGTACTCACTGCAGGCCAGACATTAGAGGGGACATAACAGAGGCTTATAAGTTCCTAAGTGGTATGCAATCATGAGGGAGCATGATTGGAGATTAGTGGGAGGGAAAGTCAGGAAAGATGTGAGGAGGTTTTTCTTCACAGAAAGGGTGGTGGAGCCTTGTAACAGATTACCAGCAGAGGTTGTAGGGGCAAGGAATATTAATGGGTTCAAATATTGGTGTGACAGGGCCTGGGACTCATTAACCCACATGGGGGAATTAGGAAGAGGAAGGAAGTGGAAGGGAGGGGTTGTATACCCTACAGCGACACTAGACCAGGGGGTTAGGTAGAAACAACTATGGGCAGATCTGATGAGCCATTGGTTGCCATCTGCTGTCAGAGTCTATGTTTTATCGTCATCATCACAGAAACATAGAAAATGTCAGCAGAGAAAGACCATTGGTCCACACAGTTTGCCCTATTTTACCCTGGCCTAACCAGGGACCTATTGTCTAATTGAAATTATTGTCCTCCCCTCCCTTTCCCTCTGCCCTTCTGTTTCCCCCTGTGTAACTATTAAGCCTTTTGGCCATTTCATGCTTTGTGGTTCAAATTCAGCCATCATGCAGACATATCATTTGAAGTTTTGGTGTCATTTTGTATACAGATTTAGTTGCAGACTCAGGCAGATCTGCTGTTGCATCTGAATACTTCACTTTCAAAAATCCCTCCCCGCCAGTCTTTAACTCCCACCACCTCCCTTGCAATAATACTGTATACTCCTTGCTCACCACTATGATGAGGATCTCCCACACCCACAAAGTATTCCTTCTCAGTTCTTACTATCATAACCATGAAGGTACTAAATTTATGTAATAGCTGAAATCACGTGACCTTCCTTAGTTTCCTGCAACATAACTATATAAATAATCCCTCAAAACTTCAGACTGCTCCACATCATTAATCTTACTTCAAATCCCTACAATTCTCTGTGACACATAGGGTATCACAACTTCTCTACCACCCCAAATGAGCATAGCACCGCTCTCCTCTGCGCAACCTTCATTTGACACCTTCAGTAATCTTGTACCTTATATTCACTGAGGCTCTTCTGAGTCTTGTACCTCCAAGGACAAAAGGCCAGAGTACACCATTCCATTCTTCTTCTTTAAATCACTACGACACCTATTTTAATGTAACCTTGCCATTATTTGGCTCAATTACAGTAAAGTTGGTTCTAGGAGTCGTTTACCAAGCAGTCCTAACTCTTCCCCTTTTCCACCTCTTAGTCTGATAAGGGATATCTACAACTAGGTTTTTGGCCAAAATCTTGACTGTTTCCTCCTAACCCTTAATAAGACTGTTTTGTGCCCCCCTCAACAAAAACTCATTTGCCTTGGTCACCTTTACTTTAATGTTACAGGCTTACATATTTTTGCGTTGGTTCCCGCACTCTTTTCTTGATAACCTAATTCTGAATTCCAAACTTTGTAACACTAACATTATTCGTTTCCCTACACCGTTTCACAAGTATCACTCTCATCCTTAAATCCTCATCACTCGTGGTTGTCATAACCATATATGCCTGATAATACTTTTGAGACTAAGCCAATTACCCTCTCTCTCCATAAACAAAATTCTTTCTATAATCACATCTCCATGAACACCTGCACTTTGCAGGCCCACTGACACTCAGAGGGAGCCCTGCAATGGGGGAAGGGGAAAAGCCACTGGGGCATTGTGAGTAATCTGTAGAGATGGCCAGGACAGAGGAAATATATCTACAGCAGAGACTCTCTGAGGGGTAGCCTGGACATGAGGAACAGTGGGGTGGAAGGGTGGCTTTTGGAGGGAAGGAGTATGAAAATAATTTGAAAAAAATTGAGCGGCACTGTAGGCTCTAATTAGCGATATTTAATCCCACATCCCATATACATAGACACAGAATGCCCCAAACATCAACAATATCCAAACGTATTCAAACTTTATATCTGATCAATTGGTCAGTATATTGGACCACTACAGAGAGAGATACGGTCATAAATAAGTCAAATATGTGGGCTTGTGGTTCCAGAGCACAGAACTGTAAACCTGGTGACCAAGGGCTGGCCTGCTGGCATAACGGTTTTGCAACCGCTTGTGACACCAGCAATCCAGATTTGGACGTGGACTTGGGAAGCTGAAGGGCTGGCTGGGGGTGGAAGAGGATGGGTGCCCAAGGGATTGCTCTCCTCCTCCAGGGGGAGGATTACAGAGCTCAGTGAATGCTTGACTCCTAGCAGTGTGCTGGGGGACGGGTCACCTGAGCCTGCCAGGTTCTGGGTGGAGGGGTGGACAGATACCTATATCTGCTTACAGGTGCATGGGTCGGCGTCTTAGCATACTTGCATGCCACGTCTTTCGTGAGGGAAACCTGCTACTAAGCAAAAATATGTGCCTAAGGCCCTTCTGGCTGCACTACCAGCTCTGTGCACTGCCACTGTGGCGATACACTTGGCATTATCATCCTCCTGGACAGTCCATCATGAGGGGGTAAACTTGTGGGGCTGGAAGTCCTGCAGTGGTGCAGTGTGCCAGGAGTGGGGGCTAGTCAGGGGCAAAGCATCTGCCTGGGAGTTAGAAAATATCAATTGTAAAAAAAAAACACCTGGTGACCAAGACTGAATCCCACAACTACCACTTATTCATTGATTGACCTGAGCATATCACTTAACTTCCCCATCCTTACTCTCTAGTAGGACTAGAGGGCATGGGATGAAGTTGGAGGGAGGACGATTCAGAGGAAACGTGAGGAAGAATTTCTTCACAGAACGGGTGGTGGACAAGTGGAACACCCTGCCAGAGGAAGTGGTGGGGGCTGAAACAATCACGGGATTTAAGAATGCATGGGATAGACATAAAGGAATTCTGGAGGTCAGGGGTAAGGGGCAATAGACTTCCTGGAAAACATAAACTGAACTTACAAACTTAAATGGGCAGACTGGGTGGGCCATAGGCCCTTATCTGCCGACACTATCTATGTATCTATGTATCTCTGCAATCACTCTTTTGTCTATTGCTGTGTTGTTTGAATCTCCCTGTGTGCACCATGATGGCCACATCTCTCTCTCTCTCTCTTCTGTTCTGTGGCTAGCAAAGTGCTCTGGGATACAGTGTGCACGAAAGGTGCTGTAGAAAACTAAACTTCTTTTCTTCCCCTTTCCAACACCTAGTTGAGGATTTTATCACAATTTAAACAAAAGGATTCTCTAAAAGGGGAACAGTCAGTGCTAAGAGCCCCATACCCAACTGTGGGGCTGGTCCCAATTTGCAGTCTGAATGCCAAAACATATTTTGGGCTGTTTGCTGATATATAGCAGATTGCATCAGGCTGATTCTGTTGACTACCATGCTGACATTTACTGTAACCAAAACTCCCAAAATCCCCTGCAGCTTTTTTATAAGCTCTGATGTTTTGTTTGCTGGTCCTGTTGCCCTCCCAGTATTAAGTACAGTCACAGAAGACTGTACTCCCCTCCCCCAAGGCGAACAGTGGGACCTACAAACATCTGATCTGAGCCTATAAAAGCTCTAATATGCATTGCAAGCTATTGAATCTTCCACTGCTGCAGTCTAGCTCTAAAACCAGTTGTAGGGGATTCTGGGACTTCTGGTTACAGAAACTTTCAGCATGGGAGTCAACAGAATCAGCCTGATACAATCCACTATACTGCAGTAAACAAGAAGTAAAAAAAAGAAGATTTTGCACACAACTGCAAACTGGGATGAACCTCAGAGATGGATGTGGGGCTATTAGTGCTGCCAGTTCCCCATTAATTAAATGAAGCTTACAAACAGCCATCTTTCGGATGAGACGTTAAACCAAGGTCCCATCTGCCTGGATTGGTGGTAGTTCAGGTGGATGTTAAAGATCCCATGGCACTTATCGAAAAGGGTAGGGGAATTTCCCCGGTGTCCTGGCCAAATTTCCCTCATTCACTAAAAATGCCACCAACAGCTTAATCTGGTTCAAGGTCAGTTGGCATTCATCTGTATCCCCCTCCCCCGGGTCCGGCCTGAAAATAGGCAGGATTTGTCTAGTGCACTTACCCGGTCAACAAAAACTAACTAAAACAAAAACTAACTAACACTGTAATAATGGAGTCATTCCTGCAGAACTGCCCAGCAAAACTGGTAGCATAAGCTGCAGTACTAAGCAAGGGTAGAATACCAATAACAAAACAGAATATGCATACAGTTAGATTTGTAGCATAAGTTGCTAAAATTGCTTCAAGAAAGTGAAATTGGGGGGGGTTCTAAGGATAAGACAAAAAAAATATATTTCATTGTGCATGGTAAAACATGCCAAATGTAGAATAATGCACGGGAGGTTGTACATTATGAATTTTATTTTCATATCTAGGATGTATGATGTCCATAAACCTCAAGGACAAAGCTCAAGTTTATGTAGACATCACACACTGAAGGTGTGCAAAACAAAATTAATTATACACTATTTCCTACATTTTATTTTCTTAAAGCAACAGTGCAATGAAAAATGTTTTTCCAAAAAAGCTAGTTTGTTTCAGCTACAGTTAAGAAAAATGTTAACATGCCTGTCAAATGTATTTGTCTGGGTACCTCCTATGTTGCACACCATGGCCAGGATATTCAAAGGTGTTGCACCGGCGCAACCCCGCAATGCGCCCTGGTGGGATATTCAAAAGGCTGCCAGGCGCAGTGCAAGTCCCACTGCGCCGGGGCACAATGGTAATGAATGCAGTGGCTGTGCCCATGCATATGCGGCACACCTGATATTTAGCCTGGGATGTGCGGCGCATATGCTGGCGCAACCCTGATGTGCACCGCATACCAGGGTGCAAGTTTGAGCTTGTAAAATGTAGGAACTAACCCAGGCCACCCACAGGTGAGCCACCGCATGGCAGGGCACAACACATCACGCGCCAGCTGTGGGTGGCCACCTGCCCTGCAAGGACCCAGTCCACAAGCATCCACACCCTCCCAGGTGGTCCACTGCACCCCCCCACTCTCCCGCTATGCCCGATCATGGGTGACTGTACCCAATACAATGCCTGGTGGACTGGTAGCATCCCCCCACCCTCCATCATGCCTGAACGTGGGCAGTAGTGACATATACTGTGACCTGGTGGTCAAGTGGTATCCCCCCACCCTCCCATATCACCCAATCATGGGCATGTGTTATGTATATGCTACTTGGTGGAGTGGATCCCCTCCCAACCCACCCACCCACCCACAGAGGACCCACCCAGCTCCCCCATCTATGGTGGGTGGCTGCACTCCACCCGCATACTACCCGGCCACCCACTGAATGACAGCGTACAGCATGTGCTGTATACCTATTGGTCCACATTGTGGGCCAATGGGCATGCAGACCATACCATACTACACAGGCACGATTATGTGAATGAACACGTTCAGCCCCCATGATGGAGGGAGGGGGGGTGCACTAGCCCACCGGGGACAGATCACCTGCTTCTTGCAGCTACGCAGGGCGCCAGGCGCATTCTGCCGGGCTGCCCTGCACAATGCATGCAAATGGGGCCATAATGACATGCAAATGGCCCTGTTTGTACCATGCATATATTATGGCCCCATTTGCATGCCCTCTTCTGAATATCGTGGGTGCTACACCCAGCGCAACTGCATTTGTGCTGGCACATTCCCAGTGCTCCCTATCTGTGGTTTGTGCTGGCGCATTGTCACTGCACCATGTGCATTGTGTGCCATATTCAGTGGTGATTCACCATGGCATATCACTGTTGAATATCACCTGGTCTTGGCCCCCAGCACAGCCCAGATGCACTGTGCCCACACTTGTGCCATTGCCAGGCGCAGTCTGAATATCTGACCCCATGAGTCTTTATTTTTATTTTTATTTTTTATCTTAACCCTTGTCAGGTCTACAATGCTATTTCTGTGCAAAATGTGGTGGCTGTCTTTTTTCTTGAGAAGAAAAATACAATTAAAACATTTATAAAATACTCATATTTTGGTGAAATTAGAAAATTGTACCACCACATAAAACTGGAAGATGCCTGGAATCTTTTATAGTGAAAAAAAGTTAGGGTAAAATTTTGTGCTTAATTTCGTTGCACTGCTGCTTTAAATTAGTCATTTTTGTGACCCTAGTGCCCACCCCAGACTCTACATACACTCCTGCCACTGCATTTAAAACAAAAAATCAATACTGGCATTACTGTGCTCCCTGTGCTTGCCATTGCTAAACACTCCACCACCCAGAATCAGTTTATTTCATACTATATTACTTACCTGACTGATTCTGCTGTTTATGTGGTGCTTTTTATTTTAAAATAAGTAGACTCACAGTGTAGTCTTTTTTGCTGGCACGAATAAAGATGCTGCCAATGGAAATGGAGCACAACTCAGTGAGCCGTGAGTTCTGTTTTATTTTAAACATAAAAGCATACTAAATAGCAGGATCAACTAGACTGGTGAAGATATTAAAAAATAAAATGGTTTGGGAGCTGGAAGGTTCAGCAATTATATTCAGAGGGTTTCCAGGTTCAGCAGGGTGTTATAAATGCTGCAGTACACTGATTTGTGAAGTTGTGGAGGTGGAAAGGGCTAGTTGTTTGGTTATGTTCTGGATTATTTGTGGGTGTAGCTGGTATTGTTGTAGGTTGGTGGCTCTGCTCTGTTTCAGGGGGTGTAATAATTGGTTTAGGAAGTGGTGTGGTGATTGTGGAGGGTGCTGTGCTTCTGCTACTATCATTCAGTAGAATATCTGACCACTTTTCACGATCAGTAGTGTACGGTATCCAGTAGTGTTTCAGGCTACTTTCTGATCTGTGGCCAGTAATTGTCATGATTTCTGTGGAGGGCAGTCCAGCAATAGATGGTAGCTGGACTGCAGTACTCCTGATTGAATAATTAGTGTAGTGTTTATTTAGCTTAGCGTCTGTAGAGATTTTAACCATTATTTCCCCAAAGTAATTTATTCCCATTGCTTGCTTTGTATATCAAACTTCCTCAGTATCAGCAGGCCCGTCGGCATAGCGGTATGTTTACCGTTTGCGGCGCCAGCGACCTGGGTTTGGGAATGGACTCGGGTAACTGGAGGGCCGGCCGGGGGGAGAAGGATAGAGCACCCATCAGCCTCTCTTCTTCTCTGGGGTGGGGAGCATTGCCTGTCCCACTACTCTAACGCCACCTGGGTGACCACAGGCATCGGTGCAGCAGGGACAGTCAGTGGGGAGGGGAGGACACAGACCAAGAGTTGGGAGGAGATTGCACGTCAATATGTGCCTCACCCATTAGCTCTCCTCATGCGTCCACGTCCTTGGGGGGGGCCAGAAAATCAGGAAATACCCCGTGGGACTCCCAGTAGACGGAGCTCCTGGCCACGATCCCCAATGCCCCTACTGACGCCAGTACCAGCATCTCCCGACGAAATATAGACATGTCGGGGTGTAAGGGCCCCACCCTGTACCCGCCTGGGGGGAATATCCAAGGCTCCATGAGGGGGATGAACTGCACTGGTAGCCAGCTAGCAGGAGCGGAGATGAACAAGGCCATTGGAGACTCTTGAAGAAATGGGAGTTCAGTGGCGAGAAGGGGACATAAAGAGAAAATGAAAAAAATAAATAAAAAAACTTCCTCTGTATCTAGAATATACTGTGGTAGTTTTTTTGGCGTAAGTAAAATGCTGGTGCATTTGGAGGACATTTAGAAATGTACGTTTTGAAGAGTTTAATAGGGCAGTCTGGGTTGTTTGGTTGCTTATATAGTAGACCTTTCAGTGTCTCTTTGTTGTGTTCATTAAATTTATTGTGGTTCTTTGTTGGTTCGTGAAAAGTAAGTGAAAGATACTCTTTACCTGACTCGTCATTCTGCAGTTGAAACGAGTTTTGTTGTAGTCGAGTTAGCCATTCTCTTTCCCTTCTGACAAGTCCCAATTGTATTTCAAACTACAGCTGATAAATTAATCCATAGGCAGTGGTCGGACTGAGCATTTCTGAGGTTCAAATTAGTTTCAGGTCGGCATCGGAGATGCGTGGGTGGTGCATGCTGATGTCACATCCTGCACGCCTGTATTGTTTAAGCACTGCTATGAATACATTATTCATAGCAATGAACTCTACATCGGTGACTATGTTGAAGTTTCTTTGCAGTTCAGTGGAATTAAAATATTGATTCAGGCCAACATGGAGTGATATGTAGGAGCTTATGCTGTATTGTGTTCCATCAGTGGAACATACTGTACTTCTCTGTAGAACTGATGGTGTATCAGGCCAAGTTCAGCTGCTGTGAGTGTGGAAATCAATCTTCCAGGATGTTGAGGTGAGCCAGTTGCTGAAAACGTTACTTGCCCACAGTGTGCTCTTATGTGTGTTTGGCTTGTTTTTTCTACGTTCCAGGTCATCAAGCTCTGCTGTTGAAATGGGTATATGGCACTTGGTGGTGTCCTCTCCAGTGATTTTTAATTTGGTAGCTTGGCATTTTTGTTTCTTTGCTGGTGTCTCTTCTCCGAGGGTCCTATCTACATATTCAGTAGTAGATAGGTTTCCAGACATCTTGAAGTTTGTAGGGTAGTAGTCACTCATGGTGTCATTTGTCAGAATATCTGTTCTGTTGCCCTATAGCTAGGTAATGGTACTGACTACTACTGTTTAATTTGTAGGATAGGTGTAGTGGTTTGTGCTGGGTTGTTCACTTACATGTGAGTCATGGGGATGTAGTTCGGTAAGCTAACTGTGGATATACTGGGGAATAATCAATGGTCAGGTACATGTTTTAGCCAATGTTGTGGCTGAATTGTATGTAGCCATGTTATAACATCTGTTCTCTGGTGTTCTACTGCACTCAAATTTTGTTTATTTGTTCAACTATAAGTCATTACAATAGTTTGGTGCACTCCCCAATCCACCCACCCTGTTAGGTAGTGTCCCACCACTCCATTCTCCCCTCATCCCGCACCTGCACTGGCAATCAGTACAGCCCTCTTCTCTTCACCATGGCTGGCCACCAACTGAGCTGTTAATGAGCACGTTCTGTATACAGTACATGCTCACTGACACTGATTGACAGCTCAGAGTGAGCTGTCATTCCATGAGCGCATACTGTATACAGTATGTGCTCTCTGACAGCTCAGTCAGTGGCCAGCCATGGCGGAGAGAAGAGGGTTGTGCTGGTCACCAGCTCAGGTTTGGGATATGGGAGAGCAGGGTGGTGGGACACTACCTGCTGGGGTGGGGGGTGCACTAGACCACCATGGAATAGATGTTAATTCACTTACTGGGGATTGGGGATAGGAAGGGGGGTTCATTAGACCACCAGGGAAATGTCTAACTTGACTATACAGGGGATCAGGGTGGAGGAGTCACACTGGACACTAGGGACACTTTTTTTGTATGTCGGGAGAGGGATAGAGTGGGGGGAGAGACCACTAGCCACCAGGATCTATTCTTTTTTTCTTGGACTGACAAGCGGCAATCATGGAGGGGCCACTAGCCATCAGGGATACATCTTTTTTTAATAATCAGGCCAGTGACTGGTGATCACGGGGGCACTGGCACCAGGAAGTATTCTTTTCTTTTTCTTGGGCCGGTGATTGGCAGAGGGAGGGACCACTAGCCACTGGGGTTACATCTTTTTTTATATATTCAGACTGGTGATCGGTGGGGGAAGGGACCATTAGCCTCCAGAGAGCATGTTTATTTTCACTAGGGCCAGCGATCGGTGGGGGTCAGGACCACTAGCCATCAGAGACTACAGATGTATGTCAGGCAGAGGCTGGGTGTGGGGATCTACGCTAAGCTCTATGTAGCCTATTTCAATGGACCCATAATGGGCATGCAAATGATCACCTAGTGCCTTGCATGCCCAACTGGCACATTTACATATGTTCATTCATAAATTGGAAATAGCGTATTGGAGCGATCTGTTGTGGGGCCATTCACTTGGCTGCAGGTCAGGGTGGGCTAGTGGAACAGCACTGGCAGTACAGGGGTTACTGCGAATGTGACCTAGCCCTATTCACAGTCAGATAGCGTGATGCACTACCCTACTGTGAAAAGCAAATTTTGAAAACTGAGCAACTGCAATTCGCATCATAAAATTTTGCATTGCCCTATGCAATTTTTTTGTGAATCTGGCCCCTGGTCACTGCGCTGCCAGATGATCATAATTAAACTAGTTTCAGTAAAAAGCAGAGCCTCTTCCTGTGGAATATTGTATGCTATCTTTAAAGAGCACTGGTTTTAGCGCTCTAAAAACAGGTAGCTGGCTACCTCATCAGTACTTTAGTAGTCCTTCCTATTTCTAGAATTTTAAAGCTCCCCCATTTATGAAGGGAAGGGATCCTGATGTTGTTCTTAGAAGCTGGCCACCTGATCCCTTCCCCTTTCTGATATACCAGAACCACTTCCCCGCTCAGACATTTTGTAATGAATGAGTATGGGCAGCTCGGGAGTATACTATATAGAGATCTATTGAGATGTCTTTTGAATTTTTTTATATTTTACAGGTTCATTAGGTTATAATCAGAGCCACCATTCAACTAACAGGGCTCTTGAGGCAAAGGCAGTGGTGCACAATCTGGGAATAGCTGCAGTCCAGAGATGTTTCCATTATCTGAAAATCATGACCAGCTTGGTGCTTCTACTTTGATGAAGGGGACATAAGGATACTAGTGCAAGCTTTCATTGCCTTACATTTTGACTACTGCAACATGTTCTATAAGGAGCGATCATTTTCGTCACCTGCAGCTGGTGCAGAACTCAGAAGCATTTCTTCGGACATTTACAGCAAGATAGGAGCATATGTCTCCACGCAGTGCAAGAAAGCAGCAGCAAAGGCAAACAAGATGTTGGGATATATATCTAGGGGGCTCAGTAGTAAGAGAAAGGAGGTTATACTGCCTTTGTACAGGTCACTGGTAAGGTTATATCTAGAGTATGGAGTTCAGTACTGGTGCCCACACCTCAAAAAGGACATTAACCTGCTGGAGACGGTCCAGAGGAGGGCTATAGCTACAAAAATGATAGCTGGTCAGCAGGGTAAGGCATACGAGGAGAGGTTGGGGTCACTGAACATGTAGTCCCTGGAAGGCAGGACAGAGACAGGGGACATGACTGGGACCTTCAAGTACTTGAAAGGAATAAATAAGGTGGATAAGGAGAGTCTCTTTAAGCTGAGTGGCAACAATAACACAAGGGGGCGCAGTCTTAAGCTGCAGGGTAGGAGGTTTAGGAGGGAGGTCAGGAAGCTGTTCTTTGCAGAGAGGGTGCTAGACACTTGGAATGTGCTGCAGGAAGAGGTCATATCATTGAAGACAGTGGGCAGCTTTAAGAGAGGCTGGGATAGACATAGGTGAAGGTAAGGATCATGGGTAGGGAGGAGTGGGGATGGAGGGCAGGGACATTTGCTCAAGCTGTGGACCCTGCAATACAAGTAGACTAGATAGACCAAATGGCCTTCTTCTGCTGGCATCTTCATATGTTCATATGTCTCTCTAGTCCTCCAAGGATCTGCACTAGCTGCTTATGAGGTAGTGAGATGAGATCAAGGTTTTACTGTCGGTATTTAAGGTCCTGAAGGAGCTGGTCCTCCCTACCTCTGGGTTCTTCCAGTCACCACACAAAAGGACCTTGGTGGTAAGAGGAATTTGTTTACCAGTAGTCAGGGGCTGCTTGATGTCCCTACTTGAAGATTAAGATCTGCAGATGGCCATCATTTACATTTGGAGACTCAAGGGTGTGGAACAAGCTCCTGAGGTCTATGCATGACACTCCTTCTGTTAAGAGTTTTATATTTCATTTGAAGACCTTGCTGTTTAAGCAGGCCTTCCCATGCCACTTGTTTTTTTTTCCAGCTCCAGTGAGGCTCTGACAGCAACTTAATAATTTATCAAATCCGTAATTTTATTGTATTTATTGCTGTGATTGCACAGTTAAGTGTCTTGAAATACCTAACTTTTAGGGCTGTGCAGACATAACATTCTGATGGAATTCCATGAAATTGCACAGAATTCTGTGGAATTGGTGGAATTGTTGAAACGTGTCTAGTTGGTCAAAACAGCTGTCTATTTTGCTAGAAACCCAAAATGTGGCATGGTTACCTGATGTTAGGTGTCCATAGGACATGTTAAATGTCACGATATTTGGTTGTGTAGTTTCCTATGTATAGAGGCTCAGACTCTGGCATTTTATGATTGGGGGGTAACATTTTGTGAAACTATCTGCTTATAACTTGGAGCTAAATGTGTGCAAAACTGCATACACAACCTTCTTGGAAGGGTCATAGAAACTGCTAAATATAGAGAGATTTGGTTTAGTACTTTTTGTATTGCAAAGATTCAAAATTTTGTAAAACATTCTAAAAATATGGATGTTTCTAACTTCCTTGCTGTTGAAGGTACTGTATAGATCTTAATTTGGCATGCATATCCAACGTTAATGGATCCTGCTATCTGACAGTATCTAACAAAGCAGAAGAAATTTGATACAGTAGTTTTTAATTTACATTAGAAATACCTCAAATTAATATTGGCAAACTGTTCTCAAATATTCCTGGTAGCATAATAGACAATGCCTCCAGAATTCCATCTGTGGAATTTAACGTGTGCAAAGCACTTACAGTATTGCTGCTACATCTCATAAACTGAACTAAGCTGTTTGCAATCCTTTAATTCCTTCCCATATGATTATTTTGTCATGCTCCCATTTTGTCTCTTAGCCTGACCAGATAGACTTAAGTAGATTTGCTAGTCCTTGTGATATCCTTTTTGTTTTTCACAGTAACTGACTGTCTTAAGAAGAGAGTCATCATCTTTTCCTGTCAAACGTGTCTCATTGGAATAGAGAGAATTCCTACTTCTTGGTTCCCCACTCATTTTCTTCCCCCATCATGTATCTCTGAGTGCTTCTAAGTTCTACACTTACACATACATCAGACTTTCAGGCTAGTCAGTTTTGCTGGTCATGATTCTCATATGACCTGCATTCAAGTTGTAATTGTTGTCCCCTATGCATCCTTGCTCCAACTGGGGGACTACTATTCTTATGCTGCCCAAAACCATACACCCAACTGCTGCAGCTGCAGATCTCTGTACTAGCTGCCTCCCCAAACACTATCCTTTAGTTTAAACCCCCAAACTGCTCTGTCCCTGGACATCACCAGTCACCCTCACTCTTTGCACAACCACCAAACATCTTGAGCATGCAGGCATTTCTTGCCTCAAAATGCTGTATTGTTTACCAGAGAAAGATGACCCTCTCTCTTTCAACAGAATCTTAGCAAAAGCTAACTTTTCTAATTTGTCTCACTCTTATTTCTCACAGACCCCAGGACCATGAGGGCCTTGTTGAAGATCCCGCTTAACGTCTTTCCACTTAGGAACATCTCTAATTTAACAAATGTCATGTCCTCAGAACTTGTACTACCTATCACAATGCATACAACAGTCAGCTCCTACCTCTAGCTGCAGTACTTGGCAATGGATCACACTCATGTGACCTGTACTGCTGGTAGAGAAGTGACCTCACCTGCATCATGGTTCTTCACCAGGTGTATGGCTGTTAAGCAAGCAATAATACCCAACAGGGTGGGCGGTATTGGGCAATACTGGACTGTCCAGGCATGTAATGAGGCCCGACGCTGCAGGCAGAGGGGCCTTACCCATAAGCTCCTAGGCGGTCCAGTGTCTCTCCCTGGAGAGTAATATTGCTCTATAAATGGGCCACTGTATTATACATAATTGCAAAAAATGTTTTTATTTAAATATTAAAACCCTGAAGTGTTTTATTTTGTAGTAAAATAGTTCCTCTGCCTGCATTACACTGCCATCCTACTGGACTCTCTGTACTTGGAGGTGATTGCCATGGTTGCACCCCCCCCCCACACACACATATATACATACATGCACTCTCTGGGCTTAACATTGTCAAAACGTCCCCCCCCCCACCACCAATTTTTTTATTCATTCAAGGCATTTGTTTCATTCTCTGACTTCTTATTCAATTGCGTGGCAGTGCAGGACGTCAGTGACAGGGGCTGGAGAGTGGCATGCAGTGATTAACTGTGGGAGTGAGGCAATGTTTAGTTTTACTTTTAACTTTATTTTCTTTAGTTGTACAGCAGCTGAGGAGGTGCTCACATGGAAGATAAACTAGCCTGACTGTATAATGATAAATTATCTATAGCAAGAGACAGATGGAGCACTAGTTCTGATAGCGATACTGTGTGTCACAGGAGCGGTACTTTCTTTGTTTTCTGTACCGCACATGGAGATTCATCTGCGGTACAGTAAATGAAGAAAATACCAGTGCTGTCATACACAGTAGCGCTGCCGGAGCTAGCTCTCTTTATGTCAACTCATTTCGTGATTATTGTAGCCAAGCTTTATTTTGGTCATAAATGTGTTTAGTTTTACATTTCTGGGACACTGGCGCATGATCAGGTGATCGAGGAGACTGTGTGTATGAAGCGAGAGGTAATGATTTAACAGGACTTGATTTTCATTGAAAGAAATTTTAAAAAATCAAACAAACAGATCTGGTAATGTTTCAAAGAGCAGAAGTGGAGCCGGGGTGAGACAGAGAGTTAAGGAAGTATTCGTCTATAGCAGTGAGCACGCGATGTGCTAGTGTTTAAAAAGAAACCTTTATTTTATTATTTTTACATGATTTTGTTATATTTGTCACAAATATTGCATTGCGGGGGGACGTAGCAGGAGGGCAGCCTGACTGAGCGGGGAAAGGTGGTTCTGGTAGCAATGAGAATGCTAACGCTAAAAAAAAGGAGAAGGACAGTGTTACTAAAGGAGGAAGCTTTTAGGAGGAGCGAGGAGTCAAGGATGTACCTGGAATAACGTACAAGGGTGCTAAATTTAAAAGAAAAACTACCATTGTGCCAGGGGGTTGTATTGCCCGTGTGTGTGTGTGTGTGTGTGGTGGGGTGACTCTGTATTTATTTTGGCTTAGCGAGCAGCAAAAAAATGGCATCAGTTTGAAATTGTGTGCCCAGTGTTCCAGCCAATGACAAAGCAGGTTGGACACAAGAATACTTGGCTGGGCATGAGGCAGGTTTGGGCTGGAACTTTTTATCTGGTGGGCATCTATTGAAAGTTAATGTACCCCTGTGGAATGGGTACCAGCCAATCAGATGCCTCCAAATAAAAAGCCCATTTTTCCAAAAATTCATGGATATGGCTTTCACAGTGTTATCACGTAATTTCACAATTTTCACAAAGACTCATAGAATTCAACATTAAGTACTGATATGATTTTGCAACTTTTGGCAGCTTATAAAATAGACATTCTTTAATAAAGAGATTAAAATATTGACACATGCATGCAGCTTCTTTTTTAAGGTCTATGAACATGCCACACCTAATGGCACTGTGTTTTCCAATTTTAAAGTTACAGGAACTTATAATTTTTGCAGCTTACATACTTGCAAAATTTAATTTAAACATTTCTGAAAGTTTGACTATTTAGAACTTGGCCCCCTTGAAGGTAGAGATTTGAAACATGGAACACATAACCACATGGTATAGTAGTTTACACATTTCAAATGAGGTGAACTTTGGATACGTTGATTTAAAATTAGACAAATAACTGAAAATCAAATTTTGACAAAATGGCTGCCTATAACTCATACCACTTTAAGGCGTGGGGCCTTAAAATGCGTATGTGTGCCTATGTAGCAATTTGATATAGTACTTTAAACTTGTTAAATATTGATAAATATGGATAAGTAATTTCAAAATTAGATGGAAATAAATGAAAACTAAATTTTATTTGGCCACCTATAACACTGCCCCCTTTAAAGCTAGAGATCTAAAACTTCATATTTGAACATGTTATTTGGCACTTCAAACATAATACATTTGGTGAACCTTGCATAAGTGGTTTTAAAATAGGCTAGAAATAACTGTAATTCAAATTTGGGCAGAATTTTGTGAACATTTCTTGGAAAGTCCACAAAATATAACAAAATCAGAATTGTAATTCTGACTGAATTCCACCAGTAGAATTTTACTTTCTGCACAGCTCTACTGACCTTGTAATGCTGTTTTGATATTTTGTATTTTGTATTTTGTGAAGTACCTAGAGACCAGAAAAGGCACTCAAGAAATCAAGTCTATCTAACTGCATATCTAGATCACATCGATAATACCCTAAATCATCCAATTGTATCACAGATAATCTACAGTATATATGACACATCTAAAAACTGTAAAAAGAAAGGAACTCAATGTTGTTCAATGCATTTTGACAAAGTAAGCACTAGGTGAGCGGAACTCACCATGGGATACCCAAAAGAATGAACAAAATAAGAGGTAATCCTATCACTTAGCCGAGCTAAATGGTACCCCACCACAACTCCCAACTGAAGTGAAGTGCAGGAGGTATCTTTTTTTTGTTTGTTTCTTTATTTATCTGCCTTACCTCCTGCTCGGGTAGTACTATGGTTCCCCTTCCAGTCCTGTCATGGTGGCTTCTGCATCGGGCGCCATGCCCGAGATGCTATCTCCTCACCCTCTCCCTCTCTAAGGTTATATTGCGGGCCCCCTCGTGGAAGACCAAGGGGTTGGGACCAGAGGAAGCTTCTGGGAGCACCCAATGCAGCGCCAAGGCAGGCCTTCATGTGCGTGGGAGGCTTAGCCATTTTGTCCCCTATAGCTCCCCCCCAAAACACAGGCATACAAGGACGCCAATGATGCTGCAGTGCATGCTTCTGCCCACCACACATCAGACAACAGCCCGCTCTGTCCCCTCCATTGTGCCATGATTCACACTACCCCTCAACCACTGCCAGGAGCCAGCACATTTGTGGGTACCCTTCCCCAACCTCCCTGGAGGAGAGCAATCCCACGGATGCTCAATCCTTCTCCACCGGCCAACCCCGGATGACCTGAGTCCATTCCCAAACTCAGGTCACTGGTGTAGCACAAGGTGTGGCATCCAACGCCTCAACCCTCAGTGCCACCGGGCAGGCTGCCAAATCCTATCAAACAAATAAGGTCTGCCTTTCAAAATGTAGCAGTGATGCTTAAGTGGTATTAAAATCTTTCTCTACTGCTGCAATAGAAGAGGAACATCATGAATCCACTGCAGAGAAATATATTATTTTGCAACAAATAGTATATTTAGCAGCCTTCAGTATATGTCACACCCAATAAGCCATCAAGGTCTGTGAATATACCTAGAAGGATACACTGGAGCTGTTTAGTCACAATAAGGCTAATAGCTTCCAAAACTCAATGCCTAAAGTCTGGGACTTCAATGTATTCAGTTCCCATTCCTCTACAGAATGGTATAAGATATCCTAACCTGTTCCTCTATCCTGAATACTATAGGCACGTTTCACCTCCCAGTAATAACCACTACTCCTACAAGTCAAGAGATAAGAATTCCCCTTCCTAAACTTTTTCAATGTAACCACTGATGTTACCTGTGATGTTTGGATACTGTTTCCCACACAAATGGCAGAACCAGATAGAACAGTCACTTAAACTTGCAGGTTAGACGGTGCCATCAAACAAAAAAGACAATAACAGAGCCATAAAACATGGTGTACCCATGCATCCACCCCACAACAGCAACATGTACTATGTACATAAACATAAAGTTGACTTTCACATCTTGAAGATATCCTCAAATATTTATTTTATACAGACATAAGGTACTACAGTGCATCAGCAATGATAAAACTGCAGAGCAGAAATACATTTTGCAGAAACCATCAACCTCAGTACAAGGCTTGAGTAACCACCCAACATTGAATCAGAAGTCCTGCTCCCCTGTCCTGAGTACTATGGGCAAGTGTTACCCCCCAGTGATGATTGCTACCCCTCCCCCACATGTCTAGAAATGAGAGTTCCCTTTCTAAACATTTCCAATTCAGCCACTGCTATTACAGTTACCTCTAATATTAGATACTGTTTTCCACAGAAATGAATTGCCTTTAATTAATAGCTCTGACAATATCACATACATTAATATAACCCACACTAATCCCACAAAGCCATATGAATAAACCACTCCTGTCACTGTTCAGCATTCATGTATCCATTAATCTATCTATCTATCTCTCTATCCAGCCATGCCGTTCTTTCAAGACACTGGAAGGATTTTTAAAGGGATCACATGCAGGCAAAATGTCATGATCTAAAGAACACAGTAAATCTGTACGGTACTGAAAGAACACGAATCAGCTTCAAATACAAGCCAAACATTAATACATACAGAAGTGAAATGATACACACGGGAGCTCCAAATCAAAATCTATTGAGGACAAACAAAATGATCTGCCTGTACCTGCAAAACAATAATGGCACTCTCCACCCCGAAATGATGGTTTTCTGCAAAGGATATTAGTGCAAAATCACATCTTTATTAATTGTGAAACTGGCAATATAAAAAGTTATAAAGGACCCACGACAGCATAAGGTGGACAGTATCGTCAATGTCACGGTGCATTAAAAAGTGATTTTGCACTAATATCCTTTGCAGCAAAGTGTCATTTTAAGTTGATGGATACTTATTTGTTGGTTTCACAGTGCAATTTTGTTTACCTTGAGCACCAAGCTCCACGTGGTACTTAGTTTTGTAACATCAGTTGAAACCCATCTGTATCCGCAAACCTAATTTTCAAAAGAAGTAGACACTCCCAACAGAAATTAACAATTAGTGACCATCTGCCTAAATAAATGATGCAAGTCTAATTGATGCAAATTTGGCTGAAACAGGATGGACTGAACTGTTATTCCATCCAACAGAGCCATCACAATTAGTAAAATTCAATTGGCAGTTCATAAATATACCAGTACCCTCATAGTGAAATAGAAAATGGGTTTTGCCTGGAGGCAACTCCTTTATATAATTTTCTTGCCTTATTTACTGTATGTAATAAATGATAAGCTATTGTGAATTACAAGGCTGTCATTCTATCAAGGCATTCAGGTAACATCACAAGCCAGAAAAGTGAAACTTGAGTTGTTTTTAAATGTCGCCAGAGCCCTAAGATGGAACAACAAGCTCTGTAATTTACAGCTGGACTATTTCTTATTTTACATTTTATAAGGTCAAACACTGATGACTGGAGTTGACACTGAATGAAAGGGTATCCGGTCAATATCACATAACCAAAATAGCGTGAGTAACTGCCGCGCTACCTTTTCGGTGCCCAGTTAGATTAGCACTATAGGAATAGCTTCAGTCAACACAGTACTGGTCCCTGTAGCACTAACATGGAGAGGGTATGCATCCCACAGGGTGAAACCCCTACAGTGACATACGTTGCTACCGACAACAACGACATGTCACTGTAGGAGTTGCGCCTGGGACCCGGCAACACTTTTCCCCATCCTTCTCCCCCTCCCCTAACCAACTCTGACTTGGAGTTGGCATCCTTAGGTATGGGGGGGTTCAGGGACGAAGCCCCTTCAAAGAAAAAACAGACCCTGCTGTGCGCTGCTTCCTGCTGACTGCAAATTGCAGTTGACAGGGAGCATGGCGCTGTGATGCCAGTTGACGAGTTTGTTGTTGACTCGGCATCATAGAGCCCATGGACATCAAGAGGGGATTTACAGTGCTTTCAGTAAGTGCTTCCCTGTTCGCTGTCTGTGGTGCTTAAAACATTCGAGGGCACCAGGATCCAGGAGGCTGGCCAAGCTGCTCCCGTGGCTTGGAGGGCTGGGGCATCGAGCAGCTCGGCTAGCGGCATTGGCGATCAGGGTTTGAACTTGTGATTAACTGGTGCCCAAGCTGGTACTCTAACTACTAGACCACACTGCCACACAGCTGGGGCAGGAGCATTATTTTTATTTAAAGTTGATAACCGGGAAAGGCACACCGAGCCGAGGCTCATTTCCAGGTGCAACCCTGAAAAACTAAATGGAACTTAAAACTTGCTACAAATCACTATAGCTAACATGTTACATGTGCTTATTGTACACAATCTGGGAGAACAAAACAGAATTTTTCCCTTCATTGTCCTCTCACCCAAACTACATGAGGTGATAATGGTACACCCTCAGAGACAGCTTCTGAGAACATGTAAATGTATGGAATGTGTCATACTTGCTACATTAGTAAAGTGTTTCTCCAATGATGGATTGTGTATCAATGAGGATTTTCAACCAAGAACTCTGGGAATCATTTGGGGCATATTCCAGCTCAACAATATTCTCCTTTTTGCCACCATGTAATCAATCAAAAACAACTGACACTTTATTAAAGACCACACACCCTTGTGTATTTTGTTGATAAATAATACCACTCTATTAGTGTTATCTCACTGCCCAATGCAGTGGCAGCCAGAGATACTGTTATCTCACTGCCCAGTGCAGTGGCAGCCAGAGATGCTGTTATCTCACTGCCGTGCAGTGGCAGCCAGATATACCGTTATCTCACTGACCAATGCAGTGGCAGACAGAGATGCTGTTATCTCACTGCCCAATACAGTGGCAGCCAGAGATACTGTTATCTCACTGCCCAATACAGTGGCAGCCAGAGATACTGCTAGCACTGTTGTAATGTACTGTATTTTATTTATTTTTTTTTTATTTTAGTTTTTGTTGACCGGGTAAGTGCACTAGACAAATCCTGCCTATTTTCAGGCATGACCCGGGGGAAGGGGATACAGATGAATGCCAACTAACCTTGAACCAGATGAAGCTGTTGGTGGTATTTTTAGTGAATGAGGGAAATTTGGCCAGGACACCGGGGAAATTCCCCTACTCTTTTCGATAAGTGCCATGGGATCTTTAACATCCACCTGAACTACCACCAATCCAGGCAGATGGGACCTCGGTTTAACGTCTCATCTGAAAGATGGCACCTCAGAAGTGCAGCACCCCTCTCATGCTGCACTACAGTGTCAGTACTGGGATATTAACCCAAGTGCCAGATGTGGGAACTGAACCCACAGCCCTCTGATCTCCCGGCCTCAGAGGCGAGTGTGCTACCTACTGAGCCACTGACACTAGATCTAGATCACTGTATCTAGATTCATACAATGTAGGTAAGAGTCTGACCTTACAAATGAAAGATTTGTTTTAGCCACTTGATTATTCTAAATACAGAAAAAATAATTTATCTTCATTTTAGCTATAAAACTCCATTTTAGGCAGGTCACAGAGGAACCCTTTACCAATGAAGGAGCAGCTTGAACAATTGCATGATGACAACACAATGGCCTCTGCTGCACTCAAGTCAAAGAGAAACATTTAAACCTTCATAAAAAGAACAAACCTAAAAACTATACAATTTAAAATACTTTGTATAAATTGAACACACCATGGCATGGCTAAGAATGTGCCGCTTATCGTCACCTGTGAAGAGGCAGGATTTATATAACTTACTCCTGAGTTACTGTCCTGTCCCTCACTCATGAGGATAAATGGTCAATTTGTAGTCAAGCCAGTGAATATCCCCTATATATCACTGTGAAATCCCACTGAAACAAATTGTGTTTTGCTGTGATATATCTAGTTGTCTTGTTGCTTTTCTCTGCTGGCACTAAGTCTGACAAATCTTGAATCATTCCCTCACAGAATGAGTATATCAGGGGAAACATTCATGTGATATACGGTAGCGTGTACCCTTCTGAACACAGCTATATCAGCATATGTCTGCAAACCAACATATTCACATGGTGTAAATTCACCAGGGGCAGGTATGTAGTAAAGTATTTTAAGTGCTGTTGCTGCAGATCCTCATGGAAAATATCAATGTAAGTTTCCCAGACAGGAAGCTACTGCTACTCTGACATTTGACAATCTAATTCTAATGTCCAGGCTCCTACAGACAAGATACAGGCAAGGCTGTATCATCAATTTATATACTTGTCAGACAGTTCTGTTTCACTGGATTATTTTAAGCATAGCTGTGTCAGCAGGCTGAGGAAGACAGTACTCCATTGAGTGAGGCAATGCTGTTAGTTTCTCTAGATCGCTCAGGTGTCTATAGGTCTGCCTCACAAAACAAGTTGCCTCTGTGATCACCCACTTCTCCCTCTGATGGAGTCCATTTACAGTGTTGTGCAATGCCATCAGTAAAGGGTTTTCGAAAATGCACGAGAGGGCAATGTGAGCACCTTCATTTTAAGCCTCCTATGTGTCTCAAAGACAATGGTGCACAAAAATTGAACTGGTGGTTTGCCAGTAAAAGAAGGCAGAGCAGAGTTGGGTATGTTTCAATGTCTTGAGTGAGACATCTCCTAGGATGTAAGAGAATAATAATTTCTCAGTTCCATATCACCCAGCAAGGAAGGCTTTTAAACTACAGGCTCATGCTAAGGGGAAAGACAAAAGGCTAAAACGTAATTTGATCAGGTTTATGGCTCCATTTGCAATTAGTTTTGTTCATATTTAATGTAGTAAGGTATACATTTGGGTATTGATGAAACTGGTTTGTATATTTTCTGTTTCGTTTGTTTATATTTTCTTTTTTCCCCTCTAAAAGATATAGAACTTTTACAAGAAAAGTGTTACGTAAATAAAAGGGATTGGCTTGATTATACTGGAAAAAGCTTTGTGACTAGCAAGTATTTATGTGGTGTGTGTGTGTGTGTGCATACGTGTTTGCATATATGTTTTATATGTATATATATATATATATATATATATATATATATATAATTTATTTTTACACTTGTGCATTTGTAGTTAACTGACACCAAGGCCCTGTCCAAATTTGCATTCTTGTAACATTACTGGCAGTCTGTAATGTTACAAGAATGGCAAACACAGATCACAGCCACACTGTAGTACGGTAAAACTGTGCTACGAACCATGTTGAAAAACTGTGCTAAAACCCTGATCGGAGCAGGGTTTTAGCATGGTTTCAGACTGACACAGTTGCTGGTTTGGAACTCCTACAGACAAGCATGGTGTTGGGGCACAGTGTGGATTCTCTGACATCCGTGCTTAAACTCGGTAAGGAAATGTTTTTTTAAAAATGATTCTATACAGAGCAACTAGTGTGGACAAAGTCTTAAAGTGTAACAGGGTTAAGAGGAGCGTTCAGTGTTAAACCCCAGTCATTGCACTTTTGTAACTTTGGCAGTATTCGGTGAAACTGGACAAAATTTGGCAGAAGCAGTCCTGGTAGCATGTTCTCAAGATATGGGAAGCTTTGTAACAGCTGCTTAATCAGATTTTGAGAACCAGAAATTTCAAAAATACATAAAAAGCACCATTATTGGACTTTTTGTGCTGTCCCATACAACCAAGATGGTATGGAATTTTGTTCCAGTCCTTTCAGGGCTGTAGGGGCTTGTGACAAGGGTGTGCCTTTCAAAGTTTTTTTTTTTTGTGAAAAAAATATTAATTGGTTCCAGAGTTATAAAGCTTTGAAATCTGGCTTCTGAGCACACCCAGTAGTAATTCTGAGACAACCCTCTGATACAATCCAAAAATTCTTCTTTCATGAACCCTTCTTAGGTCACTACTAATTGAGTTTTTGAGTAGCAAGGACCTTTTTGTAGGTCGTGATGACTGCCATCTTGGATATTTTTTCTGGGCAAAAAAAATGTGAAAATACATAAACATACATAAAAATTAGTCATTTAAAAAACACATGAATCTTGCCAAGTGGGACCTGTTAAGCTCTTCAAGATTCTTGTGTCATGAGCCATAAATTCTCAGGTTGCACATTTAAGTGCAAGTGAAGAATTTTTCATGTGCACCACAAATGCTTGTTTTCTGCCAGATTAATTCTGCAGTCACACATTTAAGTGCGACCCAAGAATTTTTTTCATATGAACTAAAACAAAAAACAGTTTTGGGGCAGGATGGAGATTTTGATATGTGGACAAAAAATCCTTTGATTACTCATTAAGTGAGACAAAAGAACTGGTTCATAAGAAATTAAAATTCTTGTTTTTTGTCCGATTGAAGATTCTGATGTGCATCTAAGAATTTTTAATTCACACATTAAGTGCAGTAATGTAATACCAGACTGAGATATATAAATGCATAACGTGGCAGTTTTAAAATAGTTTAGTACCATATTTTGAGTATACTATTTACATGACCCTACCTCAAGAACAAGGATGGTAGGAATTTTCAGATATAGGTCACAAGGTAATTTTGCAGTTGCTCCGCGAAACCACCTTTCAGGTGGGATTTAACACATTCTAGTGACTAAGTTCATTGCATGGGGACAAAATGTCAAAAAAGAAACATTATGAAGAAAATTTGTGTGCAGGGCTGGCTTTTGCCTCAGCAGGAAGTGCACTGTGACCTCTTGCTGGTAAGATGAGTTCAGGGATGAACTCAGTGAGCCAGCTGAATGGGCTGAGGTTAGGGGGATGGCAGAGGTGGTGGTGGTAGGAGAGGGTCATAGAGGAGTAATATGGTCCCATGAAGGGGGCATCCAGACAATGTTCTATTTTTGGCATGCCGCACCTATTAGCAGGGGTCTCTGGGCAGCCTGGAGGGGCCATAAGGGCTGGATTTTCAAACCTCCTGAAACAGGCACCAACCCAGTTTTGGACACAGGCTGCATCACGACAAATGTACCAAAATACTTGTGTCCATTTCAGTGCATCTGTGACATTTTTCCTCACTTTATGGCACAAAAATGATGTGTGCGTCAGTTCTGGAGCATATCTTGCAGCACATGCAACAAGAAGTTAAACCATAATTTTTGTGGTCTAACAATTATGTCTGAAGTAGCACAAGACTGGGAAAATAGTAATGCAAAGCTTTGAAAATCTAGTCTCAGGTCTTTTTATGTCTGTAAATTTCTGTTTAGTTTTTCATTTTAACAAATCCCCATCCTCCTCCCACCTATAATAAAGGGTGCCACATTTTTCTTTAATCTTAAAATTTCCTGTAGGTAGAAAATGTATTTTAGCAGGCATTTTACTCCTAGTATTTTATTTGGTTTCTTGACATTAACAGATAATAATAATAATAATGATAGTTAAAATCTTAAACCAAACAAAGTGTAAGTAAAATAAAAAAAAAAGAAATACACATTATTTAAATCAAGAAAACGTTTTGCACTCCCAGAATGCAACATAACTTTCATATTAGAGTGCACAAATAGTGCTTTAATTTACCTAAATAATTACAATGATAAATATTGACAATTTAGAATTAAAACAGATAATGTATCTGGCCCACCAGCACAGCGCTAGTGTGACTGCTTGCAACACCGATGACCTCTGAACTCAGGGTGTTGGACAGCTGGCTTGGGGAAGGAGGATAAATCATCCATAGGACTGCTTTCTTCCTCTGCGGGAGGAGGCTGGGCAGAGCCTGGTGCTTGCCTGGACCCTGGCAGAAGCCAACCCAGGCCAGAATAACAGGAGGGGCTGATATCTGTGCATGCTGCACAGGAGTGTGTGGCATGTGCCCTGACATAGTTGCATGCCATGCCTCCCAGTGACACCAGGAAACAGGAAAGCCAGTGGAAGGATGGTGACAAGCACAAGCAGACCCCATATCTGACTAGCTTGGCATGCCGGCCCAAACTGGATCTGGACCACAGAGGGCATTGGGGAACCCCACTGACACCATTGGGGTGAGGGAAGAACTGAGGGAAGATGCCTGGCAGTAAATCCTGGTAGAGAATGGGATGACAGGGATGGGGTACTCTTCTGTAGGGGACAAATGGGGAGGAGTTAAACAGAATAAGAAAAAAACAGATAACGTATAGAAGAAAAATAACTGAGCACAAACAAATCTTAACATGTGAAGTCACCCTAAGCTAAAAGATGTTTGGCATTTCATTATAATTGCTATTAAAAGCAGATAAATGCATGCTCCTTCCTGGTGAGCATCATTTCACACAGGGCTTGGTAAGCAATATCAAGATTGCTATGAATTTTAAAACAATTATAGATGAAATGCATTAATAAAAATGATTTTATAAATAAGATATTTAAATAAGATCTAAAAATAAGTTGTAACCTTTATTTAATATCTTGAAACACACGTTAATCTCTTACAGTTCGTCTACATGTATTAAAATAAGAATTAATATCCTACAGAACTCTTAAAATATTCTTGGTTTAGGATTTATTGCCTTGTTTTATAACATACTGAAATTCTGAAAATAAGAATTATTTTCTTGGTTTAAAAAAAAACTGTTAAGATATAGTAATCATCTTGTCCCAATGGCAGATGCTTTGGCTCGTTTTAAAAATAAACTGTGGTATTTTCTGAGCTCTACAGGGGTCTTACATCTCAATTACAATTTAAGGGTGAGCTAACATACATTTGGGGTCCAATTTGCTGATGTGGCAGCACTGGGGACTTGCGGCAAAGATGTAAACAACAACAAAAATGGAAAGGGACCTGGGGGTAGTCATATCAGATGACCTAAAGATGGGCAAGCAATGTGAGAGGGCAGCAAGGAGGGCTGGGGGCATACTGGGATGTATAGGGAGAGGCATCACCAGTAGAAAACAGGAAGTTATTATCCCTCTGTACAGACAGCTGGTGAGACCCCATCTGGAGTACTGTGTGCAGTTCTGGAGACCCAATCTCTGCAAAGACATAGACAGGATAGAAGCTGTCCAGAGGAGGGCAACTAAAATGGTGCAGGGTCTGCACCGGAAGACATATGAAGAGAGACTTAAGGAGCTTAATATGTATAGCCTCAAGGAAAGGAGGGAGAGGGGGACATGATAGAAACTTTCAAGTACCTCAAGGGAATCAACAAAGTCAAGAGGTAGCATCTTTCAAAAAGAGGTGTGCAAGAACAAGAGGGCACAATTTGAAGATGGGGAAGCTGCTCAGAGGTAATTTAAGGAAGTATTTTTTCCCAGAGAGGGTTGTGGATGCATGGAACGGCCTTCCGGAGGAGGTTGTGGAGTCAAAATCAGTGGTGGAATTCAAGCATGCATGGGATAGTCATAAGGCAATTCTGGGGGGTGGAGGTAGGAAGAAGTAGGCTGCTGGTTAACTAGGATCTGCAGCTTATCCAGTAGGTAGGGAAATGGGCAGACTGGGTGGGCCAAGCGGTCCTTATCTGCTGTCAAATTCTATGTTTCTATGTTTGGCACAAGTTGAGATTTGTGGCACAACTTGCAACAAATGGGATATTCTAATGCAGCCTGCATCCACTGCAGATGCAGCTATGTGAAAGCCCCCTTGCACCACATGTTGCAGCAACCAACAGGTGCGCCAGGTCGCAAGGGGTTTTGTACCATGGTGGGGCTGCAATATCCCCTTTTTGGGGATTTTCACAGCCCCACCAAGGACACAGCAAGGGCAACCACTTAGACCAGCCAGAAGCTAGTCTAAATGGTTTGCACCATAGCGATTGGGTCCTGCAGGGGTGCCAGGGGGTAGCAGGGGCCCGAGAGGTGGCAGTGTGGGCATTGGAAGCTGCAGCAATATACACCCACAATAATGACAACCCCCATTCCTGATGGTCCTGCAGACCCCCAATCCAATGATGCCATTATGAACACCCTCCCAGTTACAGTACACTGCCCCCCTCCCCGCAATCACTGCCATAGAATAAAATTAGCATCCTGGTGGTCTAGTGGCACCACCCACCCCATCTGGTAGTGTCCGACCACCCGGAATGCTCCCCATTCTCAAATTGCAGCCAGCACAGCCCTCCTCTCGCCACCATGCCTGGCTGCTGACTGCACTCACAATGATCGTGAACAGTATACAGTACGCTCCATAAATGACAGCAGCTACCATTCAAGAAGCGTACTATATATTGTTCATGATCATTGTCAGTTCAGTCAGCAGCCAACCGTGGTCGAAAGAAGATGGCTATGCTGGCTGCTGGCTGCAGTTTGGGAATGGGGAGGTGTTCCAGGTGGTTGGACACTACCAGATGGGGTGGGGGGTGCCACTGGACCACCAGGGTGCTAATCATATTCTATGGCAGTGATCCCGGGGGGGCAGTGTACTGTAACTGGGAGGGTGCTCGTAATGGCATCAGGGATCAGGGGATGGGAGTTGTCATTATTGTGGGTGCCATCAAGAATGAGGGGTGGAGAATATGTGCAGGGCAATGTACTCTTCTGTATATGGCACAAGCACCCCAAGGAGTGCACTTTGTATATTGCCACACCTCCCGATGCCTACACTGTCACCTCTCAGGCCCCTGCTAGCCCCCAGGTACCCCCTGGCCTACTGTATCACCCCCTTCCCACTATCCTAGCCCCTTCAGTGTTGTGCCAGGGGGTCTGCCGGACACCTGTGCCAAATACTGCAGATGTGGCCAAGTCTTTGGCTCATCTTGCAGTGTGCAGCAAACCTGGGAGTTTGGCTCAGGGAACCTCTAGATTCTAAAATCTGGCACAAGGTCCCTGCTGCAACCAGGGTTTGCTGCAATCCCTTAAGTGATGCAAGTTGCATGGCTCTAAGGGGTCTTTGAAAATTGGGCCCTTGGAATCAGTGCAAAGTATGCCCCAAAATGACGAGGACAACAAATGACTAATGCACTAAATATATGATGCAGGTATCATTTCCTTGATGTAAACTGTGGCAACTGTCTCATATCAGTCTCAACATTTAGAAAACAACATTCAAAGGTTTGGACATAGGTAGTATGATGCAGGCGCATTGGAAATCAATTGTTGTGCCTGAGTCATGCCATTTGAAAATCCTGCCCAAAATGTCTCTTTTTTTTCGTATTTCAAGAAGGTCATTAACTGCAGTGCAGTCAAATGGATGAACTGCTATTTGCACACTTGACAGTAAACACAGACTCAGAGGAAAAAATCTGCTGTTTCTGACTGTCAACCTGAGTTTTGCACTGTCCACTGCTGCAGAAGTTTTCTGAGTCCAGTGCCTATATTGAAACTGGGAGGGGCAGGAGTGTGCATCTGCTTGGACAGGGGAAAGTGGCTGGGCATGGACGCAGCCTGCCAGTGCCCAACTGCATACAACAAAAAAATAACTATCCTTTTTGTTTAGAAGAATAAGAACTGGACTGGAGTCTTTTTGCTGATTTAATAGTTTCATTTTTGCAGCTTAAGTTTTGTAGAACCCTGGGGCCTGATGTTAGTTTAGGGAGGGACCGGACAGTACGCAACAAGTGGTTATGAACTGTCAGCCTGCCGTGTCCAGCTTCTGCTAATTGACACTTTTGTGGCATCAACTGAAAAAAGAAAAAAAAAAAGGAAAAATGCAAATCATTACATTTTTCCAGTCCTCATCTTTGCAGCTTTCTGACATTCCTGTAGCATCTGTGTGTGTCCACCTGAGCTGTGCTGTGCTGTGTTAGTGTTGCCTGGGAAGTGGGCAACAAGAGGGTGTGAGCTAGTAGCCTGCCTGTACCTGGCCACTGCTAGTTGTCACTTTCGTGGCATCGACCACCCAAAATAAGAAAAATAAAAAAACAATACAAATCATTATATTTATTTTTTTCCAAATCTTCATGTTTGCAGCTTCCTGACATCCCTGTAACGTTTATGTGTACGTGTCAGAGCTGTGCTAGGGTTGTGTAATCTGGCAGGAGGCAACAAATGAGTGTGCACTAGCAGCCTGTCTATTCTCGGCCAGTGTTAGTTGGCACTTTTGTGTCATTAATCTCAAAACTAAAAGCAATGAAGAAAAAAAATAAATCTTTTTTTTTTTTTTTTTGCTATTGCAGGTAGCTGATTGCTCTGTTTTAGGCTGAGCTGGGCATACTCCTGAGAAATGGAGTTGCAGAGAAGGGAGTGACTAGGGAGCCTAGGAAATGTGCCGCAAGCAAGTGGGGGTCATTGACAGTGCCCGTTAGAAGTCAGGCATTTTTATTTTTAGGTTTTAAAAAACATTTTTGCTACAGCAGATTATTTATTGCTCTGTGATGCAGGCTGAACTGTGCATACCACTGACACCTGGAGGTAATGTTAGGAGAATAACTGGAGGAGCCTGGGTAATGCGTGGCCACTACCTGTGTCAATGCCAGTTAGCATACTCTTTTTTTTTTTTGCTGATAGAAAAACAATACATATTTAACAAAGTTCTTCAAAGTAAAAAAAAAAATACACATTTTTTTCTTCACATTTATTTTCATAGTAAGTACAGCCAGTGGTGCCAGAACAGTTTGAAAAGTGGTAGGGCCAAGGACGTAAGGGGTACATTTTCCCCTATTAAATATATTACCATGACAGCAAAAAGTGATAGGGCCACTTATGAAAGTGGTAGGGCCATGGCCCAAGTGCCCCCCGTTCTGACACCTATGAGTACAGCATTTCAGTGTGTCTGGCTGGGTCGTGCCTGACCTGAGGAGTATAGGGAAGAGCTGGAAGCCTCAGTGATGGCTGCAGCCAGCATGTAAGTGTCAGTTGACAATCTGCCAGTGTCAATTTGTGTAGGCTGAGTTGTGCTTGACCTGGCAGCCTGGGCAGTAGGCATCAAGTTGGGCTGACAACCTGCTGCTGTGAGACAGCAGCTGAACTGCAGAGAGGAGAAGATGGGGCAGGGTGGAATCATAATAGCAAGCAGCAAACAAGAAACTAGAATCATGCTAGCCAAAGCCCCTCAGAAAATTAACACTTATGTTTATTGGGATAATCAGCCATTGAGTCTAGGCTTATTTACAATAGTGTCCCACAGACATCTTTGTATAGTTTAAAATAATAAACAGCGTGGCAATTACTGAACAAACCATCCAAGTATCCCCCTTGTAGGTATTACTTGCTTCAGCAGTGTAAGGGTTGGAATTCTTGCAAGTGCTTTTATTTCCTTCTGCCTAGTGTAGTAGAAGTGATCCATCCAGAAATCTAAAGGCAAACCCTCCTCCTGTCCATCTTGTATGAACAATATGACAGCAGCTGCCACAGCTACCTTCGTGTGGACATTGAGAATTGCCAGTTCACCTTGAACCACCTTATGATGGCCCCGAATCACACATCGGTAGCATCACCACACAGTTGCTGATCAGACATCATATGTGGAAAGGGAAATTGAGTCTGGGTCTGGCATGGACTTGGACACTACTGTTGTCTTATCACCAGAGGAAAAAGTGCAGTTGTTCATGGGAATAAGGGCAGGCATAGCAAAGTATACTGCCGATCCTACAGTTTGACAAAGCAAAGCAGGTGAATTGCACCATCAGCAAAGCAGGATGTAATGCAGAGAGCCAGTGAAGACTGGAGGATATGCATCCATGTTATCTAAAATTAGGTGACAAAGCCTAAGTCAAATCATGAATTACGAGTCACTAGTCACGAATCGCAATTGTTGACTCATGAATCCCAAGCCAAGAGTCACGAATCCTGAGTCACAAGTCATAATCGCATGTTACAAGTCATACATCACAAGCCATGAGTCATATTGCGGCTTTGTTTCACCTCTCCCTCCTCTTGTCTCCTCCCTTGCTACTCTCCCCACATCTCTCCACCCCTCCATCCCCTGCTACTCCCTGTCTCTCTCTCCCACCCCAACCTACCATTCTACCCCCTCTCACCTCCCACCTACCATTCCACCTTCCTCTCGCTCCTCTCCTCCTGTCTCCCCATCACCCTATCTCTTGTTGCTCTACCCCAGACTACCTAGCACTTATCTTTCTGTTCTTGCACTTATGACAAATCCTTGACTGCCTACCCCCTTTCCCCTCCCCTCCTCCTCTTATCCCCCACCCCTTGCTCCACTTATGTCACCCCTAGGATGGTTTTTATTTGTATTTGTGTCTTGCTATATATACACACCCGTATTGTTAATTGTGCATTGATATTTGCCACTGACTGTTTGCTACTGTGCTAGTCTATACACATGTACTGTCTTTTGCTACTAAGTTAACCTCCTGACCTGCATTGTATCTTACCTCTGCTTACTTCTATGTTAACCTCCTGACCCTGTATTGTATCTTACCACTGTTTTGCTTGCACCCATTGCTGACGCGGAACTTTTGTAAAACAACCCTTGGTTCAAAGGTATTTGTAATCCTAGTAATAAATAAATAAATCATTTTTAAGCATATGAAATATAAATAAATAACACCGAAACAAATTAAAAATCAGAAAAGACATCAGTGTTCCTCCACGGATTATTTGATATGAGGTGTGACATAGGACCATGAAGTACATCAGGTGCAGCCACAATAGCGGGGGACCAGATATTGGACACAAAGTGCAGCATCCGCAGGAATAGATGTTGCAAGGCCAGGTGGCCTGAAATCAGTCTATGCCCATCCCCTTGACAGCAGAAGCCAGATCTGGTAAACAACTGCCAGTTCACAGCAATGCTTTGAACAATTCAACCATGTTTTCTTGGCATATAAATAAATGAAAAAATATTGGGAGGGGCCATATAAAATGTTAAAATCAATGAGACCAGGGAGAATGAATTGTTTGAAGTGGTGGTAAAGCAGAGATTATGTGTGGGGGATATAACCCTTGGCCTCAGTAATAAATATTAGCTATTACGGTAGCTCAGCATAGGGCCACAATAGTCTTACTGAGCTGCACATACTGTCACACCTATCTCCAGCAGTGGCATGCCAACACTACAAAGAGATGCCGCACTCATCAGTTCAGGGCCAGGTACAGGCTCAGGGGCCACTCACCCCTGAAAGTGTCAAACCAAAGCAACAAATGAACCGCACCCTAGGACATAAAGATAATCAGTGTGTGTAAAGCACAAAATGATGGAGACACACTCCAGAGAAATCTTTTGCTGCCCAAAGTGTTTAACTCCACAAAAGAATGACAAAATTCAAACCCACTTGCAAAAATAGCAAACCAACTGGCTAATGACTGTGTAATAGGTACCCCGGCGCTTCACTCCTTCAACCTCCCTCAGGGGACATTGAGCCTCACTGTGCCCCCGAGCATCCCAGAACAACCAACACACAGTCAAATTTCATAGCCTACTTAACAATAGGGTGAGGCACTGCTTAAAAGTTAAAAAAATTATGTGATAAAGTCATCCTCTCCTTGGGCCTCCCCACTTGAATAATTGACATAACAGTCAGTAATTACAGTTCTCACACAGGGACTTCCAGACCTACTTGCTCTACATAAGTTAAGGAGTCCAGGTCTCTAATGTATAGGAAGGCAGCAAAGCAGGTTACAGAAGTTACACCGCACTGTATTTTACATTCAGAAAAAGTCAGTTTCATTAATATTCTCTAGATGGGTGCTTATTTTTAGACTGGCTTACAATAAGTATTACTGCCAACATTTTAATAGGTGTAGAGCTTGAAGTTAGTGTTTCATTAGGTCTCACACTGTTGCTGCTCTTTTCTCAGTTGAAGATTGAAGGCAGCTTTCTAAAAGACTATTCTGATTCTGCCTTATTGCATTGTTTTGCACGCAGGAGATGTTCTCTGCTATGGGGAGGGCTAAAAAGTAAAAAAACAAACAAAAAAAAATGTTATTCTGTAGAATACACTAGGACCCCCAAAAAAGTGCTTAAATGTGCTGGATCCATGGAATTTTACTTCTCCCAGCCGTGACTGCAAAACTAAGAACAAGACACCCACCAAAGGCCAAATGCAGTTTCTATGATGACATATAGGTAGCAGTATTCCCAGGTTGCACCTGGAAGTGAGCCTCGGCTCAGTGTGGCTTTCCCAGTTAGCAAATGTTTAAATAAAATAAATAAATTATTGCAGAAAGCACCATTTGTTTTCTGTTATCCACAACAGATGCAGGCAGTGTGCTTACAAAAGTCGGTATACGTACGGCTTAGTTTTAGGGTTCCTTTACCTTTGCTAGCTAGTTTAGTTAAATCAGTGGTGCAATACAGGCCAAGCAAATAAAAAAACCTAACCTTATTTTTTTTTTAACTGTAAAATATTTTAGATATCAAGTTTCAGTGGTTTATTTTATCTGATTTCACCAAGTAGTTTAATGGGTTTGATTTTTATTCTCAAGAAACAAATATGGCAGCTTTCTGTCTTGTTCATAGATTTCAGATCCATATTGCCCTCTTAGTTAATCTGAAATTGGTTTTCACATGGTGCCCACATCAGAAGAGTGATTTACATATATCCCAGGAGCTGTGCAGCACCTTGGCAGACGTAAAGATACCACCATGGGTGTTGCAAATGGTCTGGATTCATAAAACAGAAAAAAAATGTCACACACAACAGCAATCCCTTAGAATATGTTAATGTTTTTAGTAGTTTTTGCTGGCAACTTTTTTTCTTAAAAAGCTGCACTGCTGTTTATGGCATTGTATCAAAAGATTGTTTCACCATTAAAAATGTAACCATAAAGTGGACTTAAATTCTGTAACCTGATTGATCGGCTAAGATCTTAACCCATGGGTAAATCTTGCAATAATCTATAGCTGAGGAAGACCATCTCTCATGTCTTTCTTTTCCTTCCAAATCTTCCCCCCTTCCCCATACCCATTCCCTCACCTCCTGCTTTTATGTTTATATTGGTACATTTGATATGAAATGGGGTATGATGAGGGGTATTTTACATAAATGCCACTACTGGACGGGGATTATTATCATCTTGTTGTAAATAGTTCATATTTATTGAGTACACATTAGTATAAATGAATGATTTTATAAGGGTCACTTAAGTTATTGTAATTCATTATGATATTTATAGTAATGCAGGTGAAAAAAAAATATGTCTATGTTCACAGCATATGGGGGTGGTATTCACTTTGGTTAAGTAGGGGGGTGTTTTTTGGCACCACACTATGTAAAGAGGATCTGGAGGCTGTGGTTTTATGTCTTAAGAAAGCATCAGTGTGACGCGAAAGGTTAACTGCGTGAGGGGGTGCTACCTCACTGTTTTTACTTCCATGTAGTCTGTTACTAATAAAGTTTCTATTGTATCTTAATGGTGGACTGCAGAGTTCTGGTCAAAGCCAAGCTCTCTGGAATTGTGCCATATCTTTGCATTTGTTACTCTGCTCCTTTTGCAAGAGTGCTTTGAGCTGCCTCTCCTTCCTGTGCTTTAGCTTTCTGTCTTGTTTATAGATTTCAGATCTATACTGCCCTCTTAGTTAATCTGACATAGTTCCCACATCAGAAGAGTGATTTACATACATCCCAGGAGCTGTGTAGCACCTTGGCACACTTAAAGATACCACAGTAGGTGTTGCAAATGGTCTGGATTCAAAAAACAAAAAAATATGTCACACACAACAGAATATGTTAATACTTTTAGTAGTTTTTGCTGGCAACTTTTTTTCTTAAAAAGCTGCATTACCATTTATGGCTTTGTATCATAAGATTGTTTCACCATTAAAAATCTAACTACACCATGGACTTAAATTCTGTAACCTGGTTTATTTATTTATTTAGTTTTTGTTTACCCGGGTAGGTGCACTAGCCATAGAGATGAATATTTTCAGCCACGACCCGGGAGGTTACAGGATACAACAGTACAGAAATACAACAATAGGAAGTTACAGCAAGGTGTATACAATAGTGGTCCACATCGAGTTTATACAGTACAAATAATAAACAGGTTTTTAGTGGGTAGGATACAAGGTGGTAAAACAATTTTGGCAATCGGATGACACAATTTTGGCAGTGGGCCAAAAACAGTGTTATTACAGAGTACAGGGAGTATATAAGAGATACATGGGTATAACAGCAAAATAAGAAGATAGCCAAACAGCAGATATGACCCTACAGGAAGACAAATAATATAAGACAAACAAGGAAGATACAAGACATAATTATTGATAAGTGCACAGGGGGTTAGAAAGCAGGGGGGTGGGAAAAACGGGGTTAATTAAGTTTATGGAAGGGCAAGCTTCAGAGATATATCAGCTAAGGCAAGAAAAGAATGGTTGAAGGGCAGGTTAGACAGACTACACAGGGGTAGGTAGGTGAGTGTGTATAGTTAATAGGAATAAGATAACAGAGCCAGATAAGAGCAGGAGGTAGTGAAATGCAGGGGGGTAGGCAAGCTGAGATAGATAAGGTTAGGAGCTGGGTAGTATAGGAGATGCAGGACCAACAGAGTAGTGGGTGCACCTGGGGAGAGGCATAAGAGAAAAGAACAACTGAGAAATAGAGTTAGCAGAGACAGAATTGAGAGCTGAAGCCAGGGAGGAGGATGGGGAGCTAAGGAGGTTTAAAACAGGAGTATTGGTCAGCTGAGATGAGGTGGAGACAGACTGCTTTTTTAAAGGTGTCACTGAGTGGGAGTTTGGCGGACATCTAGGGGGAGGGAGTTCCACAGTTGAGGAGCTTGATGGGCAAAAGCACTGGAACCTTTGATGGTTGTGCATTTTGGCACACACAAAATGGATTTGTCAGCTGAGTGCAGTCCATAGCTTGAGGTCTGCGGAGTGAGCAATTCCGCCAGTGATTTAGGGGTTTGAGACCTCATAATACTGTCTATGGTAGAGCCAAAGGAGTAGAGCCTGGAGGCATTTGCAGATAGCCAGCTGAGATCAAAGGGTGCAGTGGTGTTTCTGCCTGTGGAACAAGGTGGCATATCGACATATATTATTATAGGCAATGTCCCACCTATGGAGATTCTTTTTAGGTATGGCGGCATAAAAGGATACTCCATAGGTTAGTGTAGGTAGGAGTATGCCCCAGGCAATAGCTAGTCTCACTGAGGGGGGTTAAAGCATAGCTAGTGTGATAGACTACACCTAGCTTGGAGTTCACAGACTTACATGTATTTGAAATGTGATGTTCAAAGCTTAAGGATTGATCCAAAGTGACTCCCAGGTATTTAAATGAGGTAACTGAGCCAATAAATGAGCCATCCAAGCAAGAGACCCTAAAATTGTTTGGGTGTGATTTGAGTTTCAAGGGGGTTCCAAGTAGCATGGACTGAGTTTTGGTCTCGTTTAGTACAAGGTGATGATCCAAGAGCCAGGACTGGATGCGTTGGAAATCAGCAGAAAGCAATAGATTGATGTCAGACACATTTTTCGCACTGGTATAGAGGATGATGTCATCCACATAGAGTAAGGAGGAGGCACAGAGTTTGGAGGAAATGCCATTAATAAAAATAGAAGATAGAAGTGGTCCCAGGATAGAGCCTTGGGGTACTCCGACATTGACTGTAGTCTTCTCCAAGTAGGATGATTTGAACTTAACAACTTGGACTCTGTTTGATAGGTAGCTGTTGAACCAGCTAACTACATTTGGTGCTAAGCCCATAGATTGCAGGGTGATGAGGAGAAGGGAGTGGTTCAGCAAGTCAAAAGCCTTCGTCATATCAATGAAGACAGCCCCTGTTAGGAGACCCCTGTCCATAGCCATGAGAGTATCTGTGGTAAATTTAAGCAGGACAGTAGAGGTGCTATGACCTTTTCAAAAACCATGCTGGGCAGTTGTTAAAAGGTCATGCTTGATAAGAAATTATATAGCTTGAGTGGCAACTAGCTTTTCTAGGATTTTGCTTAGCACTGGTAGGATGGCTATTGGTCTATAGTTCAGGAGGTCACTGGGATCCCCCTTTTTAAGGAAAGGGGAGACTCACACTATCTTTCATATGTCAGGGACGCTACTTTGACACAAGGAGAGGGTAAAAATTTTAGCCACAGGTGCAGCAATGAGAGGGGCAGCTAGTTTTAGTAGTCTGGGCTCAATGCAATCAGAGCCTGTGGCAGAACTATCAGAGATCAGCTTAAGAAGTTTTGTAACCTCCATCGGGGTAATGGCTCTAAAGTAAAAGGGGGGACAGCAGATGCTTTGATTAAGGGAGCTGAAGGCACTTGTTTAGAGGTGGGGAAGGAGGATGTGAATTTAGATAGGTCAGAGAACTGATTATTAAGGAAATTTGCAATAGTCTGGATTGTTACAGTGAGTACCACTAAGAATCATATCACTAGGGGCAGATGATTGAGTAGATCCAAGGAAGGATTTGATGTGGGACCAGAACTTTTTGGGGTCCTCAGAAGCATTGGTTAGAAGATTTTTGCAGTAAGAGCTTTTCACAGATCTTATATCCTTCTTGTAGGCATTTCTTAGCATCCTATAGGTGTTATAGTCCTCTGGGAGTCCAGAGGACTTGAGACGGCACCAGCTCTTGTCTCTCTCTTTTATTTTGGTAAGTAGATCCTTTTTAAGCCATCTAGTATGTTTATCAGCTAAGATCTTAACCCATGGGTAAATCTTGCAATAATCTACAGCTAAGGAAGAACGTCTATAAAATGCAAAACAAAACACAACTGAACACATTTCTAAATTTATTTTATACAAGGGTCCATTGTATAATTAAGCAATAAGGCATGACAGGGTGTGGTATATCATGGGATATCGTCACGCCTCGGGTGGTTGGGCATGAGGCTGCAGGCCAAGTGTGTCCAACCGTCCGAGAAGTGATGATATCCCATGATATACCACACCCTGGAGTGCCTTATTGCTATTATGAACTGCAGTAAAGGTTTGGAAATGAAATATTAAAAAAAAAAACAGTTAAACTTTTAGAAATAGAATTTTATATGGTGTAGGGATACAGTTAAAAAAATAGTTCTAGGAGACAGCAGGTGGCGCTGTTGTAGCGGGAGCTGGCAGGAGAGGTATAGGTGTTGTGGTGGTGTGACCTATGAACTCTGTTTCTGTTTGTTGTACCCGAGTGCTGTCTTGTGAGGGAATAATTAGTTTTGTGTTCTTTTTGTTTTTTTTGTAGCGTCTTTATAACTTGGCAATTACAGTACTGACGTGAAGTAGTAGTAGCGGGGCTGGTCTTTGAGCGTCAGTGGCCGTTGCTGTGTGACGAGTTCTGGGATGCAGCCTGAGTCACTCGACAGAGTTTAAGTAAGCCTGTGAGGTACATGGGGTGTTTACTGTGTAAGTCTGTGCGAACGCTAGGATTAAACAGAGCTTAAAGCTGCTTTCCTTTTTGTTTTTTCTGTTTGCCGCCACATGGTGGGCAAATCAGGGTATAGGCATGTGAGTGGCAACGAGTGAGAAGCTGCTCCTATCGAGCGCAGCCTCAGCGCGGCTATATTTGCTGCCATTGTGAGCTAGGAGGCTGGTGGCCGGAGGCTTTTTGAAGCTGTGATGATGTAACTAGATATCATCACAGCGTCAAAGAGCTGTCAGCCAATCAGCTTCCTAGATTTTCGATTCCCAGTTCATAATAGCAAATAGACACTATGTCATGTGTAACTGGAGGGACTGTCTATTTCTTGTGTGCCTAGAGGTGCTAGGAAACAGCTTTATACACTGCAAGTTGCCCTCCTGTTTTCTTTTTAAGGGCTGTTTACATGACCACTTTTCTAGCAGAGCAGCCTAAGCACTCGGGTTACTCCACTGCAAAAGCAGCCGCATAGACACTTACCAAATTGTGATAAGTCACTCACCACTCTGCTTCAAATCTGAGGATGATGGTCAGAGCAAGCAGTGTAAACAGCTGTGTGGAGAGTCTGCACCGCTCACTCTGATGTAACAAGGACACTTCTGGCATCATTTGTTGCCTCCTAGGATAGTAGAAGTAGCAAATAGCTGGCCACTAGTAGACTGACACCCCTCTCCAGAGCAGCTTGCATCAGCGCTGAGATGGGCCATGACGACTGAAGAGTAATGCTATGAAAACCACACTCAGTCAAGGAAAATAAAAAAAAAAGTAGTATGCAAAGCTTTGAATGACTCAATAGATTTATCACTATTTTTACAGAAACTTTGTACCCGAACTGTGATTTTTTTTTCAGTGATTTCATTATCTACTGAACATGTGTAACTAGAATATTCACAGTTGTAGATGGCAATCAATATTAATCATGACAGCTACATGGATTTTTGTATGGAATGCATATCGGGTTTAGTCACTAATGAGACAATCATGATATATAACTGTGACAAATTCTTACAATTTGTCTCCATCAGAAGTTTAATTATTGTTTTGTGCTGTTTATTATTATTTAATAGGACGCAGATTTACCCTCTTCAGTCAGGAACTGCATATTACAGTTCTATACATGTTATTTTCTCACTTCCCCATCACCCATTTTGCTTTTAGTCATCTAATTGTATCTATCTATCTACAGACAGTATCTATCTATCTATCTATCTATCTATCTATCTATCTATCTATCTATCTATCTATCTAACTATCTATCTATCTATCTGTCTCTCTATCTATCTGTCTATCTATCCTGCTAGTAACATACTCCTTTGGCAATTATAATCTACTACGGTTCCTTGCCTTCATATGGGCTTGCCCCTCCCCCTTCAAATTTCTAACCTATAGTTTATTTTCATATATTCCATGTGCTCACAATTTATGCTTGAGATTCAGGACTATGAACTTTGCAATTTTATCTACCATAATTCTACTATCCATGCCTTATTCCTGTGTGATTTTTGAATAGTAGCGTTTTTGATTCTAATATATTTGCAACTTCCACTTGAGTGTATATATTATCCACTCCAACTCACCCCACACGTTTTCTGATTTTTCTGCATATTTTTCCTTCTTATGTGCCTCCAGTCTACTTTGAATTATTACATTTCTTGATACTGTTATATGGAAACATTGTATTAATTTAAGCTGCCTTTTTGTATAGTAATACAATTTGGCACTTAGGCAATACACGATACATATAGCACTAAAATGACACTAAGTTTTTAAATAGCAGTTCTTTATTTTATTTTATTTCTATGGCATATTATTTGTTTCTTTTTATGTCGTTTATACATGTTCTGGTTATCGTTTACATATACCATTATTATTTATATTTTTCTACTTAGCTTGGTTACCACTTGTGATGATTGTTTAGTTATTTTTAAGTTACTTTATCTGTGTAATCATGTTAAGCATGTTAGCATTAATGACTGACTGGATACTGAGATTTTAAATGTTAATGATGTCATTGAGAAATCCAGTAGCCACACCCTAAGAAAGGGTCATGCCATGACTAGAAGGACTGGGGTATCTCTTGCACCCTCTGTTATGTGAAATAAAAGTGAACTTTTCACTTGTATACTACTTTGTTTTTTATCTTCCTTGACTGGGTGCAGTTTTCATGGTGTTACTCCTTGCTCCTGTGTCTTTCAAACTGCACCGACTGCCTGTTGCGAGCATAGGAATCCACAGTTTGTTGCCACGTAGTTTGAACATAAGATGGTCCATACTAGCAGCCGCAAGTCAGAAATGCTGCAGAACTTCATTTGGAATGGCAGTGTAAACAAGCCTTTAAAGTCTGTCCAATGTTTTGATATGTTTTTACCTGTTTTGTTAAATAATAATCTTTTTATTTTTGTCTTTTTAACTACCCCAAATCCCTCTCTCCTCAGCAGTCACTGCTCTCTCTTTTCATGCTGCCTAAGTATTTTATGACATCAGTAACACCATTCCAGGATATTCAGCTGAATAGCATTGAATAGTGTAACTGATCTCAGGGAATGTCTTAGAAATATAAAAAGAAAGAGCAGTAGCTCATGAAGAGAATGGAACTCTACTTGGATCTGACTGCATCCCAATGCTAGATTATGTATTAATTAAAAATTGGTCAAATCATATCAAAGTACATAACTAGTATGCAAATAAAAATTGGAGGACAGTTAACTTTCTTAATTCATTTTAAAGTAGCTTACACTGAGTTTATAATATTACATATATGATTGTGATAATCTTCACAATCAACTTATTTTAGAAAAAAGCTTAACTGAAGAGAAAGTCCTCAAGAATATGAGAGTCCAAACAAAAAATAAAAGATTCTTGCCAAGATAGTGTGTCTGAAGAATTTAAGTATGATAAGTCATAATTTGGGCAAGAACTTCTAATATAAGACTGTTGACCTCTGAAACTGATCCAGGGTAGAGGCCACTAGCTTAAAGCTTACAAACCGAAAAGAAAAACGTTTATTGTGCTTCATCTCTGGTTATCTGGTACCAGTCTTACTGTACTATATCCTTGCAAATGCTAACATAGACAAACAGAAAATCCATCCTTCCTTTTCTTCCTCCAGAGGGGGCATTTCTACCTCCATGTTACTTCCAGACATTTGTTTCTCCTTACTTCTTTGCATTTTTTTCCAAAATGTACGTTTTCAGCTGATCTGGATCAAAGAACCATCTTTTGTCTTCTTGACATATAAGCCAACATTTAGCTGGAAACAGTATTTTAAAAACAACTCCAATTTCTTGAAGCTCATCCTTACACTGAAGGAATTGTTTCTGATGCTGAAGTGTTGCAGGGGCAATATCAGAGAAAATATGACAGATGATTTCTTTGCATTGCAAAGCGCCCATCTTCCTAGCGGTATTGAGGACTTAGTCTCTGTCAGTATCAAAAGCCATAAAGAAAATAATGATATTCTTAGATCCCGAGATATACTTGAAGGGATTTGTAGAGTTTTGTGCTTGTGTGAAAACAGTAGCAGAGTCTGGAGAGAGCAGCTCAAAGCTCACATCCTGTTGAAAAATCTTTTGTTGTGAGCTAGAAAATGATTTTCTAGTTGGTACTCAGTATGCTCTTGTTGCAAAGGGTAAATTATTCTCTGGTAGTTTAAGAACTGAAATAAAGAAATCTTTCAACAGTTCTCTTAAAGAATCAAACTGCTTATCATATGAGTTGGGGATATCTACTAGTCGTAAGTTTCTGAAACACATAGCGTTTTCCATCATCTCCGGTTTTCTTTGCAATGCCAATGTTGCTGTTAAGTTAGCAGTTGAGACAGTCTCATTTGTAAGTATTTTTTTCTGCATCGCCACCACCTCCTTTTGGGTATAAATTTGAGCTTCTTGTACCTTTCCCAAATCTATCCTTAAGCTTTTTTATTTCTGTATCCAGCATATCCAATTTGGTATTTAGTAGGTCCAACTTCTTGTCAAATGAGTTCAGAAATGAAAATTGATCTGTAAAGGAGGATGAAGCCTCTTTTAGTTTTTTTTAAATTCGACTTTATCAGGTAGAGAAGTCATTGGAGAGCTAGAGGAGGTTGGTCTCTTTATAGTCAGTGGAAATAATGGTTGTAAACTTGAACTTGTAGATGCAGTCACCCCCTCAGCCATTGTTTATCAGAAAATTCCTGAGTCTTATCATGTAATGATTCAGTAGCAATGTTACTCAGCGAGTCAACATTAGGTAAGTTTTGAATAGCTTTACCTGAAAAATGTAACGATTCTGTTTGTCTGGTTAGCTTTAAAAGTTCAGTCATGACTCAGATACCAGAGAGTTCAGGCTCAGATAACAATTTAGACTCTGGGGTAGTGTCTTCCAGAGTTACAGATGAGTTCTTAACACCTGTCAGTGTTTCAGCCTTCCTGGCTGCTGGAACCGTGGTGAGAAAGTTGTCTAGTGGTCCTTTCTGAGAAGGCTTTTCCATATCAGAGGAAGAAGAATGCTTCTTCCTTTTTTGCTGCTCAGTTTTTAAAAATTCTTTAGTTTGTTTAGAGATGTGTATCGGAGCCATTTTTTTCATATTAGAGAAGTGAAAAGAGACTTTAAATGAACGACCATAAGATGCTCTTTAGCGTGGTGCTCTACCCATCACCATCTTGGATCCTATCAGGTAGAACATCTTCTCAATGGAAGGGCAGTTAACTATATAAAAATCATTTCCCATCACCTTTAAGTCACTTGTCTGTGCCTTGTGACACACCACATGAGGCAAGGGTAAATCCCCAATAACTCACACCCTGTCCTGCCTTACTGTTTAAATATACAGTCTACTGCTGGCATATTTCAGTTAACTTTGTTGTTAAAATATTCTGACTTTCCAAAAACATAAACACTTCCAAAATATAAAAGGTAGAAGTACTGACTCCCAAAATGGGAAAAAAGAAAATTAGGCTAGACCAAATTTTGCAGACAGTAGAGTTTAAACTGTTTATTTTTCTGCAGGAAAGGGTATTTCATTAGTAATATATAACTCCCCACAAAGTCTCACTCTTTCAGTACTAACTTTCAAAATGCTGGACCTGGGGTATATTTCAATTTCCCAAAAAACTGGAATGACTTTAAATCTGAGTTTTATGACTTCTGACTCTCAGAACATGTCCTGTACTCCTGGTAGTAAATGTCTGCAGTCTTAACAACATAACAGAGTAATGCTCTTTCTGATGGAATTATTGTTCTGCTAGTTGTGAGCAGTTTCATCAATGACAGGACAGTAGCTGGCTGTAAAACACTTTAGGGGATAGCCACTTACCCACTGAGATGGAAGGTCATGGTTTTATATAATGTTAGTTTATTTATAACCTAGGATTGTCCAGATGACCTTTTCTCCCTGACATATTTTCCCAAAATAATGAGGTCCCCTGACACTCTTTTCATACTTCCGATGTATTTCAAAACTCTTATGGAAGATCTTGTTAGGATAGTGAGGCAACTCACTTGATATATACTTCTACATTTTTTCAATCCCATGCACTACTTGCCTTCATACTGTTACTAAACTGCAATGGTCCTTGTGGCATGAGAGCAAGACATGCAATTACTAAAGCAGCAAACACTAGTACCATTTCTTGGCCTGCTGCCCAAGATTCTATAGGCAGTTCACACATTCTGCTCTGAAATTCCAATTCCTATAACCTAGGGTCAGGGATCGGAGTCTGTTTTCTAATGCAAGTCTATCAGATGACAAATCAAGCGGGTACTTATAGCCCCAGACTAGCCACCTATGCAATTCTGAAACAACCAGCACTACTACTCCAACATTTCCTAGTATTACTTGGATACCTGGGTCCCAGTTCTCAGTCTCAAAGTGTGGAGGAAAGAAACAAGATGCAAGCAGCTGATGCATTATGGCTCTGTACTTTTGTGCTATGCACAAAAGTGATCCCTCTCACAGAGCACAGGGTCCCTTGTCACATGACACAGGGTCACTGTCCACCTAGGGACTAATGAGCTGGCTAGAGATGTGGCTAGGGTAGTACAGGAGGAGTTCAGAGAGTTGGGGAGGGGTCTTAGGCAGGTAGCATGCTCAGTGTCCTTTTCGGAGGTGTTGCCTGTCTATGGCAGGATGGAGGACAGGGTACTCAGCACCAGGAGCTTCAACATTTAGTTGAAGGTGTGGTGCAGACAGGAGGGTTTTGGCTTCACTGGGGACTATGTTCCCACCTGGAAGAATGTAGGCCTATGCAGGGGAGATGGCCTGCATCCATCTGGGAGAGGGACCAAAGTCTTTAGTGAATTATTTAAATGCTACACTGGTAAGCATTTAAACTAGCTGGGGGGGGGTGGCAGAAGGAGGAAGAATTAAACTGCCCCTCCACAAGTTGAAGTGGATAGTAGGGACAACCCTAAGGGGGGAGATCCTCAAAGGTACCAAAAACTGAGGTAAGCAGAGTGGTAGAAAAGAAGAGGGACATGAATGAAGGCAAAGGTGGTAAGGAGAGTAGGCAAAAGGGAAATAGGGGGTCTGAAAAAGACAGTGGTAGCAGAATTTGGAAGGCCATGTGCACAAATGCTCATAGTCTGGGAAATAAAATCCCAGACCTAGTGACCATAATGGTAGAGGCTGACCTGGACATTGTTGCTACTACCAAGACATGGTGCAATGAGAACCATGACTGGGATATAGTCATACCCGACTATGCTCTGTTCAGAAAGGACAGGGTGGGTAAGAAGGGTGGAGGAGTGGCTCTTTACATGAGGGATAGCATAACAGCAATTCAAATACAGGAACTACAGGGGGGCAGAGGCACTGTGGGTCAACCTAGAGGTGGGAAATGGAACCACTGTTTGCACTGGCATGATCTACAGGACTCTAGCATGGGGGGGGAGATGGACAGGTCTCTAGTGGAAGCCAATCATAAGATGTGACCAAGGGGGAGGTGCAACTGGTGGGGGACCAGATATTGATTAGCAGCACCACTGATGGTCCTATTCAACCACTCACTGGAGACAGGAGTGGTTCCAGAGGACTGGAGGAGGGCAGATGTGGTCCCACTTCACAAACATATGCGCAGGGAGGAGGCTGACAACTACAGGCCAGCCAGCGTGACTTCGGTGGTGGGGAAATTAATTGAATTACTACTGAAAGAAAGGATTGTGGAATATCTTGAATCCAGTGCCTTACAGGATCTGAGACAGCATGGATTCACAGTAGGGAGGTCATATCAAACAAATCTGATAGATTTATTTGATATCAAACAAATCTGATAGATTTATTTGACAGGGTGACCCGGGAATTAGATCAGGGTGGAGCAGTGGATACGGCCTACCTAGATTTCAGTAAGGCCTTCCATACCATTCCACATAGGAGACTTATAAACAAGCTGGGCAGCCTGGGAGTGAGCCCTGTGGTGGTAAACGGGGTTAGAAATTAGTTGAAGGATTGGTGACAGAGGGTGGTTGTCACAGCGTGTGAGAATAAACTTCAGATGAGGCAAATTTACAGGTTTAAAAGTTCAAAAACTAATGAATGAAAACAAAAAAATTGCAAAGAAAATCACTACTTAACATCAGTAGTTTCTCCCATAATACAGTCCTGGATCTTAGACCTCCTAAAACCCTTCTCATCTGCATTCAGCAATTTGTCTGCACAAACAGTAGAACCTCTCTCCTCCTCCTCTCTCAGGGCTGTGCCCCACTGGACTGAACTGAAGTGAACTCAGTGAAGAGGTTTTATATCTTTTTGGTGGGGTTACCTGACTAAACCCTTCCTATTTTTATGTCTGAATGTGCTGTTACATGTCTGGACATTCTGTTTTAAAACCAAGGGAGTTTGTTTGTTCCAGGGGACTTCCTGGTTCAATTAAAGGTGCAGTGTATATCTCCACAGATATTGACTCTCTCTCTATCTCTGATTCATAATGATTAAGCATTTTCTATAAAGCATACCAGTTTTTTTTTTTTTGCTTAGCTTCATACAGTAACAGGTTTATAATGTGAATTTATGAAAATACCTTAAGGATTTCTTATAACTATACTAATCATGAAATTATTATTCTTTTTATATGGCTTATGAATCCTTTTTATTTAAAAAGGCTTTATTAATTATATTTATTCCTATTTAAAATAGTCTTCATGCTTTTTGTACACAAAATGCACTTATGCACTTTACACAACACCTCTCCGGGTGTTTGGCATCATTTCAGGGACTGGATGGATAGAAGTAGAAAAAGAATGAAAAGAGAGAACTAGTAGGAAGTTTAGTAGGGATAGTGAAGAGCCACGTTAGGTGGCTGACCTAGGGTAGAGGGGGAAAGAAGAAAAGCAAAGAGAAAAGCATGAACCGTTGTGCAACAGAAGTTTTGGTAGCTAGGAAATAAGGAGACAGAAAAGTGGTCCATCAGTCACAGTTGAGGGTGTAGCCTAACTCCGCCACAGTGGTGATGAATGGAATTCACTCCAAGGAGAGGAGAGTGATCCACAGGGTGCCACAAGGATCAGTACTGGAGCCAGTCCTCGTTAATGGCTTTAATAGCGACATCACAGAGGGGTTAGAAGGGAAGGTATGCCTTTTTGTGGATGACACAAAGATCTGCAACAGGGTTTACACTCCAGGGTTGGGGGATCTAAGTAAGCTTGAGGAGTGGTCAAGAGTGTGGCAAGTAAGATTCAATGCGAAGAAGTGCAAAATCATGCACATGGGGCACAGAAACCCAGGGGCAGAGTACATGATGGGATGAGTGGTACTGATGACCACCAAACAGGAAAGGAACCTGGGAGTAATCATATCTCATGACCTAAAAGTGGCCAAGCATTGTGACACGGCAGTGAGGAGAGCCATTGGAATGCTGGGGTGCATAGGGAGGGGTATCAAGGCGGTGATAATGCTGTACAAATCACTGGTGAAACTTAATTTAGCGTACTGTGTCCAGTTCTGGAGACCACATCTCTGGAATGAAAGAATAGAGGCAGTCCAGAGGAGGGCAACTAAAATGGTACAGGATCTGCACCAAAAGCCCTATGAGGAGAGACTTAAGGATCTCAACATGTACACCCTGGAGGAGAAGAGGGAGAAGGGGGATTTGATAGAGATTTTCTGAGTATCACCCTAACAGACAAAACACATTTCTATTGTGCAGTGAAGTGCAGTGACTGACAAAGTAATTTTCTGGCTGCCTCCTGAGTATAATCCTTGTTATAATTCACATCACTTGTCTAGCCCACTGATGTGAGTTGATGTTTACTATTTTGCTTTTCACCTGTTTGACTGTATTCCATTTACAGTAACAGTTTTGAAACTTCTATGCATCCTTTGTGTTTACAGTTTGTTTAGATATTTAAGGTGTTTGTATTATGTTTTTTGATTGACCTGACATGGAACCTATGTAAAAAAGTCTTTAGACTCATAGGTACTTGTAATCCGAGACTTAAATAAATAAATAAATACTTCATGGGTATAAATAGGGTACAAGAGGGAAGTATTTTCATTAAAAAAGTTGTTCAAGAACATGGGGTTATGCTATGAAGCTGGAAGGGGGCAAACACAGGGGAAACGTGAGAAAGTACTTTTTCACAAAAAGGGTAGTGAATGCATGGAACAGTCTCCCAGTGGAGGTGATGGGAGCAAAAACGGTAATGGAATTCAAAAATACATGGGACAGGCATAAGGGAACCTTAGCGGTTAGGAAAGGGAGGGTAAAGCAGGAGATCAAGTAAGGTCTGCGGTATTACAGTAGGTAGGGAAAATAAGAGCAGACTGGGTGGGCCGAGTGGTCCTTATCTGCCATTCATTTCTACGTTTCTATGTCACCTGTGACTAAGCCATAATACAAATAAGCTTGCTAGATGATAATTGTCACAAATGTGGTTTGAGCCCATTAATATATTGGTACATGACACCCACAGAGGTCAATACATGGCATGGCACCAGTCACATGGTGTTATGCGATGCTTAGAGGTTGTAGGCACTGGCACCATCGCTAGTTGCTCTCCCACCCACCGTCCATCCCTACACCTTTTAGTCCACTTCAGGCAAGGTGTCTGGTCAAACTTTCAGCCCTCTGGTGGCCTGCTTAGTGGTTCAGTAGCCCCTGTGCCCACTACCCATGTTAGTGAAATTCCCTGGCATCCAGTGGAACCACCCCCTTTGCCCTCAGCATGTTTCCATGACCTGTCTGCCCCATGACAATCCCTATTCCCACTAACTCTGTATGCCCTGTCACAGATTCTGTGACACCCTACCACTGGCTTGAAGCAGTTTTACAGGGAAAGCATGTTACAAGGTATGTGGCTGGACTGCAGTAGCTGTGCACTGCCCCATCAGTGCTGGACTCCTTCTAAATAGATAGAGGACTAAAGAATGGAAAAAGTATATGAGGGAAAGACACTTTACAGAATGGAGATGGAAGGCTAATCAGCTTGGTGAAAGACAGATACACTTTTTCCAGCAGGAAAGGCAAAAAGCAGTTCCTGTTATATAGAATATTATATATATATATATACTATATATATATATAATCAGACCACTGACTCTGATGTAGTTGAAAATATGAAATGTTAGTTTTAAATTTTCTGTGACTGGTGAGTGTATTGCCTTTCTCTTTTTGCACTGATTGGATATATGACTGAGCAAGTACTTCCCCACTTTTGTGTTCTGTTTTATCAAACACTACCACTGGCCCAAAGCTCCCCACATCTGGATAGCAAGGGTCACCATGCTTTATGTGAAGCTTATGGGCCACATACATCGTGACGGCGGCCCCTTCATAGCACAGTAGAAATGTGTTTTATACTCTCACTGGAAAGGGATGTGACCCCTATATGAGTAGCACAACGAGGGTGGAACTGTTGCTAAGTTGTCTTGTGCATGGTATAATGGGGTTGCAACTGTTGCTAAGTAGTCTTGTGCATGGTGCAGTGAGGTCACAACTGCCACTAAGTGGTTCTGTGCAGGGTGCAGTGGGGGTTCAACTATCACTAAGTTGTCTTGTGCATAGCACAATGGGGTTTCAACTGTCACCAAGCTGTCTTGTGCATGGCACAATGGGGTTGCAGCTGTTGGTAAGTTGTCTTGTGCATGGCACAATGGGGTTTCAATTGTTGCTAAGTTGTCGTGCATGGCACAATGGGGTTGCATCTGTTGCTGAGTTGTCTTGTGCATGGCTCAATGGGGTTGCAGCTGTTGGTAAGTTGTCTTGTGCATGGCACAATGGGGTTTTACCTGTCACTAAGTTGTCTTGTGCGTGGCGCAATAGGGTTGCAACTGTTCCTAAGTTGTTCTGTACATGGCACAATGCAGTTGCAGCTGTTGCTAAGTTGTCTTGTGCATGGTAAAATGTGGTTGCAGCTGTTGCTAAGTTGTTTTGTGCATGGCACAGTGTGGTTGCAGCTCTCATTAAGTTGTCTTGTGCATGGCACAATAGGGTTGGAACTGTTCCTAAGTTGTCCTGTACATGGCACAATGGGGTTGCAGCTGTTGCTAAGTTATTTTGTGCATGGCACAAAGGGGTTGCAACTGTCGCTAAGTTGTCTTGTGCATGGTACAATGGAGTTGCAAATGTTGCTAAGTTGTCTTGTACATGGCACAATGGGTTTTCAACTGTCACTAAGGTGTCTTTTGCATGGCACAATGGGGTCTTAACTGTCTCTAAGTTGTCTTGTGCATGGCAAAATTGGGTTGCAACTGTTCCTAAGTTGTTCTGTACATGGCACAATGGGGTTTCAACTGTTGGTAAGTTGTGTTGTGCATTGCACAATGCGGTTTCAACAGTCGCTAAGTTTTATTGTGCATGGCACAATGGGGTTGCAACTGTTGCTAAGTGGTCTTGTGCATGGCACAATGAGGTCACAACTGTTACTAAGTGGTTTTGTGCAGTGTGCAGTAGGGGTTCAACTATCACTAAGTGGTCTTGTGAATGGCACATCAGGTTCTAATTGTCACTGAGTGTTACTGTGCATGAAACAGTGGGGTTGTAACTGCCACTATGTGGTCTTGTACAGGCACAATAGGGCTGTAACTGTCACTAAGTTGCGTTGTGCATGGCACAATGGGGTTGCAACTGTTGTAAGTTGACTTGTGCATGGCACAATGGGGTTTCAACTGTCACTAAGTTTTATTGTGCATGGCACAATGGGGTTGTAACTGTTGCTAAGTGGTCTTGTACATGGCACAATGAGGTCACAACTGTTACTAAGTGGTTTTGTGCAGTGTGCAGTAGGGGTTCAACTATCACTAAGTGGTCTTGTGCATGGCCCATCAGGTTGTAATTGTCACTGAGTGGTACTGTGCATGAAACAATGGAGTTGCAACTGCCACTATGTGACCTTGAACAGGCACAATAGGACTTTAACTGTCACTAAGTGGTCTTGTGCATGGCCCATCAGGTTGTAATTGTCACTGAGTGATACTGTGCATGAAACAATGGGGTTGCAACTGCCACTATGTGGTCTTGTACAGGCACAATAGGGCTGTAACTGTCACTAAGTGGTGTTGTGCATGGTACAATGAGGTTGCAACTGTTGCTAAGTGGACGTGCAACAACTAAGGGACAGTCCCTTAGCGACTGTGTATATTGGGTGGCATGGTCCCATCAGTACAAAGCTGATCTTTTGCACTGAGCATGGCGTTTAGGAAATCCACAGCTGACAACACCATTTCATGCAGATAGGCAGGAAATATGGTGATGATCCTAAAAAGGGATAGGTCCACTCAGATTCTTCTGTTTATCTGCTACTATTCGGACTTTGTTATTTATGTAGCCTGGTACTCCTGACCTGGAGTTATTGTGAGCAATACCACCAGATCACTTAAGATCCCTATACACTATATTTAAAGGAATTGCTATATTGTCTAAATCTACTGGCAGCCTAAGGGTTAATAGCTATCAAAAATGGGTAGCATAAAAATGGATTATGGTCCCATTGCATAGAAAGCCATTCATGCAATCCGACTGAAACACAGAAACATAAATTTTGTTGGCATAAAAAGACCTCTAGGCCCATCTAGTCTGCCCCTTGTCCCTGCCTAATCTGTCACCAGTACCCTAGTTGGTCATAGGACGCACTTTCCCCCGTTCCTCTGCCTAATATGCCCCAGTGCCTATCCCACACATGCTTGACGCTCGCCTGATTTTCATTTCACAGGAACTAAAAGAATCTGTCCCAAGCGAAGGGGAATGAGAGCATCTACAGGCTTCTTGCAAAGGCAGGCCAGTTTAATTTTCAGTCTGAGCACACTTGCAAAATGATTTAACCAAAATCTTGGATTGGAGCCCCTTCCATATGTAAATTATTATTTTTAGTGACTTATGTTTATTGCACTGATGATGGTCAATATGTAATTCAACATATTATTTGTTACTTAATTTGTGTTATTTTGCCAGTAGTCTCATGCGTTGTTTTTGTTTCCTCGAAGGTATCTGCATTTGATCTCAGCATTGAATAAATGTTCTTTTCCCCACAGATATCTCCATTTTGGTGTTTTTGATCATTGAAATACTTTGCTTATGTTTTGGGGGGAAGGGTAGGTCTTCAGTTTTTAAAATACAATAGATTGTTACATGATTTTCTAAGGTCCATCGGATGAGCATAACGACTTGCGCTACTTGCGTCAGAAAGACAGACCACATGAAACGTTGTTTAACTCCTTGTCACAAAGCCACAATTTACACTTGGTAAATTACACCTCAAAATAATGACATGGGCATAATTTTTTGTGCTGTAAAGCTGGTAAGTGTTGCAAATTCACAGAAATGTTCAACAATAGAAGTGCAACATTTAGGCACATTTATTTTGATGCAGGCACAGCTGAAAATTGGGAATTGCACCTGTCAAGACTTTTGTAATTGTTGCTTAATATTTATAAGTCTTCAGTTCTGCCACAACCTATCCCACGCACCAAACAGATGGTGCATGGGAGGGGAATGACGGAGGCTGTCGTCAGCCCCCTCACCATCAGTCAGCATGCCAGCCAAAGGAAAGTGCCCAAGGCATGTGCCAAGCCCCTCCAGATGGATACCAGGGGCTGCTCTTGTTACACCAGTTGTACTGGCCAGTGCGGGAGGGTTTCCGCAGGGGTGCAGCTGGGGTGTGCATGGTGCCATCAGGCCCATCCTGAGCAGCAGCAGTGGGCACACTCCTGAGAGTGTACCATCAGTGTCCCATGGTCAGGTGCCAGTGCCACAAGAGTAGCCATCACTGTCCACAGTTCTGGCACATGCATGCACCAGGCACCCACCCAGATCAGGCTGCTGCAGATGCCTCTGATCAGTCAGTGGCAGCTCAGTGTGCATACAGTCCATGCCATGTGCTGCAGCAGTCCAAGTCACACTGCTCACCTTGTCCAGGGATGCAAGTATTTGCACTGGTGCTCTGGCTGCTGCCATGGTGTGGGGGACTGTCAGAGAGGTGCCACAGCTGTGTGGCACTGCATGTGTCAAGATGCCCACAGACAGGGCGCAGCATAGGGGTATCATAGCTGATCATGCCCACACACAGCAGCATCCCATGCGGGATCCCAGTGACCAAGATGCATGCCCACCATGAGCTTTGGGTGTGGTGTAAGGGTCCTTAGACCAGCTTTAGCTGGTCTGAGCACCAGTGCTGCCTGCTGCAGCTGCAGAGCTTCTAAAATCCCAATGTAGGGGATGCTGCAGCTGGGTTCCACCACAAGCCCCCCTACCACCCTGATGCACTGCTGCGTTTGATGCAGGGCTGGCGCTGGTCTGGTCTGGTGCACAGGGGCCCAGTTTTGCCACAGCTGGCATATGAAAATCAGCAAAGCCACAAGCTGTGATGCACTATGTCCCTTGCATCACTACTGTTTGATGCAAGCACAATGAGTCATATTTGGGGCTTTGAAAATCGAGCTCACAATCTTTTTTTGGTTACTTGTTTCTAACCAAAATTGTTGAGGATTGCCTTTTATTAGTTTTGTAACAAAAGGCAATCCTCTGTAAACAGTGAAATAGTTCGATTACAAAACCATATTTTTGTAACCCGTTCATTGTAATATACATAGAATCTGTAAGAAAAAACATTATATTGGGTTACTAGTTGTTACGCTGTATCTTTTAATACATTATTATTTATAGCAGAGCATTGCGGAAGAGGCAGTGGGCGTTATAATGCAGGGGGGGCTTACTTTATCAGGGTTGTGAAGAGGCTTATTTTGCACTTCTGGCATTTGTATTTTAAAATAAATATTCTTCTATTCATTCTCTAGGCTCTTTCTTTGCTTACAAATTACCCAGACTGCTTCCCTGTACAGTTGCAACGTATTTTGTGATCACACTGCAAAAGGCTATGATGCCCAGTGGGGTTGCAACAGTCATTAAGGGGTCTTGTGAAAGACACAAAAGGGTCACAGCTTTTGCGAAGTGGACTTCAATGACTTAGTGACTGTGTTATTGACATGCTCTGACCAGTACAAAGCTGACACCGTGCAGTGAGCACAGCTTCTTTTTCACATTTTAAAGAGTTGCTGAGCTGACACCTAAGGGGAAAACTTTAGACACATAACATTTGGACACAACAGCTTGTGTTTTATGTATCTCCTATAGATTTCTCATTCCTATTATTTAATACAGAAGAAATTGACATGAACATGGTATCTTTATCCCTTAATCTGTCCTTGCAACTCATTTCACACTTGGGCACTAATTTGCAAAAAATCACAGGCGACGCAAACTGTTGCCTCATGCTTGTGGTTGCCCAAGCATCCAAAAGTGCTATTCACAGTGGGATAGCGCATGGCACCATCCGACTGTGAATAGGGGTAGTCCGAGGCAGCATTAACCCCAGTACTACCAGAGCTACCCTACCCTGACATGTAGCCAGGAGCATGGGCCCAAAAGGAGCAGTGAAGGAGGATGTGTTGACTAACCCATCCCTCTTTTTTGTATTTGTGGATAGCAGTGTGTTACCTATTTATGCTGAAGACTTGTGGGGCTCTGCTGCACCCCCCCTCCCATATATCCACTCCCTTATATGTTGTTTATTCAAGTTACCCTCTGGTCTTGCTCTCTTGTCCCCCTTGGCAAGGGTGAAGCTCCCATTTCTGCCCTGCTTCCACATGTTTCTCTAGAAAGAGTCTAAAGGTGGCCATGGACGAGATCATTCTGACCACTGCATCGCAGTGCACTTTCTTCCACCTGCAAACATTTTATACACTGAGGCCTTATTGTTCTGTCTGTTTATATTTTTGACACCCTAATTAATACTAAAGATTTCAGTTCAATCTCCACTGTAATATCTAAAATGATTTTCAATGAGAAAGACTTAAGATGAGAATGTGTAAGTAAAACAGAACATCTGCCTTACAAGCATCATCGATGTTAGCTAAAGTGTTAGCTAACATTGGAATTGCTTTAGAAAATTTTGTTTAGCATTATCTCAGCGAAACAGAAGCATGCTTTATTATTTAAAAGAAAATTCACCAAAACATTCAATTGAATGTTCAATTCAATTAATGTTCAAGTCATGAAAATCTTAGACAGCTTGGGGTAGAGGATTAAGGGGTTCTGTAAATGCTGAGAAACATGAAAACCATAGCTGTCTGATTATGATTTATTGCCGCGTAAATTGCAAGTAACTTTATCCTTCAATTAGTTACTGAATTTCTGTAAGAGTTATTCAGGATGAGACCTTTCCTCTTTTTGTTCTGTACGGTGCCTCAACAGACGTTGTTTAATTATTTCTGGTATAAAGTTACCACGTGTACCTTAATGCTGAAACATCCCTGCAACAATGGATGCAGCAAAAAGAAATGGTGGCTTTCTGAATTGCTGATTCATTTTAACATCAGGTACTATTTTTGCAGTTTGACAGCTATAACGGGTGTCTAGGGAAAGGGTGCTAATATCAGTGTCAGTTTCAGTTGCAATCTGAGATGTGTCAACAGTATGTGAGCCTCTGAACTTGGGTTACTAATGAGAGATTAAATCTTGTGTCTACTAACGGGTGTGGAAGACAGCCTAGAATAGATTACAGTAGCCTGCTAAATTATTCTAGAATAAAATATGGTAGTGTTAACCAGAATTTGCTTTTATATTGCTTTCAAATCTACTTATCTGTATATTAATGGCAAGCATGGAGAATGATTAAAAATACCAGCGTGCTTAACATTTAAATCATGGGACGGTTTAATGAGTATGTGCATCCTAAAGTAGCAGACAGCAAATATTACTTTTTTTAAAAAGCCAGTTGTAACAGTTTCTTATAAGGTGCACCTTACAAGCATTATAGTCCTGTATGTTGTACTCCTTCCAAGAGGAGAGATGTGCTTCTGGGGGACTGGACACGTTCCACTAGCATCATACCATAAGTATAGTATGCCACACTCGAGTGTGACAGTAGTTCTGTTATATTCATGTATGATCATGTCAGCCTAACCTAATCGACTTCTTTGATTGGGTCACAAGAGCAGTTGATGAGAGCCATGCTGTGGATGTCCTGTATCTGGACTTCAGCAAGGTTTTCCACTTGGTGTCACATGGAAGGTTGCTGGGCAAGCTGAGGAACTGGGGGAAGGGGAGAAACTAGCGAGGTGGGTTAGGAGCTAGCTGCAGAACAGACAGCTGAGGGTAGCTGTAAGGGGGGGGGGACCTCCAAGCCAAGACCTGTGACTAGTGGAGTACCACAGGGTTCCGTGCTAGGCCTTGTTTTATTCAATGTCTTCATCGGGGACATTGCAGAGGGAGTCAAGCGTAACATCAGCCTGTTCGCCAATGACACAAAGATATATGCAACAGTGGACAGTGAGGAAGGGAGGCAGGAACTCAGGGAGGATCTAGCTAAACTCAAGCACTGATCAGATGTGTGGCAGTTGGGTTTTAATGCTAAGAAGTGCAAGACCATGAACCTCAGAGCCAGAAACCCCAGGACCAGCTATTGACTGGGGGAGTGCAGGTATCAGCTTCAGAAGAGGAGAACGACCTAGGGGTACTAGTCACAGGGGACATGAGGATATCAGCACAGTACAGGAGGGTGACAGCAAGGGCCAATCGGATGTTAGGGTGCATTGCCAGGGGTATTACCTCAAGAAAAAGAGGAGATTATCCTGCCCTTGTACAGATCACTGGTGAGGCCGCACTTGGAGTACTATGTGCAGTACTGGTGCCCTTACCTAAAAAAGGACATAAGATTGATGGAGGGGTGCAGTACAAGGCAACTAAGATGATCATGGGTCTAGGGGAGAAACCCTATGAGGAAAGATTGAGGGAGTACAAGAATTTGACGGTTCCTTCAGGAATTAGGTTAAAAAAGGGAGGAACTGTCGAAATTAAGCACCCGGGGTAAAAATAATATTGGAAATGAACGGTCACGGTAAAAATAAAGTCAAAATAGTGCGGTTGTGCTAAAAATAGAAAATTAGTGCAGTGCTAACAAAAATTTTAAACTCTCACTCAGCACACTAAAGAAACTGATTTACGAGGGAAACTTTACCCAGATAAGTGCTAGGAGACTGTCAACAAGGAAAGTTGAGAGGCACCTCAGGGGCAATGTTGCTCAGTCCAGCAGAGAAAACATTCTGAAACCTTCCGGCAGCTCTCACTCAGCTCACTCCCCTTCCTGTTTTTTGATTGGCTAGTGCCCAAAGCTCATTTAAATAAAATTCCCTTAAAAGCACACCTCTGGGGCAATTGCACCTAGCCAGCTAACTGCTAAAGTTACTGATGCTAAGGACTCCTGGGGTAAGAAATACCTTGAAAAGAAAACTGGTTGGGTCTTCTCTTTTTTTCTACCTGTGCCTGGATTTGGGAGAGCGGAGGGTGAGGTCACAAGCCAAATGCTTTCAAACACCCATGCAGTGACACTATTCCAGCAGTACACACCCTGAAGTGCCTTACTGCAATTATTAAATGGATCTGTTTTTTTTTTAACCAGGAGAGACACACTAAGCTGATAGCTTGTTTACAGGTGTGACCTGGGAGCACAAGGAAGTTAAGTGACTTGCTCAGGGTCACACAGTATGCAAGTGGAGGCTGTGGGATTCAAACCCAGGTCTCCAGGTTTGCAGCTCAGAGCCTTAACCACTGCACTATACTGCCTCCTATTTAGGTGTTCTTGGCCATAAGTAGGCTATTTTGTGGGCACTAGTTTCACCTGTGAGGTTGTGCTGGGATAACCTCATGAGAGAAACTGACTCTTCACCAATCAGCTTTCAGCATCTTTTTTTATCCATGTTCTAAAACAGTCCTGTTCAGCAGTGCTGTGGAAGTGCATTTTGCTGGCACATGGAGGAGTGGGTGTGCAGGTGAGCCCTGGCATCCCACACTGGGACTGGCTTGGGGCCAAGGTTATTACAAAGGTGAGCTTCCAGGCACCTGGGAAGAGAAGGACAGGGTCATTCGGCGTTTATACACCTCCTACTAGCAAATGTAACTGTTCACCCAGCATCCCTGCCAGAGGAAGGGTACAACTTTGGTGGCCCTAACTGTTGGGCCAGGCAACAAGGAAGAAGGGGAAAGCAGAAACAAATAATTTATATATATATAAACTGTATTTATTTATTAGCTTTTGATGACTGGGTAAGTGCATTAGGCAATATACCTGCCTATTTTCAGACATGACCCAGGAGAGTACAAGATACAGTATAGGAAACAAACACAGGTACATATGAGCAGTCAAAACATTGCAACAGATATCCTTGAAGGGATAGACATGAATTTTTACAACAAGCAGGACCATCCACGCAGGGATGATTTAGGAGGTCGGGCACAACTGATTCACATACAAGGTGTAAGGTGAAAACAGGAATCAAGACAGCTTGGACAAGGCAGGAAGGGAACAGTGAAAAGAATCGAGTGCTAAGAGGTGAGAGAGGAGTGCTGTTTTAAAGGAGGAGTGGGACAAGGTGCCCTTTCAACAGTGGGGAAGAGTATTCCAGGTTTTGTGGGCAAAGTGTGAAAGCTTGTTCACCCAGGTTTGTAGAGTGGTGTGGGACAGCGAGCAACAGCAGATGGGAGGACCTTAGGGGGAAGAAGTGGAGCACAGGGTTAAACATGGCTGTAAGTGCAGAAGGGCAGGGAGTTCTAGTCATGGAATCCATGAAGCAGCCCAGTGAGAAAAGGCAGCGGGATTCGGGTGACAGCCAGTGTAGGGCCGAATAGAGAAGACAATGGTGGGGAGGCGAGGGGTGATAGAGCAAATCAGCAAATATTATTGTATATATATATATATATATGTATATATATATATATATATATATATATATATATATATATATATATATATATATATATATATATATATATATATATACACTGTATATATATTTGTTTTTGTTAGGCATATTATACCTGACCATGCCTCATGGGGGGACCTCCTTTGCACTATGAGGAGTGGCTGATGTACCACTCAATATTTTGGGATTTATGAAGAACAGTATACATTTATTGTGTACTGATTCATGATTATCCATAATTTAGAGGCCATACACATTATTTCATTTCATTTCCTTATGTTTTTGTTGACTGGGAAAAGACTCAGAAATATTTCCCTGTTTCAGTCACATCCTGTTGTGGGGGACAGGAGGCAGATTGGGAATACAGGACGTACTGATTGACATTGCGCTGTGTTAAGCTGTTAGTGATCTTACTGAAAGAGAGGAATTAGGCCAGGACACTAGGAAAACTCCCCATCTCTTTACAAGACGTGCCATGTGGTGTTTAATGCCCCCATGAACAACCACCAGAATGGACATACGGGAGCTTGGTTCAACATCCCATCCAAAAGATGGCTTCTCATGACATCACAGTGTCCCCTTTAAACCATGCTCTGGCACTGGTATGGTTAATAGATTAGATAGGATCAGGCTGCAAGGTTGTCTGGCTGCAAGCAATCGCAGTGCCAATTATAATACCTTTAATTCACAATGTAGCCTCAAATGCTTTACTTACGGATTACCTGATTGCCCATCTGCAGCGCAATGGCAATCTGGGTTCCGAAGTAGACTTGCACGGTAAGAATCGGGTGGCTGGCTGGGAACAGTGCTGTCCAACGCAGCATATCCCACCATACCAATGACCCCAGATGGTGAGACAGGGAACTTGCTCTCCTGTTGGGGAATCGATGGCATGGGCATGAACAGTAAGTGTGCATGCCACTGCAGGAGTCAATGGTCACTTGAAGAGAAAAACGGAAAACACACCAGACTGCTGAGTTGATTGTGGCTGCCCCTCTTGAGCCCAATGCCATGTAGATATCTGTAGGGTGGCTCCCACAGGGATAGCAGTATATGAGGTAATTGAAGTAATAGTCTCAGGACTGGGCAGAGCATTCTGGGTGGACAAAAAAAAACTTGATAAAAAATGCTTTACAAATCGATGAGTTAGCTACTGGAAGTTCAGTGACTATAGTGTATAGTAATGGCTTGTTCTGTATCGATTTCTACGGCAGCTCAAACATTGTTGTGCCACAGTTCAAAGGTCATGGAATGTGGTTTTGCCCTTCTGTGGTACAACAGCATCCCAGCTAATTCAGAAATCTGCGAGACACCTGCTCTCCATTCCTAGAACTGCCACATACACATCAACAAGTTGAAAGTGAACTGTTGTGATGGCGGTGGCAGTTCTGGGTTACAGCAGCTGATAATTTCTTATTGTTTTTGCATTATACACTATATAAAATGCTGAATGTGCAACTCTGTGCACAACCAGTGTGTCCTGCCACCTTGGAGTTCTGATTCCCACGGACGTCTCAAGCTTCACTCGAGTTCAGAGGGAATCAGAACCCCTCTGTGGCATCATAGGCTGGTTGTGCATAGTTGCCCGTCCAGTATTCTCTATATACAGGTAATTAGAACAGCCTTTATGCCTGTAATAATATAACACATATAACTATGAGCAGTTGTAATAGAATATTTTATACTGAGACAAGGAATGCTGGCCACGACAGTGAGGATATTCCCTTCTCTTTTTAACAAAAGCCTCATGATAATTCCACTTCAGCAAGTACTAGAAATGGGCATCAGAAATCTTGGCTTGATCTCTCAAACAAAGGATGGGACCTACATTAGGGCAGCACCAGTTTCGGTACTGCAGCCTCAGTGTTCATTCTGAGCCCCTGGGGGAGGCCTTGAACCAACAACTCTCTTGGTCAGACTTTAGTGTTAACATTCAGTCATATTTACAGAACAGTAAAATCATCCATTCTCAGCTTCTGTTTACATGTTGGTGTTGCTGAAGGACAGGCAGTTAAAAAAACAACTCAATGTTTGGTGAATAGAACCAACTGTTGTAATTATTCCCGGAAAAAAGGATATGAAATGTGATTAAAAAAATTACCACATAGTGAAATGTTGAAAATCACAGATGCATATACACAGCTGAGCAAATCTTGATAAAGCATATGTTGAGTTGCAGTAGCATCTACAAGTCAAATAAGAGATGAAAAATGTGACTTGCCAATTACAGTGAGTGAATGAGCGTCTGTAGGAGTGAGTGAGTGAAACACACACTCTGTACACTGAGCAAAGGAGTTCAAGTGACTATGGAATCATGAGTGAGACTGTCAAAGATTACAACATGCAACAAAAAAGTGACTGAATATTCAGCAGCAGACATGCCAGTGGAAAACAGGAGTTTTGTTATTTTAGACACATGAAAACAAATTATAAGTTGGCATTTGTTGATGGTATTCAGCTAGTTCTAGGTTTAAATACCTGTCACTGGCTCAGTCTTGTGAGACAAGCACTAACTGCAGTGGGCCAATATACTGTATGACTCTTAGTAGTCAAAGCTACAGTATGTCTTTTAAATGTTAAACTATCTCTCATAGCCAACACATAAATTAAATTAAGACAATAAATACAGTTATGCTTCCGCACAACCTGGAATAAAACTAACAATTCAATAACTGGCAAACAGTGGTCTCTATTTTCAAAAGTTTAACCTAAACTGGCCTGTTGGCACAGCAGTACCACTACTGCTTGGGACGCTGGTGAGCCGGGCTCAGGAACAAGTCTGGGCTATTGGTAGATGAGGATCGAGTGACTCTGGGAACCTTGTCCTCCTATGGTGAAGGTGTTGGCTCCTGTGCAGTCCTGCCACCTGGGTGACCACAGATGACTGTGCACACAGAGAGGCATTCTGGGGGGGACACCGATGGTGTCAAGCTCCACATGCTCACGTGCGTCTGGGCTTGTGCACTTCCTAAGGTCCGCATTGCACATGGATCGGGCAACAAAGGTAACCCTCCAACACAGGAAGGATGTAGAACTGCCCCCCCACCACCACAGACCCTGAACCGGTGAGGTCATCCCCTTCCTGACGCTTGATCCATTTTTTGTAGCAATTGCCCCCACCATGGGGAGGGTAAGCTATGGGGACACGGAGAAGACAGGTAAGTCTGCAGGCAGCTGGGTAACAGGGCTGGGTGGTCGGTTCAGAAGGATAAACAGATTAACAAAAAATTTTTTAATTTGAATGCAAGTGGAAGTCTTTCAAGAGTATAGCCCTGCATCTTCCTTTTAACAGCAATAATAATAATAACATCGACCTACTCTAGCTTGACTTCAGCAAGGCCTTTGATACTGTGGTGCATGACAAGCATCTGAGTAATGTAAACCTGTTCAGTATACATGAGGCATGCACAAGGGGGACTGCTAACTGACTTGGAGGTAGGAAGCAGTGGGTTGTCGTGTATGGCCATCACTCTGAGCGCGAGGGATACTTGGTGGTGTTCCTTAGGGATCAGTGCTGGAGACAATGCCATCTGACATTGTCATCAACATTCTGTAAGTAGGGTCCCCAGCACGTGGCTTACAGTAAATTCGCTGAAGACATTAAGATGGCCAGGGTGATATTCTCCCTTACAGCAGCAGTGCAACGAAAATGGGCTAAAATTTGACACCGCCTTTTTTTCTCCCTAATTGATGCCAAACGCCTTCCAGTTTATTTTGGTGGCAACATTCCTAGTTTTCATTGTCATTTAAGAATTTTATGAAAGTTTTCATGTAATTATTTCTGAAGAAAAAAAGATGTCCGCCTCATTTTTGTATAGAAATAATATCGAGGACCCCAGGAGGGTAAGAATCCAGACAAAAATGCAAATACACAGTACTCAGCATAGGAAGCCTCCCGAAAACCCAAATCAACAGTTCTGCCAATATTTTTCATAACCATAGCAGGAAATTCGTTTTTTGGAATAACTTTTTACGTTGCACTGCTGCTTTAAGGATGGGAAAAAATTTAGGAGAATCCAAACAACCTGAGTGATCAGACACCTGGAGTCTTAGCCAAATGCAATGTTCCATTTTGGGGTGAAAAACAAAGACCCACACACTGTGTGGGGTTACTCTTTTTGTAATAGAGGAAGAGAAGAAGGGCCTGGAGATCACAATATGCAAGGGTCTGAAACATGACAAGCAGTGTGATGTAGCTATCAAGAGGGTTGGACAAATTCTGCTGTGCATCAAAAGGGCGTTGATCAGCTGGGCAAGGAAAGTTATCAAGTAAGTATTAAGCCACAACAAGGTGTGCACTATAGGATTGTAATAACTGGGGGCCGTTTTTTCTCATAGGAGAAGCAGGTTATAATGCGCCTTTATAACCCGTGGGTTATAATGGCGAACATGCGCCAGCTCCTCCTAAACTCCCACTTGCACTCTGTCACTGAAGCACTAACATTGCCGCCCACCAAACATCAACTACAGAAAAAATGTTCCCCAAAACACCACAGTGACTACATATTCCTTGCTGAAGTGAAACGCAACATGGCGTTGCTGGAGAAAAATCTCCGCTTGTCTGCAGTTTGGGGTTTTACTGTCGGGCAGTTTAGGATTTGACATGCGCAGACTAACTTTCTGTTCTGCCACACTCACACTCAGTCAGCTGCACTTGTCTAACTAAATCAGCAGTCAATAGTCAGCATTTCCTACACTCACAGGGAATAAGCCATAAAAGACACATACAAAAACCATCTCCGAAGGGTACTTGGTTACATTTGTCATGATTTGTTCAGCTACAGTTCCTCATTGTCATGGCGATATGCAAATGAACTACTGAGTTCTGAACTTCATTGGAATATCCCTGTTACAACGACCACTCAGACCAAAACAAAATCTAAAAAACACTAGACACCAAAGTTCTAAAACGTATTTCCACAATATTTTAAACTCCCTACTCTTAACAGCTAGGTATTTTCCTCTCTAGTATAAAATGTTGTCACACAAAAAAGCAGACACAAGATTTTATTAAGATTAGCATTTATTTCAAGAAATCTGGATGGAGAAAAAACACCCCCCCAGCAATTACATAAAACAGTACATGAGGGGAGTGCATAACAAGAATTTAATCCACACCTGAGATGTGGGATGCTTTGATAAACCTATGTAGCATCCCACATCTCAGGTGTGCATTACATTTTCATTATGCACTCCTCCCATGTATTATTGTATATTTAATGCATGCCCCAGGGGTGACATAGGGCACAAGGCTGAAGGTCATGTGTCCTTACACCCCTGGGAAGTGCATTAAAATCCTATGATGCACACCCTGGAGGGGCTTATTACACTTATAAAACAGCTCTAAGTAGCTTTTTGGGAAGAAAATGAGATTCAGCACCTAGCTGTGCATTTATAGAGATTTAATGTTAAGGGACATCTCTCGATCAATAAAATTTCTACATTTTTTCTTGCCATTCTACAAGGCTCTTTATAAGACCACGATCAGGCCTCCCTGAAGTACTATGTGCTGTTCTGGACTCCTCCATACAAAAAGGACACTGAGGTAGCTTAGAGGGGTGCAATGCAGGGCCACCAAAATTATCCAAGGTATGGGGACCAAGGTGATGAAGAAAGACTAGCAGCCTGTAGCATGCTTACCTCAGAGACAAGGAGGCTGAGAGGGGACATGTTCTCAGTCTTCCACATACTCAAAGGTCTTGTCACAAATAAATAGACGTAAATGTCTGATCGGGTATCCGCCGGCAGGACAGGGTGTGGCAAGCCCTGAAGCTCACAATTAGAAAACACAAGGGCAACTTTAGAGGGCACATCTTTCCCCAGAGGACAATCCCCCCATGGAATAGCCTATCAACAGTGACAGTATAGATGAAGAATGTGCAGACCTTCAATGCAAGCCTGGACAAATTTCTGCTTACTAAGAGAATCTCAGAGTACCCTGGGTAATAGAGTAAATATGAAACCCATTTGATTAAGTACATGTCTGCACAGTGTACATATTCTTCCCTGCGTATGAAGCAGGGGTTGGGGAGTGGCAGACATGATAGACTCAAGAGTTCCTTCCAACCTTAAATTACTGTATTACTATGTTCATAGTGATTTTGTTTGCCAGTCATATCAGCACTCCTAAGATCACCATGACTAATTAAACTTTCCAAGCAAACTGGTACCAATCTGATGCTTCCCATTGTCCCCAGAGTTCCCTGATGAACTTAAAGTCATCTTTGGTATTTTTCATTTAAAGAGTTTATGACTCCTAGGCTTTGTTCTGAAGTGAGCTGGTGTTTACCTGCCTATTCTTCAAGCAGTTTCATCAAATTAAATCCTAATCATTCTTCAGGGTATAGGGGGCTCAGACTAAGCTCATCCAGTTCCAGACTGGAGCAGAAGTAGGTCAGACCAGAGCAGACTAGGTGGTCTTTTTCTAACTATATCATTTCTGTGTTTCTGTTTCACCTCAGTTACCATTAATTATTTTGAGATCATTATTAAGTATGTGTTGCATCCAAATATTTGAGTATGAACCCTGTAACCATGAATATAAGAACTTTTTTTGGCCACAACAGCAGCACGTCAAAATAGATAGGGTTGCCCAAATTACATTCCTATTGCTCTTCTTAATTTAACTAGTATGAGTTCAGAGGGATGGAAACACTGCAGGTCATGTAGAAAAGTGATCAGTCATTGGAACTGGTGAATTTATTATTGTCAATAGAAATTGATAAACTGCTTAATTGTTTGAACCTCTGGTCATCATACTGGATGACCAAAAGGTGGCCAGGCAGTACAACAAGGCAGTAGGGAGGGCTAGCGGGATGCTGGGGTGCATAGGGAAAGTCATCACCAGTGGAAAGAGGAAGGAGGTGTTGCCTCTGTATAGATCGCTGGTAAGATCCCACCTAGAGTACTGTGTCCAGTTCTGGAGACATCTCCAAAATGATACAGACAAAGTGGAGGCAGTCCAGAGGAAGGCAACTAAAATGGTGCAAGGTCTATATCGAAAGCCCTACAAGGAGAGATTAAAGGACCTCAATATGTACACCCTGGAACAGAGGAGAGAGGGGGGTATGTAGAGATCTTTAAATACCTCATGGGGTTAAATAAGGTACAGGAGGGAAATACTGTTCAGAAGAAAAGGTGCTCAACAACAAAGGGACATGCTATGAAGCTGGAGGGGGTAAATTCAAGAGAGATTTGAGGAAGAACTTCTTCACAGAAAGCATGGTGGATTCCTGGAATAGCCTTCCAGAGGAGGTAGTAGGGATGAAAACATTGGTGGGGTTCAAGAATGCATAGAATAAGCACAAGGGAATCATAGTGGAAAGGAAGGGGGAGAGAGAAAGAGCTGTAGATCTGGCATGGTCTGCAGTAATAGGTAGCAAGAAACAGGCAGATTGGATGAGTCAAGCGGTCCTTATCTGCTATTTAATTTTATGGGCTCAGTTTTCATATGCCCACGATTGCCGCACACCCCAGGTGTGCTGAAGAAATGGCACATGGGGCTTGCAGCAATCACCCAGCTGGTGATCAAGATTTTTGATCCCATGTGCCAACTGCTGCAGGTCAGACCAACTTTTCCTGGTTTAGCTTGCAGCAATCCCAGGGACCCGTTTTACAGTGCTTGTGCTAAAGAGTTGGTGCAAGTTGCCGTAAATCTGGTAAAGTGGCACAGCTGCATCTGACCTACCAGAACTGGATGCAGTTGTGGCAAAGGTGATTGGCGCAGCTGCGCCAAAGACAGGATTTGACAGAGGGCTTGCATCAAGCCCTGCGTCACCCTTTGAAAATCAGCCCCTGTGTTTCCATATAACCCTCAGAGAACTTAATGGGGTTATAAACATGAACAAAATTATCAACCACCTGGAAAATTATGGATCTGATTGCAAAAATGAAACATTTGTGCAAGCTAGCTATATACTCAGGTTCCTGGCAGCTGAGATTGGATGAAGCAGTTACTGGTAGCACAAAGTCCACAAGGTTACCTGGGGCTAACACTCTTGCAGGTGCCTGGTGAATTTCAATTTATTTTTGAGGGTGAATGCATGCTACCAATGCAACTGAAGAGGAGGGCAATTGGCTGACTTCCCCCTCTAATAGCTTACCATGCAAAACCTGGCTGTGTGTGCACTACTTACCCATTTCTCCCCACCAGTGGATGCTATGCAAGTGGCCCACTAAGCAACCTCATAGCCTCAACGGTGACCATATCTGGTATGGTAAGGTTGCTGTGAGGCCCAGAAGCATACTGGGACCATGTTGCTCACAACCACCCATTTTGTAGGCAAGGCAATGGACCCAGAAATCACTACTGTCACAATAACCTCAGACACCACCACCCACCACCACCACTTTGACCAACTCAGTAACAACTGCGACCACTGTGACCATGCCTCCTGTGACCCTTGCTGCTGTTGAGTCTCCTCATCAGAAGATGATAATGTTGGCAAGGAGGAGCACTTAATCTGGTTCTAAATAACTCCATTCCCAGACCTAGAAACAAACAAAAAAACAAAAACAAAACTACCATAAATGGAATCTCAACCAATAGAAACTGATGCAAAGGTCGGCCCAGTGACCCTGGAGGTTGAGGCGCTGATCACTACACCTTGTGCCACACTGGCAACCCAGGTTTGGGAATCAGCCTGGGCCACCAGGGGTTGGCAGGGGTGAGGCAGGAACTGAGCATTCGGAGGACTGCTCTCCTCTCTCAGGGGGAGAGAAGTTGGTCTTTCTGCTCGCTGACTGCACTTTGGCGGTGACCAGAAGGCAGTATGGGTCAAGAAGGCACGCACCAATGTCATTACATTAGTAGGGTGGGGTGATGGGAGAAAAATGGAAAATCAAAGCTGGCAGACTCCATGATGGTTGCACCAGTGCCCTGACCGGCCCCCCCCAATGTCTGGATTTTGCTCCGGGGGTGGGATAATGCTGGCGCCCCTTGACCCCAGTCCTGTCATGGGGGGGACCCATGGGGGATCTAGGAGGTGTCAGGTCAGGGAAACATTGTGGCCGGAGACTGAGTCCCTCCAAGGGAGGGACCAGAGCCACCTGCCAGGCTTGAAAGCATAAATAACTATATGGGAAAAAAGAAACTGATGCAAAGGTGGTTGAAGAGGTATTGCTCTCCCTCCAAAAAACAAGGCCTACTTACCCTGACAAATTTAACACTCTAACCACTATGCCATTTGCTGTGTATACACAATCACTGGCTCCATCACAAGCTGCACACTGGATGCAGCCCCTGTGGTCACGGGGTAAACAATACAGAACCCTACAGTCAAATCTGGTGGTTTGGCAGATAGCAGGTTTCATCAGTTCCCCTAAGTACAGGTTATACAGGCACTACTGGAAGAAGCACTGGTGGGGGAACTGGTATTGAAGTTTGTGAAACTGATTGTACAGCTTCCCCCTCAACACCAGATACTTCAGGTCAAAAACATTGTGTGTGTGTGTGTGTGTGTGTGTGTGTGTGTATTTCAGTAATTCCAACAGGTCCGGACATTTGACTGTGTCCCCTATCTCCAACCCATGGCAAGTGGCTCACATCTAAATTCAGTAAATCACTCAGCTACAGTAATTGCTGAGATGATGGCATTTGATCTCTGCAGCCTGTGGAAGGTTTACGGAAGAACTGGCTAAAGAAAAGAAGATAAATGGTAACATCCAGATTCCTAGACAATACAAAATTACAGAGAATGACTGAAACCAAACAAGTTTTAGAAATTGAACAATTGAAAACTTTAGAGACAGAGCTCAGGGGGTCATTAGTAAGGAAGAGTTTCAACAAAAAGCACTGCATGAATAAGTAATCAGCTACGCACTCACACTACTTATTGGACATCAGAAACAGTGCAAATTTAAGGCACACCTGGCTATCTCTTATCACCTCTCTCTCTCCTTGGCTGTGCAGTGTGCACTGGTATGTGGACAAACTGCTTGTGCTTGCTGCTGTTGCTTAATCTTCCTCGGTCTCTGATGCTCCTCTTGATTCACAGTCTGTCACTCAGTGTACATAGACTTTGCTCAGTGTGGCTATGTTTGTTGGTGCATGACTTTGTAGCCTGGCTGTTGATGTTGTGGAGCCTCTGCATCCAAACCCGGACTTAGAACAAACTGGTGTTATAAAGCTAGATTTAGCAACACTGGGGTTCTAATAATATGGATTCCCAACAGAAATGTAATGCGTCGTGGTGCCATGCGTGCTTTACCCAGTGACATATACTGTATATCCTGCTGAACCATAGAAACAGGAGTGTTTGCCGGTGTAGAGATTTTTTCCACACTGGTAGACTGCAGCATAGGATTTAGTCCAATGGTTGTTTTCAACTGTTTGAAAATCCTGTCCCCTACGCGTAACACTTCTCTGTCTCCACCCCCCCCCTTGTGCACAATCTTTCTGGGGTTTTGTTCACCTCCCTCTGCTTTAATTAACCCCCCCAACAGAAATGTTATGGGTTATGGTGCCTTATGTGCTTTAACAGGTGACATGTGTGGTGGGATCATGCCAAGTCCGATTGCTGTGTTCCCACATATATTAATTATTTATGTAATTCATAAAAAAGTCCCATTGCATAAGCTTGATTTCAAATGTGGTTTACTGGAGTGGCACAATTCCCTGTGTTTTGGGTGAGCAGCCCTGTAGCTTACTAGGTGACCTGTCTTTTTAATTCAAACAATATTTCTTTAAATTGTAAAATAAATTCGAACCTCCAGAGCTCTTGTGTTTAATGGGAGGGTCATTTAACGCTAATATCAGGGTTATTTAGTGAAGTCTGGATTACTGGAACTATTGGCCTTAACAAAGGGGCCCGGCTTAAAAGTCAGCATAAAGGTGCCGTGGAGTCTAGAGTCCTACTGTCTGATGGCTTTTGCATCTGGACTGGAGTAATTACAACTTGAGTAAAGCCACTTAAGGGTTAAATGACTTATTGGGAACAAAAGAGTTTTGACTAGCGAAACCAGCAGGGGATGAGACCTGCTGACTCCAGCAATGCCTGTATCCACTTGTGTTGTTTTTTTTTTAAACCTGGGACAGGGCCAGAAGGAAGAAGCTCCCCAGCTAGACAACTTTCAGTTAGACTTTTAAAACTTGAGCATGGGTGCTGGTTGGTCCATTCTCAGCATGTGATTAGGCCAGCCAATCCCAGCAAGGAACACCAGAGGCAGGACTTTTGAACTTTTTTGAAAGCACCTGCAGAATTTACCAGAGACAGACATAACATCTCTTTCAAAGACTTTCCTGTAAGCAACAAAACAAGAGTTTGGATCCCTATTTAAAGTGCCACCAAGCCGATGACAGAATTAGCAATTTTCTGAGAATGCTTTTCATTTCCAGTACTATGGACTTTTCAAGGTAGAACTATATTGGCTAGAATTTAAACAGTATACCTTTTTGTTGTATATTTCCAACTTTCTTTTCATATCCTATAACCAATATTAAGAAAAGTATATACTTTTTATTTGTATATTATTTACAGTCCTTATAGACAAATTAGTAAAGCTTTTTGCTTACTTTAAACTAATGCTGCTAGCATCTGTTGAGTGTGTTGGTTTGGGAAAGTTTGTTCAAATTAATCTATGCCTGTCTAATGCTTAAGGGCCAGACACTTCCGAAATTAAAATCCAAAAAATAGACTCTGTGAATGAAAGGAGGGGGAATACAAAAGGCCTCTCAAAAGGGGTCTGTGGGGTTGAACCAGTCTGCATAATTTCTGGGAAAAGACACATATAGGGTGTACAGGACATCTCTGAAGACCTATACATGCCTGTGGCTTTTCTGATCCCCACACAGTGGCCAAGAGGGTTCTCGCCCAGGAATGCAGACTCAAGACTGTATTTGTACCCCTCACACAGCAAGAGGAAGCCCAAGGACCTCCTTGCTGGATGTTCAGTTGTGAAAGAGTGAGCATTCTAAGAGGACAGGAGGGGGAGCATTTCTGACCCAACTAACAAGGAGATTCACTGTAGCCCAGGGAATCCTACCCCATCAGAGTGGGCTTGCGACAACATGCACCATATATCCAGCTGAACTATGCTTCTTAAGTCTAACCCAGTTATTGCTGAAATTATATTTAATATTTGTATATACATTGCCATGCATGCAGAGGGCACCATGTCTCAATACATAAAGTGCACATTTACAGGGCAGTCTCACACACAAGCAATTGTGGGGTGGGGGGTTAGCCGCCTGCCCTCCTCCGTCACACATAGAGGAAAGAACCTGGGAGATGGATAGCCCAAATGAAAATAACACATCTTGCTCAAAATACTTACTGAAAGAGATCATTAAAATGTCTGACTGAAAAAAACAACAACAGTGAAATAGGAGTAGATTCTGAAGGCAATAGCCATAAGTTAAAAAGACCTGTGCACCATACAGATCAGGTCTGATAGCTGACAGACAGGAGATGCTTGAATAAATAATAAAGGGGCCTAACCATTATCCTCTTATATCAGATCAGTGAGGTAATTAGGGGCCATGCTGTTGTGGAATTTATTGACCTGCAATAGCACTTTGAAATCAGTATACTGCTGTACTGAGGTTATGTGATTCAATTTCTTTGTATGAGTTAATAATCTGGTATCAGCACTGTGTACAAGTTAGATTCAGTATATTTTTTTTTCCGGCTGACAATCCATCTGGAAGAGAACTGCAGAAATCATTCCTTGAAAAAAAATAACGCAAAATAAAAGCAGATATCTCATCCAAATTAAAGTAAGAACACATTTTGGGGATATTATGTAAATGAAAAAAAAAATGCAGACTTTATGACTGAGCCCTAAATTTATATGAAGAGATATGTCAAAATAGATCGCAAGGTTTTGAACAAATAAAAAAGATGGAATAATGGAAGAAACCAGCTGAAGATTTAGATGGGATAAATTCAGTGAAGACACCTTGGGTCTACTGCCACAGAACAATAGTTAAATCTTGGCAGCATTAAAAAAGAATGGATTTTTGGACATGCAGACATGGTTTTCATTGAAACAGTGAGCTGCGGATGCAAGAGTTGATAGAGAGTGTGTTACCAAGATATAGATTTGTGTATCTTTGATGCGCAGTATGGACGATAGAGAAAATATGTTAGTTGTGCAATGGGATGATACTTGAACGACATAGCAAGGCATTCAGGGTGGGCTTTTAAAGCAAAGGAATGCTTATACTGTAGCTGTTTTCAGATGTTGAAAAAAACATCAGTGGGTAAATAGATTGTTAATGGGAGTTGTTATTTAAAATGCACCAAGTCTGGGATTCATTATTTTATAGGCAGTACTAGAATTGGTTCAACTGGATAAGTTTTGAAGTCAGAGTCTTTTAGTGCATACAGTATAAGGTTTCAGTTTCAGTCAAAGAGTGAAAGACGGTAAAGTTAATGGACACTCAATGTTATAAGTGGAAAGGCAAAGAACAAACAATACAAAAGATGCCAGATTTTCCATTTTTGAATGAAAAAAGGTTAGTTGCAGTTAGAGAAGAATTGACATTTAAAATTGGATTACTGTGCAAAAAACTTAAAGAGTACCTGACATGCTTTGGGCAGGCAACTCGTACCAAGGAGATGTCTGCTTGAAGAGCTAATTTTCCTAGTTTTCTAAGTTTTTTGATCTAGTAGAAAAATAAATATTTACCTTAATAAGCTTCGCTCATACCATGCACAAACCGAGCGGCCACCAAGCACTGTAGTCCAACCCCTAAAATAAGCTTTAAGATGACGTGAAGTAGGGAAGAGGCTGAAGGCACTCTACTTATGTATAAATAAGTGTGGGAGAAAGGGTTGTTTAAATGTACTTATAGTATCTTTGCTGGCAGTTCTACATGCATGGGGCTATTATATATATGATATAGTAGACCTGCCAGCAAAGATACTTAGATGACAGAAGTTGACACTTATGCTTCTTGAGACCATCTCCTACTTTTTATATCTAATACCTATGTAGGTTAACCTCCCTCATGTACCAGTAAAGGCATGCCTTGAACATCTGCATGTTTTGTGCATAAATCGCACCCTTAAGCCATCCATTCCACTCCCACCACCCTCTGTGTGTAATAGTATTTTCTGCTGTCCCACCTGAACTGACCTCCTTTGATCTGTAATCTGTCTCCTCTGGTCACAAAATCCCTACTTTTAATTAATTTATTTATTTATTTGTAACTTTTTTTTAAGTAGAGAGAGTACAGTAAGCTATGACAGCTTGTTTTCAGGTGTGTTCTGGGTGTGTGTTACAGAGACATATGTTTATTGATAGAGGAATGTTGTCCATCACATTTGAAATTCTGACACTAAACTTAGTTACATTTCAGGATCTTTGGAAAACATCTACAGTGCTTTCAGGTCACCTCTTACCATCCTTCTCTCCACACTGGACATATTAAGGCTCTCCTGTCTGTCCTTGATAGTAACAAGTTCCAGTTTATAAATTAGTTCACTATGCACTACTATCATGTAAAAAGCTTTAATAAAATCCAAAAATACTATGTCCACTGGTAGCCACCATCCAGATTTTCATAAACTGGCTGATAGATACCAAACAGGTCTGTCATAAATGATTTTCAATTAATGAACATATGCTGTGTTTTATCTTCATGCCCATTTCATTTAATTGTGATTCAGTTGCTTCTTTTATAAATAATTCCATCATTTTACAAACTACTAACATTAAACTGACAAGTCTATAGTTTGACACTTCACTCCTGTTACCCTTCTTGTGTAAAAGTACCACCAAAGCCCCCTTCCAGTTAGCAGTACACCCTCCACCAGAGATGCCCTAAAGACTTCTGCCAGAGGCTCTAATAACTCTAATGTCTGTTCCCTTAACAACCTTGTGAGCAGTTTATCAGGGCCAGCTCATTTATTCACCTTCAAATTTCGTAGGGATGTGGACAGATTTGAAGGTGAATAAATAAGCTGGCCCTGATAAATTTAATCACTAAGTTCCGAACAGATATGACTACATTCCCCTGACAAAACTGACAGTAACTGGCATACCTCCACTGAATCCTGCAGTATGATTGGCCAGCTCCTGCCAAACATTTCAATCACGTAATGTGAATGACTGCCATTTTATCTTGGCAGGCTGCATGTTGTTCACCTCACCTGAATTCAACCCACAGTTATGCAAAAATCAATGTCCTTTGTGATATAATATGTGCAGTTTGTGAGAGAGTTAGAAACTGTACAGTCATCAGAAATGGCTCTCTTAGTCAGCAAATCCTTTCACCTCCTGTTCTGGCATTTACTCAGAAAAAAAAAATGTTTTTTTTTATTGACCTGTATAGGAGACAGTCTTACAGATCTTCACTTGGTATAATTGAAATAAAACATGGAAATGGCCTGGCGTGGGAATATGATAATGTTACTTCTACCTAAAGAAACTAGAGTACTTATTAAGATGGGCCAGAAACCCCTTGTTTTTTTATGTATCTAAATTTTTGAATTTTTTTTCCTGAACATGTGGAAATATAATGCTTGCCCCAGAAAACTGGGATACAACTTCTGACAGTATTCCTGAGTTTTCATGCTTGCTCTTGTTTTATATGATCTGTATGTAACTTGTATGTTTTACTACTGTCTACTTGTATATTGTAAGTCAGGTCATTTGTTAATTTTCTGAGTAGTACTGAAAACAGGCTAGAAATAACCTAGCCTACTTACCTGGTTAACAAAAACTTAGATAAAATAAAGTTAAGGAGCAGTGAAACAATATCACGTGAGTATACTCGCAGTATACAATATAGTACAGTCCTAAAAATAATGGGTTTTTATCTTGAAAAAGAATATATAATTGGAAAATAAAAATGGTAGCTATGGGCCAAGGGAGGTGGTGCAGTCTACTAGATAGGCCACAGAGCTGTAAGCCTGGAGACCCTCATTTGATTCCTACTGCCAATACTACCACCTCTTAATCACTGTGCTACACTGAGCAGGTAAACTCTTGGGGCTGAATTTTCAAAAACCCCAGAAACTGGTGCAGCTGTAGGAAAAACTTGCACAAGTGGGTCTTCACTTGTAGGGCTGCAGTTTTTCCCATGTGCACTGGATTTTCAAAGGTAGGGACATTTTACTTTCAGCTCCATGATTTACAACAGCTTGTGGGTGTTTTTTTTTTTTTGTGTGCAGCTGCGAAAAAATGCCAGATGTAACATCCACCGCTGCTGCATCTGACACCCATTTGGAGCATCAGCTGAAAATAGGACTGTCTGCCGGTGTGGAGATTTTTTTCCATGCTGGCAGACTGTGGCATGGTATCCCATCAAAAGGGAAACTGAGATTGAGCAACTCAAATATGAGTGACTCAGTCTCAGTGCCTGTGTTGTGGGCTACCCTGAAAGGGTAGCGATGGGTGAAAAGGAAGCTGATGCGGGTGACTGGATCCACACTGCGGGGGATAGAAGAGGAGGGAAGGTATGTGGGAGGCACTGCAGTGGAAGGCTGCCAAGCTGGCCGTGTAGCATGGCTGTGAGGGTGACTGGCTATGGTTGGGAGGGTGCAGGGTTTGGATGTGGGAAGGCATGAGTGTTTTTTGTCATCATGGCAGTTTTTATTTTAGTTTTTTACAAATTCATCCTCCCTGACATGCACCCCGCTGGAGTTGAGAATCTTTAGTTAGGGTACTGTGGGGAGCGTGCACCCCCCACAGGCGTGCACCTCTGCATAAATAGAGATCCATGTCAGTGTTGTTGTTTTTCACTATGAGTGTACATCACTGTTTTTATTTTCAGCAACATACACTTGCCCTAATGGTGATCACCGTTTGGAAATTGCCATTGTGACATAGAACCCTGTGGCATGGCACTTAGTCACATGGACGTTTTTGGCCATTTGAAAAATCCTGCCCCCTATGTGCAACACTTCCCTGTCTTCTCCCTTTGTACACAATCTCGTTGGGGTTTCCATCACCTCCCTCTGCTTCCATAACTTCCCTCAGTCTCACTTCCTTTTAGTACGCATATGATGGCTGTTGCAACTGTTCATGGATTGCAATGCAGTGCGGGATACATTGCATTTCATGGGCACAGTATTTCTTATTGTTGATTTTTGGGTGGGTTTACAATGGAAATATTTTATAAGGCAACAGTTAAAGAGCCACTGATGCCTCGAGAAGAACTTCAAAAAACATAATATTTGGACACAAAGCAGCTTATAGTTCTCATTAGTTCTGTATTTTTTATTCCCTTTATTTACCACTTTATGTACTACTGAAGTCATATGGATGAAAACAAGCTGGTTGTTCCTTGAGGGTTCATCAGCTCTTAATGTTTATTCCCAACCTGATGTCATAATGCACTGCATGTGACATCACAGTTATTGCCATGGCAACAGACTGTGATGTCACAACACAGTATTATGATTTCAAGTAAGGAATAAGCTGTAGAGGCAGATGAACCCTAAATTATAAAGATCTTACTTTTGTGGAAATTTCTTCAGTAATAAATAATGGAGAAGAAAAATCTACAGAATATACATGAAATACTAGCTGAATTGTGTCTAAATAGTATGTTTTCCAAAAGGTGTCAGCAGCTCTTTAAGTATTCTCTGAGAAACATAGAAACACATACATACATGCGTGTGCGTGCACACACACATGCAAACACAGATGCCCACATTGAAATGGTTGTTTATTTCTTAACTTTAATTGCCACTATAAACATTTAATTTAATAGGAGTTTGTATTATTAACTAGTTGAAGTGCTGGGATTTAGCTAAGCAGCAGCATTAAAATGTATTTTTAATTGTTTAATCACACACAGTGACACCTATTCCAACACAGGCACAGATATATAACGCAAAATGTGCCTGATAAAATCATTGAAATCTTGCTGTCTAGGTCAAGTTACAGTTTAGGTTATTTGTTTGAAAGTTTTTACCATTACAATGATAAAAACAGCACACAAAGAGTTAAGACATTCACGTATATTAATACATACCAGGCAGTCACTGTATAGGCATTTTTAAAATATATACAATGATGGTGGTTAACTACGAGAACGAGTCCTTAGCAAATTCTGGAAATTTCTTTGGAATGGAAACTTATCACTAAGAGGTTGAGGTCTGGGTAACTACATCCCCTTTAGCGAGAGCATAATCTGAAGTCACTTATCTCATCCTACCTGAGAATAAAGGCTTAAAATAATACACCGAAAGGAGAACATTTCTTAATTACCCACAGTGCCTTTAAAACCATATATTCCATACAACATGTTAAATACAAACAATTTAGTCTAGTGCTAATACATAAGAGAGAGTACTAGAAAGACACAAATCATGGGGAGTGTGTCCTTAGGGCTAGAGATCGAGGGGAAGGGACAATTCTTGTTCTCCTCTATCTCTCTTCAGCATTTGACACGGTGGACCGTCGAGTGTTAATTGCCCACCTAAGGGAATTCTGTGGACTTGCTGGCACCGTTATCTGCTGGTTTGAGTCTTTTTTATCTAACAGCAAGCAGAGGGTAGTGTTGAGGAATTTCTCCTCCTACCCTGTCAACCTGTCGTGCCGAGTTCCCCAGGGTCCGGTCTTGTCACCGATTGTTGTTTGCCGTGTACATGCTACCCCTGGGAGAGATCATTAGGAAGTACAGTCTGGGTTTTCACTGCTATGCTGATGATACCCAACTGTACCTCTCCTTTGCCCCTGGAACATCTTGTGCAGTAGAAGTGCTTAACAGCTGCCTAGCTGAAATCAGTGACTGGATGGCCTCCAGCTGGTTGCGACTGAACCCCAGTAAGACGGAGGTGCTGGTGATGGAGTCAAACAGAGGGCATGATAGGTTGGCATCTGGTGCAGAGACAGGACTTTATCTTGGCTCTGTACCATTGAAGGCCTCCTCTAGGGTGCATGATCTTGGTGTTATTCTTGAAAGCGGTTTGACACTTAAGTTTCAGGTGGCATCCATTGTCCGTACCAGCTTTTATCATCTGAGGAATATCGCCAGGATAAAGCCCCTAGTTCTGCCACTGGACCTTCCCACTTTGGTGCATGCCTTCATGACGTCCAGAATTGACTACTGTAATGCACTCTATCTCGGGGTCTCTGGGGTACCCTGCGCTGACTGCAGCTGGTGCAGAATGCAGCAGCAAGGCTGTTGACAGGACAGTCTAAATATTGTCATATTACTCCAGTGCTGCGTCAACTGCACTGGCTGCCAGTTAGGTAGAGGGTCCTCTTTAAGGTGAGTTTGCTCACCTTTAAGGCCCTACCTGGCCTGGGCCCTGGCTACCTGAAGGACCTTCTTGCACCTGCTGTCTTGGTCCGCTCCCTCAGATCCTCCTCCAGGGGCCTCCTAGCAATTCCCAGGACGAGGTTAAGAATTGCTGGTGACAGAGCATTTAGTGTTGCCACCCCCGTCCTGTGGAATTCGCTTCCTCTAGCTGTTAGGGAGGCCCCGTCTGTTGAGGTTTTTAAGGCCCGCCTCAAGGCCTTTTTGTACAATCAGGCCTTCCTGGACTATGTTTTATAGTTCCTTACCCGTCTTTTTAATAAAGATTAATCTGATGTTAATTTAGTCTTAGAGACTTTAAATGCTGCCGAAGTTGAGGGTAGTTAATTATATAGCAAATTTTGTTTTAACTTGTTCAGATTATTGTATTTAATTGATTATTATTGTGATGTGTTGTATTTATTGATTAATGTACAGCGCCCAGAGCCTCCGTGATGGGCGTCTTTTTAAATAAAATGTGCCTTGCCTATATACTAAATTATCTAAATTGCCATGTTTTCTTTCTAGCCCAGTACTAATACTTTAGTGTGTTCAGCATTTGGTGTACATTTTATCAGGCCTTTATTTTCCCTATGAGCAATCATTGCTTTAAAAAAATGAGATGTTTTTTGTTTGCCATAGAGTCATCCTAAGGGGACAAAAGCATAATTAATTAAACATTTAATGCATTAGAAAAGACTTAATATCTCCTAGGAATTTATTTCTCCATTTTTATTATAGTGGATAGTTAAATACTACACAATGCAAAGTTTTCTGTATGTCCCAAATTATAGTGACAGTACAACTTTTAATTTGTAGCTTGTTCTGAATTATATTTGAGTTCTAATCTCTTGGGTAAGAAAAGTTCAGACCTTATGTGCATTAACAAGCTTCTGTCATCTGAAGTTATTTGCAAAGAAAGTTTCAGACAAGTCTTAACTAATGTATTTTGCCCATGTTTTTCATTGTAGTTCTGTAACTTTCAGCAATTAATAGCCCTTTATTTGTATCAGACTAGCCATGTAACATACTGTATTAATGTTTGCAAAATTGAGATCACATTATTAATCCATAAGGAGGAAGAAGAAGAGAAAGAAGATGTTGACCTTTTGTAAATTTTAATTTTTTTGCTTTTGACATTGGGCAGGCCAAGAATTAACTAGAAGGTGCTGATTTTTGAGCCAATAGGATTCGTGTTTAAATGTGCATTTTTGGTACCTTTCTTAATTCCATTCTGATGAGAAGTCTTGGTAGGGACTTTAGAACTCTCAACAATGATCGCTATAAGGCAGAAAAGGGCAATTTTATAAATTTTGGGGCATAGTAGCCCCACACATCAGCATCATACAAAGCCACAGGATGGAGCTTAGCCTCACCAGTCTTTAAGGATGGTATTACCATTTTCCATCTGTATCTGCAGCTGAGTTTCAATACACAGTATAACCCTGATTTTATGAAGTCACTGAGAGACATCAAACATGTTCAGATAATCATGAGTTCATAAAATTGGGGCTACCATTGAAATAAATAAGGGACAACCATGAAGTAAAATTGTTGAAAACACTTTAGTGTGCACACTTTGAAAACTTAGTTTTACTTAGATTCACTTTAAAAAACATCTAGATAATAAAGGGTGATGTGATATATGCTAGTCTTCCTATAAACATCCACGGCATAGGCTGCTTCCACAGAGGCAGAGCCCAGCTGCTCCACCCATTGCATGTTTGTGGGCCTGGGGAGTAAAGCAGATGGAAAAAACAGGAGCCGACAGGCTGCATGATGGCCTGAGGTGCCCCACACAACAAGCCACCCCGACTGCTGGATTATGCTCTGGGGGGGGCGGAGAAAGCCGACACTCCTCGCCCTGGCTCCACCCCGGGGGAGGGCAATCCGTGGGGGAACTACGGAGTACAGATGATCGGGGGATGGTCGGGCATGGAGGGCGAACCCCTCCTAGGGAGGGCCAGAGCTGCCTGCCAGCTCTGTGGAGGTGGAGAAAAAGTGTAAATAAAACAAGGCCATAATAGAACACTGTTTTTTTTCCCATTACTTTTCCTTTATAGCTTTAATGAGCAGCTGCAGCATATGTAGGTAGTCACAGTCTGACAGGCTTTCAACCAGGACAGGCAGCTCTCGAGTGTCTCTGCAGCCTTGGCAGCAGAAGGTACCTTGACCTCCTCACTTTCGTCCACTGGATCAAGCCCCACCTCATCCTGGATCATCTTGTCCATTGCTATGGAAACAATGTAATCATGTGTGAGATCTCTGTAGCCCTCATCCGCATCACCACATGCCATCCAATCACCCACAGTATCTTGGGGGATGTCCATGTCTGCAGCCAGCTGCTGGATGACCATTATAACCACCTCATGCTGCTGGATGGGTGGTTCAGTACTTGCAGTGGGTGCAACTAAAAATGCTAATTTATCCCAACATTGTGCTATAGTATTCTGGTACACCTTGGATCAAGCTTCTGCCAGATTGGAACACTTGTCCTTGATCATAATTTTTTTTTTTAATAAGGTTCTGCAATGAACGTTCTGCATTCCCCTCAGCAAGAACTGCTGATAGTAACTTACTTCTGCAAATTCTTTTTAGGGTGGTCAGGATGCCCTGGTCCATAGGTTGAAGTTCTGCTGTGGTATTGGTGGGGAGGAACAGACAATGACTGGCAGAGTTATTTGTTTTTAACAGTTCTAAATCCAGGTCAGCACTGGCGTTATCAAGCAGTAAAAGTTCTCTTGGAGGAAGGTTTAGGGTCCGGAGATGACTTTTGACTGACAGCACGAAATCCTGGAGAGAAACATTTTTAAAAATTGTGGAAGTCATCCACACCCTGCTATGTTACCAGCAGTTGTTCTGTATTCATGTAATTGAAGCAAACTGGCTTAAGAGACTTACCAAATGACCAACAGCTAAAAGAGCTGCGAATGCCATTTCACAATTCAGCTTGTATTTCATCTGGTATAGATTTCTCCCCTCCATTATTTATTAATGAAGAAATTCTCACAAAAACAAAATCTTCATCCCTTAGAGTTCATTTAAAGCTATAGCTTATTCCCTACTTGAAATTATAATGCTCTGTTGTGACATCACAGTCTGTTGCCATGGGAATAACTGTGATGTCACAAGCAGAATATTATGACATCAGGTTGGGAAGAAGCAACAGGAACTGATTAACTCTCAAGGAACAACTATCCCAAGGGCAACGCTCGCTTGATTATAGGGCACCGCTGTGGTTTAATGCGCTGATGATGGAAATATCCTTATCAAAATTGGGACTGTACAAATCTGTTCTTCACCAACACCTCATACCTAACAGCTCCTGTGACTGTTTTGCCTAACTGGACCCTCTCACAAGTAATCTCTGATCATGCTTGAATGCTTCCTCTATTCCTTGCTCATCGACCTGACCCCCCCCCCCGTATAGCTCTGTCCTATGCCCTGCACTCCCTTTCTCCACTTGTGCCTTTGCCCCTACCCCTCCCTACCCCACCTCCTGCCACACCCATGTTTACCTTCCCTTTTCCTTTCTTTCATCCCTCCTTTTCCCACCTTTTTTTTGACAATGCCCTCCAGGCTGAAACTTTCTTTTGTTTCATAGGTTATTCTATTATGACTCTCTGTATGTTGGGATTCTCCTCAACTCATTTATGACTGTTTTTATTGTGTTATGATGTTACTTTATCCAACATCCAATTGTATGTGTGAATGTTTTCCCACCCTGCTGATGTGGAGCCTTTGTAAATTAGTTGTTTTGTGCTCAAAGGTTGTAATCCAAGAATGAATAACTAAATAAAAATAAAAAAAAATCCTGTTTTCATGCATATGATCACAGTAATAAATACTGGGGATAAAAAATGCAGAGCTAATGAGAAATACAAGCTGTTTTGTGTCCAAATATTATTATTTTTCAAAGTTCTTCTCAAGACATCGGTGGCTGTTTAAGTTTGTGACTGCCAGTGGTATTAGTGCAGCCCAACACCATTAAGTGCTCAATGTTTTCCTTAAACCCTGAAGCACTCTTCATGACACTGCTTGCTAGTGTTCTTTTAAGGCAACAGCTTCCAATAAATGCCCATTTCTACCATGTTATAGATTTGCAAAGCAGTAAAACCTTCAAGGGACATGATTTCATTCAGCTTCACTCAAAACAGCGCAACTGTTTCAGTAGCTGATGACAACACAGCAGCTCACCAGCAATTAACAGCTGCCTTGATTTCATGGTGCTGTTTATATTGATTCATCCAGCCTTTACTGGCTGTAAAACCATTATCCTCTCCATTACGGCTCCTGTGGTACTGCAAGGCTTTCTCTTTTAAAATTGGGCACCAGATTGGTGTGCAATGTACCCAGTTCTGAACAAACGACAGGTACAGGGCTCCATCCAGCTGATCGTCCTTACACATCTTCACAGTTTTCCTTTTTTGGACTGTGGCTACAGTCCATGGAAACTGCAGACTCTCTTATTCTCTCTTTTGCTTTCCATATGTTACACACTGTGGAGTTTCCAATGCTATACTTTCAAGCAACGTTAAGTACTAGGGCACATACTCTTCAGCTAAAGGGGACAATCTGTACAACTGAGCAAAGAACACAATGGTATAGCCAGAGAGTCATGGGGTCTGGAATAGGCTACCAGTGGAAGTTGTAGGGAGTAGCAGTATGATAGAATTCAAGAACATACTGGATGGTTACTGTAAGAAAGTAGGTTTAATTGGATATCCCCTGGTATAGGGGTGGGCTTTATATGGGCATTTGCCCAATGATCTCGTATAGTAAGCTAGGAAACCTATGAATCGGCCACTTTCTTGCCACTCTCCAAGCTGTCCAAAATGATCAGCTTTTGTAAAATATCTACGAAAGAGAGCCTTCTTTTTGTTATGATGTCTTGGAACGTTAACATTGCTGTAGCATTATTAGGAGTTTCAGTTATTTATAAGCTATCAGTTTGTTACTTAGCATGCAATTAAGCATGCAGTCAGGCAATCAGCATGTAAAATGTGAGGAGGAGACTGAATTTTGAGTAATCCAGAGTTTTGCAAAACGCAGTTCATAAAATCATGTAGCTGCTGAATTTTGTTTAACCATTTTAGACTGCAGCATGACATACCTTGTCCATTTTCAATTACTTGTAAAAGTGACCCCAAGGTAAATATATTCCTCTACAATCTCTACCCTATTATTTCCTATTCAGAAATTATGTTGTTTAATGCCACCAAAAATAACAATCTGTGTTTATTCTAAATTTAAATGTAACTAACGTTTTGCAAATAGATTTAAAAAAAAAAAAAATTAGTTTACGCTGAAGGTCAATAGGGGACAGTGACAGTAGCACCATGTCATCAGCATATGCTAATGCGGAGCAAGTGTTGCTCTTTATACTGGGAGAGTGAAAAAAAATGAGTCTTAGAAATTTTGAAGAATTTCATTGACATACACATTAAATAGAAGTGGAGCCAAAACACTTCCCTATTTTACTTCTTTGTGTGAAGTAAAGTTGTTTGTTGCATAACCTTTGAGGTCATACATAATACATGTTACATTACTTGTATATAATTGTATGGTTGGATACAGCAAATTATACAATGGCAAGAAAGAATCCTGGACTCTGATTGGTCAGTGTATGCCTGAGACAGTGATGTTATTACACAATAACATCACTGTATTGCAGATGACATCCATTTGCACCTTCTTTTTTTAAGAAACAAAGATATACTGCCACACTAAAAATCTACTGAAAACATTTTTTTTAAATGTTTTTTATTTTGTATAACAACAAGCCATTGTATAATAGCAATAAGGCACTCCAGTGTGTGTGTTATTGTGTAATAATGTCACTCCTGGGGTGGTGGAAGCACTCGGCTTCACCTTGTGCTTCAACCCATCCCAAGAGTGACGTTATTACACAATAACACACACCCTGTCGTGCCTTATTGCTTAATTAAAATCTACATAAAGTGCTAATAGCTTTTGCCACAATAATTTCCCTATTAAGGGAATCAAATGCTGCTGTGAAATTGATAAAGGCTACGTACATATATTTTTTCCAAACAAATATTTTTCTATCATATATGCAAGATTAAAGATATGGGCCCAGATATTCAAATACGTGTGCAAGCACAGTGCACATGTTTGCATTGCACTGGCACCTGACCAAGAGGCTGCTGTATTCAGGCGGATAACAGACCGCTGCTACCCAACTGAATATCAGTCCATGTCAGTGCAGCACTAAGTCAAATTGCACTGCCTCAACATGGACCTTGGGCTTCCTGGGACAGGACAGTGCCAGAAGTCATGTTGCCTATATTGAGTCGCACCATGCAAATGAGCCCATTGGGCATGCAAGGCACTAAGGGGCCATTTACGTACCCATTATGGGCTTATTTGCATGGTGAGTGGCAGCCCATTAGTGCCCATCCTGTAGGCATTGGACATCTCATCCCTGTTATCTAGTGGTACCACCATCTCCCCCAATCACACATTCTGTAGATTGAACACATATTCCTGGTGACTAATGGCACCCCCAACCCCGATCACCCATCCTGTGGAATGCACACATATCCCTGTTGCCTAGTGATACCCATCCCCCGATCACCCATTCCATATAGTGGAACACATACCTCTGGTATCTAGTGGCACCCCCTGCACCCCGAGCTCCTATCCCATATATTATTCAACATCCCTGGAGTCTAGTAACAACACCTACCCACCTGATCACCCATCCTGTATATTATGCACATATTCCTGGTGTGTAGTGGCACCCCACCCCTTATCACCCATTCCATAGAGTGGAACACATATCCCTGATGTCTAGTGTCATGCCCCACCCCCAATCACCTATCCCATATAATACCATATATCCCTGGTGTCTAGTGGCACCCCTTATTGGCTGGCCCACGTATCCTATAATATCCCTGGTATCCAGTGGTACTCCTGACCCCAACCCCAAATGCTGGTCAACAAACGGACCAATGCCTCCCTCCACCCACCCTGTATGCCCAGAACACCACTATCTGCCCCCCCTTACCAGTGTGTCTGGGGACATACCTTGAATCCTGATATGCAACCAGCACAGCCCCCCCACCTCCTCAGTTGGCCACCATATGAGCTGATAGTGAATGCGTGTACAGTGCCATATGCATGCTCATTGTCAGCTTATACAGCTGGCCGAGGAGGTGAGAGGACGGCAGTGCCGATCACTGTATCAGGATGCAGCGCACGTCCCCAGACACAGTGGTAAGGACAGCTGGATGGATGGTGTTCTGGGTGAGTATTGAGTGGGTGGAGGGCTGGTGGACCGCCACTGTTCACTGGTCTGTTTGTCAACTGGCATTCAGGGGATACGAGTGAGGGTACCACTGGACACCAGGGATATCATAGGGTACATGGGCTGGAGGATCAGGGGCTAAGACATGCCACTAGACACCAAGGATATGCGTTCCACTATATGAAAGGAGTAATCGGGGCTGGGGGGTGCCACTAAACACTAGAGATGTGTGTATATTATACATACGGGACAAATAATCTGGAGTGAAGGGCCACTAAATACCAGAGATTGGGTACCATATACTGTAGTAACAATATATGGCAGATTTAGTCAACTATATCGCTGAACTGCTTCAACATCTTCTTTAAAATACATCCTTATGGGCTTTCAGACTATGTGGACCACTATACACGAATATTGCCCTTTAACATACAAAGAAGACCTCATCATCTGTACAAATTAAGGTTCTCTCATGCAGTGCCTTTGGCAATTTTGTAAATAAGGCCTGCATTATTCTTTTCCAATTTTAGCTCCATCTGTTCCTTGTCTTCATGCAGTTGTTACACTGTCACATCTATTCAGAACTTTGTCTTTATTAATAAACATGGTGAAGAATGCATTTAAATAATTGCTGGGGGACTTAAAAGGCACTCAGCCAAACACTGATTTAAGTAAATCTACTGTGCTGTACTAAAAGGGTATTGATCTTCAAACTCTTTAAACAAGCTTCATGGCAGGAGGAAGTTCTGAAACCTAAAGATAACATCTGTTATAGAAAGCAATTTTCTAATGACATTCTGAAAAGACCATAATCTAAGTATAACAAGAGCTGAAGCACAACCACTGTAATATGAATGATGTGTGCTGTGCATGTAGCTAACTACCTTGAGCTTGATTCTAACAAGGTGAGGCAAGAAATGATGAACTACCACGTACATGCAGTATAGCAGTTTTTTTATTTAACTTTATTTTTTTATTATTATTTCTAAGTGCCAGTAGTACAAAGAATGAAAAAAAAATATTCAGTGTTCTATCACAAGTACCCAGTTTATTTGTGGTGTTTTGGAATGAATATTTCTTATCCATACAGCTCTTGAATTTGGCTATGTAATACATATTATTTAGTTCACCTGCTAGTCCCTGGGTATAGGTGTTTTCAGTTATTTGTGGTGTTTTGGAATTAATGTTTCCTATCCACACAACTCTCGAGTTCAGCTATGTAATACTGTACATATTATTTAGTTCAGTAGAAGCAAAGAAGAGATGGCTACATGAGACGCAACCAGAGTCAAATGCGGATAACAACACATATGTACAGAAAAAAGCACGGCTACCCAGCATAGGCATAAAAAAGACCATTGAGCTTGGTCTGTATAAAAAAGTGTTTTTATTAAATGACAAATAACAAAGTAGCAGCAACTCCCACACGTGAAACGTTTTTGCGTACCCAGACGCTTTTTCAAGACGTCTTAAGGAAATTGTCCCTCAGGTTCTGGAATACCTGACAAACGTCAAGACAGTATTAATGTTTTGACTGATCGATGCAGACCTCCAGTGACTCTTCGAGGTTTTTGGAAAGAGTTTGCACTGGATAATGAATGGATGGCCTTGGCCCACAGTGTAAGCAGCGATGGTGGTCATACAGATGTAATGTGTTTTGACCTGCCCACAATAAAACTAGTCTCAGTCATGTAAGGGAGAGAAAAAAGGAGTCACTATTTCCAAGCATAAGTATATACTGTAAATGAGCCTATCCGGTTGTGCCAAAAAACAGATGAACAAAATTATCCCCCTGTACCAGTCAATTCATTACATTGGCAGCTTTCTTCAAATTGTTTCTAAAGCTCATACAAATCCACACAAGGTCTGTATTAGCCCTAATCTACACTAAGCCTTAGATCAGTCTACTTCATGCCCTTTACAGGCCTGTATCATCAGTGGAAGAAAGATATCTGCCAATGTAATAAATAGGGGTTGGGGACTGTAACAATCTTTCTGATTACGAATTGCTTATACAGGGTGTACTATTGTATAACCCTTTATTCTCACATGCCCTTATTTCCATAGGAGCCACCTCACCTGGCTTATTAGAGCAAATATATGTTAGTGCTATGTTACTCTGACTGGCTTACTGATTGCTGTCCATGCCTCCTCCGTTTCTCCAGAGACCTGGCAAAGTTTTTATAAAAAATGATAAACTAGAGAGATGTTCCCTTACCCCACGTGTGCCTACAAAATGTAGGAAACCCTCTACCCTGTGATATAGTGAATCAGACCTGTATACAGTAAAAAGAAAACTGTCCAATGTTTCTGTTTCGGCCCAGTCAATGTGTTTGGACACCGGCTTCAAAACTGGTCTCAATCCTCGGTAAGTTTTCATTACCATTATCACACACAAAAAAAAAAAGAAACAAACACTCTGATGTTCCTATAACCAGTAGTGACAGGTACTAAATATACTGTTGTAAGAGCCATTGCAAGATATGGCAAACAGTTTCAGAAAGGCTGTTATTTTAAAAGCATGCACTGACTGCCTAATTGACAGATCTAAAGTGCTGTCTGTCAGCTGTCTGTTTGGTCAGTCTGGTCTGCTCGCTCCATCGTCTGCTCCTTCTATGAGCTTCTCTAATTTCAAACTTAGTTTTAAACTTAGTTTTCATCAAGATAATAATAATAATAATGCTATAATAAATTAGATGTGGTAATGAACTTGTGCTGAACTAAAGGTACCGGTGTCAGTGTGGCTCAGTTGGTAGCACATCTGCCTCTGGACCAGAAGGTCATGGGTTCTTGTCCCACATCAGGATTGGACTTGCACCTAAAAATTGCTGGCATCTGAGTGCAGTATTAGAGGGTGCTGTACTGCTGGGGTGTGCCGTCCTTCGGATGAGATGTTAAACCGAGGTCCCTTCTGCCCATCCTGGTGTTGTCCTGGTGGGTGTCCAAGTGGAAGTAAAAGAACCAAGGGCATTCTTTGCAAAGAGTAGGGAACATTCCCGGTGTCCTGGCCAACATTCCCCTTCCCATAAAACTAGTTCATGCAATTATCCAGGCTGTGTGTGGGTGATGATGTGCAATATGGCTGCCACCTCACATTCAGTCACTTCACTACCAGTCTAGCATTGCTTGTAAAGCACTTTGGATGTATGAAAAGCACCATATAAATGCTGATTATTCTTCTTCTTCTACCAATTAACTGTGGTCAGATCTCTGCGCCTAACACCATGCAGTTTTTGCCATTTGTCATTTTTTAATCAGCTGTAAATTTATTTCTTTTTTTTTCAATTCAAAGTTTATTGAAAATGTTTTCATACAGAGGACAGATACAGCCTTGTTAGGAACAAGTAAATAGAGATATTGTATCACAATAAGACTGTCCTACTCCCATCCCTCTTTTCCCTCCCTCCCTTCCTTCCCTTTTCCCATCACCCTCCCTAACCCTCCCAGCACAGCACATCCAAGGGGATAGGTTTGTCTGCATTGAAAGGTACCAGTGCATATTGGTTATAAAGAGTATAACGTATATAAGGGGTCCCAGATTTTCTTGAACATTTCTAATCTATTAGTCAGGCTTGCTATTGCCTTCTCTGTACTAAGATTGGCTAAGAGTTCAGTAAGCCATTCACCATAAGAAATTTCATCCATATCTATCCAATGCCTCAATACCAGTTTTTGGACAGACATGGAGATGTGAGCCATGTAATATTTGTGATTAAGAACTGTAATTCCCGAAAAATCACCTAGCAGGCAGATTTCGGGAGTGAACAGTTCTGCTAGACCTAAGAGAGGGTCAGTTCTTTGATGAATATTGGCCCACAGAGGGGACACTTTAGGACAGGACCAAGAAATATGGTATAGTGTGCCGTCCTCTTGGAGGCAGTGAATACATAAGGGTGAGAGTATTGAGCCAGGATTGGCTAGTTTTTGAGGAGAATAATACAAATTATAAAGTATGTGCACCTGCATAAGCCTCAGTCTGTCCTGGGTTATGAACCCATGGCAATTATGCCGTAGGGCCAGCCAGTCTATAATGAGATCTGAAAAGAAAGTAGACCTGTAGGTCGTAGGGCCGAAGCAGTCCGGGTGGATCCAATCAAATAGGATCCCATAAATCTTGGAGACAGCCTGTGGAAGGCCTGCTAGGTGACTCAATTCTATTTGGAAGGAGGGGCAAACTCATGGGGAGGGATCTGTTCCCAGTACCTTTAAAAGAAGGTGTCTCAGTTGGAAAACCTTAAAAACACGAATATTTGGACTATTGAACTTGTGCATGATTTTAACAGCAGAAAGCCATGAACCACCTTCTTTAACCAGGTTGGTGAGTAGACCATCCCCTAAGTAAGGTAACCAATGAGGTGACAGAACCTTGCTGTCGATCATAAAATTAGGATTACCCCATATGGGTTGTATTGGGTCTATGGTGTGTTTATATTTAAGAAAGAGGCAAAGTTGGGAGTGGACCTTTACTGATATGGCAATTGGGGTATTTTTTAATTTGGAAGGGAGAACACTTTCTCTAAGGTGCAAGAGTGCAGCAGGAGATAAGCCACAGGAGCAAATCTGGGCAAGTTCAATTTTAAGCCAATTTATGGAGTAAGGGGACGTATCTGGTGAGAGCCATCTAAGATATTTATTGGCGTGACTGGCCCAAAAATAAAGGCTGATGTGAGGGAAACGTAGTCCTCCTCTGGGTTTTGGAGCAGCTAATTTGTGGAAAGCTAATCTAGGTGTTTTATTGGACCTGATGAATTTAATAGCTGTAAATTTATTTCTGCGGTACTGTGTACTCCTATGGATAAAGCAGAAATACATGTACAGCAGAAACAAGGGGTCATAAAGTATCATGAGTGTTATCTTAAGGTATTTTAAGGGCATAAACAAAGTGCAAGTGTGTGACATCTTACAGTATAAGGGATGCACAAGGATGAGGGGGCACAATATGAGATTGGAAGGGGGCAGGATAACGGGGAATGTGAGAAAATTTTCTTCATGGAAAGGGTGGCAGATGCATGGAATAGCCTTACCCCAGGAGATGGTGGAAGCTAGCACAGTAGGGGGATTCAAGCATGCATAGGATAGGCATAAGGGAACCATAGAGGTGGAAAGGAGAGGGTGAAGCCAATGACCAAGTAGGGTCAGCAGCCACTGGTGCAGGTAGATGCAGGTAGGGAATAAAAACAGACTGGGTGGGCCTAGCAGGCCTTATCTGCCATCAATTTCTATGTCTCTATTATAATGTTCCTGCCAACTGACACTTTGGGCCCGACACTGAAATGCTCCCTTGGAGTGATGCAAGTTGCGACACTCCAGGGATGCGGCAATACCCAGGTGCACCAGGGACCCTGTGCCAGATTCTGCAAAAAAGCAGGGTCCCAGCACCAAAATCCCCAGGTTTTCCACAACCACAGATCAGCGCCCAATCATTGGCACAACTGCAGTACATGTTCCCCCTTCACCATCGCAATACAGGATGGGACAGCATTGGTAGTGGAGTGGTGGTGAGAGGGGTAACCACTTGCCAGGAGGAGGTCGGGGGCAGGAGGGGCATGGCGGGCATAGGGTAAGTTGGAGTGATAGCGGGGAAGAAAGAGATTGTTTTAGCACCAGACAGGGTGTATATGCCTATGTATACTATATACGGAGGCATATGCACCCCACCAGGTGTCAAAGCAATCCCTTACTTCCTTGCTGTCTCACCAATCCACCCTATGCCCCTCTGTGCCCCTCTTGCCCCCGACCCCACATGTAGCTCTCCCCCCACAGTGTCCCATACTGGCACTAGGAGCTTAGACTGCCTCCTGGAAGGTCTAAGTGGAGCACCTTACTAGGGCCTCAGCTGGCCTTTTAGAATTCTAAATACAGGGATGTTGTAGCCCCGCCGTGGAGCAAGCCCCCCTTGTGACCTTGCATACCCAGATGCAGGTTGCAGTGGTGATGCACTGCCCATTTGGCACAGTGGCTTCCCATTCTGAAGCAGCCCATGTACCAGAATAGGGAATGCCGCAAACTATGACATAAGGTGCAACTTGCGTCACTGATGTTTGATGCAAGCACCTTGCGTTAGTGGTACTGCTTTCAGAATTGGACCCTTTGTCTTTTTCCAAGATCCTGACCTGTATCATTATGCCACAAAAGCACTAGCAGCACCGAAACCAGCAAACAGAAAATGTTGGTTGTTTCCAAAAGTAATCAGTTTCAATTTCTGAAGTAGTCTTCCTTTTTCCTTTTCTAATTAGAAGATTGTCTACATAGAGAACACTAAAAATGGGAACTATGTGTAACCCCCTTGTTCCCAGGGGTTACTAGAATCCCACTTAGAATCAGTGGCAGGCAAGGAGAGGCAGCTAGTGAAATGCCAGTTAAATGGATTTCACAGGGTCCCACTCTGTTTTTCAGTCTCAGCTGAGCTGGAGTGATGATGTCACTTTAGAATTGTCACAGTAGCATGAGCCACAATGGAATGCTAGCTGGGAGTTAGCTGTAGAATGTTGAGTTAGAGTAGAGGAGTCTGTAGAGTGGAGAGTGAGGAGGAGGCTGCTGCCTGGGCAGCTCCTCAGTTTTAGCTCTGACAGAGAGCTACCTCCATAGTCTGGGTAGTTTGTTCTCACCCTAGAAGAAGAACATAGAAGACCAGAGAGTGAAGTGATAGAGACCGTTCCTAGAGGGTTTTCCAGTGCCCCATCCCCGGAGGGAATTCCAGGATTATGGGCCAATCTCCTGGTCCAGCCTGGACTTTGTTGAAGCTGACTGAGATTCATCTGCTCTGTGAGTACCCAAGACATTTGTGTGGAAAAGCCCTGGGGCACCTGCATTCCTGTGGTGAGTTTTTCTCTGACAAAGGGAGTCTGTCACCAAGACTGTGTCTGTTTAAAAGTGTTTGCCTACTATGGGGTCCGGAGAGAGACTTGCCAAGTACAGAACTTTCAGTTTGTGTCTGATTAAGAAGTGTCTGCTAAAGTTGGGGTCTAGTGAAGCGACATTGCCAATTAGAGAACTTTTAACTTCATGACACCTCAGAGGTGTGTAAATTAGTATGTTATATATGAACGACATTTCAAGATAGCATCTACATGTTTTCTGAGAAGGGTGTTATTAATCAGATGAATGGCTGAGTATAAATTTGGAAGCAAAAGGTGGGAGACCCCCCATCTGGAGTAACCATGTTTACTTCTCTGGGTTCAGTTTGGGTACCTTTGTTTTCCCTCAATGCATTTGGCCAGTGCCTGAAGAAAATAGTTTACCCAGACGTGGGTTTTGGATTTTCTGTGAGCTGGAGTGTGCTCACTGGTGGTTGAGGGTGCCACCAGAAATTCCTCATGAAATATGAGAAAGTGTCCTAGTACTGGCCAAGGGTTCCTACTCAAGGGAAGTGTACCAGTTCTGGCTGTGTGTGCCAGTTTCCATTCAGAACCTGAGGGTTCACTGTGTGGGCGCTCTGTACCTCAGTAATCTGCATTACCAGTGGGAGTAGCCCTGTGGGAGTCCATCTTCACTTTGTGATTATTCTCTGTGTATATGAATAAAAGCCACACTCTAGAATCCCAACCTGGTTTGGACAGTACTGTTATTGCTTTCACTGTGTCTGGATTTACTTGGGTGCCCCTGACCAGAAGTACAAACCTAGCATAATGTTGAGCAAACGTTTTCTCCCAGGGACCCAAGTTGATGGCCATGCTAAATGGTCCCCCAGGTGTGAGCCAGGTAGTTGCCACACTTGGTTTGCCTGTCTGAGGATGGCAGGCTCCGAAGTAGAAGTAATGGGTAAACAGAACTGTTGTAGTGACAACCCCCATCCCTCTCGTTGGCGCCATGTGTGAGAGGAGCAGCCCTGCTAGTTGAACAAGGGGGGCGGTGGGGGGAAGCTACATATGTACAACCAGTGTGTTCTGCCACAAAGGGGTCTGAGTCCCTCTGACCTTGAGAGTGAAGCTCAAGAGGTCCATGGGAATCAGAACCCCGAGGTGGCAGAACACACTGGTTGTGTATGAAGTTGCTCATCCTGTATTGTTTTACAGTGTATGGTATTATGTGAAATGTATGCATCGCAGTTCTTTCACTTACAGAACAAAACTGACTTGTGCAGGCTCTACAGGTTTCAGAATGTTGTTGTGCCACAGAAGGGCACAATCACATTCCATGTCCTTTGAACCATGATGCAACAGCATTTTGATAGGGATGGAATTCTATGCAGAATAATGCTCTACTCTACACTATGTACAATGGTAATCACAGAAAAGTTGACTACCTAGTGGTAGATTGAGGTACCACTGTGTTACCACCTAAGGAAATGTGCATTGAGTGTAATGTGATCCTGTCTCATTCTACCACAGAGGTAGGTAATAGTATTAGGTGTGATACACAGAACAGCATGCTTCCTGGAAGCTGACAAATCTAGTGCTATTGCTCTTCATACCTCATCCGCATTGTGAACTCACTCACTATGACATAACTAGCATAAAACCTGGCAAACAGTGAGTGGCTCGTCTGGGTCAGTCATGATTTCATAATTAGTGAGGTCACAGTTTTGATGAGTATGATGGGACTAGAACTAGAAATGTCAGCCTACAGGTAGGTTACAGGTCTACATTTCATGGTTTGGTTCTTATGTAAAAGGTGACACACAGCTGGTCTGTGTAAACTACAGCAAATTCTGAGATTAGAGAAGTGAGAAAGGGTGTACCGCTGGGATCCATTTTAAGGCCCCTGTTGTTTGTACTTTTCATTGACACTCAGCCGCAGCCTATTTTGCATTTCAGTTTTAAAATGTATGCTGATGATAGGCTGTTATTAACAGCAGCACATGGTTTGTTAGTGGTTCACTGCAAACTGCAGTTTAATTTCATGGATTCATGATGCCGGTTCGACAACAAAGTTGTCAACAGATGTTACAGCAACAGATTTATGTCGACCGCAGTTGCGGTCGGCATAAGTCCGTCTGAAAAACGTTGTTTCTTTTGATGGGCTTTACGCCCTGAACCCCCCATGCAAGGGACTCTGCCCTCCGCACCTCCCGTAATTCATATAATCATTTCTGAGTTAGAGTTGATTCAGGGAGGGGGTGCAAGACCCCAAGAAAGCAGTGCCGTTCGTGGTACAGGTGTCGCTGTTCAGTCAGCATATGTTATTTCATAACTCTTCAGTAATGGCTTTTGGAAAATAAACTAAAAACGAATGGTAGGTAGGTAGGTAAAATGTTATTCATATTTCAGATATGAACAGGAGAGTCAGTTGAGCAAAGCTCATTTTCAATGAGGTCCTTAGCATAAAATCTATACAATAAAGTACAGTAAATAGTTTATACAAAACAATAAAAAGTAATGCATGTGATTCATAATAATACATACAGTAAAACATAATTGCTTAAAGCAATGTTTCACCCAGTGTCCTGAGTGAGGCAATGAGCTAAATTTAATTGGCCTGACCGTACATCCATTTATAAATGTTAGATCTCTGGACCTTGCCAACCCGAGGTCTCAAACTACGGGGCAAACTGTTCCATAAAATGGGACCAGTTACAAAAAAAAATGAGGTCTCCCTCTTGCATTTAACTGGGCAAAATTCCTCTTCATACCTCATCCGCATTGTGAGCTGTGGCCGGGCAGTTCAAATTGCCCTTTTCCTGCTATTAGAAAAGAACAAATCTTGTATGTTTTTTTTTATATATAAAAGCAATAATTTTTAGATATTATTTTATATAATAGCAAGAATGATCTTGTCCCACAATGTGAAAAGAACAAAGTCAATGTTATTTAGATTCTCAGGCAAATTAAAGAGCTCCACAATGGGGGAAATTAAATATTAAGGTAATTAGTAATTTGAGTACGTTACTATTTATAAAATACTTAGCAATTTGGGTAGACTAGGAACTAACACTTTAGTAACTACATAAATAAACTGTGTAAAATAGTGCTGCAAAACTTGAGTCAGTAAAAAAGACTTAAATATTGTCTATTTAAAACTGGGAAAAAATTATTTCAACTCCAGTTTTTCCTCACGTAGATTATGGATGTCTGATCTATTGCTTTGTGAACAAAATGGATTTTTTTTTTTTCAAATATTGTTTATGCTCCTTCAGGGCCACAGGCTAGGACCTCTTTCGGCTATCTCCAAGCGAGCTTCCCTCTCTACCTGAAACCCTGTTGCAACTTATTCCTGGTCCTCCAAACCCACCCTTAACACACACTCATGTGCTCCCCCCCCCCACCTGACTCCCTGGGGATGGGTATGCCTTTAGCTACTTTGGCAATTCTTCCCCACAGTTATCTGCTCCACCCAGGGCAGAGGTGAAGATGTGGGTCTATCCTACCCTACTGCAGCCTTGGTCCAGTGTGAGACTGGGCCGCTGGAGGAGTTTCATCTGCCTGGTGCTGTGCACTTAATTTCCCATCTTCTCCTCACCCCACTGCAGGACCGTGCATGGAGACTGGCTGCTGGCAAGGCCTAATGCATTGACATGTGCCAATAGTCCCACCTACCATTCACATATCTCCTGAACTGCCACCTCCGGTCACTCTGGTGGGAGTAAAGCAGCAGGATGGAAAACCCTCCCTCTACGAGGAGAGATCCTTTGGAACACTCGATCTTCCTGCCCCCAGCTGGCCATAAAGAAAATGGATCTGCTAAAACATGTCAGAGTGAAGCATAAGGAAGCCAGGTCAGCTCTTGATATTACAGGCCCTCCAAATGAGATTCATCATTGTTTTTTCACTTAAAACCAGAAATTTGCATTCTCCTGTTAATAGCAGAGAACAAATCTGGTATTTTTTTTTATATAAAAGCAAGAATGATCTAGACCCTGAATATCTATCAGATCTAATTCCATCTGATTCTCAATTCCATTCTGTGGTATCCCTAACAATGGTTTAAAAGTTGCCGACCCAGTGACGTGAAGAGCAGAGGCATCGCTGCCTTACCTCCTGCCACTCTGGTGACCCGTGTTTGCGGTGCGAGTGGGTCGCCGGTGGTCGGCTGGGGAGGGAGAAGATTGAGCGTCCAGAGGACATCTCTCCTTTTCTAGGGAGGGGTGGGGATGGAGTCTGCTACTTGCCTGGCCTCTAGCAGCAGCTGGAGGCTGGCACAATGGACCCATAGACAGAGGAGGTGGATGCAGAGCAGACACCTAGCATGCTGCATGCGTAAAAATGCTCAGTCAGCTACTGGCATCATTACACGCTGCCGCGCCACACTTGGGTTAGAAAAAAATGGAGAGAAAATGGCGACCAACCAGCAGAATGACACTGGTCCCCCGCAGGCTCCACATCCGACCAGTTGGGCACCTCGGAGGAGCAAGCGTGAGAGGTGAGTCTCGGTGGACGTTGAGGTGACGAGGCTGGAGGGAACAATGGCTGGAGGGCTGGCTGACCAGGAGAAATAAAGTAAGAAAAAAACAAAGGTTTAAAGTTGTGAAAAATAAGATATTGGTACAGTCAAATGACCTTTTGGTACATGGCACATTTTTTTTGGAATCAAATACCCGTTTATTTACATCAGTTACCAAGCTGTATTCATTTTTAGGCGGCAATTTTAAAATGGAATTTCTTTGAATTTGACTACACTTGAATGTTTGTTTATATTGTCTTTATTTATTGTTGCTTGTTGATGTTATCGTTATTTGACTGTAACCTTGTGTTATTCATGACATACCTGAAAATGAGTCTTGTGCCCAGGAGCTCAGGAAAGAAACTCTAAAAATAAAAAATAAAAACTCAGAAAAATTCATTTGCACTCATCAGAGCTCGAGGAGAAAGAGGAAAAATGGAGGGGTGCATTTATTTGTATTTTTTGCCCACCCTTGCGCCCCTGCCTCCTCTCTCTATTAAATAGGCCATAAAACACTGGCCTTAGCCATCCTGGTTGGAGGCTATATTGGTAGAAGGAGGGGGGCACTACTGCAGCTTAAATATTAGTGGATGGCAGTGCTCAGTAGACTAAGTACGCTGTTTGGTGCATAATCAGACTTAGCTAACCTCTAACTTGCACCTTGACCTGGGAACCTTTGAATAGCAGCTAGTGCATTAGGGGTACTCAGCTTAGGTAATAAACTGTACCATTAGTCATCACAGTCTTTACATGTCTGCTATAAGAAGAAGAAGAAGAATCAGCATTTATATAGCACTTTTCCTACACAGTATCCCAAAGCGCTTTACAAGCAATGCTAGACTGGTAGTGAAGTGACTGAATGTGTGGTGGCAGCCATATCGCACATCATCACCCACACAAAGCCTGGATAATTGCATGAACCAGTTTATGGGAAGGGTAATGTTGGCCAGAACACCAGGAATGTTCCCTGTTCTTTGCAAAGAGTGTCCTGGGTTCTTTTACTTCCACCTGGACACCCACCAGGATGGGCAGAAGGGACCTCGGTTTAACGTCTCATCCGAAGGACGGCACACCCCAGCAGTACAGCACCCCCCAATACTGCACTCAGATGCCAGCAATTTTTAGGTGGAAGTCCAATCCCAATGTGGGACGAGAACCCATGACCTTCTGGTCCAGAGGCAGATGTGCTACCAACTGAGCCACGCTGACACCTATAAGTTTGAGCTTGCTTGGATATAAGCTATTAACGTATGCGTGGGGGCAGCCCAAATGGCTACTGTTTAACTGTCAATGTTCACAACCAGTCTGATACTGATTCTAACTACTTGTATGGTTTAGGCAAAGTTTTATATATTTGCTTTGCTAGAGTAGGAAGCTTATCACTTCAAATTAATTTATCAGCTGGTAGGTTTGTGAACTGTTGTTCTGCTCATACCCAGTGTGAGGCCCGAGTGTCTGCATTGTACTACTGGCGTACCTTTATAGCCACTTGTGTCTTGCGGAGATAAGTGTGTCTTGCTGAAACGGTGCCTTCCCAGAGTGCTGCAAGTGCTTCTGCAACCTCAGAATGTGAAGCCACTATTACATCTTCTCTCTGCTGTTCCTTACTCACCAAGTCTTTGCATGGTATGTTCTTACCTGAACCAGCTATCCCTAAGCTTCAGAGAGAGGACTGGACTTTTCAGTGGCAAAAATCTTCCAATTGGCAAAAGGGAAAAGAAAGCAAATTTCTATTACAAAAGACACAATCAATTACTTTTAAAAATTAATATTAATTGTAGGCAGTATTCTAGTTCGTTAAGTTCATTAAACATGAGGCTTGTCTTGTGGAACTTTGAAAATAGAAGGAATTAAAATCACTATGATGTTTGCTCAGAGCTAAGAGATTATTGTGTGCAGCAGTCTAACTTGTCATAAAGTTTGTGACTCTTCAAAAACTGAAGGAAAATACATTTTAAGGTTATCTTTTAGTGAGCCGTACAAAATGAGAAGTTTTGCCTCTTGTTAAGCACGTCAGGATTGCATCCATTATTAATTTGAAGTCCACCCACGCTTTCCAGTCTGTGTAAGTTATGAAAATTAGGGTGACATGAATTTTAGTTTTCATTCCTAAAATTAAAAAATTAAAAAGAATTAGTGCTGTGTGGAATTTTAAAATTCTGATGGAATGGAATTTTGCAGAATTTTGGAAGATTCTGAATAATTCTCTGGAATTCTGTTGGGAGCAGAATGGCAAAAATCTCCTGGAGGAAGGCAGATAATTATGTGGGTTTAGAAAATGGACTGGATACTTTGAGCTCTCTGACTGGCTGAGAGCCATAGGGGGTTACATTAACTATTGGTAGAGCCTGGCAGATAACAAGTGCCAGCACAGCCTGCTTCAGTAGCAAACTGGTATCAATGGGCTAGTTTTGATTTTAAAATGAAGCAGCCACCATTTTATTTCTACTCACTTAGCGAGGGACGTGACCCCCCCCCCCAGTCTCACTCAGTACTATCGATCGAGCGCTTCAACCAACAGTAAGAGAAAAAAGCATAATGGCTGCATCACAGCAAAATGAAGAGCTATTTGCAACTCACCCCTTATGATATTTTAATGGTCATTTCAGCCAACCAGCTGGCCGTTCCCTCTCCGCTGATGCTCCTGCTGCATCCAGCAACCCCGCCATACATACACAGTTACATTCCCACTACCACAGAAAGCAGACCCTGAACAAATAATAAACAGATGCAATGGAAGTCTGAAAATGAAACTGCATACAATTATGTTAAAAAGTAAAGAAATCAGCTTACCAGTACCATGGTCAGTCAGTGAAATGCTGTACCCGATCTCATGCTCCACTCCCAAAATACGGGCTCCAATCTCACCACCTGACTGTGACCATTTTAAACTGCAGCCAATTCACAAACAATAAAAACAGACCACTGGCCAGCTTGGGGTCAGAGAATAGCTGAGCAACCAAGGATGGAAGGGGGGTGGAAACAACTGCGGTAAAGCAAAGAACTCAGAGACAATCCATTGCCCTCTACTGGCAAGAATCCCAGTAGAGAGACTACTTTACCAAAAAAAAACCTTTAAAAGAATTCTAATCTTTTGTTTCTATGTTATTTTTTTATTTTCCATTTTGAAGTGTTATATAAAAATTCCACATGTAGCCCATTGTCTAAGCGCAATAATACCCTCCAGAGTGGGTGGTATGGGCAATACCGGACCTTGCAGAGGCTATCATTACACCCCTGGGCAGTCAAGTATTGTCCAATACCACTCACCCTGTTGGGTATTACTGCTTGCTTATAAAAGAGATAGGGACAACCGTGGCTTCTTTTTGACTGAGGTAGGCTGGCACCCATACATTTACCTCAGCTTAATGCCCAGGTAATAAAAAGTACCAGCGCTAGCCTGCCAATATGCCAAAGATAGCAAGGAGCAGAGGTTTAGAATCTTCATGTTTTTAAAAGTCAGCTTCAATCATGCTTTTCTCCCCTCATTTAAAAATCCTCAATCATTTATGTTTTTTCCCCTGCTGGAATAATTCATTCTCTGTTTGGCTTCCACTTCAAAGCACTGTCCAGCAACAACAATAAGTTAACTCCCCCCTCGCTGGATGACATTGATCACATGCCCGATTAAACACATGCTGCCCAATCATTAGAGTTAGCAGATAGGACTGGCAAAACAGCAAAGCGGTACATCAATAAGCCACAGCGAGGGACACTATTTACAAAGAAAAAGAAAAAAAAAACTTGCACACAGTAACTCCCGGCCCTCAAAATAGGTAAAGAGGACTGGGAATCAACAGAACAAAATGGTTGGAATGAGGGATGCATGCACAGTCACTCCTGGTACTCGGAAAAGGCAGTGAGGACTGGGAATAAAGATCTGAAAACATCCAGAAGCCACAGCGAGGGACAAAAACTAAGTTAAAAAAATATGAAACAGATTAAATCTTTCAGTCATTCCTGGTCCTCAGAGCAAGCAATGAGAATCAGGAATGAGCAGTACATGACAGTACGAAGCCCCAATGAGGAACGCATGCACAGTCACTCCAGAGAAGACTGGGAATGAAGAACCCAAAATGGCTGGAAGCTGCAGTGAGGGATGAAAAGTAAAACAAAGTCTGTTACTCTTCCCAGTCCTCAGAGCAGAAGTGAGCAGTGAGTCAGCATGGTAGCAAGACATGATAGCTCCCCCTAGTGATGGCTAGCAGAGGAATTATTCTACTTGTAAAAGCCACTTTTTGATTTCTTTGTTTTCTTTTTAAATTTTCATCTCTTTTTAATTTATTTTTTTAATAAAAGTATTACAATCCATTTTATAAGCACAATAAGACACTCCAGGGTGGGCATTATGCTGAGATAACCACACTTCCAGTTCCAGGGGTGGTAAGGCCCTCAGCCTGCGGTTTTGGTCCTCACTATGCCTCTGGGCAGGTGGTTATCTCAGAATAATGCTCACCCTGTCATGTCTTATTGCTTGCTTACATATATGATGGATTAGTATTCCATGGTTTTGTTTATATATAAACTGTGGATAGTGTTTTGTGGGTTTATGTAAACTGTGGATTAGTTTTCTCCGCAAACCACAGAAATGAATCCACCTTTTGCGTAAACTGTAAAAATGAATTCACCTGGCTGGCCCAGTGGTGTAGAAGTCTAAGGCATTGAATGCCTTACTTACTGCCACACTGACGACTCATGTTTGGGAATGAGCGCTGGTTGATGGTGGAATCCCAGTGACTACTGTCCTCTCTCAGGGAGGGGTGACTAGCTGTCTCAGCCTCTGACTGCCACTGGGTGGAGGCCAGTGGTAGTGCAGGCAGCTAGTGGCTTATAGAGCAGGGCAACAGCTCTGTAGGATGTGAGCAGTTCCACACTCATGTACTGATGTGTTGTCATGGCAGGGGTCAAAGACAAGAAAACAGAAAAGTTAGAGGATGGGCTTCATGAAGCCCTGCATGTTCCCTTGTAGTCACCACGTGACCTCGGGAGGGCTCAATATGCTGACTGGGGGAGGACAGCTTCCCACCTGGCCCCGCCATGGGGTGGGACTTACTCCCAAGCTGAAAGAGTCGAGCGCTGGTCATAAGGGATAGAGACAGGGTTGAGAGCCTGCCCACCCTCCCAGTTGGAACAAATCAATATAGAAAAAATGTTAAGTAATGCACCATTTGCATTAAAATGCAGTTGGAATTCTACAGAATTTTGGGGAAAAATTCTGAAATGTGTTGCAGAAGCAGAATTGCTATTCCACCTAAATTTCACCAGCAGAATTCTGCAGTCTGCACAGCTCTAAAAACGTAAACTGAAAGCAGCAGAAGTGGAAGAAGAATTTTCACAATATTCAGTCACATAAGTCCCACATGAGATAATGATAATGAAATGCCCCGATGTGTGGCAGTGCAATGTTGCTGTCCATGCACATCCTAGTGGCATTACTGTGTCCTGCAGGGCTCCTGTTTCGGCACTGAATGTATGAGGGAGGCAGCAGGAAACTACCCACTGCAAAGGTAATGCCACGGGGGTAAACAGAGGTGACTTCTGAAGGGCTTTTGAAGACTTTCAATCACTGTCAGGATGGGAGCTGGCTTTGGAATAGCTTACCCAGTAAGGTGGTGGAAGCTAGCACTGTTTAGGCTTTCAAGCCAGACTACACAAATTCCGGAGAGAGAATGGCATTAAGGATTACACAGCATGAGCAGAGGTAACATGCCCTTTGTAAAGTTTAGATGTTGTCCATACTCAAATTGAATATTGTCACTGCTATGCAGGTGAAGGTGCAAACAAGGTAATCCCTAACAACTTTCCGTAATGACAATACTGTGTCACTATATTACTATGTTGGGACACTGAGTCCAACCACAACATTCTAGGCCATTTAAAATGTGTTGCCTAATATAAATATTAGGAGCTTGACATAATAACATCTGAAAACAATCTTTGTATAGTATATTTTTTCTTTCTTCAAAAAAATATATATATAGTTATTTTACCATTACAAGTTGGAAATTGCAAGTACTCATAGGCACAACATGCAGGTTATATGAGCAAAGCCATTCTGTAATGAGTTCTGACTGATTTCATTAAAATGATTGAAATATTTCAGCTGTATGACAAATTACCTAACAGTATAATTAAAGGTAGACTTGATTAGCAATAAAATAATATGAGCGGCACTGGTGTTTATCAACCAATGATGTTTAGGAAAAAGTCTGGAGTGCAGAAGAACTCTAAGAAGATCTGGGGGAGGCACTGGTATAGCAAGAGATTTAAAATAAGATTTATTAACCCAGGCAAGGTTAGCATATGTCTTTATTCTGAAACAGACATGAATTTGAAATGAAGTTAGGCCCACAATATACGATTGTGAATACTGTATCTGATGAGATGTACCGTCAACAGCCATTAGTGGATAAATGCTATTTTAATTTCAGTCCCTGTATGAAGTGGAAATGAGTAATACCTTACCTTACAACATTTTTCGTTCAACTATTTTGTCTTCTTGAAAAAAATAGATACATTGCATTCTCATTCTCATATACTTTAGGCAGCCTACCCCTGAGTGGAATCAAAAATCACAATTATAATGATGTAGGCTTTTGATGTGCTACACAAGTAGGAATTGTACATAGAATGAAATTACATGGTGAGCACACTCAAGTGAAGTGGCCGTGGCATACTAAGATAGAAAATGCTTTATTCGTAATGCTTTGAATTCTGAATGCAAGAAGCAGTCTGCATGGCAGAAATAGAGGGGTTCCTGTAATTGAATTTTTATGACACGTAGCTGTCCATTCACTAATCTGTCATGCAGTTTATGTACAATATACGATGTTTCCAAGCCTGAGGGACATGAGGCTAATATCAATCGCTAAAACTGCATTCAATTAAAGGTGAAAAATGATTACCTAATACTGTACATCTGTTGTATGCCAACCTACTTCGTCATAGTTGATTGCCTACAGTGCAGTTCTTAGTTTGGAGGGATTTTCACATTAGTAATTTTCCGAAATACAACTCTGTGTTATACTTTATACTTTAAAAGTTTTTTACACATTTAATAGCAAGTCTTCACACTACGTTCAGCATAAAGAAGCTTCAGGTATGTACTGTTACTGTACTTTATCCAAAGAGAGCCGTTTTTCTGTCCCTGCTAATCTGTCATCCTGCCAGCTCATTCCACTATGATATCCAAGGCAGCTGCTACACAAATTAACACATACTATGCCAGCAATACAGTTATCTCCATCAAAGGGTGCAAGTGACTGAAAGCAATGTTTATAAGGAGGTTTCTAAGAAATGAGTGACTAGTTTGAAACTGACCACCAAGATTTAATCTTCTGAACCACTCATCTATAACAAGTGTAACAAGACTATAGTTCTCAAGAAAGACAAATATAACAGCAAACTGCATGTCAGAACTTATGGTGGCCCTGTATCTAGGGTGATGATGACACCTTCAGGGTGGGAAGAGGGCCTCCAGGTGGGTCTGCATCCCACACCAGTGCTGTGCCACCAAGGGGGAGTATATACAGTGCCCCACCTGTGTATACCACCACAGAACTCACGTGGTACTCTGGTTACTGCATATTGTGCAGCATTTATGGGTGCAGTGCATGTATGGCTGCACTATGGTGTAACATGTGTATGGCTGGCCCACACCCTGCAGGCTGAAAAGGTGGCTCATAGCTGTCTGTTGTTCTACACACCATCCTTTCCACATGTTCTGCCACTCCTGTGTCCCTTGTCCTGTGTACCACACTGGCTGACTTCTGTGTCTTGCTTTCCATATGTGTCCATCGAGTGGAACATCGCTGTATAGACATAGTGGACTGAGAGATCCAGGATGATCTGCTGTGGCAGCAATGCTACCTCCTCTGGCTGCTAGTGCAGAGGGTAGAGGAGAACACCACATCTATCTGGGAACTTGCAGCAGCACTATAGCAGCAACAACATCCGCCACGACCACCACCACCACCACCGACTGAGGACCCTTGATGTGGAGTCGGCCTGAGGTGAGCATTATCTGGTCACACATCATCCAATAGATACATTGGTGGCATGCATGGACCCCATGGCAACTGAGAGAGCCTGCAGGTTGATACACATGGCAATGTGGTCATTTACAGACTCTGTTGAGGGTCTGTCCTGAGGCATGATGCAGTTGCCATAAAAGTAGCCCAGTTGTGTGCCCAGGATAGTGTGTATTTGTCTGATCTAGGGTATGATTGATTTTTAGATGGCTTACAAGGTGCTGTGAACACAGTAGCAGCGTGAAGTGCTTGGTGGGAGGATAAACATCAGTAGCAATGCTCATCTGATGGAGGCAGAATAGTTTTGTATTATCTGCACAGAAGGGGCAATAGGGAATGGGGCATTTTTGCAGGTGGTTCCCCCTGAGATTGGCAAGAGATGAGGGCCCACATGGCTAGAGTTACTCCTTCAGTAGGCAGTTACAGGGACAGCCTCTTCTGGCACTGCCCATGATTTTGCAGTGGCCTCTTATGGATGAGGGTGCACAGACATCCAGCCCAGAGACACCCCTCTGCCTTGCAGGCCAGAGCACCTTGCAAGGTATTTAACCACTCTGTTGGCTACATTGGGGGTAAGGAGATGGCTGCCTTATTTTATGATTTGATTTGAATAATGAGTTGCAATTACTATCTTGCTGTGCACATCACGCTGATTTGACTGTAAGTGGTGTTACAGTTGTTTAATAAACACATGGCAGTAGCCATTTTCTCCAGAGCCTGGTGTTTGTCTCAGTCTGTTCAGATGGATGAATATCAAAAAAGAACAATGTTTTAGTAAGCCTCCCTGCAAACAAGAAGACTTAAAAGGCATGCATGACAGTGAGATTAGGCAAAGTAGGAAGACCTGCATATCCCATTGAGTTGACGAGTAAATTTGGCGGCGGCAATTAGGGTACTGCAAAAAGGGAGACAGTGGAAGGGGCAATCTTGATTTTAGATCACTCCTCACTCATGTCACCCTTTGCACCCCACAGCCCCTCTGGGGCGTGCTCCACCTGAGGAGGTTATATTTAGTTTGTGGGGCAGGGTGGGGAGAAGCCCACTAAAAGTTTTGACATCGTAACTCTTGGGAGACAAGATGCTTGGTGCTGTAATGGCAAGCAGCAATTTGCCTGTGCTGTAATCGGCATCTGCAAAATACTTGCTGCTGCAGCATGGGTGAACCGGAAGAATTGTAGGGGAAAAGACTACGTCCTGTGAGAATAAGTAAGAGACAGAAGTCTGTTAAACAGTTTCTACAAGCTTTTCAAAGCTACGTTAGACCTCTTAATTACTGTTCTTTGTTAAACTGCAGAAAAAAATCTTTTGTAATTATGACTGATGGAAAGAAGTTTACTAATTATTTCTTGTTTTAAATCAATTTTTTTAAGAATATTAGTTTAAAGGGGTTGGCTTAAAATCAGCAATACAGTCTCTAAGACCCTATTATTTTTTTAATATATATATACTTTATTTTTTTATTAAAAAAAGCCAGAGTACATCAGTGACAGCATCACATTTAGAAGGAGTCAAATATACTTGGGTAAGTACAATGTTTGAATTGTTAGTTACTCCGGGGAGTGCCGAGCTCTGAGATAAGCGGGAGGTGTTTCATACAAACTATACCTGTACAATGTAGATATAAACTTCCTATGGAACTATATCTTTGCCAGACTGGTTCATGTTATATTCATGGAATAATGTCCTGCCTGTCTAGCATGACCCATAAAATCCATTTGCTCCAGAAGTTCCTAACCCTATCTGTCCTCTGGTTCATTATTGCTGCAAACTTCTCCATTAAATAAATCTCTTGTACCATATCCTCTTACTCCTTTATACTGGGAGGAGTCTGCTGGAGCCATCTCCTAGAACTCGTCTTTTTAGCTGCCAAAAGCAGGATGATAAGCATTTTCTTGGTTTGAATATTCTTGATATCCTCTGGGAACCAATGCAGCAAAGCTAAGTTATGGTAAACTGCTTAATCTCTGGGAAGAGCTGGAGTATATGCACCTCTATATGCAACCAGTAATCATGGATCACCGGGCAACTCCGAAATATATGGATATGGTCAACCTGATTTTCCCCACATGATCTCCAGCAGTTGGCTCCCCCCCACTGCCATACTTCCCTATAATTATGGGAGTTCTGAAGTACTTCACAATACATTTCCAGCTATATTCCTTCCAAATGTAAGAACTGGTTACCCTATGCTGACTATTACAGATCTGCTTCCAGTCTGATTCTGAAATTGGCTTATCCAAATCCATCTCCCAAGATCTCTGCAGCTTCGTAAGTGTTTTATGTTCCATCGGTTGGAGAATTTGATATAATCTAGAAATAATGTGATCAGGCATCTGTTTCTGCTTAGTATTAATAATCAATTGAACTAGGGGCTGCATTTGAGTGAGTTTCCATCGAGTACCACCCAATTGCAGAATATAATGTCTCATTTGGAGAAAGTGAAAACAGTCCCCTTAGGTAGTCGGTAAGCTTGCTGTGTTTGGGCAAATGTCCTAAACGACCCCTGCTCATACCACTGAAAGATATGCTGTAGGCCCCTGTCTCCTCCATAGATCGAAGGTATGATCAGTTGTGGCTGGTAGAAATAGGGGGTCATAAACAGGAATTATCAAGGAGACAGTTGAGGGCCTTATCTCAGGTTCTCCAAGCTTCCTGCACCATATAGTTAACACTGCCCTAGTAAGGTTAGACCGTGCTCCCTCCAGGATATGCTTCCTTAAAGCATAGGGGGATCCCATAACCCTCTCAATACCTTCTAACTGCTGTTCCAATTCTATCACCTTCCAGTGTGCATCTATGTTCGAGTCCCAGCAGTGCAAAGCATGTGCCAGTTGGGCCGAACAGTAATATGTTTTGAACCTTGGGAGTGCCAGACCTCCTCTGGATTTAGTTAACTGAAGCAAAGCGTAAGCTTTTCCGGGTTGCTTTCCCTGCCATATGTACTTGGTAGGCATCCTATCCCATAACTTAAAATTCGCCAGTGAAAGTAGGATGGGGAGATTTTGAAACAGGTAAAGAAATCTCGGTAGTACTGTCATTTTGATGGAATCTACACGTTGCATTATGGAAATAGGGAGATGTTGCCACCTCTGTAGGTCACCTTTCAATGCCTTAACTAGTGGGGGGAAATTTGCCTCATATCACTTCGAGAAGTCTCTGGGAATTATAATACCCAGGTACCAAAAACTCTGCATCTTCCATTTCAAGGGGAAAAGTTTCTGGGTATTGTTATCTGGATCATACTTCCATCTGAGGACCTCTGTTTTGGAGGTATTGAGCTTATAGCCTGTTCAGACCTCTAGCTTCTGTAGTAAAGTGAATAACTTAGGGAGAGATGACTCTGGGGATGTCAAATGAATCAGCAGGTCATCTGCGTAAAAAGCTGTCTTATGCTCACTCCTTCCCACCTGTAAACCCTTTATATCTACTCTCTCCCTAATTGCCTCTGTCAATGGCTCAACATATAAAGGGAATAATAGGGTGGGGGACAAGGGGCATCCCTGCAGGGTGCCTCTAGTCAGGGTAAATCAGTTAGAATATGTTCCATTTGCCTTCACAACCACTTGAGAGGAGGCATATAAGGCCTGCACCCACTCCACGAATCTAGGTGGGAAACCGAATTTATTCAAAGTATGGTATAGAAATTTCCATGACACACAGTCAAAGGCCTTTTGGGCATCCATGCTTAATAATAAAAAAGGAATTGATCTCTCTTCTACCTTTTCTAACAAGTAAAGTGTCCTTTTATATTGTCTGTTGTCTTTCTGGTAGGGATGAAACCGGTTTGGTCTTTATTGATAATAGTGGGCAAAAGGGTTCCAATGTATGGGTCAAAATACTAGCATATAATTTATAATCTTGATTTAATACTGAAATGGGTCTATAAAATTCACAATTGAGAGGGTCCTTTCCTGGTTTCAAAATTGTGGAGATATTCGCATATTGCCGTGGGTGGGGGTTGGTATCATTACCTTGAAGATCTTTGAATACCGCTTGCAAAGTGGGTAGCAAATCTTCTATAAATTTTTTGTTAAATTCAGATGTCAACCTGTCTTGACCCAGGCTTTTACCTGATTTAGCTGATTTTATAACCTTGTTATCTCCTGGGTAGTGATTGGCCTGAGTAATTGCTCTTTCTGTTGTTCTGAAAATTTCGGGAGATTCATCTTCTGAAAAAAGGTGGCATATTTGTCTTCTGTGGGTTCTGGGTCCTGGGTGTACAGGGAGCAAAAAAAATGTTTAAATCCCTCCAGTATATCCTTAGTACTGGTTAGAAGTTGCCTCACTAGAGGGTGTCTGATTTGTGCAATCATTCCCCTAGTCCTTTGTGCTCGTAGTCTAAAGGCCAATGCCCTACAAGCCCTAGCCCCTCCCTCATAATATTTTTGCTTGGCATACAGCAGAGCTTGTTCTGTTTCATAGTTAAGTATTTCTTGCAATTTACTTTTGATTTCATTTATGTTCTGTAAAGCATCCTTATCTCCCTGCATATGCACCTTTTGCCAAATTAAAAGCTCCCCCTCTAGGTTCTTTTGCTGGTGTTCTCTTTCCTTCTTTTCTCTAGCTGCAAACTTAATTGTTTCCCCCCCATCTGATAGCTTTCATGGCGTCCCACAATATCAACGAGGAAACCTCAGGAGACCTATTTTGAGCTAAAATCTCAGGAATACATTGTTAAACCAGTTCTGTAAACCTCCTGTTTCATAGTAGGAAGTTATTAAAATGCCATTGCGTCTGGGGGTTTTCTTGAAACGTATCAAGTTCTATCACTACTGGGGTATGGTCTGCAAGAAGAATAGGAAGTATGGTAACTTGATGTACCAAATCCCTATGCTCCGCTGTCATTAAAAATGATTTATTTGGGAGTATGTGTGATGTGCTGCTGAACAGCGAGTGTACTGTCTACCTCCTCTATTTTTATTCCGCCATGTATCTATCAGGCCCATTTCCCTCATTAGCCTTCAGCCATGTCTTTGCCCTGCAGTCATACAAAACAGGTTAGGGTTTGAACTATCTTTCCCCAGATCTATCAATAAGTTGAGGTCTCCTCCTATTACCAATACCCCCTGTCTAAAGTGAATTATTTTGTCCATCAGCCTCTGATGCCTTTGTGGGCTGTCGCCCAGTGGTAGGCAGAGACTCACAACTGTGCAAGGCATGCCCCACCAGGTCCCCTTGACCATTGCCAATGTGCCCTCTCTGTTCTGATAAGAATTCTCTAATTGAAATGCTGAGTACCTAGGGATTAATACTGATGTGCCCCGATGCCTTCCCGAAGGGCGTGAACTCGCCACCACCACATTCATGCCAGATTTCATCAGCTTCTGATGTTCCGTAGAATTCATATGTGTTTCTTGTAACAATATCATTTGAGGATGGTTTTTTTGAAGATATCACTTTACCTCTCTTAATTGATCCTCCCAATCCATTTACATTCTGAGATATTATTTGAATCCTCTGTGTTTGAGTCAGGAAAATGAGTACAATAACCTCTATCATATTCCCTCCCCTTGCCCGCCTTGTCCCCTCATAGCCAGCTTCCAAGACATCCTGCCATAAATCTTATGTCCAAAGACTCTGCCATGATAATGTACTCCAACCTAAAATGTTAACAATATTTATACAACGAAATCAATCTACCTTAACTATTTGGCATCTTTCAAACTTGTGCCCAACTCTATTCAACAAGAGCTTAGTGACTTCCACATTCCAGGGAAAATCCCCAGATCCTGGCAATTGAAGTAACGCCGAATAGGTGGCTGCAGTTCTAATACTAAGGTGCTTGTCGGGGGACACCAAACCTCATAACAACTAAACAGAAAATTTGGGCAAAGCAAGATAAACAGTAAACTTAAGTTTTGAATTGTTCTCTCACGAGTCCAAGAGATAATAAACAAAATAAGTGGAAGAAATATCAGCATATTATGATGAAGTAAAAAAAAAATGGTGTTATTTAAGTATCCTTAACAGGTGGGCAGTCCATCTTCCCCGCCTTTAGTCAGACCATGTAAAGTGGGTTCCAGCAACCATCATGGAAATTCAGTCCATAAGTATGAAGAACTGTCCTGGAAGATTCAGATCCAACTCTCCATTAAACCCCACGCTTCTCCAATGAATAAGTTTCTACCCTTGTATCTGTGTCATGCAGGACCCTTGAGAGTGAGACCCCAGAGTCAACTATGAGAGGCCACCCAGTGAGAAGGCTGAGGCCCATGGACCAGACACAGGAGTTCAGCGGCCTCCCCCCGCCCCACAGTTCAAGCCCCCTGGCCCCCAGACTGGCCCACATGAAGAGGCCACACCACCAAGAAAGCAACCTTCCAAGTTCATCATACGTGTGCATCGAATGGAATGGCTCCCCCGCAGGTCCCCCCATTTCAACATTCACCCATGCACCGATGAAGAGCTCCTGGCCAGATTCTAGCCAAGCCACTCCCCCTCGGACATCGGGGGTTATGCCACTGTTACTTGTGGATCTGGGTGCATAAGGACCAACATTATTCCTTTTCCTAATTCCTGTCCTCCCCTAGATCACAGACCGCAAAGGGGACCTGGGTGGGAGGGGGTGAACCCATCTCCAGATCCACTCCTGCCCAATCCAGGTCTGAAGAAGACACTGTGATCCCAGTCCCCCCTGGGAGTGATCCCTCTGGGAGCTTCCAGAGACCAATGCAACTGTGTTGTTATCCCCTGCACTCAAATAAGCCCCTCTTTATGCAGGGGGTCCCAGGGAAGCCATCCATCACTCCGTATTCACTCCAGTATATTTTGACATCAGTTAGAGACCTCTCCGCATAAGGCCCACCTGAGGGCCACCTGGGCCCAACACTATGGGCTGCGAGTATGAGCGGGCCACTGGCCCCAACTCATAACCCCTACCTCCCTGGCTCAAATTTCCCAGGCACAGCCCTCATGTCAACCCCAGGACTCACCTCCTAGGATGAAGCAATAGTAAAATTGACTCTGTCCCTTGCATTCAAGATTTGTTCCTGGCAAACAGGCAAAGCAGCTGCTTAATTGAATTCAGGGTGGTTTGCTGCGTCTGAAGATCAGGCATCTGTAAGTCCCTCCGTTGGTCCTTCTGCATGTCTGTCCTCTGCGCAAGTGGTACTTTGGTGGGTAACTCATAGTTGTGTTCTCTAAGAGCAGACAAAGCCTGTGTAGGTGTTTTGAAACTTTCTTGACCACTGGGGAACTGAACCACCAACTGCGCCGGATAAAGTGTCCAAAATTTTAATTTAAGTCCATGAAGGATAGTGAACAAGGGGATATAGTTCCTTTGGTGCTGCATGGTCATGGTTGCATAGTCATTATTAAAGTATATCCTACTATTCTGGTAAAAAGTTTTCCCCCTGGTCCATGCTTTGCTTAGGATGATGTCTTTAGTGGTATATCGTAGAAACCGAACAATTATAGAGTGAGGGTGGGCTCCCTGTTGTGTCGGTTGAGGGAATAAGGCCCTGTTGGCTCTCTCAATCTCAATATTGAAATTAGGGTTCAGGTCTAAGGTTTCCTTCAGCAGCTGAATAACAAAATCATTCATATTGTTATTTTCGCTCTCCTCAGCCACTCCATAAATTCGGATGTTTTTTCGGTGGTGCCAGTTTTCTGCAGCCTCCTGTTTCTTCCCCCATTGCTTGGCAAATTACCACTAGCTGAGACACTGTGGATTGATACTCTGTTAAGGCCTTCTCCTGCATGTCCTGATTCTCCACAATGGCATCAGCTCTCTGTTGCAAGTCTGAGACATCTGATCAAATCTGTCCCAATTCATGCTTAAACGTCTGAAAGTCTGACTTAATATCTTTTAACTCATTCGGTATTTTATCTACTTTGCCATCCATCATCTCAGCCCATTGGTTTCTCTGTTTCTTTGTTGGTTTTATAGGCAAACGGGTGGAGGAGGAGTGGTGGGAGTGCGTAGACAAGTTTGAATCTGATGCTCCGTGTTCTGATACTTCGGGCCCCACTGGTAAACTTGAAGAATGGTTTGCTGTCCCCTTTATCTTGGTAGTAGCCATCAGATTAACAACTTTAGTGAGATTAACAGTTGTTTCTCGGGGCTACTTTTCAACTTTTTTGGGCAGGGAAGTGTGGAGCTCTAACAAGTTGCTGCCATCTGCTGCGTAGCTGCACAAGAAGTCCCCTCTAAGACCCTATTATTGCCATTTAAATGCACAGAGTAAGGTTTTGTGATTGGTAGGTCTGTGAGCAGCATAATAAAATGAATAATAGGTACTGTCTTTCATAGTCAGCAAATTTAGATGTTGACATGGGTATATTAGTACAACCAATATGGAAACTCATTTGCACCGCTGGAATGTTACAAAACGGTATCCAAAATGTCACTGCATCATATTTAAGTTTTTTATAACTGCGTATCTCTGGAGTAGCTTCATGTTAACTGGAGGAAATATAATTGAAAAGTTAAAAAACCTATGGCTTGATCCCTTAGAACATATAACCTCCTCAGACACCTACGTAAAACAACAATAAACTCACTGAATCCAAAACTACCATTACCTAAGAGTTCATGCACTTTAAAGCAATGAACTGTGCAGTAATTGATTTTAATTGGTCACATGGAGAAGAAGGCATCAGTTTAGACTTTGCTTTTTTGACTAATTCATTTTCTCATATAAGCTTACCTTAACAAAGATATGCCTCAGTTCAGCTAGTTCATAAATTGATAACTTTCTGCTAATGCGTTGTTTAGCTCCAATTATGGTGATGTCATTACTCTCTGCAGCCTACTCTACATGGATACCATGCTGGCAATGAAGTGCCTCTTGGGTAAAATCAAATTCAAATACTGTAAGTTGTAATGTACAAAACAATGACATTTAGAATCACAAAAATATGAATTTCACATGGCAACTACTTATTTGTTAGATGTGTTTGATAGCATATTCATATTCTCATTTTAGAATCTGATGTGCAATATCATCTGCTAAATCACCTGTTAAAATACAAATTCTGTTCATTTTATCTGCTAAAGAAGTACCTTAACTGCAGGTTGAACCATCGCCTTTTAATGTACCATTTCTGTTGAGAGATAAATGTTTTGTATATCAGCCTGCACTGAGAATAATGAGCCAGTGGGAACATCTGTTAAGATAATTACATGCAATTATCATTTCCTCTAAATATTTTTCTTCAAAATATGAAATATGAAATCACTGAACTGTCTCTGGCTTAACACGGATTCTTATATTTTTAACCACACAGGAAAGAAGCTATCTTAAATTCTATTTATAAAAAAGAAAATTGCTTGTGATGTTGCAGCTAGTTTCACACATTTGTATATGTGTGTGTGTGTGTGTGTGTGTGTGTAGGGGTGCTTTAATGCCCTGATAATTAATATCCTTTCTAGCCTAATTGTATGATGTGATTATTTTCTAGTCTCTAAAGAAGACCTGCTTGTGAAAAGCAGAAACCCCAGAGGAACTATGACAACCATAGGAGCCAGGTTTGTAAAATTTTTGGTGGGCCCAGGGGTCAGGTGTCAAAGCCCTGCCCCCCCCCGGCCCAGGGGTCCGAGGTCATCCCCTCCACCCACCCCCGCAACTGGGGGTCTATGTGAGCAGAGAACTCTGTATAGTTAAAAAAGAAGCTGGCTCATTAACAAAAAACCTAACCTTATGATTTGTCTGTCAGCTGCACTGCAGGATCCTGAATGGAGTCCACATGAATCATGGTAAAATGGAGGTACAGAGCTTGTGTGGGGTTAGGGGCGGCAGTAAAGTTCAGTTCATGAGAACTCACAAAAAATGCAGATGACTCAATAAAAGAAATACAGCAGTAAAATACAGTTTATAGTAGAAAAACTGTGAAAGACAACAGAGCCTTCTACTGGAATGTTCACCAGTAGGGGACTACTTTACCACAGTAACAAATTCTCTTTGGTTTACTCATGCTATACCATCTCTTATTTTTGTTGTCTTTCTGTTTTCTATAACTGTCACATGTGGGCCATTTTCTAAGTAAAATAATACCCGACAGGGTGATCGGTATTGGGAAATACCGGACCTTCCAGGGTCTATAAGGCCCTCCGCCTGTGGCGTCAGGCTTCATTATGCCCCTGGGCAGTCTGATATTTCCCAATACCACCAATCCTGTTGGGTATTATTGCTTACATAATGATGCTCTGATAAGATAATCTGCATAATCGCTGATTTGTCCCATAACGCACTGTATTATAAATATTATTAGTTCCAGAAAACCCTTTTAAAGTAGACAACAGATGATTTAGGCATGTGTTCATAGTTTCAGGGTGGCAGCAGGTACCCAACTGGGGGGGACTCACAGTGCTGGAATTACATTCTAGTGAATTTTCTAGGAATCAGCACCTATAGCTGTGACATGAGCTCATGACATCCATGCCACTGACTTATAATGGAATAGTGTAGGTATGGGAAACCGAGGTTAAAAGTAAGACACTGGCCCCCTCCACTCTCAAAGCTCATAAAATATAATTCCAATATTGGGAGAGCAGACTCTGCCTGATAACATGCTCACATGTCCCTCCTAGCTGAACATCAGAAATGTGGTCCCAGACCTGAACTCATCACCCATTCATAGAAACATTGAAATTGACGACTGAAGGAGACCAAAGGTCAATCTCTTTAGTGTCTGCCCTTTAATTCTGATGGTTCTGCTGCAGGACTTCAGTGATGCAAAAAAAAAAAAATAACTCAATCAGGAAGACTCCCAGTGAGGAGACTCTGAAAGTATGGTCACTGGACCAGACCTCAGAATACTGCCTGGGCCACACATCTCAGGGACATATCATACAAACATTAAACTTACAAACATAGAAGATGCCCGCAGATAAAGATCTCATAGCCACTCTAGTTTGGCCTATTTTTCCCTACCTACAGCTACACCTCTGACCCGTAGTCAATCTTCAGCCCCCCCCCCCCACACACACACATATCTCGCCATACATTTGTAGTGATCCCCCTGAATTTCCATTCAGGTGGCAATGGCATTAATTCCCATGAAACACTTCAAGGCAGTACATCCCAGCTTTGCTGTTTGCTAGCCTACAAATCACTTGCTGATGCCGTTACCTCACCTATGGCCACTACCTCCACATCCAGGTGTCTATACCAGTGGGTTATCTGCATATATATGAGAAGAATGACTGCTGACTTTATTTAACTAAGGTTTACCACATGCTCATCTCATCTGGACATAACTAAGTTTCCCATCCTGTGCCTGTCCACACGGCTGCAGAGCTAAGATTCAAACACATGGCCTCAGCAAGATGCAGGTCAGTAGTACCCCTAACGTGCTATCAATACCAGCTGTGACCACATTTTCTGAGGACTCATGAGAAATGTAATAGCAAGAAGTTGAGTGTATTGACCCCCTATATTGGGTACCTGGCAACCTTCTAACTTCTGCAAATCTTTGTTTTTATCTTTTTTAGAAATAATTATGTGCCCTTTAAGTAAATGTAAGATGCAAACACAGGGCTATGAGTCATACATACTGGGTAGTAGAGCAGTGTTTTATACAGAAATCCATTTTTTTATGCTGCTGTACCGCAGTCAAAGGTCATAGAATGTGAGTGTCCCCTTCTGTGGTAGAACAGCATTCTAAAACCTACAGAGACTGCACAAGACAGTTTCACTATGAAAGAGAAAAAAACACAATGCACACATTTCTCATAATATTATGCACTATAAAAAATGCAGGATGAGCAACCTTATGCATAACTAGTGTGTTCTGCCACCTTGGGGCTCTGATTCCCACAGACCTCAGAACCCCTGAGTGGAAGAACACACTAGTTATGCATAGTTGTCCATCCAGTATACTCTATGATGTGGAATGGAATACTGATGAATCTTTCACCCTGCACCCTACCGCTTGATTTTAAAGGAATACAGGGTGGGTGGGCCCCTGTGTCAACTTTTCAGGCAGCCCCCCCCCCACATCTCAGTCCAGCCCTGACTGGCTGCCACTGCTCACCACAGGCCCTGGGGTCGAATTGGGCAGGCAGGTAGGCAGTGGCCCACTGGAACTCACTTCCCAACTTTCACACCACGACATCTCTGAAAACGTTTATGACTGACTCAGTTCAGCAATACAGTAGATTATCAGGTATGCGTAGGACCCACACTATGAGCATAGAGCTCATGTTACACCAGTTAGTCCAATCACCTGTTCCTTTACCTTTTATTAGTTTATTTGAGTTGGGGGGCCTTCCCAGCCTTTAAAAACAGAAGGGAGTATGAAATTGGGCCCCACAACTCAAATAAACTGACAAAAGTGTGGCTTGCTGCAAGAGCCACCGTCAAGTAAGATCAGCAGGCACAAGCCCGTGGCACAAATTGCCGTTCCTGTTACTTTTCATTACTTCATTTCAGTCAGGGGCTCACCCTCACACATACTCCTGTAAAAAAAAAAGGGGGCAAAGCCCCCCTCAAATAAACTGACAACCAAAGCACAAGCATGAAAATAAGGCACGTGACCAAACATCGCTGTATTCAGGAAACTTTTACGGCAAGCTCCCTGTACCCAATAATCTACACCATCGCCCTCAGATCCACCACCTCTCTGCAGTCCAAGTTCTCCTGCCATTAGACATTAGTTTCTTGGCTTTCTTGGCAGAGTCACTCACATCACCCGTACTTAACTCTCAGAACAGTTTGGCCCCTTTCAGAAACTGTTCTCGTTCAGCAGTGCAGTAATACAATCAGCAGTGCCCATTACAGTCCAGAATATTACATTTCCAGAATATTTTCTTGAAATTTCAAAGTTCTTTAATTATTATTTTCTAACTTCTTTAAACAATTCTGCAATGTACATACATAGACTTTCTAGTTTATGATGCCTGCGTTTTGAACTGGAAGAGCGATTTTAAATAGTAAATCAAGCAAGATCAGACAGTCAAGCAAGGGGCCTTCAGGCATGGAATGTACACAGCCTACAGTTACAGTTAAACTGCAGCATATTCCTTAAAAAAATCGATAACACTGGATGTGGGGGAAAATGGCAACTTCAGTAAATCCTCCACATCTGGTTTTACAAATTATAAGCGGCAGTACACATTTCAAAACAAAATGATCTCTGAACAAAAAACAGTAAGCTATGTGACTGTGAAGCTTCTTTAGACAGTAGTAATAGTCACTTCAATTCATATTCTGTTCCATGGGTGAGACTTTATCTTTTTTAATAGCCCGCAGACACCAACCATTTATGGCTGCAGTAACTAACCATTTCTGGCTCTCATTCCATTTTCTCACAATCAACACAGCATTCTTCCTGACCTTGACTTCCCCATACCCCATTCTACTCTTTACCCTTTTGCTGGCTTTGCTTATGATGCAGCCCTGATCCCTCCCATCCCCACCACACCTTACCTGGCTAGTGCTGGGACATGCTGGCTGGTTCTCTTGGGGGGGGGTTAGGGTGTATGTTACCACCGCCTGGTGCTGCTCTCTGCTGCCTTAGTGAACTACTGAGCTGTCAGCTGGTTGGCCTGCTGTCTGTTCCCGTTCTTGTCATCCTCGACCTCTGCTCCTCCAGGCTGCTGCTGAGGATGGGCCTCGGCTGTCTCCCCTCCAGCTCTGACCTCATCCTTTCCTTAATAGAGCTGCTAGTGGCTGCCTGAACTCGTCACCCGACCGATGACCCACCCCACTTTTCCCCGGAATCCCGGTCAGCCGTCTCCCTCTCTGTCACTCTCAATCTCTGCTCTGCCCACCAAGTCTGGAGTCTCCTCTCTCCCAAAGGGTCCCCCTTCGGTGCAGTGCCAGTCCCAACTCCCTCCTCGACCCCTTGCCTTCTGCTTACTGCAGCTGCCTACTTCATTTCTTACTGCCTTGCCCTGACTTCTTAAATTTTTGCTGTGGTGCTGCCTGCTCTTATCACTTTTCACTGATGGTCAGTCCAAGTCAAATCACCCAGCCAATCCTCCATGCCCGCCTCAGTTTAAGAATTCCTGCCATCCAATAAGGATGCTTGCTTGCTCTTTGGGTGCATGCACGTCAAGGGATTTGGTGCCAAATTTGAAAAAAATGCCACTGGTCCACTAATGATTTGAGACTGATGGTCGGGATGGGGAGAGAGAATCGCCAGACAGGAGGGGAGGGGGCGGTGTTTGTGTGCCCAGTCAGAACAAACAGAAAGCAAAAGATAATAAGTTCTAAAATATTCCTAGAGCTGGGCCCACTTCACAAAATATTGCTGGAGCACATGCCCCACAGGCCCATACAACCTGGCGCCTATGATGACAACCATATTTACAAATGTTAGATGTCATTTACACTGGAACTCACTACAGGTGACATATCTTTAGATTTGTTTTGTATAAAAATAAGTCAGAATATTTATAGTGTAATTTATATATAAAGGAGACCTAAGCTTGGTTAAAATACAAGTGAATATTCAAACATTTGTTTAAAGAAAGGTGCTTTCACTGTTGTATTCTTTTATAAAGATTAGGTGTAGTATCAGGAGACGTTTATAATTTATTGAATAAAGTAAATTGTGCCAACACACATTTGCATACTGTTGTTTACCTGATATAAATGCAATGAACAGTTGTTTGTGGACTATATGCAGTGAATATAGTCTTAGACATTTCTCCGGATGACCTCACATATGCTTTTGATGCTAACTTTCACACTGGGGACATCTTTATCAACCTTATGATGGCATGTGACATTGTAAATAGTACAAATCATCTTCAAAGGTTACGTTGTCTGAATTTCTTCCACACGGCACAATCTGTACCTGGTTCATACAATATCTGGTTAATATATCCCTGATGGCAAAGGTCAGCGATGTTATCTTGGGTCCACTGGTGCTCAGCCTTTGAGTGCTTCAAGGCTCCATCCACAGCCCCTTACTATTCAGCTTCATTGGTAATGACCTGCTGTCCATCTACACCACCTCTTCTGACCATGTGCAGTATATGCAGATGACAGTCATATACATGAAATTAAAAAGCTTTGCTGACATCAGCAAAACCCTCTAAATGGTCTCCAACAGAACCCAAGCCTGGATGCTTGCAAACAACTTACCAGCAAGCAGCACCAAAACTAAGGCCACAGCCATTATTCTATTTTTTTAACTCTGTTTTTGTCTTCTCACTCGTGGTAGGGGGTATCCCTCTAGTCCTCCCTGATATGCAGACCTTCAATGCTCTTCTGGTCAGCCTCTGCCTCAGCTACAGGGACAGAGAGGACCATGGCTTACCGCAAAACAGAGGGGCCCCCCAGGGGATGGGGGGAGACCAACATTACCATGGAGCCACTGCCCTAACTTATGCTGGGCTTTGTTCAGCCAGAAGGAGAGGGAGTCCATCGGGGACATCATGGTGCTCACTTGTAAGGTTTTTTTCTGCTTAGAGACCCTAAGGAGGAGGATGTCTCATGACACTAGCACATCAAGTCGCATGCTCATGTGTGACCTACATAGGCCTCCACCTCCTTCTGTACCGTGTCCTGAGTGGTCCCCCCTGTAGGGGCATCCAGTCACTACTGGGTGCCACTATGGTGCCAGGAGCCATGAAACCCTTCCTGAGAGAGGAAAGCTTGCCAGACAGCTGCTCAACCCTGCTCACCCCCTTCCCTCCGACAGACCCCCAATGTCACGAGCTGACACCCGAATCTGGGTTGCTGGCATGGCACGAGGTATGGCATCCAGCGTCTCAACCCTCAGTGCCACCGTGCCGGCCAGCCACAGCCTTTAGTAGGACACAAACATGTTTCAACAGACTCCATGATGCTACCCAGGTGGGCCCACCACTAGAAATGTCACTACCTTCAAATACCTTGGGATGTGGCTCGACCCAAAATTACATTTCTCAAACCACATCATTAAGATCATCAAAAGCACTCACAAAATGCTTGGTGCATTTTACAATGTCAGGAACAGTCTCATGCCAAGTATAAAAAAGTTAAGCGAAAAGTAAGTCCTGCTGCCAGCAGTGTAATATAGTAGCTATGATAGAAATACACACCACTGGGATCTTTATTACAGTCTAGGGAGACTTCCCCCTGACAAAAGGTACACGCTTAAATGGTTCCTACTGATTTTTAAATGCATACAAGAGTCCTACTTGGGCTACTTGTTCAACCTGCTAACTAGGCCTAATCAACCCAACTTGCTATGACCACAATCTAGCAATCTAGTTCAAGTGCACTGGATACACATATCCATTGGTCAGCAGGCCTTTGCTGTAGCAGCACCATCAACCTGTAATTCTCTGCCAGACAGTGTCATGGAATCTAGCACTATGAAAGCCTTTAAGCATCCAACATACAGCCTTCTAAATACCTCTTGCACCTGTTACTGGGGTAGGGAACCTTCATATAGCCCTTCAGAGAAATGTAGAAATTTATAGACAGAAATGATCGCAGTCCATCTTGTCTATCTGGATGGTCCATCTAATCTGCCTGGTCATCCTTTCTCTACCTACTCATAGTTCTACTGCTCATATTCCTGTTTTTATTATCTCTCAACCTGCAATGGTCCTAGTCATGACTTGCCTGTGCTCATAAGTACTTACATTTTTTGATACTTGTGATTTGTTTATTTCGATTATACCCATTTGCTTAACATATATGTGTAATCTATCATGATTTAAGACCACATGAATAGTCTACTCTGCTGCTGTAATTATTGTCCTAGAATCCTCTTGAAAATTAGGCAAGCCACCTAAATGTGGACATCCTGGTGTGCATAATTTGAAATAAATACACAAAAAGTATTTAACAGCAACCAGTAACACAACTTCTTTTTAATGTTATCCATATTCATGCAATCCCAAACAAAAATGCCTAGCAGAATAAATCAAAATAATAGAGTATACGTTCCCATCTCACTACTGTTGCAAACCCCTAGACAAATCAGGAAAAAAACTGATTTATAAAATGGTCAAAGGATTTCAAGCAATCTGATTGATTGTTAGCCATGCATTAGATGTGTCTAATGCACAGCTAAAACTTGAACCCCCATTTAGAATACACAGGCCCATTTATAGTGTAAGTTACTCTGGAGGACAGATGTTTCACGCACGGCTAGGGATTGATGCACTCGCCTGTGGCCTCGCGCCTCACTACGTCCTCCTAGCCATGCATTAGAACTGTCTAATGCACACCCCATCGTGTCTTATAGCTTACTTATAGTGAAACATAAGTGACTCATCATACTGTCATAATAAAAGATCTCCCAAATCTGACCCTTATTTTGTTTTGCTTTGTCCCATATTTGTCGACGAAAGAGTTGAGAGTCACAGAGGATGTGCATAAACAGAAACACACTGACTTCTCTACATTCATAAAAGGCATAAGCCAGAACGAAAAAAAAAAAAATTAAATATTAGCGGAATAAAGCAGCATTACAATGAACAAACTGCCACTTAGAAAGAGTCCAAAATAGAACTGCGTTAATTAGAATTGACACTCTGGTGCTACAGAACAAACAGCAACATGCTCTCTCAGGTTTTAAAATAGTTACCTGAGCAGAAGTCGGTGTGTGCAGTCAGCTGGTAAATGAAGCATACACCTACAGTAGGTGAAGACAAGTGTACTGCCAATATATAAACTCTCTGTCATTACAAAAGACAGACAAGTTCAAAAGAAAGGAACTGGGTTACTGTTTCATTCAGTCATGGTGGATACCATATAGGTTTTTTTTTTATTTGCAGTTTTTGCATTTTTCTCCCTGCCCAAGACTGCAGCAGACACACGCATGCATGCGTATGGAGGTGCACGCAGACGCTGGGTACCAGCTCAGCCCCTTCCACTCTACCCTTGGCTATGACCTGCCACCCCCCCACACACTCATGCTTCCCATTGGACCTCCACCCAATGGGAGCGGAACTACATGTGGGCAAGCACTCATCCCTCCCCGGGAGAGGAGAGCTGCCTCACAGCAGCTCAATCCCGCTCCTCCCCCTCCCCCCCCACTGACCCCTGACAACCCAGGCTTGTTCCCAAACCCATATCACTGGCATTAAGTGAGGTGTGGCATCCAGCGACTCAACCCTCAGCACCACCGGCCGGCTTACCATACCGTTTTAAAGGAATAGATTTGTCTTGCAATTGTGCTTTGAGAGAAAGATTTTTAATGCTTTTGAGAGTATCTAAAAGGGGAGGATGACACAGTGTTTGGCAGATAGAGCTAGACAATTATAAGGGCAGTTGAGTAGCATCCCTGTGAACATAAGTACTTAAAGATCATATGCAAAATGTCTACATACATTTTTATTTGCTGTATTTTGTGACATACTGACTGGGCAGATAAGTAATCTGTGACGTTTTCTATTCTTTGCTGCAGAAAGGTCTTCGTTCCTTAAACACTTATAAAAATAATTGCATTGTCCTCACACATACTGCACATTACCTTCTGACTTGGGTTTGTATTTCCCACTGCACTGCCTAAAGGACATCTACCATGTTGACGTAATTTAGTGTGCAAGTAGGACTGTGGTGGGAGTTGTCAGTGCTGTTTATAATGTTATCTGCCTTAGTAAATGTGTCCATTGAGAAAACCTATGCCAGCAGTCTAGTGCCAACCCCCTTCCTCACCCCATCCTACTTTATAACTTATCCATGTTATCCATGTTAGATTACAAATATAACTGACAAAAAGAGGATGAGTATGTACCCCCCGTTCTCCACTCTGCTGACAGTCCCTGTGTTCTCACGCTCTCAGGACATGCCTCTAGCCATTGACCCAATCAACTTGAAGACTCATACATAGAGTCATTGTGCATATTGGGGGCTATACATCAATGGGCACAGGTTATGTGCATGAGGTGCATGTACCTGGCCCGAGTACTGCCGCAGCCCTGGACAGGTGCATGGTGGCCAGCATTCATGACTGCCAGCCACCACAGGGTGCCTGTCTGGAGCCCTGCCCACTTGGCATGCTGGTGTGGGGGGGAGATCAGTGGACAGAGGCAGGCATCCAATCAGATGCTGATCTTAGTTCCATATTGGATCTCCCGCTCAGCATGGAGTGGGGTGGTGGTGGGATTGTGTGAGTCCTGAAATTCAAAAATCATTGTGAGGGTGTTTGAATGACTACCCTAGTCCTCCTAGCCTGACCAAAGGGCTGGAGCAGTGGTGGTGGTGGGGGTCTGGTTGTCCTGCAGCCAGTGGGGGTACTCTGTAGGGGGTGTGAAACAGATACAGTAGGCTCCCTACTACTGTATCTTGCACCTCACTTGCCTGACACACCACACCTTCATGAGTGGCATGGAGTACAAGCACACCCCCTGACACTCTCCTGGCCCATCTGCATGTGTAGCTGCGTGACAGGCTGGGGGATTGGTGCAGAAGTGGCACGCCCCCCTTCTTTGAATGCCACCGGGGTCTGTGGGATCCCGGTGTGTGGCTTGCAATCACAGGACTGCCTACGCACCATGGATACATGACACATATGCAAATACTTTTTTCATGAGTAGCACCCATTGTGAAAACTATAGGAAAAATTGCTGTCCCAACAGAATGATGACTCCTGGACGTGGCAAAGTTATCCTTTAGTAGAACTGAACACTACAACCTTTGAAATCAGCATTTGCAATATTGGAGCCATATCTCCGACATGCGCACTCTGTTGTCGCAGGTGCACATGTGCAGAAACACAGCTCCAGTGCTAATTTCAAAGGTTGTAGTGTTCATTTCTAGTAAAAGATAACTTTGCTACATTCAGGAGTCATCATTTTTTGGGACAGCTATTTTCCTATAGTACTCACAATATGCATAATGACTGTATGTAAGAGTCTTCAGGCTGATCTGGGTTGTTGGCTACAGGCACGTCCTCAGAGTGTCAGTGCACAGGAACAGTCAGCGGAATGGCGAATGGGGGCTACATAATCAACCTTTTTTGAGAGTTATATGTGTAATCTAACATGGATAAGTTATAAAGTAGGGTGGAATGAAGGAAAGGATTGGCACTGGACTGCTGCCACAGGTTTTCTCAATGGTCACAGTTGCTAAGGCAGATAATAACACTGTAAACAGCACTGACAATTCCCCCACAGTTCCACTTGCCCACCAAATGACATCATGGTGCTATGGATATCTTCAGTACTGCTTGTGTACAGACTGGGGACAGTACAACCCAATAGGTCAACAATACGGAGTACAATACAAGGCGATATATGTAGAGATACTACAAAGACATGACATGGCAAAATTTACAAAATGAATTTTGTCATGATTTATGAAGTTTGAAAGACAATGCAAAGTGTTGTACATGATCTTCAGTGCACTATGAAATATAATATCAAGAGATACCAGGGACACAGTTGTATTGTTTAAGCATTCATGTTCAGTATCCAGCATAGCAAGATCACAGGAAAAAAAAAGCTATGGATGTTCAAGACAGGGATACACTGAGATCAAGATAAAGGCAAAGCTGTTGATTAGTCAGGCAAAGTATTAGCAGCTGATTTTCAGAGAAGTTAATGCCAGCCTATTAAAAGTACAGAAGATAAACTCATTGCAGTCACAGTATGTGTTATCGGACAAACTAGTCCATGCCTAAGGCACATCATACCAAGACCTGCTTTTGAAGCTCTTCTTCTGGCAAATACAATTGGAAAAACAGTCTGTGATTAGAAAGTACACATCAAAAAAAGTAAAATCATTATGATACAGAACAACCTGAAATTAATTTACGGTGGACGTTTGCATTCTGCATACCAAAAATGAAAAGGGTGTGAGTAAAGGCATTAAACATTAAATTAGATCTTATGTGCAGCCTGTAAGATAATTTCCCAAGTAATAAGAAAAATGATAAAGTGGATTTTAATTTATATTACAGATAAGGTTTCTGTCTTTGCACTGTGCTCATTAATAATCTTAGGAGGCACTCCAGACTTACACTGCATTGAAATGTGATGTGATTTAGCACCTAAAACAATGATATATCAAGAGCTGAAACTGACAGCAGTTAAAGGGACACTGTCAAACCTAATAGCATGGAATCATTTCTAGCTAAAAACCCACATTAGAAACAAAGAAACATAGAATTTGTTGGCAGATAAGGACCACTTGGCCCACCCTGTCTGACCATTTTTTCCTGCCTATACTGTCACCACAGACCCTACCCAATATCTGGCTTCCTCCCCTCCCCCCCATTTTCCAACTATGATTCCCTTATGCCTATTCCATGCATGCTTGAAGCCCATCACTGTTTTCAACCCCGCTTCCTCCACTGGAAGACTGGTCCAGGCATTCACCACTCTTTTAGTGAAGAAATGCTTCCTCACATCCCTCCTAAATGTTCCACTTTCCAGCTTAATGGCATGTCCCCTTGTTCTAATGCACCTTCTCCTCTGAAAAATACTCCCCTATACTATGGTTCATACTATGGTGTGAGGAGCTAAGAAAGGCATTTGGCCCATAAACGCTCCTGCTCCTAGCAATAATATGAGAGTGAACTGCCATCTATCATATAAGTCAAGATATTTCTTGAAATGTTCTGTTATCAGTACCGCTAATTACTTTTTCTGGCAAGTTGTTCCAGGGGTCAAACCACTGCGTAAAGAAAGCATGTCTTTTTTCTGTTCTAAATTTACTTGGTTTCAGTTGTAATAAATGACCCCTGGTACCTTTATCCTGTACCTTGTTCACCCTGTGAGGTTTTTATAGATCTCTATCATGTCTCTCCTCTCCCTCCTCTCTTCCAGGGTGTACATATTGAGATCCCTTGGTCTCTTCTCATATGGCTTTTGATGCAGTCCCTACATGATTTTACTGTAGTTACCCTCCTCTGGACAGCCTTCACCCTGTCTATGTCCTTCTTGAGATGTGGTCTCCAGCGCTGGACAGAGCACTTCAGATGGGGTCTAACTGATGCTCTATGCAGAGGCAACAGCACCTCTACCCATCTGCTAGTGATACTCCCTCCCTATGCATCATAGCATCCCACTGGCCCTACAGTACCTTCTGCCTTGTCGTACTGCCTCACCACCTTGAGATCATCAGACATGATCACTCCAAGGTCCTTTTCTTGATTAGTGATATCAGCACCTCTTCCCCAATTTATACTGTGCTCTGGGTTTCAGTACCCTAGCTGCATGATTTTTCTTTTCTTCACATGAAACCCAGCTGCCGTAACTTATACCACTCCTCAAGTTTTCTCAGCTCTCTGCACATTCTCTCTACCCCCTCTGGAGTGTCCACCCTACTGCAGATTTTGGTGTCATACTGCAAAGTCAGATACCTTACCTTCAAGCTCTTCTGCAGTGTCACTTCTGAAGACATTAAAGAAGACTGGTCCCAGTACTGAGCCCTGAGGTACCCTGCTGATAACTGCCTCTTCCCCTGAGTTAGTTCTGTTAACCATCACCCTCTGTCATCTGTCAACCAATTTTGTACCCAATTTACTACCTTAGGACCCACTCCCAAACTGTCCCATTTCCTAATGAGCCTCTTATGTCATACATGTTGAAGACTTTGCTAAAGTCTAAGTAGACCATGTCCACCACAGCACCCTGATCTATTTCCCTGGTCACCCAATTTAAGAAATCTATCAAGTTCATCTAATGTGACCCCCATCCCCATAAATCCATTATGCCTTGGGTCTTGTAACCCACTGTATTCAGGATACTCTACAATCCTTTCCTTCAAAAGTGACTCCATTAACTTCCTCACCACTGATGTCAGAGTAACCAACATATGGTTGCCAGCCTTCTCCCTGCTATCACTTTTATGAAGCAGGACTACATCTGCCCACCTCCAGTCCTCTGGAATCATTCCTGTCTCCAGTGAGTTTTTTATTTATTTTGTATTTATTTTTTGTTGACCGGATAAGGTGCACTAGCCATAGCAATGACTATTTTCAGGCATGACCTGGGAGTATACAGAAACAAAACATTATTGAAACAGAGACAGTACAATCATTAAACAGTAAGGGCCAGATATTCAAAAGGGTTGCGCCATGCGCAATAGTGTTGCACCTGCGCAAGTCCGAACTTGCTCCATTCTGCCACATTCAGCAGGAGGCAGTTGCGCCACAGAAAACATGCTGACCAACAGCGCAATGCAAATGAATGCATGCTGAACTGGAGGGGGAAGAACCATGCATAAACTGCACAGGCCGATATTCAGCGGGGCTGTGCAGAGTTAATCGGCGCGGCAACTGCGCCTGCACAACTTTGAGCCAAAAAAGGCTTAAGTTGAGGGCCACCCACAGGTGAGCTGCTGCATTGCAGGTGCAACACAGCAGCCACCTGTGGCTGGCCCCAACCCCTAATCCCTATGCCCCCCGCAGCCTGATGCGTGGGCAGCTGACTGTAAATCCCACCACCACCCCCACTGGCCGATCACGGGCATGGTTTAATCCCCAACAGCCCGATCGCGGGCAGCAATGTAGCTGCCCGAATGTATCCCTGGTAGTCAGTGGACGAAAAGCCTGATAGCGGGCAGTAGTGAGAATCCCCCTCCGAATTCAGCCCTGGTGGTCTAGTGGCACATCCGATTGCGGGATGTAAATGCTACAAAATCCCCCAACATTGCCTGGTGGCTAGTGTCCCCCCACCACCCGCAGCCCCACCACCCGCTCCCCCACAGCGGCGGGCAGTAGCATCCCTCCGCCTGCCGCCCGCCGCCCGCCGACTGACAGCCCAGTAGGGCTGCATGCCATGGTGCAGAGAAACAGCCAATGGGTGTGCAGCTATACCGTCATGATAGTTCAGATTTGTAATGATTCATTCACAAAACTGAACTGTCTGCGGTATAAACTACACCCCATAGCTCTTACTCTGCGCAATGGGTGCAACTCAGGCTGTCGGTGACGGTAACGGCGGGAGGATCCGCCGCCGCCGACGTGAAGAAATGGCACGTGATGAGGAAAGTTGCAGCCCCAGAGCAATGTGAGGCACATCCATGACCTGAACTGTCGCCGACCACCAAGCAAGCCGAGGAAGAATTACGTACACCAGCGATCAGGCTTTCAGACCACTGAACCCAAACTGATTCGGGGGTTCTAACTACTGCGCGATTGGGCACTTCAGTCACTGGACCACCAGGGATCCGTTGAGGGTGGGGAGAGCCACATTGCTGCCTGCGATCGGGCTGTTGGGGGGGGAATTAAACCATGCCCACGATCGGGCCAGTGGGGGGGTTGGGGATTCTTCACTGTTTTGCCCGCGATCGGGCTGCAGGAGGTGTCAGTCCCCGATGGCTGCTGCCTGGCAGGGTGCCAGGCGCAAGTCCTCGGGGATCGGAGCACTTGCATGCTAATGGCATGCAAATGGGGCCATAATCAGATGCAAATGGCCCCCCCTGCGCCTTGCATGAATTAGAGCCCCATTTACATGTCACCTTTTGAATATTGGGATTTTGCACATGGCGCAATGGTACTTGCACCACTGCAAGTTGAATGCTCCACTCTGTCAACTTGCGGTGGCACAAGTTCCACTGCGCCATGCACAGTGGCTGTGGCTGGGGGGTGATATTCAAAGGAGTTGCTCAATAGCGCAACTCCTTTGAATATCGCCCCGGACACACCCCTGCGCAACTATTTTGCACAGTGCAAGGGCTTGCGCCTATGAATGGCGCAGTTTGAATATCCAGCCCTAAATGTTTAGACAATTATAATACAGTGCAGGCAGGTGAAAACAATAAGTACGCTAGATTCAACTATAATGTATAATATAGAAATATAAGAGAGCAACGTAATAAATAAAGCCATCAGACAATATTCAAGTAGCGAATAGGGTGAGATTATACAATGAGAAGTACCATTATAATAACCTTATAAGATGTATACAGGAGAGTCAGGAATTGAAATGGGGTAGGGATGCAATATAAGGAGGTGAGGATGGGATAGGAAATTGAGGTAGGGGATGAGGACCAGATATAATAAGAGAAGGGCAGAGAGGAAAGAGGAGGAAAATGCCAAGCTTAGGTATTAAGGAATGAACTCTGAAAGGATGTTAGGGGGTGAAAGGTAGATCAGTGAGAGATGATGGGCTAAGGGGGTTTGAAGCAGGAGGAAGTGCAGGAATCACCAAGATGGTCACGTAGCATTTTTTTGAAAGAGGCATGGGATGGTGCTAGGCATATGGTTAGGGGGAAGGAGAGGGCGCTAGCACCTTTGGAGGAGTTATGTCTGGGAATGAGAACATGGGCATTAGCAACCGAGCGAAGACCATAGCTGGATATCTGATTTAGAAATAGTCCCGCCAGGGGCTTAGGCATTTGATTTCAGATGATATTATCTATGACCGAGCCGTGCATAAAGGCTGTAGAGGCAGCCGGAGAGAGCCATCCTAGTTCAGCACAGAGGAGGCAGTGGTGTTTCATCCTATGCGAGGAGGACACATATCTACAGATATTGTTGTGACATCCCACTTCTGAAGGCTGGTTTTGCCTGCAGAGGCATATGCTGCAACCCCATAAATGAGTGACAGAAGGACTATGCCATGAGCAATAGCAAGCCTAACTGAGGGGGTGAGCATGTAGCTGGAACGGTAGGCCATACCAAGTTTCAAGTTAGCCATCTTGCAACTGTGCTGAATATGGAGATCGAAGGTAAGAGCTGGATCAAATGTGATACACAGATATTTAAAGGAGGGTACAACCACAACAGAAGAACCACTTATGGTAGAGACCTTGAAAGTAGGTTGAGAGAGTTTGAGTTTGGCATTAGAACCAAATAGCATGGCTTGAGTCTCAGATACATTCAAGAAAAGTTTATGGCCAGACAACCACTGCTGAATTTGTTGAAAGTCATGGGAAAAGTCGTTGGTTGATTTCACTGATGTTTTTGGCACTGGCGTACAGGACAATGTCATCAGCGTACAACAGGGAGGGAGTTGTTGAATACGGTTGTCAGAGGTGCAGCCAGTTCCTCCCTGAGCTCCCTCAGCACCCTTGAGTGTACCACATCCAACCCAATAGCTTTGTCCTCTTTCCTCTGTAAATGGACTTGTATCAACCTCCCTCCCCACCTAGTGTTCCTTCTGTTGTTTTGTGGTCCTTCCCCTTCCATTGTGAACACTGAACAGAAGTATCTGTTCAGGATATCTCCTTTTTCATGATCTTTCTCTGCACAGCCCCCCTGCCCTTCTTAACCTCAAAATCCCTCCACTTGTCTTCCTCTAGGTACTTATGTACCTAAACAAAGTCTTGGTTATATTAAATGCATGCTGAAAATAGAAAATAGAGTTAAAAATCTACGTTTCGACCTTAGGTCTTCTTCAGGAAGTATCTAAAAGAGAAAAAAAACAAGTTAGTGTAGAGGAGAGGTAAAATGAGAGAGATATATATGTGGAGAAAGAAGAAGGGGCGACTAAGGGAGAAGAAGTGACTCTCTGACACCAGGTTTTATTCTTCTCTTCCACAGGACCCCACTGCTGACTATCAGATGGAGGTCACCACCACCATCACCTCTGCTACTGAAAACAATGAGCTCCCTGCTTCTGCTAAGAGACTCATAGTTCAGCATCCCCAGACATCCAGGTTTTATCTTCTTCCCAAAACCCACAAAACAGGTAACCCGGGTCGTCCCATAGTGTCTGCCTGCTCCTGCCCCACATCCCACATCTCCGCATTTTTGGATGGCCTCATGAGACCCCTTGTTGAGTCCCTGCCTCCTATGTTAAAGACACTAACCATGCTCTCCAGTTATTTGACAGGTTCAGATTCAGTGACTCTCATCAGCTCATCTTCACCATGGACATCAAATCTCTTTCACGAGTGATTCCCATGATGATGGTCTGACAGCCTTGCAGCATTTCTTGAACAAGAGGAAGTCCAGCAGCCACCCACACACACACTAACTCGTCTGGCAGAACTGGTTCTTACACTCAATGCTTTTTCTTTTAATAACATTTTTTTTCAGCAGGTCAGTGGAGTTGCCATGGGTACCAAGATGGATCCCAGCTTTGCTAATCTGTTTGTGGGTTGGGCGGAGGAATGTTTTTTTCTCTCATTCACAGGGACTGTGCCTGAACTCTACAAACGCTAAATTGATGACTGTGTGTGGGCCACCTCCTGCTCCAGGGAGACCCTCCAAGTCTTCCTTGATAAGTTCACCACGGCACATCCTTCCCTTCAGTACACTGTTGAAGTATCCTAATCTACACTGCCTTTTCTGGATATCCAGCTCTTAGTCCAGAACACTGGTCTTAAGACATCAGTCTATTACAAACCCACTGACTTTCACAGTTTCCTCCTCCATAGCTCCTTCCATCCTAAACATGTCAAGAATGGCCTGCCTTATTCACAGTTTCTTAGATTTCGCAGGTTATGCAGTTAAGAGGATGATTTTGCTGAACAGACCCAAATAATGCATAGTTTTTTTTATCAACAGGGGATACCCTAAAAGCACAGTGGACAGAGCACTCTCCCGGGTCAGTAACATGCCCCGTAACTTTGACCCCCGCAGGAGGGATACCGTCACACAAGAACAATGGCGAATTCCACTAGTTCTCCCTTTCTATCAGAGCACACCTTCTCTTCACAGGATCATCACTAGTAACTTTACCATTTTGCAAACTGACCCTAACATTGGTGCTTCCTTTACAGAACCACCTATTGCCTCCTACCGCCGGCCACCTAACCTGTGGAATCTCCTGGTTAAAAGCAGCCTACCCACTCCTAACAGTTCCTCCCCTCCAGGTACCAAACCTTGCAACAGGGCTCTCTGCTACACCTGCAAATTTATTTCCAGTGTGACTGACTGGGGCCTATAGTGTTTTTCACATCACCAAGGAGTTCTCATGCACCTCCACTAATGTGGTGTATTGTATTCTTTGCAGGAGGTGTTCAGCTATTTACATCGAAGAAACTGGCAGGCGTCTTGCTAACCGTTTCAGGGAACATTACAGAGCGGTCAGGAATGGTGAAACTGCTAAACCCATTGTATCCCACTTTATCTCCAGGGACCACAATGTCAATGACCTTTCTGTTTGTGTCCTTCAGCAGGACTTCCGGGATCCTGACCATAGAGAAAACATGGAAGCCAAGCTGATCATCCGCCTTGGCTCCCAGCAGCCCTCTGGTTTAAATGATAGACTTATTTTCCACTAACATCTTTCAGCCATCCCTTTTTTTCCCTAAAGTCCATTTGTTTTTGTACTCATTTATTTTTCATTTTCACCATGTGTCTCCATTTCTGTCTCCTTCCCACACATTTGTCACCTTTCAGCCTTCTTACAAGGCCCTGTTAATTAGTCTCCACCTGGGAACTTCCCCAGCTCTTTCTCTCCCTTTATGCTTTATCTTTCCCATCATCACCTTTTTGTTTCACAGATTCTCTCTTAATCTTACCATTTATCACTTCTTCTCCCTTAGCCGCCCCTTCTTCTTTCTCCACATATATATCTCTCATTTTACCGCTCCTCTACACTAACTTGTTTTTTTCTCTTTTAGATATTTCCTGAAGAAGACCTAAGGTCGAAACGTAGATTTTTAACTCTATTTTCTATTTTCAGCATGCATTTAATATAACCATTTTGTTTTGCTTTTAGACCACATGCTGACGCAGCGCCTTGTTTTTGTTTTTCTAAACAAAGTCTTGTCCACTTTAATTATCCCTTTGGATTTCCTTGCTTTCTTATTTTCTATATTCTCTGGGCAGCTCTGTCCCCTCACTTCCCTATTTCTAACAACTTCACTACTGCCACGATTCCCGCTGCCTACTGTATCACTACTGGCTAGAACGAACCATGTTGCATTCCTTATGCTGCTTATGCTTAACTTATTTGCTACCCTGTTCCATACGGATCATACCTCCGTTCTTTACTACTCCTGTCTCAGGCCCTACGCTTCTTGTAATCTGATATCATGTGACCGGTGTGACTGCTTTATCGATTTACCTGTACTGTTCCTGTCTCATGCCTTACGTTCCTTGTAATCTGACACAGTAGACCTGTTTGGCTGTTATCACACTTCCATGACATACCGTTATGCTGCTAAACCCTGTTATTCTCCTGTTGTCAATTATACCGTATTTTGCTCTGTATTACACTACCAATGTTTGCTGTAACCATGTGCCATTTATGCGTGTCTGTTTATACTCATGCTCTTCTTTTGTATGTACCCTGCTTTCTGTATTATCTACCATTGTTGACGAGGTACCTTTGGAAATGAGCCCCTGGCTCAAAGGTTGTAAACTGATTGTAATATAAATAAATAAATAAATATATCAAGTTTGTGTTTTTTGTCTCTGAAATTTGATGATGTTCATTTTTGCTTTATCTGCTTCCTTTCTTAGTTGAACTGAAATGCATGCTAATGAGTGTAATTATACCAACCTTGTTTTGTTTCAAATCCTTGATCGACTCTCATTGCATACTTCCTGAACATTAGGAACAACTCAAAGGGTGCAGCCTCTCCTGATGCAGTTGCCTCCTAACCATCCACTTCATGATGAGTAACTAGACTACAATGGGAGGTGTTACCAAGTTCAGGAAAGATACAGTAGCAGTACATCAAGGACTGTAAAGAAACATGTTTTTGTGAGGTAACACCAGTGTGGAGGGTAGTCCATTTTTCACTTTCAAAAAGAAGAAAGGAATCAAAATTAAACTATCAGCTACACCGACCATATCTACATAATGTGACCAATCATAGCATGTTTTTTAACTATATATACTTTGATGCCTAAGGGGGTTGATAGTACCCATTTAAGTGTTGAATTCAGTGACAATGTAATGTCATGGAGGTATTAGTAGGCTTACCTCCCAAAACATGTTTTGTGCAGATGTTCTCAAAACATATCAGATATCAGATCCCTTGCACAAAGAATGTGCTGTAAGGATGTCTCTTGTGGCCCCTGTGTGGCTGAAGAATCTGTTTTTTCCTAAAATGTAATGGCAGAGAGAGTCTAGCTTTGGCCAGAGTGAGCTGACTCCTCACTCCAGGTTTCAAGGGGACCTAACTGGTTACAAGGAATGATCTAAGGTGTTAGCGTAGTTCACCTAGTGGTGTTCAAATGCAGTGCTGTGGAATCAACCACTATAAATGCACTGGAAAGTCCAGATATCCCTAATCAAAGGGATGGACATCCATGGGAAGTGTTCTTGTGAGAAGTCTCAGTACTGCCAGAAAGAGTTGTGAGATGTTTTTGCCTGCTACAAAGGAGCCAACTGTGTCATACAGCTATAAGCCCTGGGGCACCACTGTATTTCTGTTAACACTCTGTCAGGAATAAAGCCATACTGTAAAATCCCAAATTTCTGGTTGCGGACATTCCATCTCTGAGTACCTGAGTGAGTTTTTGGGGCCCCACAGATATGCGTCACACCATAGCCTGGCACCTTTCTCCTGGACCTGGGTGGAAACAGAAATGTTGTTTTGTGCCCTCCCCCCCGACCTCTGAGATGCCCAAGCCACATGTTGCCCTTATGCCAGGGGTGATACCTTTTCTGCCAACTGTGGTTGTTGCCTTGTCTGTGTAACACAAAAGGGGGGTCTGGTTACAATATAAACACATTGCAGATATTGCACAGATATACATTTTAAACCTGAATTCATCTTAGTTTTGGTCTATCTATTCTTGCCCTGAGGCTAGCTCAGCTCTATAAAACAACTGAATTGCTAATTGGCTCAGGAATTATGCATGATTTTTCCAGGAACTAACAGCCAATGAGAGCCAGGAGTTTAGCATACTGAATAACGCATGATATGCTAGCCACTGAAATTTTGATCCCTTGATTTCTGCACAAGGGAGAGACGTGTGCAATAGAGCAGATTTGTCTGGGAGACACAAGGAGAAAGACCTGTGGGTAAAGTCAGCAGTCAGCTACAACACTGACAGAAAGCTATTTAAAGAATCTTTGCAAAAAGATTTCTGTTTTCTCCAGGAACAACACCAACGCTCCTGCCCTGGGCTTTATGAGTTATCAGGACTTGCCTTAACAGAGGGTGTAAGTAGCCTGAGGCACTGAGGGATTGCCTGCTCCTTGGGCGTGGATGAAGACAAGTTCCTTGTGGGGTGAAGAGGACATCAGAGACCAGCACAGCCCACACCCCTCACCACCGGGAAGTGCTTTGGGTACACCACACCTTTAGTATTGCCTGTATCTGCAACCCTGATGGTGACATCCTGATAGAGACAGCCTGCAGAGTCTGATAAGGTCATGAGTACTGGGTCAATACCCCTCCAATTCTTCTTCTAGTCAGAAACAAATAAAAGTAATTGCTGGGCATTTTTGAATAATTATTATTCAAAGCCCAATTATGTAACTGCAACAGCCAGGAGCAACTAGCATTTGTGTTGAATAATTTGTTTGGGATCCCCAACCACCAGCTTCAGTTGGTATTGCACTGTGGTCCAACATCAGACCTACAACTGCCCACTGTGTGCACACAATTACATGACTTTGGGAGCTTCCAAGTGATTTTGGAGTATTGATGCTCCAGTAGGGGGAAATAGTAAATACTGTGTGGGTACTCACCAGAGGTTGGTGGGATTTGTGGAGTGATCTCAGAACTGTGTCAGTGTATTGAAACCAGTTTGTTCACCCATCAAGAGCCTGTTCCTGTCCCCCCTAATAAATATCCATTGTGTTTAAATTGCAATTTATTGTGTTTTGCATATTGTGGTGTTTGCATACATGCAGTATAAGTTGGAGTTGTGTATAATGGTTCCATGTCATAATGGCGATCACAAAAGAGCGATCGCCATTAGAGTGAGTGTACATCACTGAAAAGCACAACGGTGATGTACACTTGTTGGCGACACCACATCTGGCAACTGAAAATAGGATGTATACAGGGGGGAGCTATGTTCCCCCACACCCCTCTGATTTAATATATCCAACTCCAGGGGGGTGTACGTCGGGGAGGGGGAGACAGTCCAGAAAAAAAAAAATTACAATACCAGCAACAAAATATTTCCTGGTCCCCAGCCCGAACCCAGCATCTGCTTTACCGAAGCCAGCCACCCTCACCACCACACCACACAGGTAGCTCAACGGAAGCAGGCCACACTACCCCACACAAACCCTTCTCCCTATATCTCCCCTTCTGGTCACCTTCGTAACCCTCCCTCACTCAACCCAACCCTATGCTGCAAATAAATTGCTCTTTTGAGTGTTGCTTATTTGCAGTCACTATAACCACTGGATACCGTGTATAATCATAACAGTTCCCTGTCTCAAGGGTGGGGGGTGCATTCATGTCCTGTGAGGCAGTACCCTGGCAGCCATCTGTCATAAGAATCTCCATTGGTGGAGGCACTGCACCACTCTTTTATTACCGCCAATACCAACCGAGCCCAAGCGCCATTCACCTGAAGGCCTTATAGACTGTGCCCAGGTATTAGCTGTAGACTTACACCTTGCAGGTGGGAGTGGCTACACATAAACACAGTTTGGAATCAGGTTTTATTTACATAAAGTATCTTATAACTGAATATGGAGACCCATTCTCTGTCGCCAAACACTGCTAAGGGGCCACTGCGATCAGTTAGTGTCACTGGTGACTTTGCAATCCCATTGGGCTAAATTCAATGTGGTTTTTGACTACTTCGTACATGTTAGCAAAGGTATTTGCAAACATAAGTGAATGGGTTGGGCTGTCATGCAAGGGCCCCAGAGGACCAGTTACAGAAGAATGGTGATCCTCATAAAGGTGACAGCAGCCTCCTGTGAACCACTTGACTGTAGAACTATTATAGGCAGGCTATAAAGGGCACTGTGAATGGGACAGAGAGACCAGAAGGGAGTGGAATAAGGGAAGGATACTGCAGAAGAGCAGCTCATGCATAGGAGTAGGGCTAGGAGGAGTAGGGCAACATTGGACTACCAGGGAGAGCTGAAGCTTGGGGAGTGGGGATGAAGGTGGTGCTGGACCAAAATGACCACAGGCCATCATGCTGTGGATTATAGAAACACCTGGGCTGCTTGGGACATTAGTGTATGGAGCTAAGGAGATTGGACACTGCAGGTGGTAGAGATCATCTGGCATCAGGGAACAGTATTATGTGACTGGGGCTATTACATACTACACCTTGACTGCTGTCAATAACCAGCATGCTAGCAGATGCAAAACCCATTTGGAACATAGGAACCCTGAAGATGCTAGATGACAAAAGGCAATGGGCCCATTGTTTTCACCTCCTGTCATTCATGGAGCTGCAGCATGTAGTGCAGTAACATTTGAAACACCTTTAGCCATAATTAAATCAGAAGTGGTATCAACATATTTTATAGACATGGCACTATGGAGAGAAATCTCCAGTGTCAGAAGCCCTCTAGGAATCTTAGGCCAAGCGATCTACTGTTCTACCTCCTGGGCATACTAACACTGTTTAAAGGTATGATCTTGGTGTCTTTGCCCTCCCAAATTGATGACGTAAATTACTTCTAATAGTATTGTATGATGTCCAAACCATTCATTGCTTAACCTGATACAAAATGGCCACCCAGGTGATAATGAGCTAATTGCTTCATCCTGCAATGTATTTTCCTTAAGGAACTGATCCAACTCTAACTTAAAAGATTCAGCACTCACAACTTGCACTGCTTAATGTTTCTTTCATAGGTACCACTTAAGTACAGGCAAAGCCTTCAGGTTGTACTGCTCCACACATGCTGAAAATGGCCCTCTGATCCACTCTTTCCAATCCATTTGTCAAAAGCTGTAATTACTGTATATTTCTAGCAGACCATGTGCAGCAGTCTACAAACAGCTGTGCAGCGGCAGTATGCAATAAGAAATAGCATTACTGTTATAATACTGATTGCATTTTGACAATGTTTTACAAAGCCAGAACACCATAGTAAGTGAGTTCTGCTCAATATGCTTATCTTTAAGAAAATGAAATGAAATTTCCTCTTAGCCTTCTTTTTCCAGGGAAACCATGATTGGCCTGCCTAAATGTTCCTCATAGCATAATGGCTGCATCCTCTTAATTATTTAAGTTGCTGTCTGCTGCAGATGTTTGATTGCTCCAGTATCCTTTTTGCATTGCGCCAACCTGAATTACATGCAACACTTCTAGTGAGGCCTTACTAGTTCCTTTGAAAGGGGCAGAATCACATTACAATCATGGCACTCTACCCCTTCAGTGCAGTGTTCAGTTTGCCTTACCTACTGCTATGGCAGCTTAAGCTTTCTATCAGTGATAGCCCCATGGTCTCATTCACTCTCTGATGGTGGTAGTGGGTTGCTATTTAAGTAGTATCCCAGACTGGGATTCATTTGGCCTCAGTGAAGGACTTTACAAACACCCACATTGAATTTCATTTGCCACTTACTGGCACACTCCCCCTCTTCCCAGAATTCTACCAACCATTATTTTTTTGTGGCACCTGCAAATGTAATTACATATTCATGAGATCATTGACTCCAAGTCATCCATAAAAATATTAAACCAAAGGAGTCCCATCACTGAGTTCTGGGGAGTCTAACTTGGGACCGTCTTCCAACCTGAAGTTTCCTCCTGCAGAACTGCATCCTAATCCCTACTTAACCAGCTTGCTAGCCAATTGTGTTACTGTAGGTATATGTATTACACTGGTGTGATCGCACCACTTTCTGTAGGGATGTACTGTACGGGCATGTCACTGTTAAACCCCAGTTTTTGCACTTTAATAACTTTAACCACCAGAAATAGGTGCTCTAGGGAACCATCCACATAGAGTGGTGCTCACATAAGTGCACACTAAAACAGAAAACAAAAGCAGGAAGCACCCACTCTGAATGGTGCATAAAAAGTTCTTATGACAGCTCAAAAAAGACTTTCTTTTAAATCAATAAAGCTGTTCACTAAATTATGTAGAAAAAGTCATTTATTTTCACAGACCATATAAAGACATAATTTAGAACTTTAAAATTCATTATAGAGTATCACATATCAGTGCATAATTATGGCTCTTTTGCTTATTGGGCGCCACTCTGGTTCAATGGCCTCAGCCCCACCATCTCCTCTGCCCCAACAATTGGTATGTTTAAAACTAGGCTCCGGGACTATCTCACTACCAGCAGCTCCTGTGACTGCCCAACTTAACCTTGCTTCTCCACTTCCCTGCCTGCTCTAGTGGTCCCGCCCTCCCTCCCTCCTCACTGGATTCTACCCTCACATCTTGGTATACCCAATGCTGCACTTTTCACCCTCTCCCCACCCTTCCTACATTCCTTCTCCCTCCCATGACTCTGGCACTTCTTATCTGTTGTCTATTTTCTCTGACAAATGCAGCTGGCTACCTTGCTTACAATGCTACCTTTGAATTGTATTAATCTGTACTCTGTTTGCAGTGTCCACATTGTTGTAATGTCTGTCTTGATGTTTCCCATAATTTGTATTTCTCTGACATGGAACCTTTGTAAAAGAGCCAAGGCTCAAAGGTATTTGTAATCCTAGACGTGATAAATAAATAAATAAATAAATAACGACAATTTTAGCAGCATAAACAGTGTAAATAGCAACATTAAAGCTGAAAATAGAGACAAGGCATGAAGGGACGGCAGTTCTCACTGCAACAGCTTGGCCCCTAAGAGCAAAAAATCCTTACGTTTCGCTACGACTCGGCAGGGCTTCTTCAGAGGTAATAACTTTGCAACCATTCAATGGATTTTCATGACATTTTGCATGCGCTGTCTTGTGGGGTAGAGGTCTTGATTTGCCAAGTTTTGTTCCAGTCAGATGTGTGGATTCTGAGATACAGATAGTGCAAAAACTGAATCTTCCTGGATTTTTTCCATTAGTTTGAACAGGTTTTCTGTCAACTTGACTAGCGCCCAGACGGTTTGGAATTTTAGGCTGAAATTTTCTGCATAGAAAGAGGCTGAGCCACATATGTGGCCTTTGCTTGTTTGATGAAAAATATTAATCCTTTTTAAAGTTATTTAATTTTGAAATTTTGAATAATGGGAAAACAGGCACCAAGATGGCGGCAAATGAAACAATGATCTTCCCCTCATGATAAAGGATTGGCTCCATATGAAAAAATAATTATTTTTCTGTTTCATCCAGCTATTTTTAAGTGCTTACTGAGCATGCTCAGAACCAGACTAGGTGGGTTTTTCTTTCTATTTCTACACTGTGGTTGTAGGATAGGTTCGTGGGTGTGCCTGCAGGTGTTACCACACAACTTCGTCTTTTACAGTCAACAGTATCTCATAAAATGATGCCCTATCATAGCACGGCCCATTACCACAATACCTGCTTCTGGCATTCTCATGCTGCACAAGCTAACTATTCTGAAAAATCATGTAACACAGTGTGCCTTTGCCTGCATGATATGCAGTGCCAGTGTGTGACGTTAGACATAAAAACTGTCAGATCAGGGATGCCCACATTGCACAGCTCTATGCATGCTTGTAAAATCCATGCAATGTTACTGAAATACACATGGCAAGTTGTGAATGCTCCTCCAGAAGCAGGCTGCATACATGTAAAAGAACTAATGCATGTAAACTAAAGAATAAGAACAAGACATGCTGTAAAAGTAGTTTTTTTATGATAGTATTCACAAATCAACTCAGAAGAAGGAGAGTTCTGAAGTTTAAACCCAAATTTTAGCACTCTATAATAACGCTATCACTGACAAAGTTATTTGATCCAATTCTGCACAGACTGTGCATGCTTGCATGGCATTTGAAAGACCAAACGAATTCCTATAAAACATTACAAACTGCTTTTCTTAAGGAGCTGAAAAACAAATATATCCCATTAAATTAGATCCATAAGTATAAAGGCAAACTTCTCCTTTGCCTAACCCCTAAAGTTAGAAGACAAATAAATAAGAAAAAGCTTTCAGAAATCTAAAGAAAAAAAAATTACAATAAAGCAAGGATACATTATACAGCAGTACTTAAACAAACAAAAAGCCTTATTAGAAATGACAGGAAGAAACTAGAATTCAAATTGGCTTATAAAAAAGATAATCAGAAAAGTTCCTTTGCTTACATCAATTGGAACAAAGCTAGGGATACCACCATAGGCCACTCATTGACAGTGGGATAGAAGTATGTAATCCAGGAAGTATGGCCATGACTTTTAATAAATACTTCAGTTCAGTTTTTATCCCAAAAAAATGAAGGCAAAACTAATCATCACCCTGAACCACCTACTTTAAAACCATTCTCCAGTGAGGAAGTTAACCGAGCCATCATATCAATAAAGACTAACTCATCCCCAGACCCTGATGGTATCAACTCTCAATTTTTGAAGGAACTAGCTAATCCTCTTACAGTACCTCTTACAACCCTATTTAATAAATCACTTAAACAGGGAGTTATACAGGATGACTGGAAGAGAGCTACAGTGGTTCCCATCCACAAAAAAGGCAGTAGATCGTGCACAGGAAATGATAGGCCTATTAGCCTCGCTGCAGTCATCTGCAAAATTATGGAAAGACTTCCCAAAAAAAGAACAGACAGTGATACTCTAACTTTGGGATTTATTGATAATACCCAACATGGCTTTAAAAAGAGGAGATCTTGTACCACCAACATAATTGCATTCTACGATAAGGTCAGTACTAGCCTTGACAAAGGAACGCCAGTCAACGTAGTTTTTCTCAACTTCACAAAGGCCTTTGATGCAGTCCCCCATACTCAATTAATTAATAAAATGACTCACTTTGGATTTGATAAACATATCATCCAATGGACCCAGGAATGGTTGTCCAATGGAACACAGCAAGTCAAGGTAGGCAATACACTTTCAGCGGAAGTGCCTGTTGGTAGCAGGGTCCCACAGGGCTCCATTTTTGGATCAACACTATTTGGGATCTTCATTAGTGACCTCAACTGTAACTTCCAAAATAATACCTTTAAATTTGCGGATGATTCTAAAATAAGTGCGGAAGTTGATAGTGAGACTAAGTATCAATCCTTAGTCAAGGATCTTGATACCATGGAGGCTTGGGCTAAATCTAATAGTATGACATTCAACAGGAATAAAATGTACTGTCCTCCACCTGGGTAAAAAAAATGCAGAAATTAAACAATAAATGGTTTACCTTTAAAATCTGTCGACAATGAAACGGACCTAGGAACTGTTATTAAATCAGAATTCTCGGCTAGCAGTCAGTGTAGGAAATCCACCCAGACAGCCAATAGTCTTATTAGGCCTATTCAAAAGTCTTGTATCCAGAGCTGAAACATGTGTCATTCTCTTTTATAAAATGCATGTTAAGTCAAATTTAGATTATGCAGCATCCTTTTGGTCACCACACCTGGTCAAGGATATAAAAGTACTGGATGGCATTCAAAGATGAGTTACTCACCTAGTACCAAGGCTAAAGGGAATTTCATATACTGGTAGGCTCAATGCACTCAAGCAACAAGAGCTACAATTAAGAAGATGGGGGGGGATCTACTTATGATGTTTAATGTTCTTCATGATGAGGACCTGATGAAGCAGTTTAATATTACACTGTTAGCCAGACCAATAAATCTGAGACCCCACAATAAGCAACTGCAGGCTCACCATGTACTAACAGAAGAAACAATTGCTTTACAGTTTGGGCATGTAGACTGTGGAATAACCTGCCCCAGGATTTGGTCAATATCCATGAATTTAATAAATTTAAGTCTGAATTGGACAAATTCCTTTTTTTTTATTCATTACATTTTTTGCAGCCATCAGTCACCAGGAACCTCAGCCAGATCATGAATCCTCATTCCCACCTCCACATTAGATGCACCCCTTTGATACCCCCTGGCTTATCTCCCAGGTCGGGGTTGCGGCACCACCCCAGCACAGCACTACAAATGACAGGATAAGTCAAAGGCCATTCTGGAGCTGATTGAGCTCAAGGGCTGGCTTCATCTAGGGTGGCCAGCAGTTTGGCTTCCTCTACAGGGGTGAGATGGACACCAGCGCCCACCCCGCCCTCGAGCGTCATTCAGGTGCTGGTTACTGTGGTACCTCCAGTCTCTGCCAGGGGTCCATCAAGCACTGGTCACACACCCCTCCTCCCCAAAGGAGAGCAGTCCTTGTGATGCTCAATCCTTCTCTCCCCCCCCCGACCAGCCCTTCAACATCCTGGAACAAATTCCTTTTTGGAACATAGTCCAGTACATCCACTAGAAGTGGGAATTAGTCATGATGGGACTAGTGTCTTCTTCTACCTTCAAACTGAGAGTAATATACCGAGAGAGTAATAGTGTACACAACATATTGCTCCCCAAAACTTCTATGGCGCACATGGCTTGATTTACTTCCTTAGCACTGCATGCTGTAATAGCTGATTCAATTAAACTACTACCATACTTTAACTCATGCATGGCCGCAAACTGATATATCAGTCCAAAATTCCTGTGTGTGCTAATTCTGTTGGCAGTCTAAGGGTTACATTAAACTTTTTTAAACCTCCCAGAGTTTATATAATCTTTTCCTGTGTTGCATTTCATTATCCCATTTTACTATGCAAAGCAAGACTTAAATACTGGGAAAAGTCAAGCAGCTTAATCTCTTGTTTGTTTATATACTATTTGGTTGTTTTTCTTTTTTTTGTGTGTGCCAATAACCAAGCTCTTTGATTCTCAGATATGTATATGTAATTTATGATATTCTGAGAGTTCCTTGAGAGGATTCAGCTGTGCTTGAATTCCACCAGTAGTCAACAATAACAAAACAAGCACACCCATAGGGGCATCACGCAATATGGGCAATGCAACTTGAGCGAATCAATTTGGGCGAATGCATGTGGGCAACTACAACATGAGCGACTGCACAAGGATGGTGACAGCAGAATTACAACAACTGCACATATTCAACAATCATGGTGACCAATGAGCATGGTGTTAGAGATTTAGAAATGGGGGGTGCAGGGGCAGAGCCCCCCCACATAAAGAAAGATATTTAGTGTGGAGATGTGATGCACCCATTGCCATTTCCAGTTGCAACAGGTGCATGTGGTTGCCAGCATAAACTGGGTGTGGGGCTGGCGAGTGTCTGAGCAGCAGTAATACTTATGGTTGTGGAGGAGATGCTGCTGAACGGAGAGGATGTCTGTAGAATTCCTGAGGAACTGTTTCTTTCATTTTGGGCAGGCACTATGGACTATGGAATACACCCGAGAACACTTAGTGACAGCAGCATCTGGACATGCAGTGCAAATTCTGCATCTTCTACATACCTCAAATGTTATTTAGTAGCTATTATGTGCCGCACTAATGTAGGCACTCACTGTAATTATGCTTGCCCAAATAGGGTTCCACCATGCCATAGCAAAACAAATTTCACCAATCTACCCCATAATCACAGTCGCCAACAACCCTTACACCACCAAGTCCCCATCGTGACCCTGAACACACCGACACCTGTTTGGCATTAATGCCCCCCTGCCCCTCACCCCTGGACTTAAGGTCTATCAACTCGGGGGGGGGGACAGATCTCGGGGAGAGTGGCCACACTGGGTGTTGGTGTGTTGGCACATTGATGCAACAACCCATTCATTACTGTGGGTGTCAAACGGGTTGTTGTTGATGTGCAGGTTTCGCTGTGGGTGTGTCGCAGTCATAACAGTACACACCCAAACAGATTCACTCTTATTTCACCATTTTTGCCTCACCCGATTCACATGGAACTCCTATAGGCTGCTTTCTTACCTTGGATATAAAAAAATCTTACACTGACAAAAACTTTAAAACATCACTATAAAGGTTGGAAAAACTGGCACGAGAGCACAGCCCTGCTTCATGCCACACTTCATTTTTACTAGATTACTACAGTTGCCTCTAGAATTAAATCATATTTTAATCTTTTTATAAGTATATAAACTCTTTACCATGTTCAAAAGAGATACTGTATATCCATGGTTTGGTTAAGCAATTTTTCCCATAAAACTTAATGATCTATCAAGTCAAAGGCTGTCTTATTGTTGATAAAAGGCAAAAGACGTTTTGCTTTCTATTTTCACCATACTTTTCTATAATATATGATCACATAAAAGTTGTTGTTTTTTGACAGTGTTTCTGCTCTAGATCCAGCTCAAAATGTACTTATGATATTTTCGTTTTCAACCTAGTGAAGCAAATTTTTCAGCTTACACTTTGCACATACTTTAGCTGTCAAAATCCAAAAAGCTAATAGGACAGTACATTGTTGGATAATATATACTTCCATTTTTATAAATTGGGCAAATTATTGCAGCTTTCCAGGAATCCAGTGCCCATATATTTTGTGTTTCAAAAGTTGAAATATGGGTAAGGACTGGTGTTCACCATATCAGATGTGCCCTGTATAAGTCTATGGGGATTCTGTCTGAACCTGTTGCATTATTCTTTGCAAAATGACTAATTAGGACCTCTATTACTTTATCTTGTGTGAACATCAACTGTTGTTCTACAGATTTATTAACTTCAGTATTATCTAATTGCAAATTATTATCAAAGAATAAACTCCCAAAATGTTCTATCCATTTTTTTGGTTCTATATGTACATTTAATGTAGAGAAATCCCTATAACCTTTTGCCACCGAATACTAAGACTGGGTAGAATCCTGTCTTTCTAAAGCATTTAACATATCTCAGTCAGCCCATCTGTAACATTGTTTCTTTTCCTTAAGTAATCTCTGATAATTACTTTTGATCTTAGTTTACTCAGATTAACTCCTGATGGATTTGCTTCTACCACTCGGAGGGCTTTTTGTAATAAACTCTTAGCTCTTGAATAGTCCTTATCAAACCAACCTGAGTTATTTTTTACAACAGCCTCTTCTTATATTACATGAATGAAATCATGAATATTCACAAGTATTTTAGCTATGGTTATAGGGTCTGAAATGTTTAGTTATTGTGTTCTCCTTGCCGTATGAGTCTCAGTCATTAGAAAAGAGTCTACTGGCTCAACAAGTGGAGTATCCAATTGTAAACATATTTTGTTGATTAACTTAACCTGGTCTTTAAATTATGGGTCAGGTAGATCTTTGAATATACTAGTATCTCTTACTTCAGTATGCTTTCTTTTATTGATTTCCTAGACTCTGGACCTCTCTTCCCCTATCAATTTGCTCAGCTTCTCCTCCTTTCTTCTTAAAGTCTCTTCGTCATTACTTTGTTCTCCCGCCTGCAACTGTCCATGGCCCTCTTTTGCTAAAATCACATATTGTGCTCACCCCCCCCCCGACAGTAGTTTCCCTTGTTCCAATACACTGTCCTGTACATAATGTATAGTACCCTCACCACCCGGTCTCAATCTGTACCTTTTGTGCATGTCTTTTATACTGTTGATTATGCTTCTGTTTTATTGTATTGTATATGATTTTCCACATCCTCGTCCCCCAGGATACATCTCGAAATGAGCTGTTAGCAGCTCAGTATGTCTTTCCAGGTGAACCTTTTGAAATGAATACGTACGTATATACGTATGCACATACGTACATGTTTGGATGCTGTTACAGTACCTAATGATTATATAGTAGGGGATAGTAAAGTTTGAACTTTCTTGTGTGAAAGCAGCTGTGGGACCCAACTCTGATGTTAATAAATGTTTATCGGGATTGTTATTTATACATATTGGCCCCAATATTCAGAATTGCGCACGGCAATGGTGCATGTGGGGGCGCAGAGCAAAAGTGATGCACTTATGGCATCCAGGGATATATATTCAAAAGAGATGAGCAATGGAGCATCCCCTTTCAATGTATCAGGTAATGCACACTGCACAAATACCATGCGCTGGTGCATCCCCCCAAGACAGGGTTGAATACCAGGAATGGGAACTGCACCAGTGCAACAGAGTTACTCTGTGTGCAAATTCCTCATATTCAGTCAGTAGTATGCAAATGGGGCCATAATGTATGCATGGCACAAATGAGGCCATTTGCATGACATTATTGCCCCATTTGCATGCATTGTGCAGGCAGGCAAGAGACATGCACCTGACACTCTGCACAGCATGCTGTCCCCCCAGAGGATGGCTAGTGGTAACCCCACCACCACCCCATAGTTGCGATCACCGAATATAAATGTCTTGCATATTCCTGGCAGTCCAAGTGTACCCCCCTTCCCTGATGCTCCGATTGCCAGTAAATGCACATCCCAACCCACCTTGGTAGTCAAGTGGAACTCCCTCCCCACCCGTAGCTGCAATGCCCATAAATTCATAGGCACTAGTCGCTGGTAGTCAAGTGGTACCCCCACCTGCCCTTATCCCCGATCACTGGTATGTGCACTGTAAATAGTACCCTGGTGGCCCAGTGACACCCCCACCCCACATAGGACACCCTGCCCACCCAGCTCTCCCCCCATCAGCAGCGGACAGCATCAAATCCACCCACAAACCTCTGTGGCTGCCTGCCAACTGACAGCTTACAGTATCAGCTGTAAGCCCATTGGTCCACACTCAGTCTTAATAGTTGCACCAGGGGAAAGCAGTAAGGCAGGGAGCAAAGGGGAAGGCAATAACCCCAGGTAGACATCCAATCCAGAGTAGGATACAGAAACCTTTTCCCAAATCACTGGTGGAGGAAGAAATCCTCCTCCCCCCACAACTGTGTTGCAATACAAATTAGTAACCAAAATGTTACACAGTTGTGGGGGTGGAGGTCTTCTTCCTCCACCAGTGATTTGTGAAAAGGTTTCTGTATAGTGCTAATATGTGGTAGTACTAGGAGGTGACAGAAAGCACCCCGTTTTGCACTGTTACATGTTGAAATTCATAAGCAGGCCCAAAATATCTAAACTCTAAAGGTCAGAGGTGGAATAATTTTGAATATAAACTGGTCCACAATAAACTTAACTCTGCATTTTATTGATAAAAAAGGTGCTCACAAAATGACATTTCTGTCAATAAGCTTATTTCTGAGAAAAATGAGAATACTAGTTTGCCTTTAAGACATATGCTTTGTTTCTCAGTGGCAACGTATTGAGCAATCAGAAAGAAACTAACTAAATAATTCAGAGCTTCCTCTGTGGATTAGCTAGTTGAAGATCAACACCTCTGATGCTCTTTATCAGATTTTCTTTAATCTTCAACAAGAATGCTTTTACAACAAATAGTGTTCTGTAAACCTCCCAAAGTTCAACCTTAGAAATGTTGAACCCTGAACCAGGCAAGGTTCACCACGGTTTGAAGTGGTTTGCAGTTCACAAGGACAAAATTAATTTAACATTACTAAAAGTCCTCCAGACCCTCCCACAAGTCAATCAAACTACCCTACCCCTCCCTTGAAGCACCCATCCAACTCACCTCCCCAACCCCAACAGGTATAAAAGTAATCCCTTCCATTAGCACAGCACAGCACAGCACCCCACACCCCATCCCACCCTCCTCCCACCAGCCACAAAATATGCATCCTCTACCCTCCCAGTCCTGATAGTAACAATAACTGAAATGAGTTTAACTGAGAAAGATGCTAGAAGACTTTCATCATTTCACTGCTGAGCTTCACAACAAGCAAACTGGTAGCATACTTATTTCAGCGACTCACTCTACAGATAGTCCTGAATTATCAGCTTTAATAAAAAATTGCATTAAATATAACCAGTACTTACCGTTAAATGACTTTCCTTTATTCAATACAATTTTTTCACCCTGAACCACAATTTTGCATGAGTGCGTTAATTTATAAACCATAAATCCTGACTAGGGTATAGATTAATGTCATTAACTTTTAACCCATTAAGATCTACAGATGGTATTTATGGAGACCACAGGGGCATTGTAGATTACAACTTTTAACTGCACAAGAAGACGAAGAAGAAGGAAAGTCGTTATCTTCACTAAAATAAATGGACTGGAATAATACGTTATTAATAGAAAATACAAAAACTGTTGTTGAAGTGCTGCTTAATAAATGAGGAAATATAGTATTACCATGTTAACAGCTAATGCAACCTTTTCACGTGCTTCTTCCTGCATCTCGCCTACTGTATGGGTTCTATGTCTTTTCCTCGTTACAGCTGAGGTTGCCGTCATCAACAGCAGCAGATAAGAAAGCAAGATATAATTTGTTAGAACAGGTTTTTGAGACACAAATTTAAACTAAGCCATTTCATCCATTTGTGCAGTGAGAGGTCTGCAACATGCAATATTATTTCAATCACCCTTGTATGGAAATGTTTATTTTGATAGTCAAATATCACTGAGTCCAACAAGTGCTAATGTGCTGTTGTGTGCTCTGGCAGGATTGTGTACAATTGGAATACAGATCCTGACAGGCAGACACTTTTGCCCAGACAGATACCCTGAACCATGAATTAGTTAAAATAGTTTTTAGCCATATTGGTCTGTGGAAAACAGGAGTCGCTGAATACAGTAGTCTGACACCTTTTATTGGACCAACATATTTCTTGTGCAAAGATGACACAGTATACAAGCTTTTGGGGCCCCCACAGGTCCATTCTCCAAGTAAATAGCCAACTAAGGAAAATAAGCAGCATTTATATACACTGTGGTGCATTGTTTCAAAATAATTATGATAGGATAGGCGAGAAGAACTTAACAGAAAGGGTGGGTGGGAATGAACAGGAACAGGTCTATAGATGTGAGGCAATGATTAGCAGGAAGTGCTAAGATTTTTACAAGAGAGAGACTGAATGGATGCCTTGAAGTGTTAATTTGACCGGTATCCTGACAGGAACACAGAATAATAAAGATCTGAGCTACACATGCCCCACCCCCTTCACTCTGTGTATCTCAGGTCTTTGCTTCCATAATCAGCACCACCCGCTTTCTGTTTTCCCCTTAAAACTATCATGACAGAAATCTCCTGTCTTTGCAAAATCCCTAACAAAAAAATTCCCTATTGTTCTATATATCAGAAATGTGTTGTTCCTCCTGGCAATGTTACCATGTTTTATCCCAGTTATCAGCTAGACCACGCTCATGATTTTTTCTTGCTGCACCACAGTTTGTCACCGTTAATCATGTTTCACCACCTGTGCTTAGTTATTATAAGAATGCAGATAATGTAGCATCACAGTCTCTGGGCTCAATTTTCAAAACCCTGAGAAGGCTGCAACCCCTGGTGCACAGATTGTTTGGCACACGGGCCATGCAGCATTCTCCCAGCTGGCGATCGGGATTTTCAGTCACAAGAACGAAATGCCGCCAGTTAGACCAGCTTTTCCTTGGTCTAACGTGCACCTTTTGGTAGCCCTTTTTACAAGACTTGTGCCAAATATGTGGTGCAAGCTACTGCGAATTGAGGAAATGGTCGCAACTGCGCCTGACAATGGAAAATCAGGTGCAGTTGTGGCAAAGGAGTTTGGCACAGCTGTGCCAAAAAAAATTGCTTTGAGGCAGGGTGTCATGCGAGCCCTGTGTCAGCCTTTGAAAACTGAGCCCCCTGTCTCTGAACTGGAAAATGTGCCTCGCGTTGTCCCTTAAACCACGAGTAACCTGTTCAATGCAAAGTGGGGCTTATACTGTCCATGTCTAGGCCTGATGTTAGTAACAGTAGCCCAGTCAGCCTGAAATACAGGTCTCCTTACTGTAAGCAAGGGTTGGTGACCTAGGGAGTTCTTATTGAAGACATTCACTTTGAATGCTTTGCCCCTTTATTACCATGACAGTGTGCAAAATGAAAGTGGTTTGTGGCAAGTAGAGATATTGTGAAGTTTAGCTTCCCTGGTGACGTTCCAGTGAAATCTGCAAAATTTGCCTTCGGGAATAACTTTGGGAATTGCCCACTTCACCACTTTGCAACTTCGCATCGAGTTTTCCTGGGGAAATAGCACTTCTCTAGGTGAAGTCTGACAAAGTAAAGGCAAAGTTGCAACTTCGCCAGGGAATTTGCATAACTTCTCCCGAAAAAGTGCCACTTCTCCTGCTAAAAACGTTGTGAAGTCAGCACTTCGTGAATTTGCACATCTCTTTTGGCAAGCAAGATTACTGCGAACTGTTTCTCTGGCGAGTATGCCTTTTAAAAGTGGCAAGTGGTTAAATGCAAACCGAAAAGTCACCTTTCCCAGTTACAGAGGTAATTTTATTGCTTATCAAAAGTTGTGAACTCTGTTTAGTCACAATGCCAAATTAAGATTGTGGCCAGAGAAGCAGGCCTGTGAAAAATCAACTAGAGTACCTGATCCTGTAACACCTGGAGAGTCTCAGTCTGTAGGTTGGATCATAGAGGTGCTGGCCATTGGTTCACAGCAGCGGGACTGAAGTATCTGACTGGCATCATTCAGGATCCCTGCTGCTTTTCCCTTTCCTTTGTGTCCTGCAGTTACTGGTAGCCATTCCTGCTGCTGTAGGTCATGTTCTGGAGCTGAGGTATCCGGGCTGCTCTCGGTTGGTGTATAAGTACCCAGCTACATCAGCAGATATCATGCATCATCCAGGCTACAGAAACAGTTTGGTTCTTTTCCTGTGAAATTAAGCTGGTGCAATAAGATGTGTTTTTGTGCATTTCTTTCAGAGGACCTTTCAAGCTTGCAGTATCTTGCACCTCTTGTCCATTGTTTTGAGTGTAAAATAGTGGTCAAGTTATATGCTCACATTACCCAATACCATCTCTGTTTTATTCCATGCTGCTCAGAGGACCTTCATTTTTACACTATAATTAATGCACCTGAGTACCACTCTCCAGTCCAATCTAATCCAATCCAATCTATCTTTATTTATATAGCGCTCATCCAGATAGGTCTGAGCACTGTACAGAAATGTAAAACAATGTACACAATTTAAAAATACAAAAGTGTTAGAGCATCACATGTACAGTACATAGCATACATATTACAGTGAACAAATAATACAGTAACTGCTAAGACAGAAGTTTTAGTAAGACTGAAACAAACTAGCATCACACTCATTAAAAACTTGAGAGAACAACAAGGTTTCCAAGGCAGACTTATAATTGCTCAATGAGTTAGCTTGCCAAAGGGCCTATCAGAAGGGCATTTCTCAACTGAAGGGTCTTAATCTCAAAAGCCCAACCCACAGCTGTTTCAAGACTGAATTTTGGGACAGTAGGCAGTTCAAGATCTACAGGATGCAGAGCTCTTGAGGGGCAATATTTTGCAAGTAAGAGAGGTAACTAGGGCCACAGCCATGAAAATAGTTGTACGTGACAAGTATCTTGCAATCAGTCCTGAATTTCATAGGAAATCAATGAAGATTGGCTGACCGATACTGATTGAGGTTTAGCGATTTTATCTTCTGGTTTAGTTTCAAATGCTCAGTGTGCTCTCACAATGCCAGAGTCAAGATCATCAGGTAAGTCCGGTTGGTCCTTTCGAAATGATTCACATATTCTTCAATTAACCCATCCTTTGCCCTTCTGGAAGTCAGTATATTCTTATATTATACTGAAGGGATCATGCCTCCAAGTCATCCAACTTCTCAGCCATGGCATGATCCCAGCAGTATAGCTGTAGAAAGGAAATACTGTGAGTCTATTTGTTGTGGCTGAGAGTCCCTCTCCCGCTTTGGTGGTCCATTTTTTGATGGCTTGAATATCTCTTTAGTACTGGATAGTGTATTGTCTAGTTTTGTCAGTGTCTAACCTCTTGCACCAAGGTTTTGGACTTGATGACATATTGATTACTGTTTGCTTCTGTGTCAGCCTGGTGGGTGAGTAAGCTGCTGCTGGCAGATGAAGACATGCTGTTGAATCCGTATCTTAGATTTTGTTTTTTTCAGAACGTCATCTGCAATCAAATCTTTCAGCCGATTATATCCTTGCATTTCCTTGTAACAGATGAACCAAGTTGTTTTTCACTGCTGGGTCTACAAATAGAAGATTAAGTTTGATTCTGGGAGGAAGGTTGTTGAAGCTCTAAGAAGAGGCTGCTGCATAAGTGGTGATGTCACTGGAAGTCCCACGTTGTTGTTTTTATTTTGTACACGTTTCGCAATTTTATTTCTTATGATAGTCTTATTGCTACCAAGCCGACATTCACATATTTGCTGGGTTTGAGCTGGAACCCTTTTTGAATATTGGCACTGCATGGGTCACTCTCTAGTCATCTGACACATATGCAGTTCTGACAGACTCACTGAATATAATTTCCTGCTGTATGGATGATTCCTTAGCTAGTTCCCATGGGATTTTGGGATGAATTCCATCGGGCCCCAGGCCATGTTTGCATTTGCCATATTTAGCATTTTCTCCACTTCTTTTGGTGTATATCTAAAGTGCATGCCTCTACCGCCAGCTATGGTAAACTATTCTAGGAATGTACTGCCCAATCATTAAAATAACGCTTCCTTGCATTCCCCCCAATCGTCCTCCTCGAGAAGCATTGTTACTTTTTTAATTGTATTGTAATTTTGTGATGTATGTCTAATACTTGTTGTAATGTACTGCAGTGTTGAGTTTCATTAATTTTATTGTAAACATCTTGACTGCATTATGTATACGGTCCCAGGTCATACATGAAAATGGGCCCTGGCTCATTGTACTTACCCGGTAAACAAAGGTTTAAAATAAATAAAATAAAATAAAAATAAATAATGTTAGGAGTAAGACTTGAGTCTCAAAAAGTGAGGTGTGAGACTTGACAGCACTGCTAAATACCCTTTTAGTACAGGGCCCCCATTTCCTCATTTTAAATTTGTGCCCCTTGTTCTGCGGCCGTGTGCGCTAACAGAGCCCTAGTTTCATTTACCTTCCATATTACTGCTAGCTCGAGCTAAAGGGAAAAACCTATTGCCCAGATTCCTTTATCATTTCCAGTGCTTGCCTTTGAAAATACCTAAAATTCAATTCCAGACCTGGCAACAGATAATTACTAAATCTATGTGGTCCAATGGTAGGCCTAGAATCATACAACAGATAATGTAAGCAGACAAAGCACATGGGTGCAGAGCCCTCCCTGATTTACAAGATTACTATGCTGCAGCTCAGTTAAGATTTGCACTGCTGTGGCCAGATAAGAAATATCAAGCTCACTGGAAGGATATAGGGTCCGTGCACGCAGAGGGGATCCCAGTAGGGGCCAGAGTGATGGACCCCTCTCTACAATTTAAACAAAGAGGTAACACACTAAGCTCCATTCACATCACCCTCGAAATGGTCCATGGGGCATGGAGAAGGCATAACTTAATATCCACTCTATGGCCATTTAGATGCTTTGCACAGGAGGAACTCTTCCCTCCAGCACACATGACCTGGAGTTCAGGAGATGGGCTAGAGTGAGGCTGCGCTACATGGGCCAGATTATGACAGGGGAAGTGGTGCAAGACTTCACCACAATTAAAAAACAGTTTCATCTACGTAATACAGACCACTTTCGTCACTTGCAGATCAGATCCTATATACAGGAATTACAAAAACAGATGCAGTCTGCCCCAAATAAAATATTTTAATGGCAACCATAGGATCCATCCTACACCCAGATTTAAGAAAGGGTTTGGTGTCAGCAGTATATAAAGCCCTCAGACAGATAAAGATGAATAGTGCAGCTCCCTTGAAAAGAAGATGGGAGCAGAAGGCAAACATCCAGATGACAGATATGGAATGAGAGAAAATATGCAGTCTAGCACATAAAGTGACTTACTCACCCCTTTGGCAAGAGTTTGAGTGGAAGGTTAGGGCTCATTTCTTTTGCACCCCACTGTCACAGCATAAATGGAAAACAAATTGTTCATCAGTATGTTGGAGGGAGTGTGCAGAGTCCAGCGCCCACCATTCACATACTTTTTACAAAAGGCCCAGCAATAAATTTGTACTGGCAACAAATTAAGCAGGCCATGTGCAGATTCCTCTGCGTAGCTTCTCCATTGGAATGATCTCATCTGGTATTGGGCCTACCTCCACCTGAGGTTAGAGGGGCATACCAAATCTATGTAGGGGGCATCCTGATAACAGCTGCTTGTAAAGCCATAATCAGAAAGTGTTTAGCCCAGGACCCCCCCCCCCACACACACACACACACTCTAACAGTGGCAAGGGATAGTGCAGAAGATACAGCACATGGAGGAACTGACCTATAGGATTAATTGGAAAACCTCTATCTTTGTTCGACGCTGGACTAGCTGGACAATCTGACTTGAGGCACAAGAAGACTAATCACATTGATTGGGTGGTAGAAGGGAACTATAATCCCAAAAGTGGGTAAATGTACCTAATAGCTGCTTTTAAGCACAATCTTTTTTCTGTCATTATTTTGTCTTTTGTTGGACTCTGTACTGAGAACAAATGAAAATATATATATAAGATTATTACTACTTTATAATCTACAAACTATCAATTTCATGCGGACTAACTATGATGTACCTTGAAAGTTTAATAAACTTGAATATAAAAAAAAGCTAAAGGGAAAAGAAATCCCAGATGCAGGGAATTTTTATAGAATGAATTCACAATTTGAGCCCATTTACTTTGTTGTGTGCAAAAAGGTTCAAATGATACATGAAAACAGGAGTTGTCTACCTGAACTCCAAATTCCTGTGCAAGGCACGCAGTGTAGCCTACTGGTTAGAGCACAGAGCTCTGAACCTGTAGATCCAAGATAGAATCCCACCAGTGCTATTTTTTTTTAAGTTGTTTAAAGAGGAGTAGCACACTAAGCTGAAAGCTATTTTACAGGAGCAACCTGGGAGCACAGGGAAATAAAGTGACTTCCTCAGGGTCACACAGTATGCAAGTGGAAGCTGTGGGATTCAAACCCAGTTCTGGTCTGCTGGATGTCACCAAATTTGCAGCTCAGAGCCCTAAACTATAGCTATACTGCCTCCCTATTTGTTTTGTAATTTTGAGCAACTCACTTAACCTATGAGTGTAATCTCCTTTACTTCTGTCTCTCTGCTTGCGCTTAACCTTGTTGAGCATTCATACACCTTCCTCAGTCTCACTTTACCTCCCTGTAGCCACCTAATGGCTAATACGACTCCTCGGAGGTTGCTTGTTAAGTCCTTTGGGATACAGCATGCAAGAAAATTGCTATATGAAACCAGATTCCTTTCCTTCCTTTTCAAAAGTGTAACTGTGACAAGAATACTGTAGTTATAACTCAACGAGCACTGGCCCATTCAGTATCATTTGTTTCTAACTCTGTCTGCAGTGTGCTGTAAAATACTTCACGCATGAAAGGTGCTATATAATCACAAGGTATATTCTTTTTTGCTGCAAGTCTTAAATTCTATAAATGGCATTGCATAGCAACAGAAGATGCTGTGCAGCAAACGTCTCTGTCCGTGGTAGGATATTAACAAATTATGCCTATTGACATGTTTCTATTTTTAGATTTTGAAGCTGAAATCAATCTCATCAGAGTAATATTCTTCATCTCACAGCAGAGTGCCATCTCCCGTTACAGGAAAAAGATAGTAACAAGCTGGGTCAAGGCACTGCTGAATAAGATTTCTAGCACATATATGTAAAAGCTGCACTATTTCAGACATAAAAAGTATCAAACTGCATTTTTTTTTCAGTTTAAGACATATACATGTCAGAGGCAGCATGGTCTAGTGGCTGGGACACAGGCTTGGAAACTGGGAGATCTGGGTTTGAATCTCAGCAGAGGTGCTTGCTGTATGTCCCTGACCAAGCCACTTAATGTGTTAGTGATTCAGTCCACTCAGCTGTGAAAAGCTTGACACCCTTGAAAATGTGGTCTCGCATCTCAGCTAAGATGTCTGACTGGGCATATAAAATGTTTCTCTGAATTGTGGATTTTGAACACAGCACTCGCACATTTATGTGTTGTTTTCAATCATATTAGCATATACTAGCTGTTAACCATGAAACATTCATGACTTACATGGTTTTCTGCCTCCTGGTAGATTTCCAAAAGCTGGTACCATCTTAATATTGAACAACGCCCCTTTAGCCCAATCTCCCACCATACACACAAATGTTGGTCTCCTACCAATACCCCTTCCTCCCAAAACATGTTTGAGCTCCCCCACCACCACCCTCCCAAGTTCTTGCCCTACTAGCATGGTCACCACTGTAGAATGCTGCTATTTAGAGTAAGTAGCTTAGTGGCTAAATACCCCACTCTGTAGTCCGAGCATCAAGACTCTAAATCATAGGCATTCAAGGTCAGAACAACACAAAGACTGAGAGTAGGAGAAACTAAAGAGCCAGTGTTTTAACTGTCCCATTGAGTTGAATCGTAATGTTTTTATTTTAGGAGTGGGATTTAAACAATAAAGGGTGATACACTCATTGAAAAGCATTGTTGAAAGTTTAACACCTGCTGAACTTAAATTTTTTTAGAAAAGCTGGACTCAGGTTTACATACTTAAACCTGGATGATTTATTATATATGCATATGAATGCCTGGGATATTGCTGATTTAAATGCATATTTTGAGATAGTATATAAACGATTTTAATAAACAGAGACGTGGGATCTTTTTGTCATTTAACGGATGCTTCTGCAGAGTAACAGCATCATTAAGCAAGTCATCTCTAGCAGAATCTGTTCACTCTCTCTGTTGTAACTAAGGGGCTCTGAAAATTTAAGATCCTAAAATTATCCTAAAAATGATTAAATGTGATGTCACTTTATTCTGCAAAGCCCTTTGCATTTGCCACTTATTTCTTATTAAACTTCTTACCACCTTGTATACCCCCCCCCATCCCCTGGGTCACACCTGGAAATGAGGTCTGACTCAGGGTGCCTCTCCCAATCAACTCATCTTAAATAAAAAAACAAAAACAATGGCAATGCAATGACCTTAAATTTATGAGACAGTTTTCAAGGGCGTAAGGAGTTTTATTTTACCCACCATTCATGAAGCATTTTCACAGGTATTTTTTACTTGTTTTGTATCACATGGAGTTCACACACAGATGTAAAAAGGAAAGTGAAATGCAAAAATCAAGGAGTCAGATTTTCAAAGCCCTTGTAGCTAGGAAAACTTTTAAAGGGGCTATTGCATCTACCTGTTGTCCAAGATGCAGGTGGGCCTGGAAAGCTGGCAGAAAAGTTCTTTGCATCTGCTGGAGTCTACATTCACAAAGATCAGCTTTTTCTGATCTACACATACTTAGTATGAATCAGCAGAAGCTTCAGATCAATTGGACGCATGCTACTGGCAACCACAGCCAACTGCCACTTATCAGCTGAGGTTCTGAAAATATCACCTGCTGAATCTAAGTGGATGATAGACACAGGGGGTTGTGGGAAATCCAGCCCATAGAATATAACTTCTTACCATATGCAAAGGGCAAGACTTTCAATCCTACATCCTGCAACTGAGTCTGCAGTTCAAATGCTGCTAGATGACCTAATACCAGGTGTAGCAGCATTTGAGGTTCAGACACGGTTGCGTGGATTTGCAGCAAAAGCTTTCAGCACGTGAATTTTTTTTGTTTGTTTATACACAGTGCCACAAAGGGTGGCAGTAGAGCACAGTGGTTAAGGCTCTGAGCTACAAATCTGGTGACATCCAGCAGACCAGACCTGGGTTTGAATCCCACAGCTTCCACTGGCATACTGTGTGACCCTGAACAAGTCACTTAACTTCCCTGAGCTGCCAGGTCGCTCCTGTAAAAAAGCTTTCAGCTCAGTGTGCGACTCCTGGTTAAACAACTAAATAAAAAAAAAATACAAACATACGAAACTGCCAGCAGATAAAGGCCTTATGTTCTACCAAGTCTGCTGAATTGTGCAGCTAGCAGCCCTTATACTGCAGCTGCCCCTCCCTCCAGTCAAAGAAACTCTCATTAAAATTTGGGACTTCTTTAAAATAGAATGTCAAAGTCTGCGTGCAAATGGGTGGACACTGATGGAGGCAAAAAAAGCCCTTCTGTCGGGGTCTGCCCATTTTGAAAATCTGACCTAAAGCTATTACTTCACAGCTGAAATTGACCCTCAAAAGTATACCAGTTCATTGCAAACATTCCATGTTCATCCCCTGGTGTTTCATGCAATGAAATACAGTGGTGGGAGTTATCCTGGGCCAAGCAAAGCATCACAGGTAACATAAGGGATGCTATGTGAGGCAGTCCTAGATTTGGGAGGGTGGGTGGGTGGGTAGAAGGAAGGTCACAGAAATGGAGGCAAAGCCAGAGTATTGAAGGTCAACCTTCGATCATGCCACCCAGGGCCGCACTTTCCTCATGCTTTGAACCCTGATATTGAGGAACTTTCTGATTCACTCTGGCGCCTGACAGAGGACCTGCTTACTTTGCTCTGCACTGGGTTAGAGAATGTTGCTCATTGGGTGTTCTGCTACTGGGAAGATCATCCAACCCACCTTAGATGGGCTAGAAGAGGATGTACACTGTCATTGGCTAGAATTGGACTAGACTAAAAAAGTAAGAAAGTTGGGAACAGTAGTGGGAGTGGAAGTAGACCCCCAGAAAACAATGACTTTACTCAGACAGCATTAGGTGGGTCTGGCCACTCAAGGAGGTACTGGTTCCAGAACATAATGGACCAGAAAAACAGAACTGAATAACAAAAAGAGTAAAATAAAGGCCGAGAGAGTATAAATAATACTGTATAATAATGACATAAATATCTGGGTAAAGTAAAGCTAAAAATACTAAGTAGGTGGTGGGGGGAGGGGTTAAAGCCTATGTCCAGATGCCATTTTCTGTAGCATAAATCTGGACATAAAGGCAAATTGCCCTGTTTCAAAATGTTCAGAATTCAGACTTGATTATGTTCCAGTTGCAAAGTTCAGATATAGCTGTACCTGGATGCAAATGCTTCATTCAATGTAACCAGGTCTATCATTTACATCAATGATAAGCCCTTTTTTATCCAATATTGGAAGTAAAGTACCATAAACAGTTTGTGATGCTGCAGATAGCCTTGGAAAACAGCTCCAGTAAGACAGAACACGATCAAGACGTAGCAGGGTAGTTCCTGCCATTGACATAGCTAGGGCTTATGCCCGCTCTATGACTTTTGAAAAACAGTCCCTAAGTGTTTCATGAGTACTAAAGATTCATGAGTCTAGGCCACTGACTCTTATGTTTCATATTTCTCTGCGTCTCAGCAATTGCGTTACCGTTGACTGGAGTGCCATTTGTTCTGAATGCAGCTGACCTGATCTATACAGTATTATTAGATTGTTGCACTTGCTACAGTATGTGGCCTTGCAAACTTTGACCCAAGCAACAAAGTTCAAAGGAAGCATTTTTTTCAAATACTTGATATCAGACAAGTTTTCAAAACATAAGATCACATTAACAGATAAAACCTTTGACCACAGGAGTGAAAAAACTGATAAAACCTCAAGGGTAATTTTTTTATGTATTTATTTTCTATTTGTGCTAAAATGATTGCTTCCGAAAGCAAGGAGCTGAAAGCACTGGAAACTAAAGTTTCTGTTTATCACAGGCAGGAACAAAGACGGCAAAAGAAGTGCGTATTTGTGGTCATTGATCATCAAGTATTTCAGTAGTGTCCTGAAAGGACCACTTGATTAGGGTGAGCGGGTAGTCTGATATTCTTTCTCCTTTAGTTCAGGGACTGCCCGCTGCATAACAGTGTATCAGATTGAGTGGGAGTATGCATTATTGGTTCCTGTCTACTAGACGCCGAGTTGTGAGACCACCAAACTCTTCTCACTTGAGACCTAAATCAAGATTTGATACCAGAGGCTTCCAACAATAACTGACCACTTCCTTATCTTCTAGATCACCCAGCTTCCCAAATGAAATGGGTATTTTCTGTTTAGTTTGTTGTATAACTTTATCTGTGAATGTATTCTCTGTATGATCTCCCAATTATACAGGCGGGCACTACTGTATATGAGGTTTGAGTAAGCACTTTAATGTTAAACCCTGATTTTGCACCTTATACAAACATACAAAAACACCAGCAGAAACAGGCCTCATGGTCTATCTGAGCCTGATTGTGCAGCTAGCCCCTCAGTTTGCAGCTGCCCCACCCACCCCTCCCTATTCATAATTTCCCGCCTCACTCTGTCCCACCCCCTCTTAAAACCATCTACCATGCTACAGGCTACTACCTCCTCAGGCAGAGTAGTCCACTTATCCACCACCCTCTCTGTGAAATAATGTCTCCTAACTTCTCCCCGAATCTCTTCCCCTCCACTCTCAGTTGGTGCCCCTCGAGACCCTCCCCTTCTAATATGGAAAATCCCTTCTGTCCTAGTCTTGTTAATCCCCTTTAAGTATTTAAAGGTTTCAATCATGCCCCCCATCCCACCTCTCCTCCAGGGAATACATGTTCAGCTCACACAGCCTCTCCTCATTGGGGTATCCCTCTAATCCCTGGATCATCTTTGTCGCCCTCTGCTGTACACCCTCCAACAATCTGATGTTCTTCTTTGGAATGGGTGCCAGTACTGCATGCAGTATTCCAGGTGCATCCTGACCAGTGCCTGTAAAGGGGAAGGATCACCTCCCTGTTTCTGGAGGAGATTCCCCTCGCTATGCACCCTAGCATCCTGTTGGATTTTGATGCCATGCTCCTGCACTGCACTGAGTTGTTCATACAGCCCATCAGCACCCCTAGATCTTTTTCTTCCTTGGTGCATTCCAGCTGTTCCCCCCCCCAGCTGGTAGCTCCTCCCCTGATTATTAGCTGCAAAGTGCCGTACCTTGCACTTTTTGGTGTTAAACCCCAACTGCCATGCATCCATCCACTCCTGTAGTCTGGTCAGGTCCTCCACCCTTCGATGTTATCTACCACTGCCCCCATCTTTGTGTCATCTGTGAAGAGAGTGATCTTATTCCAGACCCCATAGGAGATATCAGCTATGAATATCCCGAACAACACCGGTCCCAATACAGATCCCTGTGGCACCCCGCTTGTCACATCCCTGGGGGATGAGAGTTCCCCACCCACCACCACCCTTTGCTGCCTTCCCTTCAGCCAATTGGTGATCCATCGATCCATCTTTGTTCCCACCCCTATATACTCCAGATCCCCTTCCCCAGTCTCCCATGTGGCATGGTATCAAAGGCCTTGCTGAAATCCAAATACAGGACATCCATTGCATGGTCTTTGTCCAGTTCCCTTGTCAACCAGTCATAGTACTCATACAGATTTGTCTGGCAGGATCTACCCAAAACAAACCTGTGCTGCTGACCATCCTGGAGACCATTATTCTCCAAGAAGGTCACCAGCCTCTTCTTTAGGATTGTCTCCATGAGTTTTCCCACAATTGATGTGAGGCTCACTGGTCTGCAGTTACCTGGTTCATCCTTAGGACCACTTTTGTGTATGGGCACCACATGGGCCATCCTCCAGTCCTGTGGTATGCATCCTGTGGCCAAGGAGGTATTGAACAGGTCAGCCAGTGGTCCTGCTAGAAACTCCACTAGTTCCTTGAGTACCCTCGGGTGAATACCACCCAGACTTGATGCCTAATCCCCCCTCAGTGCCCTTAATCCTTTCAGCACCCTATCCTCTGTAAACCCTATATCAGTCACCCACTGCCCACTCCTCTTCTCCCCAGAGGTGTCTGCCCCCTCTTTCTTTTGTGAACATGGAGCAGAAGAAGTCATTGAGTGCCTCTGCCTGGTCCACCCCTCTTCTCCACCCAGCCTCCATCTTTCCTAATCCTCATAATCTGATCCTTGTTTTTCCATTTTTCAGTGATGTATCTGAAGAAGTCCTTCTCTCCATTCTTAATGTCCTGGGCTAATCTCAGTTCACTGGAAGCCTTGGCTGCTCTGACCAGCCTGGTAATCTCCCTGGACTTCTTCACATACATCTCCCTGTTATCCTCCCCTCCCAATTTCTTGAGTCTCTGAAATGCCTTTCTTTTGGCCCTCACTCCTTCCATGATCTCCTGTGTCAGCCAGCTGGGTTTTTTTTGTCTTCCCTTCTTACTTCTTGTTCTTGCACATGTCCCAGTCACCTCCACCAGGCCTTCCATAATAATTTCCCATTTTTGGCTAGCATCCATGTGTGACTGAATTCCTGTTAGATACCTGCCCAAGATTTCCCCCATCCTTTTAAAGTCTGCCCCTTTAAAGTCAATCACCCTGGTCCCTGTAACCCGTTTCCCTGCCCATGTTGAGCGTGAACCATAACAGTGTGATGGTCGCTCCCAGTCAGAGGGTCCTCCATATCCCTTACAGCCTCCCCATTTGATAGAGCCAGGTCCAGGGTCCTGTCCAGTCTAGTTGGCTCACTGACCAACTGTACAAGGAAGCTGTCCTGAAGTGCCTCCAAGATGACCCATTCCCTTGCACTCGTGGTGGTTGGTATGCTCCACTCCAACCCCGGTAGATTGAAGTCCCCCACCACCACAGTGTTCTCTTTCCTACAGACCCTCTTGATTTGATCAGCCAGCTACCTATCCAGACCCTCGTCTTGGGCTGGTGGCCTGTTCACCACCCCCAACCTCACTGTCCTACCTTTCGAGTCTTGAAATAGCATCCATAGGACCTCTGTTCTACCTTCCTCCCCCCCTCCTCCCTAATGCACTTTACCCCCTACCATACATATATTGCCACACACCCTCCTTTCCTCTTAGCCCTATCCTTCCTGAATAACCTAAACCCTGGGATCATCAAATCCCATTCCTGATACTGGGTGGCCCACATTTCCGTGATGGCCGCTTTATCCACCCTGCCTAATGCCAAGAGAGTCTGCAATTCCACTGATTTGTTACCAAGACTTCTTGCATTCAGTGAGACCACCTTCCAGCCTGTCCATGCCCCTTCCCTCCCTGAAATACCCCCTTCCTAATCCCCCCATACCCCTGCTCCTAGGTCCAACCTGTTAGCCTCGGGGGTAGGCTTGTTTGGCTCCCCTCTCTGGGTTCCCTGCCTACAATCTGTCCACTCACCTACACTCTTACCTAGTGTAAAGCCACCTTTGTAGCTATGTATTCCCCTACTCTCTGCTTTAATACCCCCTTCCCCACCCAACTCAAATGTAGCCTGTCCCCTGCATAAAGTTCATTGTTGTCCCAGGTTCTGTCCCAGCCCCCCCACACACACCTTAATAACTCTGCCCCATTCAACTGGCTTACTTAAAATCTGGCAGACACAAAGTTAGTGCCAGGATCTCTGGATCATGAAAGCTACGTGACAGTCGGTTTACTGGGGGCATAGATGTTGATGTGCCAAAAAAGGTAAACTTGGTCAAAATTAAGACCTTTTTTTCACTCACCTATAACTAAAAATTTGGAGGGTTCAATCCTGAAACCTTCTGGTTTGACAGAGTATGTCAGAAGGTGTGTGCTGTTGTGCTCTTTATGTCCCTAACGTCCCATTTTGGAGAACTTAGGGAAAAACCACGTGCATACTCAGTGCAAAAACTGAACATTCTAGGAAGAACTAATATTATATGACCATATTTGTAAATGTGGTCATTTGGTGAAAATGCGTGCATGTCTGAGGGGGCGGGGCTATATGCATCATCATGCCTATAGGCTACAGGCATCACCCCTCCCCTGAGCAAACAAGATCAGATGTGATGTGTTTCTGTTTTCAGGCAGGGCCCACAGGTTGCTGGCAGCATGTGGCAAGACATACTTCTGTATCTTTGGAGGCTGCGACAGTATGAGGCACTGGCTTGGAGCTGTAACTTGTGCTTCGGATAGGAGGCTATGGGATGGGGGGAGCAGGGCATTAGGGTTGAGAACCTCCAAGGAAGAGCCTACTACTGATTTGGTAAGACTCAGGAGAGCAAAAACCCTAATGTTTTTTTCCTTTTGCTGTTTGGGGGTTGCGGGTAGGGAGTTAGGGTTGGAAAACCTAACACCACATTTCCCTGCTTCTTTTGCTTTAAGCTGAACCCTAACTGGTACATTAATGCAGTTTTCTGGAATGAATCAATCTATCTATTTATCTATATCTAGACATATATATTTGGTTGACTTAGCTTTTTGTCTGAACAGATTTACTCATTTGATAACGATGAGTACCCTGAACCATGGCACATTTTTAGGTATGACCCAAGCCGAACAAGAACAGCAATGTGGTGAAATACATTAGCAGCACATGTACCAAGTAATATACAGGCTTAAGCAAGAGTTTTGTAACAAAGTGACAAGTGCCAGCAGAATAAGCAAATCAGCATGTCATGGTGTGGATACTGTCAAATATGCATAATCAAGTGGTTCTAATAAATAATCAGATGGTAGTCAAAGGTTTCTATTAAATAGAAAATTAATGTATACCTTATAAAGTATATGTAGAGGAAGATGCAGGGAAAACTCAAAGTTTTTTTAACACATTTTAATTCATAAAGCTAAAAGAGATCTTACAGGACTTTGGGCCAGGTTTTTTAATAGGCTCGTGATCCACAAGCACCCCTAAAGTTGTGTAAAGTGAAGTTGGCAGCCCTTACTGATTGTTCATCAAAGTACCAAAACTACAATATTTATTTGCCTGGGCTGTGGGACATTGCATGCTGTAGATATGAGTGGAGTTATGTCCAACAAAATCTGCCATGTGGAGAAAAATATTTAAGCAATCAGCTATAACAAAGGAGAATTATGATAAATTGTTGTGGATTGTGAAAAACCCTCCCAAATCTTATTTTTTTTTTTTTTGTTGACTGGGTAGGCCTGATGAGACCAACATGGGTCCCTTTCTCAGGGGCGACCTGGGATTAGTTACATGTAAACAGAAGTCACAGAATACAATGTACAGATGAGTTGCGAATTACATAGAGTAGGATATGTTGAGTTAAAAGTAACAGTCTTAACAATCCAATGTTAGATACAAGAACTGACAATCAGACAAATAGACTCTCATTGTATAACATAGTTTACAGTATTCTACATAATTTACAGTATTTACGTATCAGAGGGAACAGCATTATTGCATGTACTTCGCTGGTAAGAGATTAATTGGCATAAGGAGTGCAATTTCAGTGGTGTCAGCGGTAACAGTTGCACTGGCAGAGTTCTGCACACTATCGCGTGAGCAGGAACTGGAAATTGTGGCACAGTTAGGTGACCTTACAAACTACGACCCAATGTGTTTTCCAAACCTTTTTGCCCTTTCTATTTAGCAATAAATGATGTAAAAGAATTCTGTAGATATACTGCCAATTTAGCCATGGGCTGTATTGTGGCACATTTGCATGCATGTGTATAATACTGCCAGCATATCCAAAAAGAAATATGATTGGGATAGTGATTATGCAAGGAAATTAGGTGTCTGTGATCTTGTATCTGGGAAACATTGAAAGATTACATTCTTTTCATAACCTGCTATGAATCAGTTCAGTCAAATGTAAACATACGCCTTAGAGAAATATATCCATGCAGCATGGTTTGATGGCCCTTCAAGAATAATAAGCCAAATGAAAGGGGCCCAAATGGTGTGGGTATGCATATACCCTCTAGCATGTCTAGTTAAAAATGCCTGGTGTAGGTAAACTGTCAGTTCAGTCTTTAGCAGCTAATAGTGATTTAAGCAATAACCCATGGCAAGGGGTGGGTTATAGTGGAATTAACCCAAGCCTGGTGTGGTGTGTGACTGTAACCTCAACAGGCATGGATAAATCCCACCCTAACCCACACCATGGAGTGGAATATTGTGCTTACACATTGGGAAAATTATTAAAATAAATATAAACTAGAAAAATATTGTATTTTACTTGTTTTAAAATATTTTTACAGAAATATTCTTTAGTACTACATTAAAAAGTGCATTGTTGCTAGGTAGAGGATGGCATAAAAGCACCCCCCCCCAACACACACACACAGAGGCATGACTAAGAGAGGGCCAAAAAGGGGAGGTGGGAGAGAGAGAGAGAGAGAGAGAGAGGGGGGAGAGAAAGAGAGAGGGTCTGTGATTTGAAAAGCAGTTCTTTTTAATACTAAGAAACATGATCATAGTCAGGCACTTTCAACTTTGTTTGGTAACTTAAATCAAAAGAGGCCAAACTCTGACCACGGCTGTCTTCACTCACTCCCACCAACATGCACCACCCCTGAAGTACATATACCAAAACTGGGGCACCAATCCCACCAACCCTTGTCTGATGTGCATTTCACTCATAATTTGTAAGAGGTTATGGAACTCTGAAGTTGGAATCGCTGGGAAAAATTAAAATGCACAGCGGGAAGGGAGTGATGGGATTGGCTCCGCAGGTCTGGTATGTGTACTGCGGATGTGGGTTCACATGCAGGTGGGAGCGAGTGGAGGGCGCCATGGTCAGTCTGGCAGTCTTTTGATTTACATTCCCAAATGAAGCTGAACATGTCTGACCATGCTCATACTCATTTGAATTAGAAAAAAAGATACCTTTTTTTTATTTAGTTCTTGCTGCTTTTCTGGGGTGGTTACTGTAGTAGAAGTGTTTAGTTTCTTGCCGTTGGCTTAAGCAAGGAACAAATGGAAGCTTTTTTTTAATTTCTTTCAGTGGTGGGTGTATTGACAAGGCAAGGCAATTTTATTTGTATAGCACCCTATAACAGGGTCTCAGGATGCTACAATACATAACATATAAAGCAAATAAATAATTATATGATAATTCCAACAAATAAATAATACATGATAAATTAAATAGAATCAGCAATAGATCTAAAAATGGAGGTACTACCAAATAAAATCAAATATGTTTTCCAAAAGCTTTGTCAAATAAATACCTTTTGAATCCGCTTTTAAATGCCTCCACCGAGAGTTAACTCCTTAGATGGTAAGGCATGGAGTTGCAAGTAATGCTGTATCCCCTGACTGTTTAAGGCCATACCTGGGGATGACCAATAATTATTCCATGGTGGAGTGGAGAGATCAGCCAGGAATATACTAAACCAAGCCGTCTTTTAGATAGGCAGGGCCTGTTCCATGCAGGGCTTTGTACGTTATTGGAGCAATCTTGAAGGTGGTACACCACCTAATTGGAAGCCAGTGCAGCTCCCACATGCAACATGATACAATAGTGTTGTACTGCTGCCACCCCGATTGACTGGCACTTTTTGTGTGGGTTGTCATAGGATTTATCCATACTCAGAAGTGTCCATTAGCCAATCAGAATGCACCATTCTCAGACCCCATTGTATAATAAGTGATACAGAATGCCCAATAGTTTGAAGAGGTATAAAGAACTGACACTGTACTAAGGTATTTAAACTTCATTAAATGTAGATTTTGTTTTCTATACCATGACTAGGCAGAATGGCTTTTAGCTGAACTGCACAGGACTGATTTCCGACAGTAATTAACCTGCCATGACAGGAGCCCAGCTTAGATGGATGGAACTAATCCAGCTCTGCCTTACTCCACCTCATTAAGCAATAAATCTGAAGAGATTAAAGTTCATTAGTTCCTATAAAGGAAGTTGCACGGTGGGGGATTTTCACTGATCCATTTCTGGAGCTAGGCTTAACGAAGGGGAAAATGTGTCACCCTAAGACTGCCTTGCTCCACGATCGAGATTTTGAAAAAAAAAATAATGGCATTTTCAGATACGCAATTTTACTTAAACATTGCTACCATCTGCATTAGAGTTTGGCCGATTGCAAGGAAATGTTCCTAAGTATGTTTGTTAAATGAGCAGAACAGTCAAAAATAGGATGGTTCAATCAAAACTGAGGCATGCACAAAAAAATCAAATATACAAAGCCTGTGAAATGTTTACAGGTCAGTGGAAAAGCAGCTCCTACCTCATGGTAGGGTTAAATGTGATCAAATTTAATAAAAAATGATCAACATGATTTTATTATAAATACAAAATCACACAGCCATGATCCATGATGATTTTATTACGATAGCTACATGCAGAATGCAATACTCTTGCAGCAGTTCTGTCATTTTTAAAAACTACTGCTATAAAGTTTCACTACATTATTAACCCTCATGCTGCTGATATGTTGCTGTGACTGTTCAGGTTGCTTGCTGACAGTGGCATCAGGGGTTGCAAATATAGAGAATACTAGATGGGCAACCATGCACTAGCAGTGTGTTCTGCCACAGAGGGTTCTGATTCCGTCTGACCTAAAGAGTGAAGCTGGAGAGGTCTGTGGGAATCAGAACCCTGAGGTGGCAGAACACACTGGTTGTGCACAGAGTTGCACATCCAGTAATTTTTTATAGTGTATGGTGCCCCTTAAAATAATCTAAATATAGTTTGATCACTAAGTTTTTGAGGTTTTTTTTTTTTTATGCAAAATGAAATTGTTCACTGCTGCATCTTATTCCAGGGTTCAGGGCTGGTTGCTAGGGTCAGTGGTGTGGTTGTTAGGGACCAGATGTCCCTAGGTCTACAGCACAGGCTTCCATTGGTTGTCAATAGCATTTGGGAGGGATTTAAAAAAAAAAGAAACATGGTGGCTGTATTTCTTACTTAGCAAGAAGATGCTTACTGTGAGGAACTGCATTTCATTTAGTGAATAATTTTAAATATCTGGTTGATCCTGCATTGGATCTATTGTATAACTGACAATATCTGGTTGATCCTGCATCTGTGGGATATATGTAGGCTTGCCAGCTTTCGATATAAATCTGTAACCAACGATAAACATTGATTTAAGCACAGATCTAGCAACTTATAGAAAAAATTAGCATCGATATCAATCTATGTCTTTTAACAAACTTTTTTGGGGGCTTTGCTATTAATTGAGGGAATGGGGAGGCAAGTTTAGACAAGCTAAGCATGTTTTCCCTTGAAAAAAGAGGACTAAATAGAGACATGATTTCCGTCTTTTACTTTGCAAAAAGATTGGATTAGGTGGATCAGTGGAAATGTTTTCAGGACAGTAGAACTAGATGGCATACCCACTAATTATGGAGAGGGGGAAATGAAGTTAGTGGTACTGTGAAATACATTTTATTTCACTGGTAGGGCTGAATTTTGGAAACCAGATTCCCTCATGCCGGTCTGATCCTGCCTCTGCAAGTGGCAGCGCGGTGGGACTCCCAAACAAGATGTGCAGGTTGCGTGATCTGAGACAGGGGCAATGGCAACTTATATGGAAGGGTGGCATGTTGGCTTCACCCATATGCGTTTACTGCTTACCACAGGTGCCCTTCCCATGCTGATGTCACTGGCAACCTGTCACAAATCTTAAAAGGCTGCTAACTAAGCAGAGTGCCTTGCACATAATGGTGCAGATGAGTAGCCAGTGCTAAATTGGTCCTGCAAGGAGGTGGAAGTGGGGAGGGAGCCCTGCAAAATGGAAGAGACAGCCCTAGTTTAGTGCAGCAGAAAAAGAGCTCTTCGTGTCAGTAATAAGGCATGGCAGAGCATCGGTTGTCAGGGGTTAATGCACACCAAGGTGGGTAACAAGGCACAAGACACTTGTGCCGAATGCCTTTAGCACCTGGTTTTGCATTAACCACCGACAACCAACAACCTAGAGTACCTTATTACACTTATAAAATGCGTAAGCTAGGAAACAATTAAAAAAATACCAGTTTTAAAATAAAACACAGGTTTTTTTTTGTTAAATGTAACTAGTAAAAGTTAATATTTTCTCATCTGTCAGTTATTTTTCTTTCCACACATTCGATAGATGGAATGTTTGCTTATCATGGAACACAGGAATTCAGATTGCTACAGAATTCTTCTGGCAGAATGTTCACCCTCCTCACACACAACCGAAGGCCTTATAAGGAGCCAAGATCTCAACTGCATCTGAAGCAAAATAAGCAGTAGAAATTGCCCTGACAAGTTGGTAAGGATAAAAGAGGGGTTTCTCATGGTGAACAAAGAAACACCAGGAACTAAAACTGTAACTAGTACTTCATTCTTTAAGTATGTTGATACTGTATGTGTAAGGAGGGTTTCCTTAGATGAAAGGATGTTATTTATTTATTTTGTAACATTTAAGGGAGTCCTGCTTTTGAGGGCCTTGTTGAAGGTCTTCAATAAATAAAGATGGTAGCCATGTTTGTAATAGCACTCAGGAATGAATGAAGTGGCTCATGAATTCTGTATGTGACTGCCCCGAATTCAGAATTGTTCCATTGTTCCAGTGCATTTGTGGGGAATTAACACATGGGTCTCATAACATAGTTAACCAATCAGGAAGCAGTAAATTTCCAACCCATTTTATAATAAGCATGTGACCAAGCCCCACCAGTCACTATATATGGGGCAGTTGCCTGCCAGCAGCAGGGATCTGGTCAGTTTGGCCATCAATCAGCTGATAAAGAAGACAGACACAACCTGCCTCAGACACCAGATAGTAACTGTTGTCACCAGCACTATGTGTGATTCAAAAAGTGTGCCCTGATATAGGATACATGCTCTGAATGAGGAACGAGATGCATGCCCTTCATGGGGAGGCATGTGCCCTGTGGGGGGGGGGACCACACCATAGACTACAGCACAAGTATGGCACTCACAGTCATGAATCAAATAGCTCTTGGTAGAAATTGCTGCAAACTTTTTGTTTGCTGTAGGCTTCCCTCAGAGCTGGAGACAAAAAATCTGAAGACAGCACTGTATTGTCTCTGGCTCTGAGAGAGGCCTACAATTAACAAAAGAGTTGCAGCAATTTCTGTCTACAGTTGTTCAGTTCCAGAGAGCAAGTGTCACATTTGCTTTGGAGTCTCTGATGGTGTTTGGGATTATGGCCCATATGTGAGCACCAGCAGTGAAGTGAGCAGAAAAATCAATGTGTTCTTTGTGTCAGGGAAGAACACATGCTCCGCAAGGGGGTAAACACATGTCCCGAAGGGAGGAACAATTCCCTGCATGAGAAAGCCTAGAACTCCTGGGCACTAGATGTGTCAGGTCAAACAAATAACATATCCATGTAATTTTGGTAGATAAACAAGAAGTGTTGGGGTACCATGCCCTAGAGGTGGTCTGTGCCAGAAAACCAAACAGGTACCGGTCCTATCTATAGCTGTCCCTTTGTGCATGCCATGGTGGGGTGGGCTATATATGGTTTCTGCTAATACACTATTTAGACCCTTTAGACAAGTATCTAGAGCCAGAGTGCCCTCCAGAGGATAACTCTGTGGAGGGGAGACACCACAGCAAGCATGAGCTAGACAAGGACCCTGATGCAGGTGTACCTATGTTCAGTGGTGACCAATACCAACCCTCAGTGGAGTATATTGACCTGACAAGGATGGATGAACGGTGTTATTGACATATAAGCCATCTGTAATGCCAGGCTGGAGGTGATCCTGAACCACTTAGACATCATGTCATAACAGCTGGCCTCCATTCTATGTACCCTTACCAACAAGTGCAGCGCCCTCCCTGCCATTGCTAGTCCAGTTGATGTATGACCTGACAGGGATGCTACAGGCATTGCTGTGCCACCCAACCCTGTGCTCCTTGTAGGCTATGATGCACCTACACCCACTGCTGCACCTTGTGACAGTGCTAGGGAGGGATGCAGCAAACACCACAATGGTGACCCTCAGACAGTACTATGCTCTTAATGTTATCTTAGGAGATATTTTAGTATGTTTTTCTAAGTATGGTACCTCCTAGGGAGGCCTAGCACTGTTACTGTATGCCCGTAGGCTGCATGTGATAAGTGCTGTGTCAGCGATGGTCTCCATATAAGGAATTATGTTCAGACTGTGTAGCACACCCTTTGTGTTTCATGACAAGTCAAATATACATATTTCTCAGTACATCTGTGTCAGTGTCTAATTACTAAAGTACAATTGCACTATGTTTGGGCTGAGTGCCTAGGCAATAGAGCCAGTATCTTGACTGCAATTCACAATGGCAGGGTCATTGGCGTTGTTGGGGTCTTCAGGGTCAAGCTGGTCTGCAACATCCAGCAGTCTCCTGGTGACAGAAACAGAGCAGAAAGGCACACATGGTGATGATCTTGCAAATGGTCTCCAGTACTAAAGAGTGACTCCTGACTTATTGGGGCATCACAGACTAGTTTTTAATATGCCACGCATCTTTTCAATGATGGCTCACGTAGCCAATTGTGCATGACTGTTGCTTCTTTCCTCCACAGTTGCCAGACTTACAAATGGGGTCATCAAGCATCCCCCTCAGTGGGTACCCAGAGTCACCTTTGGGAGACAACACATTATCAATGCCTTAGACCTGTTTGGGGACACAATACACACAGCACCTTACCATGTTGGAATCCATCAGGGGCGCTATCACCATTAAACAGCTGGTGCACTCCACATTTCTCCCTTATGAATGTTGAACTGGGGTACTTGGTCACAGGCTTGATGACGTTAGACTCAGCGGAGCATGCCATCTGCATGTTTACAGAGTAGAACCCCCTTTTGTTAGAGAATGTATATCCATTTACTGCAGACATGGGTGCAGACCAGTGCAGTCAGGAAACCAGACATTCTGGCTACCCTAAATAATGCCTTTTTGTATTTTTTTGAAGTTGTTGGGTCTGTGGAGAACTAAGTGAAGTGGGCTGCACACCTGCTGCATATGTCATTTGTCACCTGCCAGATGACAAGGGACATGGATGTCTGGAATATGCCACCCAGACTCTTCTGAAGTGTCCCTAAACTATGGAATAATAGTGTGAATAACTGTAGGAAGGAAGTGCTGCTCTGCAGGGATGGGAATACTGCTATTTGTAGTACAGTAAAGCTCCAGCTCTAGCTCTCTTATGATCCTTTCAGTGCTCCTCTTGTCTGCAGAGAGTCTGCTTCTGAGGCCTGTATCTGGCACATCCAGTGGGTTCTGCAACTTCCTTGATATCCATACCTGTGTTCTACATGGGGGTGGGACAGTTTCTGTAACCTCATTTTCCTCATTCTTCTGCACTGCTATCAGTGACCCAGTTTCAAATGCCATGTCAGGAGCTGATTCCAAGTTCTGCATTGCCTGTATCCCTCAGCAACATGCACTTTCACCACTTAGCACCTGTTAGAAGTGCTACGTATGGGCCGCTATCTGCTGCAACCACTTCCATGTTGAACTGGCCTCCTGACTCACATGCTACCCATCAGTAGGTGTGTTTCCATGCAATGATCATTCAGTCCACGTTGTTTGCCTGCACACTTTACATTCACCGCCTTGAATAATGCCGTGGCTACTGTTCCCGTGGTCAGCCTGGGCACTGGTGGCAGTGAGTATGTTGGCTCACACAGGCCTGCTCGCTCTGCACATTAACTGGAGCATAGCCTTATTAGGCATCTGATGTGCAGTGGGATCTTTCATGAATTCAGCACAGATAGTGGTAAACTACTGAGCAAACTCACACAAATGAAGCAAATGGGGATTGTCAAGTCTTCTGAACTCAAGGAGGAGCAGTTCCTGATGAATAATAACATTCCTGAGTACTGAATTTACTCCACTGGGGAAGGAAGAGTTCCCAGATTTTTCCAGTATGTTATAAAATACAGAATGCCGCAGCTTCCTGGGTGGCAGGAGAGGAATACGATGAGCACTTGGTATTTTTAGAAACACAGAAACATGGATAAGTACTATCAGATAAAGATATAGGGAGATTTTCCAAAGGCTGGATTCAGACACAGATGCATGCTGTGCTTACATCTCCACATATCCAACTGTGTCTATGCATCCCTGCTGTTATTTTCAAACGTTTCACCCATTTTCAACAAAAAGTCATGATTTGCAGTAAAAACTGTACACAATTGTTAGTTATGCCCAGTGTGAATGCACTTGCATCCTTCGCTGGGCATGATATGTGTACACTGTTAGATCACCTAATAACTGGTCTAATAGACTGGACACATATTTGTGTTGAGAATAAGTTTGGATAGATCCATTAGAAAACCCTGCCCATAGAGTCCATGCAATTCATCTATGAGCCTTTTTCTGCTGGCACCATTCTATGTTACAATTCATCTGTCATTTGCAGTCTTGCAATGATGCCCCTACAGTATTCTCAGCTCCCTGAAGGAGGCTGTGGTGACACCCCTCCTGAAGAAAGCTTCTTTGGACCCAGACTCTCTGGCTAACTATAGACCAATCTCAAACCTCCCCTTTGTAGGGAAGGCAATTGAGAAGGTTGTGGCGGTATAGCTGGAGAACCACTTGATCATCCATAACATCTATAAACTTCTCCAATCCAGTTTTCCAAAGAGGCACAGTACTGAGACTGTGCTAGTTTGGGTGGTCAATGATCTCCTGATGGCTAGAAATCAGAGAAGCCGCTCCATCGTGGTGCTCCTCGATATCTCTTCAGCTTTTGACACCATGGACCATGGGGTGCTGCTTGAGTGTCTGAGGCTCATCTGTGGCCTGACTAGTACAGTCCTCAGGTGGATTAAATCTTTCCTCACTGGCAGAACTCAGAGAGTGGTGTCTGGGATTTATTCCTCTGACCCTCTCTCTCTGTCATGTGGGGTTCCTCATGGCTCAGTGTTGTCCCCCATGTTGTTTGTGGTGTACATGCTGCACCTCAGAGACATTGTAAGATGGTATGGGCTGAGGTTTCACTGCTACGCTGATGATACCCAGCTCTACCTGTCTTTTGCACCTGGCCAGGATAGTGCTCTCTCAATATTTAATAACTGCCTTGCTGAAATCCAGGACTGGATGAATTCCAGCTGGCTGAAGTGGCTTGAACTCGGGAAAGACTGAGGTGATGGTTGTGGAACCGGGTGTCTGGATAGAGGGGACGGGGGCTGGTCAGCCTTTGGGACTTTTTCATGGGGGCTCCCAGCTCCTTACCGCCAAACAGGTGTGGGATCTAGGGATGGTGCTTGATGACGAGCTGACTCTACGATCCCAAGTGTTGGCAGTCATCAAGTCTTCCTTTTACTATCTTAGGAACATCATTAGGATCAAGCACCTTGTTCCATCCAGTGACCCTCCCATGTTAATCCATGCCTTTGTGACCTCACACCTTGATTACTGCAACTCCCTTTACTTAGGGCTACTGGGGGTCGATATCCACCGCCTGCAGCTAGTGCAGAATGCTGCAGCCTGGTTGTTGAAGGGGATTCCCCGGTCATCTCACATTACACTGGTGCTTCATGAACTGCACTGGCTGCCGATTCGGTGGTAGACCACCTTCAAAGTTGCATTACTGATGTATAAAGCCCTACACGGACTCAGCCCTGACTACCTGAAAGAGCTTCTGGTATCTTATTGCCTTAGGGTTTTAAACAGGCACTCAAAACTTTTTTATGGCACCAGACCTATTTTAATTAATTTTATGGAAAGGGATCTCAACAGATTGTTTTATCAGTTTTATATTTCTGTTATTTATTTTATTAACTTTTATGTACAGCGCCTTGACACTTTGAAAAGTGCTTAAGCAAATAAAGATTATTATTATTATTATTATATTAATAACGCACATTTTTTTATCGTTGATTTGTTTGTGTGGGGTGCCCAAACAAATCAACAATAAAAAAAACAGTGTTATAACTGTAATACTAGGGCTCCATAGCAGGCGCACCCACCGATCCTGTTTCCCACCTGGGGTTCCTTCATTGGTGGCAGCGTTTTTCCATAGCTTTGTGGTTCTTCCCCTTCCCCAGCCCCGAGCATGGCCACGGTAGCATGCAATGATGCCAATGGTCGAACAGTGCATGCTTCCGCATGCTGCACACCAGGCATCGCTTGGCTTTCACCCCCTGATGCGCGGGACCAGTGTGCCAACATCCAGCCACTGCTAGGTGTCAGACAAATGCTGGTCACTGATGCCACCACCTCCCTGGGACAGAATAGTTGTCCTCCGGATGCTTGATCCTCTCCCTTCCCGGCTGACCTCTAGCAACCTGCAGGTGCCACCAAAAATGGGTCGCCGGTGTGGCAGAAGGTAAGGTACCAGCGTCTTAGCCCTCCACACCACTGAGTCAGACCATTTATAATGCTATTTACTGTAAAACTTGACATTTTCACTATCAAATAATTTTTGCTTTTTTCACTGAAGCACTAACTTGTGTTAAAATAAATTTGCACTAATTAGTTTAATTATCACTTTTTTCTATTACAGTAAATGTCATGCTAATGACTTGGCACTAAATTTAATTCACAGGTAAAATGGTTGCATTTGTGTTTGCGCCGAAATTACTTTGAATGAAAATGACTAGTTTAACAGTATTTAAATTATTTCCGACAGCTTACATCCAGGGAAGGCAAGCAGAGAAAAACAAGGTCTCAGTTCTCAGAACCTTGGGGAAAGGGAAGGGTATATTCAGGAACACTGACAGAAAACTAGAAATTTGGGTTTACAATAGTGCAGTGTGCAAACAGAAAACTAATATACAAAAGAGGGCAAGGGACTAATTCCGTTCTGCCTTACTTTTCCTCATTAAGATACTATAGCTGTGAGAATCCTATGAAGGACTATGAAGAAATTATGGTTAGCTAAAGTGTATTCATTTCAAGGGAGTCATGTGTTAACCCATAAAAAATAAGTTGACAGCTATATATGGAGAAGATTCATTGGGTGGCCACAGATAAACTGATGAGAGTTTTCATAAAGAAACAGATGGGTTTTGCTTCCCAAACAAGCTGCTTCAGCAGCCGAGTCACCCTTGAGGACTTTGCTGCATATGCTCAATTATCAAGGGAAGTGTGAAATGCCCAATGTGCTGCTGCTGCTGCTACATTATCGTGACAGCATCATGTGTACCAGCTAGAACTGGTGTTCAGTTTTGCTGTAAATAACAGCTCGTTACATTGGTTGCTCTAGATAAGTTGGATCCGTGTTCACTAGAATCTGCAATATTATAACAGCAGAGATGCTAATCCTATTTTGTAAAGATGGTGTACCCCTTATGTGAGGCCACATTTAGGTTCATTTTATAAAACAAAGAATATTCTACCTTCTTCAAGCAAGTAGGCACATCAGTAGCTTTTCCCTCATATTTTCCAACACAGCCGTTCAATGAACCTTCTCGTAAACAATACAGAAGATGTTGAGTAAAACATACAGTACTTTTAATGGTGAAATTTAAACTAAAACTTCGATAGAATCTGTCTCTGATAAAAAAAGATTCTGATTGGTCAGCTAGCAGTTCACAACTGACCAGTAAAGGACAGCAGACATAAACAACTGTTTCACATCAACATAAATGGGTAACAGTGCATTCACAATCAAAATGGATAAACAACAGTATCACAGAAGTCTATATAGGTGTCAGTTGTTCTGTAATAAGAATTTTGAGTTAACTAGTAAAACACATGAACAGAAAAGGACATCTTTAGTAGTATATAAGGACCAAACAGAACATTATCAGTCCTCAGCTATGTCATGGGCATTAAATATGTTTTGGTTTCCAGCAAATATTCATATGTTGCATCAGTGGAACACAATTACACAACACCAAAGATCTGACTTTTTGGACATTCTGTTTTGTTTTTTATGTTATTACTGAAAATATTCTTATTAAAATCAGATATTTTCTTTTTTGATTTCATCTGTTTGCATTGCTTAGACCAGCCGCAAAATCATAATCCTCTGCTCAAGACATCACAACCAGATGCCAGATAAATTATTCTGATATGACAAGTAGGAATTATAACTTCAGGGTAGGTAGATGCAACAGGGACAGATGACATCTACACCAGTTTCTGTACTGTAACATGGGGACATGTGACTGTAGTCTTCACCAGGAAGAAAGAGAGCAGCCATTAGCCAGCCTTCAGACTCCCTCATCCTAGCACTAACACACTGACCTGCTCCTTTGGTCCCAGGGTCCCTGCCAGAAGCTGCCAGTCAGAGCCTGCTGACCAATCTACTGGTTGTCTCAGAGTCAGAAGGGGACTTGCTACTGCCTTTTTCTGAATTTATTTCTCAGCTCACCCAGTGCCCCAAGAGTGAGGGACCCATAGAAGGAGGGGGAACCTGCACCCAAGAGTCAGAACAACAGACTGCATGGTTGCACTCTGATACTGACCTGTTTCATCAAACGCTATGACTGCAGTTCAATGAGAGGAAGCAATCAGTCATGCCCCCTGTCTGAGCTATTTAAGTTAGCTTCCTGAGGTCTCTCTCTCAGATACACTTTTTCTTTGCTGCAGCCAGAGGCTCTGTTGGAGCTCTCCCCACCCATTCTTCTCCCAGTGTTTGTCTCTTGCTTCCATTATTCTTTTAGGGATTTTTACTGCCTTGTGCCTTCACCTTTCTAGGTCTGTATTTTGCTTTTGCCTTCTGGCTGCTGTTTTGCTTTTTGTGGTCCCCTATTCTTGCTGCATTTCCTTCTTGGTTCCTGTGTTTATCTGCTTTTGTTTCTTTTTGGGGGTTTCTAGTTGTCAGCATCCTGCCTTTGTAATTTGCTTTTGCTTCATGCTTATTCAGGCTCTACAGTTTGTTGTTTTCTGTACCAGCTGCAATTTCCCTGGTTACCTACACTGTTTTTTGTACCATTTGCAGTCTCCTGTTCATCTAAACTCCTTAATTGCTTACACCTGGCAGCCCCTCCCTTTTGGGTTGAGTGGTTTCATTACTCACTCAAGCAGCACCCTGCTTCTTGCTTTGATTCCCCCATGCTATTGCATTCCTTATGCCAACACATTCCCTTCCAGTATTTAGTGTTTTCATTCTCTACAGCTTCAGCATGCTGTCTCTTATCAGACTCAGTGCTAACAGTTGCCCCCCCACCTCATGCTGTCTTAATGTCCTCAGTGCTAACAGTTGCACCTCCCCTAACGCAGTCTCATATACTCGCTACTAACAGATGCACTCCCACTCATGCAGTTTCTTAACTTACTCTGTACTAACAGTTGCACTCTTAGTCATGCAGTTTCTTAACTCACTCTGTGCTAACAGTTGCACTCCCAGTCATGCATTCTCTCAATGAACTCAGTGCTAACGGTTGCACTCCCACTCATGCTGTCTGTTGCTGTTCTCAGTACTTCCAGTTGCACTCCCAGTACTGCATTCTCAGTCGCATCCAGGCCTCTTTACCTAGCATGGCTCCTCCCCCTTGAAATCCGCATCTTGAGGGTGAGTCCCTTGCCAGGGGCCGGGTCCTTCTCTTGCTACCCTCCGGGTGAGAAGGTCCTCCATGCTGGGGGAAGTCTTTGGCCATGCAGATAGCATTGGTGGCACCTCTTGATGTAGCATTGAAGACTTCAGCTGCCGGACTGTGGGGACTCCAAGTCCCAGGGGGCTCTTTTAGCTGTGCTGACAGTGTCAGCAGCACTTCCAAAAGCTATTCTCCCTACAGCCACCTACAGTGTACCTTTTCTCCATTCTCTACCCTCCCTTATTCTTCCTGCCCCTCAAGGGTGAAGACTGCACAGTCCTCCTGTTCTCGCCGCTCCCCAGGGCTCGTCCTTACCCCTCAAGGGTTTGGCTTCTCCTCTAGGCTTCTGCTTGGAGACCAGATGAATGCCTTTCAGTGGTTGTTGCTCTCCTCCTCTGCTGGGGTGGGGCTCAGCAAGGTTCCCTTAGCTGCATGAGGCCATTGACTCACTGCACCCCGTCGCTTTGCCTGCTAGAGGGATAGAGTGACAGTCCTTCCTCTAAAACTCTCCCCCCTGATTTGGGTCTCTAAATTGCAGTAGTGAGCTGTCACTGAATCATCCCAAGCCTGGAGGGAAGGGGACCAAGGCCTTGGATCCACAGAGGTTTCCCCCTCAAAGGGTTTTTTTTCCTCTGTTCCATGCCGAAGATCATAAAGGTTAGGTGTTCTGTAGAAAGTAGTATATCAGATAGTACATTTACACAGTACATGTTCACCCAGGTAAGTTTCAGCTGCTGAGTTGGGGTTGGATGGTAGCCTTTTCTTTTGCCATTCCCTCTCTCCTTATGGAAACCATTCCCCTTTCTGTCAATTCAGATATCACCAGTCTTTACTGAATCCAGTCCATTGCTATTACTAGTTATTTCTAGTTGCTGTCATTTACGCAAATCCAGAAAATGCTTTCACCACTTGCTACTTGTTGCTTTCTTTTTGGGGATCCTTCCAAAGGCACCTTTAGCCTAATGGAATTAACTACTCATGGCACCTCTAGGGGTGGAACCCTCCTGAAGTGGGTTCCTTTGCCTTCATGGGTACCCCAACAGGGTGGCAGTTCCCTGTGGGAGAGAGAGAGAGTGCGAACAGCCAATGTATCTGCATAACAGTCACAACACATTCATTCAAATACTATCAGACTATGAAACAAGTTGTACAAGCATAACTCCTCATTAAGTTGCATACACCCAGTGAAATCAAACGCTATGACTGAAGTTCAATGGGAGGGAGCAAACAGCCATGCCCTCTGCCTGACCTATTTAAGTTAGCTTCCTGCAGTCTGTCTCAGATGCATTGTTTCTTTGTCCCACCATCCTTCCTTCCTCCTCCAGCATCATGCCTCTCTCCCTAGGGGAGTTCTTCCTAAGGTACCTTTAGCCTAATGGAATTATCTTCCTGTGGCACCTCTAGGGATGGAACCCCCCTCAAGAGGGTTCCTATGCCTTCATGGGTACCCCGACATGAGCAGTAGTTCCCCATGGGACAGAGAGTGCAAACGGCTAAAGTATCTGCATAACAGTCACAACACATTCATGCAAATACTATCAGACCATCTACGAAGCTGCACAAGCATAACTGCTCCCTAAGCAGCATATGCCCATTGAAACAAATGTGCTGCTATGCTTGACAAAAACAGGTGGCAGCCATGTTAGTCCAGTAGAAGATGCCAGGAAAACACATCAGATCTGTTGCAGGTGATGCTTTTTTATGGACTAACAAAAATGATTTTTGAGACTCCCTTTTGAGGCTTAGTTTCTCTTCCACTTGACTGACCCAATGAAGGGACTATACCTTGTGAAAGCTAGTCTAAAAACAAATGTGTTAGTCCAATAAAAGGTATTACTTGCAGTATATTTGTTTTCCCCGTCATACTTGTAACTGCTGCCTGAATGCTGCTAACTTTAAATTACTCTGCATATTTATCATTAGTTGTATTTAAAGCAGCAAACATGAAAGTTGTATAATTTATTTATTTAAAATTTAATAACTGGGAAAGGCACACTGAGCGAAAGCTCTTTTCCAGGTGCGACCTGGGGATAGGGGGTACAGATACAACAGAGGGGTACAAAATACAAATACAGTGTAATACAATGTACATAGATGATATATATATATATATATATATATATATATATATACAGTTGATCGCTAAACAGAGTAAGACATCAAGAGCACGCATACCATCTCTGGTTCGAAGTAGGAGAATGCAAGAGAGGAAGAAAATAAAAAAAAACACCTGGACGTGTTAGGTGCCACATAAATGGTGTCTTCTGGTGTTTCTTCATTACCCTGTATAGTCTCTTTTTCTTAACCAATTATATGGTGCAGCATATATCCATAATGGTAACTGAGACAACGTTTTCTACAAATGATAATTTGCGTCTGATGGCACCCAACCAGCACTCACACATCATTTGGCACTTGGGACCCCCTAAAAAGACTGCAGTGACTCATCTTGGTCATTTTCAGGGCATGGTTTTAAATGGTTTACTAAGCCATCTTTTCTCTTAAGTACATTATTTTATTGCTCATGACTAGGGACTCCGAATCAAAGCACAGAGAAGGCCTTCACAGAGACGTGGGCCACCCAGAACCATGACTGGGACCTCATGATCCCTGGGTATAGAATTTACAGGAAGGATAGAGAGATGGGGAGAGGGGGAGAAGTACCTTTATTTGTGAGAGAAGGGATCACATGCACTAGGGAGGAGGAGGAGGAGGAGGAGGAGGAGGAGGCTGAGGGTAAGTCTGATGCCTTGTGGGTTCAGCTTCAGACCACAATGGGGAGAAATTTTAGAATGGGGGTGGTATATAGTCAGACCACCTTCACAGGATGAGGAGTTGGACAGAGCATTGGGGGAGCAGATTAGAATGATATCTACAAGAGGAAATGTAGTCAGAACATGTGATTTCAACCTACCTGGAGTGAACCGGAGGACCCCAGCTACCGCCTGCTCCAGGGAACAATTGCTTTTGGAAACTTTCCAGAATAGTTTTCTGATGTAGAGAGTCACAGAGCCTACCAGGAATGGAGCCATACTGGACCTAGTACTGTCCAGTGGTGAGTACGTCCAGGAAATAAAGGTGACAGTCCCTCTTGCAGGCAATGACCACTGCACAGTGTGGTTTTATCTAAATCTGGGCAAAGGAATAGCCAGGACTAAGATGAAGGTTGTGGACTTTAAGAAGGCTGATGTTGGAAAGATGCGTGAAATCCTAGACAGACATCTTGCCAAAATCAGTCTGGAGATGGAAGTGGAGCAGAAATGGTCCAACATACAGTAGCAGCCACTGACACTGCCAGCTATTTCCCAAAATGTCTGTGATATTTCCAGAAATATCTTCTGCTTTCTACATTTCCACAGTAGGGGCAGCAGAGAGAAACTCTTCAGAAATTTTGCGAAATATCTGGAAATAGCTGCCCATGTCTTTGGCTACTACTGTAAAGATGGGTCTGATTGTGGCCACTAATATGTGTACCAAGACCCAGAGCAAGAAAGCCCAGATCAAAAACACAAGCTGGTTCAGCAAAGAGGTGGCAGCAAAAGTGAGGGAAATGAGAGCAGCCTTTCATGAGTACAAATGTACTCTGATGGAAGCAGACAAGGAGGTTTACTCAATGAAGTCAAGAGAGGCAGGCAGAGTGGTTAGGGCAACAAAGGCCATGAGAGAACTAAAACTAGCTCAGAGGATAAAGGTAGGGGGAAAGAAATTTTTCAAGTACATAAGGGAAAGAAGGAGTATCAGGGATGGGACTGTTAGAGTAAAATGAGGGGGATGGGCGGAAAGTAGTGAGGAATAGGTGGAAGCACTGAATGAGTACTTCAGCTCAGTTTTCACTAAGGAGAAGAATGGACCTGTGCCACAGGGAAAAGAGGGGTTTAGAAGGAAGAGGTGGTGAAACAGATACAGAAATTGAGGAGGACAAGGTTTTAAAGGGCCTTAGGGCCCTAGGGTGGACAAAGCTCCTGGATTGGATGGCATGCACCCGAGAGTTTTGAGGGAGTTGGCAGAAGTCCTGACTAGCCTCCTAACAGATCTATTCAACACCTCACTAGAGACATGGTGCATGCCGCAGGACAGGAGAAGAGCACATGAAGTGCCTGTCCACAAGAGTGGTCCCAGGAGTAACCAAGTAACTACAGACCAGTCAGCCTTACCTCTATTGTAGGCAAATTAATGGAGACCAAGCTAAAGGAGAGACTAGTGGACTTTCTGGAGATTAATGGTCTCCAGGATGAAAGGCAATAAGGGTTTGACTTAGGAAGATCCTGCCAGACCAACCTGATAGACTTTTTTGATTGGGTCACAAAGACTGTAGACAGGGGCCTGGCAGTTGATGTACTGTATCTGGACTTCAGCAAGACCTTCAATTCTGTGCCACATATGAGACTGCTCAGTAAGCTGCAGGATCTGGGAGTTGGAGTGAAGCTGGTGGGGTGGGTCAAGAGTTGGCTACAGAACAGAAACCAGAGGGCGGTAGTGGGGGGGCTCTTGAAGCCTAGATCTGTAACCAGTAGGGTCTCACAGGGCTTATTGCTTGGCCCAGTGTTGTTTAATATCTGTATTAGTGACATAGTGGATAGGATCAAAGGTAAAATGTGCCTATTTGCAGACAACACTAAGCTCTGTGGGAGAGTGGACACAGAGGAGGGGAGACAGAAGCTCATGGAGGACCTGGCTAGGCTCCAAAAGTAGTTAAGTATCTGGCAGCTGGGGTTCAATGCCAAGAAGTGCAAGGTCATGTACTGTACCTGGGAGCTAAGAACCCAGAGACCAGTTACTGGTTGGGAGGGGTACAGGTGTCCAGGTCTAAGGGGAAAAAGGACCTGGGGGTAATCATCACAAGAGACCTGAAGCACTCTGCGTAGTGTGATAAAGTGGCAGCCAAAGACACCAGGATGCTGGGATGCATCACCAGAGGAATCACCTCCAGGAAAGGGGAGGTCATTCTGCTATTTTACAGGTCCTTGGTGAGACCACACTTGGAGTACTGTGTGCAGTTCTGGTGCCCATATCTGAAAAAGGACATCAATTTGCTGGAGAAGGTGCAGCGAAAGGCAACCAAGATGCTGCAGGGCCTGCATGACAAACCCTATGAGGAGCAACTACAAGTGCTCAACATGTATTCCATGGAGAACAGAAGAGAGAGGGGAGACATGATTGAAACCTTTAAGTACTTTAAAGGTATGAACAAAATTAGTATGGAAGACATCTTCAATCTCGAGGGCAATAGGTCTACTGGGGGCACAGGCTTAAATTAGTGGGAGGAAGATTCAAACGGAAAATGGGAAGGCATGTTTTTACAGAAAGAGTGGTATCCAAGTGGAACGAATTGCTGGAGGAGGTGGAATCATCAAAAGCAGTGGACAGCTTTAAAAGGGGTTGGGACACAGTGAAGGAGAGAGTCATAACAGGTGGGAAGATGAATATGGGGGATGAGGGGGGAAGGAGGAAGATGCTATGTGGAAAGGGGAAGGGACAGCTCCCGTAATTTCATCTGAGAACTGCATACTTGTGCAGATTAGATAGACCAAAATGGCCTGTTTCTGCTGGAATTTTGGTATGTTTGTATGTAAATGCAGGTCCTTACGAAGGGTCCAAAGTCAGTCTCACGTATCTTGATCCACAATGATCTGACCAAGCTGGCCTTTGCACTGGGCATATGAACATCTGTAGTGGTGTAGTCAAAAGAAGAGATTTACAAATCTGGCTGAAATTTTATTTGCCAGATGTGATTGCTGTATGCGAAACCTTCCTTAAACCCTCCATTGATAGACCACAGAGTTTACATTGGTGGATATAATGTGATTCATCAAGCTCATCTGAAGAAACACAAGGCTGGAGTGTTGCTTTACATAGGAGAAGACTTAGATGTCACTGTTTTGAATGATTCTGCACCATCAACACTATTAATTCCCTATAAAATGAATTAACCGTGTTTCTATGGCCGTGAAATGCCACATATGGTTACCATGGTAACCAAATATGTATTTAACGTGTAGCGTTATGATTCTACCCAGCTCTGAAGAAGGTGATCCATGCCAAAACATCAACATCATAAGTCAGACATCTCGGTTCCACATGCCTGAGTCTCGCCAACTGATGGTACCCCAGCTGGGAATGGTGTAGTCAGAAAGAATCCATAGGACCAGGCAAAAGAGTCAGAAAATAGTGCCTTTTTTGCCACAACCATGTGTTTGTCAAACTGTCTGCAAATTGAAATAAAGGTCAAGGTATGAGGTAGGCTACACCTCCTGTGACTTTGTATTTGCGGGTGCTAACCAGACTTGCCATATGGGGCTGTTTATCATCTTCTACTGCTTCCTTGCAACAGTGGTCCCTGTTATAATGAATGCCTCAAGGTCCAACCAATCTGTGTGTTATAGTGAGGGTTCATTATAAGGAGGGACCGAGTTTTACTGTTTCATTCTGTCATTGTCCATGAGAGGGCAGACTGCAAGAGCAGCCTCTGAGAGCAGTAAATAATCTGAGAGCAATACACTACAAAAACACTGTGAGCCATGAGCATTCCCTAACATTACAATAATACTGTGTTCGGGAGCTCATTTGTCACTTGCCTCAGGTCACAGGTCTGTGCTCTATCAGATCACAGGTCTCTGCTCTCTCTAACTTCCATCCGGTTGCAGGTTTCCGCTCTCACTCACATACAGTAAAGTGCTGTTTCTATAGTGGAGCGGAGGAATGAAAAAGTAAGCCACTCTGCTCTGATCAGTGACTTTGTTCTCCTTTAGGCATACTTGCTGTAGCATCAGACTTGGCATTAGCTGCAGTGGAAGCATGAGCATGATGTGAAGCAGTTTCACTTTTTTTAAAAACATGGGCTCAGTCATGACTGTTGGGCAAAAAGGGCTTTAAAAAGGGACATTAGGAAGCAGGCTATAAAAGGCTAAAAAAGAAAGGTTGGCCGTGTAAGAAAGGACAGGAACAGCTGTGATGGATCCCATTGTTTTCACCCATTAACACTTAGGAATGATTAAGTTGTAAACATTGCAGCCATCACAGCTGTTTGTTATAAAAGAAATTCGCTACAACAAGGGATGTTGCAGCAAGGGAGAACTGTATTAGGCACCACACGTAACTTGTACTGGTTGCAGCAAGCAACCATGAGCAGAGCTAGGACCTTCTCCAAGGTTTTCATATTGGGTGTTTGCATAGCCTTCCCTTTGGGGTGGGGGTGGGGCAAAAGAACCTAATACAAATGGTCCAAACAAAACATACCTGAGGAATTGATGGTGTTGGGATATGTCGAATATAATTGAACTGGGGCAGCAATCGCCCAATACATAGAGAATAATGCCTGTGCAGGTGTGTTATGAGGTGTTTTTCCACACACCTGAGGTGTATGATAATCCATAAACCCCAAGAGCAAAGCTCGAGGGGTTTATAAGATTATCACACACCAAGGGTGTGTGAAAAAGCCTTAAAAAAAACACTTTGCACAGGTATTATTTTTTTATAATAACTGGTGCAAAGTTTCGACAGACAAAAACTGTAAGGTGTATTTGTGTGAGCATGTCCCTGAGCAGTTGCCATACTTGCACAAATACAGTGTGCTTTCTTTCATGCTTCAGTGAAGTGAGAGCGTGAAGAAGAAAACACCGTAATAACCCACTACTGAGTTATTACAGATTACAGCAGGTTATTAAGGTGTTTTATCAAGGCTGCATCTCCAGTCACTATAGGGAGTCACCAGTTATTACATATAGGATAAAGTATGGGGTGCAGTGTGTTACGAGAATTTAACACACACCCGAGTTGTTGGATGGCACATAAACCCCGAGGGAGAAGCCCGAGGGGATTATAAATGCCATCCAACAACGAGGGTGTGTGTTAAATTCGAGTTTAACACACTGCACCCCATATTTTATTTTATATAATTGAAGGGCTCCATTTTTTCTATGGTGAGACTTGAGTTTGTAAAAAAAGACGGGGAGGCTTACCTTGCAGATGAACAACGTTTTTTCTGTGAGGAAAACTGAATTGTGCTTGAACGTTAACTATTTATTTAAAATGTTAATCAAATAAAATGGGTACAGCAGTTAGAAGTCCATGAGTGTGGAGATTGTGCGGTATAGTTTCCTGTTTCTGCAGTGATGTAGTCCTTTGACCTGCAGAGGAAAGGTTAGGGTTCAAAGGGAGAGAGTTAGGGATCGTGGCAAAAGTGTGAATTGGATAAGTTAGGCTTGGGAGAATAAATTGTTATATTTGTATGTTTTACGTGACTGAATACGCGATGGGGTAACGACGACAAGCAAGTGTTTTTCTGGTTAGCAATGTTTGAGGTAGAAGGGACGGTTGGAAGCTGGTGCTCTGTTTACTTGTCTCGAGCGCTTTGCTATGCAGAGGGAGCGCGTGAATGCCGTAACACTTACTCAGGTGTTACGGGATTTAACACACGCTTTTCTCTATGAGAAAAAACAGAGACCATTAATTATAAAACAATGCTAGATGACATTAACCATAACCAGATTCTAGATAGCCCAACAAGAATATGCACCAATACGCACCAAACGATATGATGACATTTTGATTTTATATGATTGTTTAGTAAGGATTGTTTTCTGTCTTAATTTGTAAGGCACCTTGATATTTGAAAGGCACCTAAAAATAAAGTTATTATTATTATTATTACCAATACAAAGACACATAATTTTCTGGACTAGGTAATAGTTAACAGGACTGACAGAATGTGCCTAGCAGGGCAATCAGCAGACTCAGCTAGTGATCATGTCTGAAGTCACCTCTCAAGGCAAATGAAATGTACCTGTCTTCCATAAACTGGTCTCTTTGTCACCAGGCTTGTCAGTACTCCTAACTTAAGCACTTCCCTGTCTTTTTCTCTCGCCCCTATTTTCTCATTCCCTTCCCTAATTTCTTTTTTTTCTCACCCTTACCTCACCACCCAGCATTTCTAACCTTCTTCTTTGACCCAGGCACCTTGTCTAGCTAAAACCTTTGACTATTATTTCTGATAAACCAATTTTGTACATAAGTGATTTTCTTTAATGTGTATATATTTAATTGCTTAATCGGTTACTACTTGTTTCATTTCTCCCTGATGTGACAAACCAGTTCTGTACTTATGTAATGTTCCTTGTTGTGTACATATTGTATTAATTGTTTACAACTTGTCTCGTGTCTTTCTGATGTGGAACCTTTTGTAAATGAGCTTTTAGCTCATACGGCTGTAATCCAAGACTTCAAATAAATAAATAAATGTCCCAGTTTGTTGCAGTTGGCGCAACAAGATACCTCAGATGCCATGTAAAACAAGCTAATTTTGATCATTTTCTGTATTTATTTACATAGGTTTCTAGTGAAGTCACAAAGGGTAGATTGGTCATTTATTGACACAACTCTGATGTTAATTGTGCATTAGATTTCTTTCTAATTGAAGTTAAATCAGAAAGTAAGAAACCTGCTCCAGTCACAAAGCACAAAATAAGGGTCTCAGCCTTTATAAAGGAGCACAACAGCATGGGGACAGCATGGATACAGTACCTAAATACACAGACAGTTTCACACTGGATGTACTACTGCCAGTTCATGGAACAACCATAAAAAGGAAATTCAGGTAGCAAAAATAAATTACTTTAGGGATCTATGATTGGGAAATTTTAAAGACTTTAAGAAATGCTAAGATGACAGAGAAAAGTGACCAGTCTTGGGAATATAACTAAAATGAATACATCTGTAGAAGAAAGCATGGTTTCTATTAACCCTGTGGTAAACTCTGGCTATTTTAATTTAGCATTTACCAACTTATAATAGATAAGTTCATTGATAACTTCCCAGGTCAAAAGGGTGCTGAGCAGAAAAAAAATCCTGCATTTAATAACAGAAACAGAGACAACTGCTGGCAAAAGAAGGCCTCACGGTCTATCCAGTCTGCTCTATGTGGTATATGATGCACTCTGGGGTTCCACAGCCTTCTGCACCTGTTGTAGGTGGTGGTCCTTCCTACCTGATAGCCACAGGTAAAGGGCATTACAGTAGTCAAGCCTTGAGGTCATAAATGCATGTATCAGGGTCACCGGGTCCTCTTGCGCCAGACAGGGCATAATCTGGGAGCAAGGAAAGGATGAGCTTGAGAGGGCTCTTGTAGGGATGGGGAGAGGGGTATGGGTAAGAGATGGGGGAGAGTAGCCACCAGAGAGCTTCCAGATGCAGCTAGGCAGACCAGAAGAGGCTGCATCTAGAAAGGCCACCAAGAGGAGTCAGGGGTCAGATGTAGAAAGGTAGGTAGGAGAGGAGGCAACAAGGGAGTGCAATATAAGCAAGCATAGAAGTATGATGAGTGCACAGTGGATAAGCACAGTAGCAGTAGTGCAAAGAGTAGACAACTGTATGTAACTCTGAGGCAAGCTTAGCAATGCAGCCTCCCAAGTAACAAACTCTAGCCAGAGCCGATACGGCTGTGGTGAGCTCCGAGTTCGGTAAGCTAGTGCCGCCAGTGCCGCGAATGCCATCCATGAGATGGCAGCAGTGACCTGATGCATGCACAGTTGCAGTGAGAATGGCAAGCCATTGCAAGATGGCAGCTCAGCATAACTGCGCATAAAGAAGGCGCGCACGCGCAGTTCTTGTCCTGGAATGTGGAAGCAACAGCTAAAATAGTGTGCCTGTTACTCTGTAGCAGCTGATCATGGCAGAGTGTTACAAGCTCCATTGGACTTTCAGAAGGATACTTTCAAAAGTCCAACAGAAAGTGCCACGTCCATTTTAAAGGCACTGAAAGCAAAATGGCTGTAGGCTCTGCCCACAGCCGTAAAAAAAGTATCTGATTTCTGAATACAGGGGAAGCTTAACATAGGAGGTGAAGTGATAAAACAGCAAAGAACTACTGTATATGTAAGAATAATCATGAAAAATACTGTACATGTAAGATAATCATGAGCTTTACATTTATTTTGCTCCAGAATTACGTGCAGTAATTTTAAGACAAAATCTAATTGTTTTTAGTTCATTTTTTTAATCACGGCATTCTTTTACACTCCTTCCCTACACAGCAGATAGTGAGTCCCGCACCCCCAGACCTGGACTGGCCAGAGACACGCTCTCCTCCACACAGGCCGGTATGTAGAGTCCCCCCCCCCTTGGGGGACCTGGATCCTGATATCTGGGGGGTGCATATCTCATGTCCGGGTGTGCAGGGCACGGCCATCAGCTGACACAAAGCACATTTTCTGGACCTGGAAGGACACTACTTCTTTATTCAACTGCGAGCTGTGTGAGAAATTCTATATTGCACTTGATATCTGCAAGAAACGTGCACTTTTGCTTAATTCTGTGGGAGGTGAAACTAACTACCCTTGATAATTGCTTTTTATTCACATATTTATTTAGTGTTTAGCCAAGAAGGGGCTTGCAAACTCTGTTTATCTTGTTAGTAACTTCAGAAGGATTTAAATACTGCATTTGGGTAGATCCTTGGAGGTAGCTAGATTGTCTACTAGGATTTTCTGACAGTTAAAATATTTTTAAATAAATTACAGGTAGCTGAGGAGTTTTAAAAGAAGCTTACAAACTCTGCTTATCTTGGAAGTAACTTCACAAGTGTTGGAATACTGCATTTTGGTTGTCCCTTGGGGGTAGCTGGATTGACTACTAGGATTTTGGGGCAGAAACTATTTTTAAATAATTTACTGGTGCGTAGGAGTTTGTGATAGTTAAACTATTTTTAAAAAAGTTACTGTGGTTAAGGAGTGGTCATAGAAAAACCTGTAGTGTGAAACAGGAAAAGACAGTCTTTCAAGCAACAGAGGGAGGTGGATCTAGGTTTACGTTTGTTTGTTACAATTCTTAACATTTTCAGTGCAGGAAGAGTTTAAAGCACAGCTGGCTTATTTTGGGGCTGACAGCTTTCAGAGCACAAACCACCAGGCCTGTTTTGGGGCTGGGGAGGTTTACCTGTGTTTGACTTGGATGTGTGGATTTTCTCTGTTTGATTAGCAGGGTGTTTTTCTGTCAAATTGTTGTGTAGGGCATCTTGCTGACAGGAAGGCACTCATCATGCGGTGGGTCAGAGCTTTTTAGCTGATTGTTTTGTGAGGGCACAGTTTAGGCCCAACCCTTTACACCCTCACCCCACCCACCCCTGGAAATAGTTCCTTTATACCTGGGGTTCTGACATCATTTCCTCAAGAGTGCTAGGTGCATATCACTGTCATATCCTCTCTAGCACACTGCACTGACAATATAAGCATACACATTGTATAATATATATATATATATATATATTTCTATATTACAAACCAATCTCACACACACACACACACACACACACACAAAAATGTGGGGAGTAGTGCAATGTAATGGCTGTGGGGCAGCAGTCTTCCGGGAGTCTTTCTGGAGGCTGAGATGCTGCTCTATTTGCAGACAACTCTCTGCCCTGAGGGAGGAAGTTGCCTGTCTTCAGGCCACACTGGACAGTAGTAAGGGAACCTTCCCCCAGGCCACACTGGATGGTAGGAAGGGAACCTCCCCCATCCAGGGAGCACCAGAGCCACCACCACTACCTCAGAGGTTGTGAAGAAAGCACAGCAGTTGGACCACAGTGGGCTCAGGAGGGTGAGGATGGTGGAACAGAGGCACACCCAGTCAGCTGTTCCACACCACAATCCATACACCATTCTGGGGAGCATAGCTCCCCATGGATGCACCCACAGGAGGAGACTAAGGAGGCTGGAGGACAACTTTCACAAGGAGGCCCACAGGAAGGATGCAGAGGACACCACAGGAAAGGAAGCAGCTCCTGGTGGGACTCAATTATTAGGGGATGAACTGGGGGGCAGGAAAACTGAAGTAAGGTGCCTGCCTGGTGCCATGGCTTGAGAGACAGAAGCGATCCTCAGGATCATGAGAACAGCTGCATGGGAGTTGAGCTGGACGTCATTGTCCACCTAGGGACAAATGACTTGGCTAATCATGAGATTAGAGCAGTGCAGACGGACTTTGTAGAATTGGGGAGGGGCCTAAGACAAGTAGCACACACAATATCCTTCTCTGAGGTGCTGCCTGTCAATGGCATGAGTGAGGCGAGGGTACTTTGCACCATGAAGTTTAATGAATGGTTGAAAAAATGGTGTGGAGCACAGGGGTTTGGCTTCATTGGGGACTGGGGTTCCACCTGGAGGGACACCAGCCTATACTGGCAGGATGGTCTGCATCTGTCCAGGAAGGGAACAAGTCTTTTGAGCAATCAGTTTAAATGCTTCATTGGCAAGCTTTTAAACTAGTCGGGGTGGGCACTGATAAGCAGCAGGAAAATCCCAGCCTCTCCCTACAAAACAGGGTACTAAATGAGAAAAAAACGAAGGTAGACAGGTCAGTGGGGGATGCTGCAAAAGAATGTAAAGTCATCAAAAAATGGAGAGCAATGAGTACCAATGCCCGTAGTCTGAGTAACAAGCTTCCTGAATTAGTGGCCTTGATGGAGGAGGAACATCTGGATATCGTGGCAGTCACAGAAACATGGTACACACAAAACCATGACTGGGACATAAACATACCAGGATACACTATCTACAGGAGGGACAGGGAGGGTAAAGAGGAGGAGGAGTAGCTCTTTACATAAGGAAGGAATCAAAGCAACAGAACAAAATGGAAAACAGGGAGGAGAAGAAGCACTGTGGTAAATTGGAGACCGCAATGGCACCACAATCCGCAGACAGGGTTGTAGTACAGACTTTCTCAGGGGAGGAAATGGACAAGGAAATGATAGAAAGAATACTTAGAATGGCAGAAAAGGGAGATATTGCTGATGGGTGCTCTGAATATGCCAGATGTTAACTGGAATGCAGTTGCAGCAGCCACTTCAAAGAGTGGGGTTATTCTAGATGCCCTACAAGGGCATGCCTTAGACAACTAGTATTGGAGCCCACTCGAGAGGGAGCAATCTTAGACCTGGTTCTCTCAAATGGAGATGAAGAGAGGATCACAGATGTAGAAGTGGGTAGCCATCTGGGAACTAGCGACAATTGAACAGTATGGTTCACAATAAACACAGCAATAGAGTCAAGCCATACAAAGGCAAAAGTACTGGACTTTAGGAGGGCTGACTTTGCCAAAATGGTGAGTGCCTAAGAATTCACTTGCAAATGGGCAGGAAGGAGGGTGGAAGAACAATGGGAATAATAAAACTGCCATCACAGAGGTAACAAGCCTTTGTGTGAAGCAAATTAACAAAACAAAACGATGTAAGAAACCACTATGGTTCTCAAAGAAAGTGGCAGTGAAGGTTCAAGAGAAAAAGAAAGCATTCAGGAAGCACAAGGAATCACAGAAGGAGCAGGACAGGGAACTGTATCAGTTAAAGCAAAAGGAAGCTGGGAAGGCAGTCAGAACAGCAAAGGCCCAAACCGAGGAAAGGAAAGCCAACTCAGTTAAGAAGGGGGATAAAACCTTTTATAGGTACATCAGGGAGCGAAGGAAGACCAAGGGAGGGCTAGTGAGGCTTAATAAAGAGGAGGGAGGGTAGGCAGAGGGTGACTGTGAAAAGGCAGAGATACTAAACAAATATTTTTGCTCAGTATTTACAAAGGAAGTGGGGGAGGTACCTAAACAAACAGTAGAAACACTCTGGATACAGAAGTTGATACCAGCCCATTTACAGAAGAAAGGGTTCTGAAAGAACTCTTAAGCTGAAGGTGGACAAAGCAATGGGGCCTGATGGGATTCATCCCAGAATTCTAAAAGAACTAAGGGTAGAACTAGTGACACCACTGATTACCCTCTTTAACAAATCATGGGAGGATGGGATGGTACCCGAGGACTGGAGGAGGGCAGATGCGATTCCCCTTCACAAAAGTGGGAGCAAGGCAGTAGCAGCAAACTACAGACCTGTTAGTTTAACCTCAGTGGTAGGGAAAATGATGGAATCACTTCTAAAGGAAAGAATTGTTGAGTATCTAGAGGCAGCATGGATTCACAGTGGGAAGGTCATGCCAGACAAATCTGATAGATTTCTTTGACTGGGTGACCAAAGTAGTAGATCAGGGAGGGGCTGTGGACATGGCCTACCTAAACTTTAGCAAGGCATTTGACACAGTCCCACACAAAAGATTAATATACAAGTTAGCCAGCCTGGGAGTGGGTCCCAAGATGTCAACCTGGGTAAAGAATTGGCTGGAGAATAGGACAAAGAGAGTAATAGTAAATGGAGTCCACTCTGAAGAAAGGGGGTTACTAGTGGGGTACCGCAGGGTTCAGTATTAGGACCGGTCCTCTTCAATGTCTTTATAAGCGTCATTGCAGAGGGACTGGAAGGTATGTCTCTTTGCAGATGACACAAAGATCTGCAACAGAGTTGATGCACAAGGTGGGGTGGAAAGGATGAGAAGGGACTTGGCAAGGTTAGAGGAATGGTCAAATGTATGGCAGCTTAGATTCAATGCTTAGAAGTGCAAGGTAATGCACCTGGGAAACAAAACCCAGGGAAGAGTACACAATGGGGGTGAGATACTAACAACAACAAAATGGAAAGGGACCTGGGGTAATCATATCAGATGACCTAAAGGTGGGCAAGCAGTGTGAGAGGGCAGCAAGGAGGGCTGGGGATACTGGGATGCATAGGGAGAAGCATCACCAGTAGAAAACAGGAAGTTATTATCCCTCTGTACAGACAGTTGGTGAGACCCCATCTGGAGTACTGCGTGCAGTTCTGGAGACCCAATCTCCACAAGGACATAGACAGGATGGAGGCTGTCCAGAGGAGGGCAACTAAAATGGTGCAGGGTCTGCACCGGAAGACATATGAAGAGAGACTTAAGGAGCTGAGTATGTATAGCCTCGAGAAAGGAGGAGACGGGGACATGATAGAAACTTTCAAGTATCTCAAGGAATCAACAAAGTCCAAGATGGTAGCATCTTTCAAAAAAGGTGTGCAAGAACAAGGGGCACAATTTGAAGATAGAAGCGGTTCAGAGGTAATTTAGGAGTATTTTTTCACAGAGAGGTTGTGGATGCATGGAGCGGCCTTCGAGGAGGTTGTGGAGTCAAAAACAGTGGTGGAATTCAAGCATGCATGGGACAGTCATAAGGCAATTATAGGGGGTTGGGGTAGGAAGAAGTAGGCTGCTGGTTAACTAGGATCTGCAGCTTATCCAATAGGTAGGGAAATGGGCAGACTGGGTGGGCCAAGCGGTCCTTATCTGCCGTCAAAATCTATGTTTCTATGCCATGATCGCCCTGCAATTTCCTGCCATTTTTTCTCTCTCCCTCAGAGCTGGTCATGCAATGCCATCAGCGCACTATGTGCTGATGCCTGCTGCGCTCCAGCCCTCAACTATGCACGCTACCCGCCGTGCAACCGGCCACTGCCAGTTGCCACAGCAGAGCAGTGCAGTCCCCCTGCTCACCCCAAAGGAATGAGAGCAGTCACCGGATGCTTGATCCTCCCTCCCTCTCCCCTGCCGACCCCCGATGGCCCGAGGCCACTCCCAAACCCAGGTCGACGTTGTGGCATGAGGTGTGGCATCCAGCGCCTTAACCCTCAGTGCCACCAGGCCTGTTTTCATTTCATTTTTATTCTGGCTGTATTACTATTCATATATTATCTTGGTTATTTGCCTTTGTTGTGTATTTTAAAATGACCCCCAAAAAAAACAAATTATAAAAAGTGAAAGTTACAAAACCATCAATGTTTTGGACAGTGTTCTTCCTCGAAGACCCTGCTGAATTCCACTAGTAACATGGCCATAGGGGGGCGCTGTAGGGCAATACACTCCCATCCTTCCTACCTGGAGAGTGAGTGCATTACCTGTGCAATGCTGACACTCTAAGTAAATGAGATAACTGAGGTTGCTTAGAAACTTGACTCTACTACTTTTATTTATTTATTTATTTATTGAAATGTTTCACCAGGAAAGGCACACTAAGCAACAATTTGCTTGTCTCCCAGTGAATCCTGGGGGGAAGGGGTACAAGGGAAGGATAAACATTAACATTAATTGGCTCTTAGCTGAAGGTGCGTCATTTAAGGACTCACTTATATCAGCTAACCTGACTCAAATGGTTGACTACACAACCAGAAAGAACTACAGAACTGGGACCTGCATCCTACTCGACTGGATCCTAACCAACCACCCCTCTCGGATCACGAAAACCTCAGTCCCCCCTGACTCACTCAGTGACCACTCTCCCATCAGCTGTACCTGGTCAAATTCTATAAGCCCCCTCCAAAAATCATCACCAGCAGAGTCCTATCCCGTGGTCAGCTACCCCACCTCAAATCGCACCTCCGTCTGCAGGACTGGTCCCCCATCTTCAAGGCAGCAGATACTAATACTGCACTGGAGCAATTTATTCACATTTTCAATGAAGCCTGTAATAAATTTGCCCACCTCAAAAAGCGTAAAAGTTAAATTACTCAGTAACCCTTAGCTGTCAGGAGACCTCCTAAAAAAAATTAAATCCAATGACCACCTCTGGGAACCGGTTAGAAACTCCAGTAAGCAACTCGATATCCAGAATTATGAATGGGCACGGAACGACTACACCAAATCCATTTGGCAAGAGAAATCTGACTACTATAAAAATGCCCTCACTAACTCCTGGGGAAATGGGAGGGATTTCTGGAAAAACATTAAAGATATCACTGAGAAGCAGACAAAATCTTCGCTGAACATACTCAACATAAATGGGCACACTACACTCGACCCTAAAACTATTGCGAACACTTTTAACATCGCTTTCACTGACCTTAGCAGTGTTCTCCCCTCTGACTTCTTCCAAGATGTGTCAACTCCCACCCCCCAACTCCTCCACCCACGCCTGTCACCCATCTTTCTACTTTGAAGCACTAAAGAAACATTGAGTCCGAAACTACATTGCCAAAGCCATCAGCAAATCTAGAAGAAGCAATGACACACTTGACCTCAAGCTACTGGCCCTAACGCTTGGCGAGGTACTTGGGCCCCTCACCAAGGTCTTTAATCTCTCTCTTTCCCTTAGCCAATTCCCGGACAAATGGAAAATGGCCACTGTTACCCCGATTCACAAAAGTGGTGATAAGACTGACCATGCGACCTTCCGCCCTATCTCCATTCTGTCTCCCCTGTCGAAGGCACTGGAACGTACTGTATAGTAGCGGACCAACTTACCGAGCATGTGAACAATTATAATATTCTCTGTAAACAGCAACATGGCTTTAGAGAAGGTCATAGTACATCCTCTGCCTTACTCGAATTCACCGGCTCCATTCACAGCTCCCTCGACAATGGACAACTAACTGGTGTTATTTTCACCGACCTGACCAAAGCCTTCGATACTGTCCACCACTCCCTCTGCTGAGCCAACTAAAAAATGCTGGTCTCTCCAATGATTCAATCTCTTGGTTCAAAAGCTATCTTGAAAACCACTCCCAGCATGTAAAAATTGGGGGTGTGCACTCTGATTCCAAACCTGTCCTCTCTGGAGTCCCCCAAGGTTCAATACTGGGCCCCCTACTCTTCAGCCTGTTCCTTAACACCCTACCGGACTCCTGCACTGAACATTTCACCCTGTATGCCAATGATGCAGTAATCCTTGCCACACACCAGGACCCGAAGAGATTGCAAGAAAATCTCCAACTCGGCTTCTCCTCGGTTGAGAATTGGTTCACAAAGCACAAACTGATCCTCAATCAAAAAAAAAGCCAAGGCCATGATCTTCAGCAGCTCCCATAATAAACATAAGCACTTCCAACTCTCCGTTATCACCAGACAAGGTGCCGCACTGGAACAGGTCAAAAACTTTAAATACCTCGGGATCACCCTTGACCCTCACCTCTCCTACGCTGCCCACATTGACCATGTCGACAAAGCCACTAACTGCCGGCTAGGCCTGCTATTCCAGCATAGGAAACACCTGACACTGGAAGCCCTCGCTGTCGCTGTCCAGAGCTCCATCATATACATCACTGATTATGGCATTATCATTTATGGCTCTGGTACAACCACCGCACTCAAACGTGTATCCACCACCCTCAACAAGGCCTGTCGACTTGTCACTGGCTCCCAATGCCTAACTCACACCTGTGACCTCTATTCTCAAACTGGATGGCTAAATCTTGCCAATCGAATAAAACACCAAACTTGTATTACTACTAAGAAAATCTCGCTGGGCCTTGCACCCCCCCCCCCGTGCCCTCATACAACTGAGAATCCACACCAGCCATACCAGGGGATCGAAACCTCAGCTTCTGCAAATCCTGCATTGCCGCACAACACAAGGCCAAAGATCCTTTGCTTACCAGGCCACTAGTTGGTACAACGGTCTTCCCAGCGACATCTCATCCTCACTATCGCTCAGCACTTTTAAGACTCAGCTCCGGCTAACACTCACTGCCTCCAACCTCTGTGACTGTTGTGGCTAAACACATCTTTTGGTTCCATAGCTGAAGATGCCCTTTTGGATCCACATCTACTCCTGCACTTTGCCAGCAACCCTTCCCTTCCTATCTTCACCTCCCCTGCTGGCCCATGACAAATGCCAACCGGCTGCACTACCTCTATTCTTACCCGCCTTCCACCTCTCCGCTCTCTGTTCCCCCCCACCTACCTCCCCTTTTCTCCCATCCACTTAGTCTCCATGATTTCACCCTTTTATAAACTGTTATCTTTGCTTATGTTTGTCTCAATTGTACCAATGACGTGGAACCTCTGTAAAACAGCCTCAGCTCAAAGGTATTTGTAATCCTAGAACAAATAAATTAAATAAAAATAAAATAAAAAAACATTCAACACAGTTCAAAATTCAACACAGAACAATACAGTTCAGTACAAAATATACATTACAATATAACTATTGTCACACCAAAATTATACACACAGTACACGTATATGTCAGGGCAGTAAACAGTAAAAGTTATACATACACAGTACAAGTACCCCACCTAATGAACCCGGTAGGTAAGGATAGCAGCTAGTGAGTCGGGAGGGAGGGACAGTTAACTGAGAATAGGTAGAAAAGAGTAGAGAAAGAAGGAGAAGAATAGCTAAATGATAAGGATGGGGGTCGATAAGTGCTGGTTGTAAGGATTAGAGAGATCAGAGCAGTGTAGGGGAGGGGATCAAGCATAGATATGGGAGGAGGTGAGAGGAGTGGGAAGCTAGAAGCAGGAGCAGATTGGGAGAGGTAAATTACGGAGAGATGTAGAGAGGGGATAAGGGATAGATAAAGGTGGAGGGGAGGGGAGAGGATAGGGAAGCTAGAAGCAGGAACAGTTTGGGGAGAGTTAAATTGTGGAGGGATGTAGAGAGGGGATAAGGGATAGACAAGGGTGGAGGGGAGAGGAGAGGGAAGCTAGAAGCAGAAACAGTTTGGGGAGAGTTAAATTGTGGAGGGATGTAGAGAGGGGATAAGGAATCGACAAGGGGTGGAGAGGAGAGGGAAGCTAGAAGCAAGAACAGTTCGGGGAGAGGTACTTGTGGAGGGATGTAGAGAGGGAGAACAGGGAGAAGGAATGTCTGATTTGAGAAGGCAGTTGGTTCCATAGTTTGGGGAAGTGGAATGAGAAAGCAGACTGGCCTGCTGAGGAAGCATGGTGAGGCGCATGTCTTGGGACCTGAGGCAGTGTGAAGGAGGGGAGGGATGTTAATAGAGGAGGAGAGGTAGGGAAGAAGAGAGCCAAACCAAAATTTAGAGATAAATTTGGCGCAATGGGCTAGATGCCTGTTTCTAGTGAGCCATGGCAATGCTTTGCCTCTGAGCCAGCATGGTATGCCTTGTGCAATTAATGCTGCAATAGTGAAATGTTATCAACTGTATTAAATAGACTTCTTGTAGTGTCTACTGGCATCCCTGTTAAAAGTAAATGTTGATATTGCATTATAACAAAAAGGCACAGCCGGCCTGGTGGCACTGAGGGCTGAGGTGCTGGACGCCTTACCTTGTGCAATGCCGTTGACCCGTGTTTGGGAATGAGCACAGGGTGCCAGGGATCGGCAGGGGGCAGAGAAGGATTGAGCATCTGATGGACTGCTCTCCTTCTCTGGTGAGGGGGGTATCAGTAGTCGGTGCCTGTCTGCTCTCTAGCAGAGGCTGGGGGACAGGGCACCACGATGTAGTAAGGGGAGGAGTCAGGGCAGACGCTTGGAGAGAGTGCACGCGGACACATGTGCGCTCCTCTCTGCAGGCGTCATTACATGCCTCAGCTCCTGGGAAGAAAGTACAGAAACTAGTTGCTGCAGCAGAATGGTGGAGGGCACCTCGCAGACTCTGCTACCAGCCAGCCACAGCACTGGCCCTTTGAATCCGGTCTCCGGTGGGGGTTGGGGAACCCCACCGGCCCTGCCAGGGGGGTAAGCTCTGGGGATGGGCCAGTGTCGGATGGTGGATGCTGGGGGACGGGGCTGGGGGCTCCCTCCGAGACACTGGAAATGATACCCCTATAAATGCTCCAGTATTGAAACCTTATCAGATGTATTACATATACATCTTGTAGTGTCTACTGGTGTCCCTGTTATAAGAAAAAAAGGCATTCTGCTGGAAATTATACACTGCTGCATACTGTAAATGCATTTTTATGTACTAAGAAAGATCCACCAAGAATAATAAAGCAGAAAGGCCTCCTGCTTTGCATATACATGTTTAAATGGTTCACACTCAACAATCATTTTGACTCACTTGAGTTACTGACTGGAGAGGGGGGGTGTTACTTTTTAGAACAGCAGGGTCCCAGGTGACTTCATAAGGAATGATCTTGGTTTTCTTTTGTTTGGTTGTCATTTTACAGAGAGCACAAGCAGCCATTTTTGTTACCACAAACTGCATATTTCACTCAATTGAGCTGGAATTATAGTGGACATTTTTTTCAGAGCAAATTAGTTCACAATTTACTAGACACAACAGATTTTGCTTTGGACATAAGCCATGAAATCTCACCCTAAACTGGGTGCATGCTGTGATGAAAACAATACTGGCAGTTATGTGAGGAGTACTCAGATTTTCCATATTGTAAACTTCTGTACCACATATTTCAGAAAGTACCTGTTGAACAGATCCTCAGCTGTGAAGACACCTAAGCCCGTAGACCAACTTTCATTGCATAGAAACTGTGTGGGGAAATTTAAGGCTTCCTTTCTTAGCAGAGTTGTCCACAGGTATAAACATCTTTTACTTAACCACCGTTTTTCACACATCTAAGATGTGTTTAAATATTTACACTGCAGCCCTATCTGGCAGTGTGTTACTTAACAACCTAAGCTTTCACTACTATGCACGGTCACTGCACACCAAGTATCCACCCAAGTGGTTTACATCACATCTTGCCTTTAAAAAAGACAGAGAGGCAAGAGTATTTTGAATGTATTGAGGACACTGGCTGCCTTATTCATATTAAACTCTGTACTTTACATGCCTGTTCGAATTAAGTGGCTGCCATCAACAGCTTGTTCTCCTGCACATCCACAATGTATTGATAACAGTGTATATCCTACTGCTTGTCAACTTCTATGCATTTCTTATTCTCATCTGTCTGTGAGGCAACCACTATTTATCTATTATAACATGGACATAAGTGAACAGCCAATGAAATCGTCAGACTGGCAGTTTACCACCATTGTAAATCCTCTGATAACCAACAGCTGTTGATGAGTATATCATCTATATCCTCTGCAGCACAGGAATAAATACAATTTTAAAAAAAAAATCAACGTCTTTAATATTTGTATTTTATTATAGTAAAAAAAATGAATCTTGGTATAATCGCAATAAGCCACTCGGAGGATGTGGGTTATCGGGGGATTTACCACGGCTGGTGAGGATTTACCCACTCGGCTGTGCCTCATGGGCAAACCACTCCAGCCGTGGTAAATCCCCCTGATAACCCACACACCCTAGTGGTTTATTGCTTAATTATAACATATGGATGACAACTTCTTTCCTATAGGGGAAACAGTGGCCTCTGAATGCTGTTATCCAACAATGTGATATCACATTGATAGTATATCAACTCAGAATGTTATCACAGCTTTGTGATGTCACATCTGTAAGATAACAACAGCTCTACACTTCAGATGACTCCAGGAAGACCTGATGGTGTACCAGCAAACTTCCCCAATTGCTTTCTTATTTGCTCACCTAATCCCTGCCCCGTAATAAAAACAAATCCTATAAAAAACTTACCAAATGGCAACAAAACTTTCAGATCTCTCCATTCCCAGTAATAATTATCTGTGCTGCTGTGCTGATGCTCCAGCTGGCTCTGCCCTTTACGAACGCTGGGCATACATGCTCCAGTTGTTGCCATGGTACCAATGGGGCAGCAGAGTGATGGCAGGCAGTATTACTACAGGGTATGAAGAGGTGGTTGAAGGATGTTATGGCACTATGTAGGTTTTTTAAAGTAATTGTTTTTATTAGAAATGCAGGAAGGGAAGTAAAAGATGGGAGAGGAACTGGGTAACATGAAAACAACTAGCAGTGTCATTTAATTGTAAGGGGCTAGGGAAGAAAAGCTGGCAGAAGATGAGAGTACAATTTAAGTTACTGTACCTCACATCCATGTATTATAAATAATAACAAGAGGAAAACAACATATAACTCAGCCTCTAATTCCATCTCTGTGTTCTGGTCTCTATATAAACCACTTAGCCATTGGCCTCATGGTGTGTTACAGCACCAAAATCCCACAACTGAATTATAGCCTTGTTACACACAGTATGGTTTTCCATCCATTATTCACTTTGTGACCTCTGCTGCTGTCTGCTTCCTTGGGCCCTGTTAAAAACTAGGTGTTGCACCTTGTGTAATTGCAGAAATCCAAGTGTTTTGGTTTGAATAATATCTATCTATCTGTCTGTCTGTCTGTCTGTCTATCTATCTATCTACTTATCTATCTGCTGTATCTATCTACTACCTACCTCTCTCTCTCTCCTCCTCCTCTCTCTCTCTTTGTCTATCCATTGATCCATATCATATATAATATAATATAATTAAGCAATAAGGCACGACAGGGTGTGGTATATCATGGGATATCGTCACGCCTCGGGTGGTTGGGCATGAGACCGCAGGCCGAGTGCGTCCAACGACCCGAGAAGTGACGATACCCCATGATATACCACAATCTGGAGTGATTTATTGCTATTATGAACTGAGTTTGAATTTTCATAAATAAAAAAAAAATAAAACAAACAGGTTTCTAAACATTTTATGAACAAGTTTTTGGGTGATGTAAGAGTACATTTTGAAAAAATAGTTCTCAGAACAGAACAGAGCAAGGAGGCTGGCGGCGCCAGAACTTTTTTTTGAAGCCGTGCCAATCAGATTCCTCTATTTACATTCCTCAGTTCATAATATAATATAATTCATGGATTTTCATGCCAGCTGAAACCTTCTTGTACCACAGTTCAAAAGTCATGGAACACAGTTGTATCCTTCTTTGGTACAACAAGGTTCCAGTTGATCAGAAATCCTCAAGCAGCTGGTGTTTTTCACAGCACTGTTACATGCACAACAATCAGTTCAAGTTCTGATTAAAAATGACCAAGTTACAAGTAAAAGTTTAAAACACATAGAAATTACATTGACCACACTTATCTTGTTTCCATCAGTTCGCAGTCTGGTATTGCAGGAGCAGGACCTGTTTCTTCTCAGAGACTGGATCTATAGTGGTGAACCTTCTTTAGGTGAGTGAGGTGCATGGGGTGGTGGATGCTGAATGATGGTTCAGGTGGGTGGAGATAGGAGACAGAGGGTATTGAGCCACAACAGACATCAGTAGACAGTTCTCTTTTATTATAAATCTTTGAAAATAAAAAGATGTTGCGGGACCAATTTAATTTTACAGGCACTGACACTGGAGATCAGGCACCCTTTGTTGGCTTCATGTTTGTTGGCACCAGGGTTGGGCACCCCAGTGTTGCACAACACTTCGGGGGTGGGGTTTGAGCTGGTATCAGGGATTGGGTAGCCAGTGTTAAGTGCACATGTGTAACAGATGGGTGAGTGGGGGTTACAAATACAATAATTGAAAGGGGTCTGAACTGGCACCAGGAGTAGGCACCCCAGTATCAGATACAGTTAATTTTTAAATATTTAGCCAGAAATGTGGATTGGGCACCCTGGTATCCAGTTGTATTTTACAGTTATAACTCCACTCAGTGGGATGCAGTAAATGACTGTGGGCCAGAAATTTTCATATAGCTCAGTTCAGCAGGGGCAGGTTTACACTCTGATGCACTGCCCTGCCCTCACTGAACAAATGCTGTTTCATGTGAAGCAGATGCTATTTTCAGAGTCAGTATCACCTTGGGGTGATGCCTATAGCCCTGCCCCCCACAGGCACACAAGCATTTTTGCCAAATGATCACATTTGTAAATGTGATCATATAAAAATAGTTATTTAAAGAATGCTCAGTTCATGTACACAAAATTGTCTGGTTTTTTTTTTACTTTTTAAAAAACTGGGCAAGCTGGGGACAAAACAGGTGCAAAAGCTCACACCATTGGACACCAGTGGGGATGTATATATTCTGATATTCTGTATCGGTGATCATGTGGGTGGGGGGACCACTGGACATTGATGGAGCTATAGAGATGTCTGTATCAGTGATCATGGTGAGGATGGGGGAACCACTAGACACCAGTAAGGGGGGGTTGGTGTGATATGGTTGGACTGATGATTTGGGGGGGGGCTGCACAGGTCTACACAAATACCACCATGCAGTCATGCGCAGCAACATGATGTTGCATGCTAATAGGCACATAATGGGCATACAAATGGCCCTTGGCATCTTGCATACCCTGTGGGCTATTAGCATGCCAGGGCTGAATATAGCTCACAGGAGCACTATTGCTATCCCATTTGGAATGCATCATCTCCATTTTATTCCTGTGGGCCATATTCCAGTAAGGGGCTGTGTCAGCGCAGTACATGGTCATTATGCGCTGCTCCAGCACAACCCTTTCTTCAGACAATTAGGGTACTCCACTCAGAGCGTGCTGTCCGAATATTGCCACCCAGTTGGCCGGCCACCTGCCATCTCACACACAGCACGACTGGGTGTGTGGCGCACATGACTGGCTCTAAATATGGGGCCCTTAGCTTGGGAAGGCAGACTAGGAGGCAGTTTGGCCTAGCGGTCTGAGCCCAGTACTGTGTACCTAAAAACCTGCAGTACTTTAGGTCTGATATCCGCAATTGTTTCTGACGAACTATGTGGCCTGCCTGCACAAATCAGAGCACACAGCCATGAACCTAAAAACCTATAGCACTGTAGGTTTGAAACCACCAGGATTACTGCTGTACTGTGTAATCCTATGCAAATAATGCCCTCTTGGTAATCAACTTCTTTGTAATCTCTAACTGTACCTGTGTTCTTTGAATGTCCTTGTGTGCTGAAAATAACAATATTCTCTTTTTCTGCCTCTCCAGGAGTGGTGTAAAGCATTTTGAGATACACTCTGTATAAACAGTGGAATGAAAGCAATATTACCATTCAGTATAAATAAGAAAAGAAATACCACGTATCAGCATTTACAAAAAGAAAAAAAAAATCCATACGGTTTCTCCTTTCAACAGACTGGCAACAGATGCAAGTCGGTCATAGAGCTGTAGCCGCTTAACAAACCAATAAGACAATTTAAAAGATTAATGAGGGATTTCCTCTTTAACATACCAGCACCAGGTTTTAAATACGTATAAAAAGGCACCCCTCAGTTAACATACTGGTATCAGGTTTTTAACTTGACATGATATACTGACAGCAAATTTAATGAAGTGTGATGAACTTATATAACCTGTCAGCTCCAGGAAATTCTTTCAGTTGGAATGTAACTTTAACTTTTTAACCTGGTGACCCCAAGCTTTCCCCAGCTTATTAGGTCATGTGTCCTGTTCAGCATATTGGCATAATGTTTGCCCAGCCAAGTAAGAAGGTTGTTTTGGGACTGCAGATCTAATCTACTACATATAATACATACTGTATAATCGAAGGAAATGTGTGAAATGTCCAGAACAAGACTGAAAACATTATCACAGACATGCAACTGTTTTGCAGTATTCAGTAGTATGTCAAATTATCCAGAAGGACCAGAGAATGATTTTTTTTAAATCCAGGTAACTGTTTGTATATCTTTTAGTCAGGTATTACATGACATGAAATACAATATTTAGTGCCCTTTTTCTACCTGATGGAAATTCTATAACTTGCATTACGCATGTAATTCCCAATTCCCATTGCATATTATTCCTTGCCTGTGTTAATTTTTGAAAGCATGCAACGTAATTTTAACTTAAAATCTGGCGTCTAATTTTCTTCACTGTCATTTATTAGGATGTATTCAAACCCACTGGGTTTAATTTGCCTTTCTGTGATGTAATATAGATCTTTAAAGCCATTCAATGTAAAACACTGCTCACTTTAACCTGCTTATCAAAACTGTCTTCAAGTCAAGATGGTATACAAATGATGACCTGGCATTGTTCACATCTCTGTGCAGCATTTTAGTGTGGTGGAACAAATCTAGCAGACTGCAATTTTCCTTTGTGTCGCACCGTGAGACGAGCAACTTGTTGTTCAGTGTGCCCTCCTGGTGAAACATTTCAATAAATAAATAAATCTCTGTGTGAAGATAATTCTTTTGCAGACAACAATATCAGGACACTATCATACACTCAACTACAATTCAGATCTCTGTTTCCATTAAAAATCCCGCTTGCGGTCCCGGAAAGTTGAATCTCTCGTTCCATTGTCAAAACTGTAGAAATGTTATTATTTTTGTTCTTTAAAAACATATAAGGAAAGGAATAATGTGGAGAGTGGGAGTTGTGCTCTTATAACCCACTGTAGGGTAGGTTAGGGCCATGAGGTCAAGCCAAGTGGTTTTAACCCCCTCTGCCCACATACACACTCACGCACACAGTGTAGTACAATTAGGAGCACAACCGCCATGATTAAAAATGGAACATTGTGTGGTAAAGAAAATTATCACTGATACTGTAGGTATTTTTAAGCATAAAAAATAACTCTTCAGCTGTTATAATGGCTGTATTCTGCTGCAAGAGAAACCAGTGCATCTGAAAACAAACCAATATAGGTACTGTATGTTGTGAAGTACTGATAAATATTTTATTACTGATAAATATTTTAAGAAACATTGGTTGTAATACTTTAAAGACCAAGTTCTTTGAACTTTGTTATGGAATGCACATTCTAAGTGTATTTATACCTTCAAGTATGTACAATTATTGTTTTTCCTTTTGTACTAAATGGAACTTTAATAAAGTTTATTCAATTTAAAAAAAAGAAACATTGAAACATAGAATATGACGGCAGAAAAGGACTGCTTGGCCCATCCAGTCTGCCAATTTCTCCCTACCTACACTATTAATGCATACCATGCCCGATCTACAGCTTTTTCTCCCTCCCCCTTCCCCCTTCCTTATGATTCCTTTGTGTTTATCCCATGCATTCTTGAACCCATCAGTTTTCTCTACCAACACCTCCGCTGAAAGGCTGTTTCAGGAATCCACCACTCTTTCTGTAAAGAAGTACTTCCTCACATCTCTCCTGAATCTACCTCCCTCTAGCTTCATAGCATGTCCCCTTGTTCTTGAGCACCATTTCTTCTGAAAAATATTCCCCTCCTGTACCTTATTTACCCCCGTGAAGTATTTAAAGGTCTCTGCCATTTCCCCTCTCTCCCTTCTCTGTTCTAGGGTGTACGTATTGAGGTCCTTTATTCTCTCCTAGTAGGGCTTTTTATGCAGACCCTGCACCATTTTAGTTGCCCTCCTCAGGGATGCCTCCACTCTATGTCCTCTTGGAGATCTGTTCTCCAAAACCGGGCATAGTACTGTAGGTGGGGTCTTACCAGTGATCTATACAGAGGCAACACCACCTCTCTCTTTCTGTTGGTGATACCCCTCCCTATGCACCCCAGCATCCCACTTGCCCTCTCTACTGCCTTGTTGCACTGCCTGTCCACCTTTAGGTCATCTGATATGATTATCCCAGGTCTCTTTTCTGCTCAGTAGTAGGCAGGACTCGCTCCACCCATTTTACACTCCGCCCCTGGGTTTCTGTGCCCTAAGTGCATTATTTTGCACTTTTTCACATTGAGACCCAGCTGCCATACACTTGACCACTCTTCTAGTTTTCTCAGGTCTCTGCTCGTCCTTTCCACACACATCCCCCCCCCCGGAGTGTCCATCCTATTGCAGATTTTGGTGTCAACCACAAAGAGGCAGACCTTCCCTTCCAGCTCCTCTGCAGTGTCAGTTATAAAGACATTAAAGAGGACTGTTCCCAGCACTGATCACTGAGGCAACCCATTGGTCACCCTCCCTTCCTTGGAGTGTACTCCATTTACCACCACCCTCTGTTGCCTATCCCCAAACCAATTTCTTATCCAGTTTACCACCATTGAACCCACTCCTAAGCAACCTAGCTTGCTTACTCGCTCCTATGTGGAATGGTATTGAATGCCTTACTGAAATCTAGGTAGGCCATGTCCACGACTCTACCCTGATCTAGTCCCTTGGTCACCCAGTCAAAGAAATCTATCAGATTTGGTTGACATATGAGCATATTAACATATGAAATTTGGCAGCAGATAAAGGCCTAGAGGTCTAGCAAGTCTGCTCGAATGTGCAGCTAACACCCCTTATTCTGCAGCTGCCCCTCTCTTCCAACCTTCCCCTCCATTGACTCTCCCCCTTGTCCTGTCCCATCACCTTTTGAATCAGTCCACTGTTCTACTGGATACCACTTCTGCAGCTAATGCATTCCACCCAGCTACCACCCTCTCTGTAAAAAAGTGTCTCCTCATCTCCCTCCTGAACCTTCCTCCCTCCAGTCTCATATCATGGCCCCTGGTGTCCCTCCCTTTTCTTACTTTGAACAGCCCCTCTGTACCTGTCTTGTTTATTCCTTTCATGTACTTAAAGTTAGTTAGTTAGTTAAAACCTTTATTTTTAAACAGGAATTCAGATGGAAAACATCACATCATTAGGACAAAGTCCTATTTTCAAGATGGTCCTGTAAAGGTTTCAATCATGTCCCCCCTGTCTCTCCTCTCCTCCAGCGAGTACCTGTTCAATTCCCTCAGCCTCCTCTTCTATGATAAGTTCCCCAGCCCCTTGATCATCTTTGTCACCCTGCACTGCACCTCCTCCAGCAACTTAATGCCCCTCTTCAGATACGGGTGCCAGTACTGTACGCAGTACTCCAGGTGTCATCTAACTAATGACCTATACAGTGGCAGAATCACCTCCTCCCTCCTTGAGGATATACCCCTTGCAATCTAACCCAGCATTTTGTTGGCTTTTGCAGCTGCCTTCCTACATTGTGCCGAGTTGTTCATTGACCCTGTAATGAGCACCCCCAGATCCTTCTCCTCCTCTGTCTGGGCTAGCTGCACTCCCCCCAGCTGGTAACTCCTCCTTGGATTCTTCACCCCAAAAGGCAGCACCTTACACTTTTTGGCATTAAACCCTAGTTGCCAGGTGTCTGACCAGGTTTCAAGCTTTGACAGATCATCCTGCAACCCCTGCCATCCCCTTAGGTCGTCCACCACCACTCCCATCATGGTATCATCAGTAAACAGACTGATCTTGCTCTTGATGTCCAATGATATGTCTGCAAGGAATATCCCAACAAACACTGAGCCCTGTGGAACACCGCTCATCCCTACCCTTGGGTGTGAGAGCTCCCCACCCACCACCACCCTTTGTTGCCTTCCCTGAAGCCAGTTCCCTACTCATCTCACCAGCTTTGCACCTGCTCTGTGCCTTCTAACTTACTTCCCAGCCTCCCATGTGGCACCAAGTCGAATACCTTACTGAAGTCCAGATACAGGACATCCATTGCATGGCCCCTGTCCAGTTGTCTAGTTACCCAGTCATAGAAGTCCACCAGGTTGGTTTGGCAGGATCTGCCATGTATGAAGCCATTCTGTCTGCTGTCCTGTAGTCCTTTGGCCTCTAGGAGGGCCACCAGCCTCTCCTTCAGGATAGTCTCCATCAGCTTACCCACGATGGATGTGAGGCTCACCAGTCTGTAGCTCACTGGTTCATCCTTGGGGCCACTCTTTGCAGAGGGGCACCACATGAGCCATCCTCCAATCCTGAGGTACACACCCTGAGTGTAGTGAGGCATTAAATAGGTCTGCCAAAGGTCCCAGAAGGACCTCTACCAGCTCCTTCAGTACCCTGGGGTGAATGCCTTCTGGGCCTGGCGCCTTGTCTACCCTCAGTGCCTTCAAACCCTCCTGAATTCTGCCCTCCATGATTTCCCCATCTGTCACCCCCCCCCGTTTCTGCCATTTGTCCCCCCCTTGGGTATAACCCCTCTCTTCTCCTTAGTAAATACCAAGCAGAAGTAATCATTTAGCACTTCTGCCTTATCGCACCCTGCTTCCACCCAACCCTTCTCCTTCCTAATCCTTACTATGTGGTCCATACAGCTCCTTTTCTCCCTGATGTACCTAAAGAAGTCCTTTTCCCCCTTCTTAATGCCTTATGCCAGCCTGAGCTCCGTAGATGCCTTGGCTCCCCTTACTGCCTGTGTCACCTCCTTCGATTCCGTCAGGTACTCCTCCCTGTCCTCTCCCCTCCCTGTTTTCTTGTACCTCCTAAAGGCAGCTCTTTTCTCCTTACTTTTTCTTGACCTCTCCCTTATGAAACTATGCTGCCTTTGGTCTTGTAACCCCCCTGGATTCAAGATATTCTACAATCCTTTCCTTCAGCAGTGATTCCATTAACTTTCCCACCACCAATGTCAAGCTGACTGGCCTATAATTGCCAGCCTCTTCCCTGCTACTACTTTGTGTAGTGGGACTACATTCTCCCTTCTCCAGTCCTCCGGAACCACTTCTGTTTCCAATGAGCTATTAAACAGGACTGTCAGAGGTGCAGCTAGTATTTCCCTAAGCTCCCTAAATATCCCTGGATGCACCCTTATCTGGTCCCATTGCTTTGTCCACCTTTAGATTTGCGAGTCCCTTGAGAATTCTTCCCTCCAAAAAAGGACTAGTGTCCACCTTCCTCCCTCCAAAGCTTCTGTTACTTTTTTGCGGCCCCTTCCCTTCTCCTTCCTCTGTGAACACTGAACAAAAGTATTTGTTCAGGATGTCAGCCTTTTCCTGGTCCCCTTCTGCACAGTCCCCCCCTTCTTCAATTTCTAACCTTACAATCCCACCCCTGTTCTTCCTCTTTTCACTTGCACACCTAAAAATGTCTTGTCCCCTTTCGTTACCTCCTGGGCTATTCTCTCTTCAGTTTGCACCTGTGCACTCCTTACTGCTTTCCCTGCTTCACTCTGTTTCCCCTGATAACCTCCATATCCTCCTTACTCTGCATCTCCTTATACCTTCTGAATGCTACCCTTTTTGTCTTTACCTTGTCAGCCACCTCTTTCCAGAACCACAGCGATCTCTTTTTCCTCTTGCTTTTGCTCTCTTGTTTGATACAGAGCTTTGTTGTCTTTACTATGCTCCCTTTTAGCTTTTCTCACTGTTCCTCTACCCCTCTCAAACCATGCCCCCCTGCCAGGTCATCCCTGAGGCATTCACCCATTTTTATAAAATCTGCCCTTCTGAAGTCCAGGACCCCACCCTTGTGTGGCTCAGTTTTGCAGCCGTTCTTACACTGAACCACACTGTGTGGTGATCACTGGTCCTCAGGTAGCCTCCCACCTTGATGTCTGCAATACTGTCCCTCTTAGTGAGTACCAGGCCCAGTATTTCCCCCCAAGAGTGGATTCACTGACTAGTTGCCTGAAGAACACCCCCTGCAGACAGTCCAGGATGTCCCTGCTTCTAGCTGAAGCCACTGCTGGGAGGCTCCAATCTACATCAAGTAGGCTGCAGTCCCCCACCAGCAGCACCTCCCCCTTTTCTGTCATCTTGCCAGTGGCTTCCATCATTGCCTTATCTAATTGTTCCCACGGTGCTGGAGGTCTGTAGATCACTCCAGTGCAAATAGTGGCTCCATTCCCCATCTCCAGGGTGACCCACAGTACTTCTGCCTCCCCCTGTCTTTCTGTTGCTTTTATGCTTTCCCCTCATATAAAGCCCCATACCCCCTCCTTTCCTTCCCACACGGTCCTTCCTGAACAGAGTATAGCCTGGTATGGCCATGTCCCAGTCATGGATTTCAGTGCACCATGACTCAGTAATGGCCACAATATCCAGGTCAGCCTCTACCATGATGGCCTCTAGGTCCAGAATCCTATTTCCTAGATTTCTAGCATTCGCATGCATGGCCTTCCAGATTTTATATCCACTCTGCTTGTTGTCCTCCTTTTTGTCCTCCATCCTCCCCCTTCCTCTTTTTAATGCTCTTGTTCCTTTTCCACTCTACTTCTACAACCCTGTTTCCTTTATTAATTTGAACCCTGGGGGATTCCACTCCCATCGGTTTCTCCTTACTCTCTTCTCCAGCCTGCTGGGGCGGGGGGAAGTTTCTGCTTCCCTAATTCCTTCAATTCCCCCCCAACTAGTTTTGTTCATCGAAGTAACATTTAAACCATCCACTGAGGACTGCAGTTCACCTCCTGGATAGATGCAGGCCATCACCCCTGCATAGGTCTTTATCCTCTCAGGTGGATCCCCACTCCCTAATGTAGCTGAACCCCTCCTCTCTACACCATTCCTTCAACCATGAGTTGAAGCTCCTGGTGTGGAGATCCCTCTCCTCATCCCTGTCATAGACAGGCAGCACCTCAGTGAAAGCCACTGAGCAAGCTACCTGTCTAAGACCCCTTCCCAACTTCCTAAACTCCCCTGCACTATCCCAGCCCTGTCTCTAGCCAGATCATTAGTCCCCAGGTGGACTATGACATCCAGCTCTTCCTCCTGTTTTGCTGCCCTAGCGATCCTCAGGATCCACCTCCCTTCCCTCCGGGCTGTAGCACTTGGTGGGCACCTAACCTGACTCTTGCCCGTTTACTTTTCCCAAATCTATCCCCCTCACAATTGAGTCCCCCACCAGAAGTTGCATATTCCTCCTCTTGGGTTCTCTACCACCCTCCTTGGCATCTCCACTATGGAGGGCTCCTACTTCCTCCCAGGTCACTACCACACGTGCCTCCTTTCAACAATCCCACCCCACCAGAGCAGCTTAGGAATCACGTAGTGGTACCAGTTGAGGAATGAGCCTCTGTCCCACCACCACCACCACCACCCTTCCAGAGCCAATCACAGTCCAGCCGTTCCTCCTCCTCCCTGGCATCTTCTGAGGTAACGGTGGCAGACTTGTTGGCCCCTGGGTGGGGGAGGAGGTCCCCCAAATCCTAGCCAACTCAGCCTGGAGTCTAGCAACCTCCTCCCTCAACCAAGAAAGGTGTATGCAGATGGGGCAGCACTGCAGTCTCCAGAAGGTACAGAAAGAATATCTTGACCAGTGTCAAAGCACCAGCCATTTTACAGCCACTGATATCGCTGCAATGTTGTACTTCCTTTCCTTCACTGAGCTGCCATGAATGTCACCAATAAAACACAATTCTGGTGCAAACAGTTCATCAAGATCAAGAAGAGGGTCCACCTTGTCCTTTATCATTTGCCATAAGTTTTGAACTTTGCTACAATGCCAGAATATATGTAATAAAGTATCTTCAGATGACCGACAATGGGTACAAGTATTAGTTTGCAGTTTGCCCATTTTAACTAGCTTATGAGGGTTATAATAAAGGTTGTGGAGGATTTGAAATTGTGTAAGGTGAAATTTACCATCTGTAATAAAGGTAATGAGATCTGACCAGATTTTGACCCAGTTAAAGTGTTTGTCAAGGAATGTGTCCATCCAGTGGGGGTGGAACCCATCCAGTGCTCAGTGCAACAGTTCTCAGAAGAAGCCAGAAGGTGAAGGAAGGAAACATATTCAATTCAGTGCTTCAGAGTAACTGGTAACTGGTATTTTTCTTTTAAACTTAGATTGTAGGCTTGTAGTGACACTATACTTTCTTTCTGTGTTGTCTTTACTTATAATTGTTTTTGGGCTGTTGAAAATTTAAAAAATAGTGGTGGTGTAATTCTGTGCTGTCTTTAATTGCTGCAAATTTTATCTTGGCTTGTCTGACTGTCCTGTAGCTGGGTGAAGGGTGTTAATTGTCTGGCCTCTGACCTCAGCTACGTGATAACTGAAGGTGGGGCTTAGTCACAGTTAAAGCAGCAAACAGAAGTTCATCTTCTCAGAAGAAGCCAGAAGGTGAAGGAAGGAAACATATTCAATTCAGTGCTTCAGAGTAACTGGTAACTGGTATTTTTCTTTTAAACTTAGATTGTAGGCTTGTAGTGACACTATACTTTCTTTCTGTGTTGTCTTTACTTATAATTGTTTTTGGGCTGTTGAAAATTTAAAAAATAGTGGTGGTGTAATTCTGTGCTGTCTTTAATTGCTGCAAATTTTCGCCCCCTCCCACCCCTTCCCCCAACTCTTAATTATATGCCCTGATAAATCTGATTGACAGGAGCTAAACACAGGGTATAGTAAGAGGTGTGAAGTAGGAGGGGCATAAGGGGGAAGAAGACCATCCTCAGCACGACAAGTGTTTTGACTCATTTATTTATTTATTGGTTTCTTTTTCCTTAAAAATATATATCTGAGGATCAGTTACAGGATTTTAATACTGTAAATAAATAAAAGAGAACTAAGAGAGCTTCAGTAGCAGATAAGTAGTGGAATTGCAGTATAATGTGGGAGTGGTGCAATGTAGTGGCTGTGGGGCAGCTTATTCAGGCAGACCTTCTGGACACTGAGGTGCTGCCCTATCTGCATGCATCTCTCGGGACTGAGGGATGAGGTAGCCAGACTCAGAGCGGAAGTAAACTGGGTCAGGAGTACCATCACCCCTGTCCAGGAACCACCCAGTCCAGTGCAGCTGCCTCAAAGGATGCCGAGAACGAGGAGCACTTGGATGACAGTGGGCTCAGGGAGGGTTAGAGCAGTCAGGCAGAGGCACATCCCAGATCCTATTCCTCTCAAGAACTCATATGCCACACTGGCAAATGAGGACAACCAAATAGAGGTACCCAGGGAAGTGGAAGGAATGGATGTGGAGGTTAGGCAAGGAGGTGACCTCAGTGGGGAAAGCAGTGGACCCCAGAGGAGGAAGCGAATCCTGGTGGGGACTCCATCATAAGAGGGATCCGGCTAGGAACACAGGAGGGGAGGACAGGGAGGTGAGGTGCCTACCAGGTGCCACGGCATGGAGGGATGGAAGGAAGATACTGGGGATCACTGGGAAGGCAAGACAGGAGGGTGAGCTGGATGTCATTATCCACCTAGGTACTAATGACTTGGCAAATAGGGAGCCAAAGGAAGTTCAGGAAGAGTTTAGGAAACTGGGGAGGGGTCTCAAGCAAGTAGCTACTTCTGTCACTTTCTCAGAAGTACTACCTGTGAGAGGCAAGGGAGAGCATAGGAGTGCATGCACCAGGAACTTTAACTCATGGTTGAAGAACTGGTGCTGTGAGGAAGGGTTTGGATTCATTGGTGACTGGGGACCCATCTGGAGGGATGGAGGTTTGTTCAAGCCTGACGCCTGCATCCATCCTGGAGGAATCCAAGCACTCAATGATAAGTTTAAATGCTACATTGACAAGCATTTAAACTAGCAAAGGGTGGCAGGCCAGCAAGGATGGTACCTACTTGCTCACCCCCACAGCTAGTAATGGAACCAGTGAACCAGAGGAGTGGCTATCTCTGCAAAGCAGTGTGCAAAAGTTGGAGATTAGTGTCCAAAAGGTGGATAAGCAGAAAAGGGGCAAAATTCAGCAGAAGGGCAGACAGCAAGGAGAACCAGGGATAAATGACAACCAAGGAAGGGGCTGGAGTAGAACAGTGAAGCAGTCTAGGGAGGTCAAATCATGGAAAGCCATGTGTGCAAATGCCAGGAGCCTTAGCAACAAGATGGAAGATCTGGAGGCTGTCATGGTACAGTCAGACCTGGACATTGTGGCATCACTGAAACCTGGTGTAATGATAACCATGACTGGGAGATGGCCATACCTGGCTACAACATATTCAGAAGAGACAGAGCAGGCAGGAAGGGAGGAGGTGGTACTGTATGAAAAATGACATAAGGGCCACACAGATCCAGGAGGAACAAAATGGGGAGAGATACTGTGGGTTAAGCTGGAAAGGAAAATGGGGCCAGCCATCCAGACAGGTGTGGTCTATAGACCACCAGCCCAGGAGGAAGAAACAGATAGGGAGTTGATGCTAGCCATCCAAAGGATGGCTGACAAGGTGAGGTAGTACTGGTTGGAGACTTCAATATACCAGATGTGGACTGGAGCATCCCAGCAGCAGCATCAACTAGGAGCAGATTTATCCTGGACTCCTTCAGGGTGCCTTCCTCAAGCAACTGGTCATGGAACCAACTCGGCAGAAGGCATATTGGACCTTGTGCTCACAAACAGGGACAGTGGATGGGGTAACAGTGGGGAGCACCTGGTAACAGTGACCACCAGTCATTGTGGTTTGAAATCACAGAAAGAGCAGAACCAAACCACACAAAAACACGTATCCTGGATTTTAGGGGGGCAGACTTTGGGAAAATGGGGAGATGCTTGAAAGAGGCATTAAGGGGAATGGGACAGGAATCAGGGATTGAGGAACAGTGGGCAGTATTTAAAATGGGGATTATAAGAACAACAGAATTATGCATTAAGCAGGTTAGCAAGAGGAAAAGAAAGAGGAGACCATTATGGTTTTCCAAAGAGGTAGCAAAGAAAGTGAAAGCCAAATAGACTGCATTCAGGCAATACAAAAAGACACAGGCAGAAGGGGATAGGGAGAAGTACCAGGAGAAACAAAGGGAGGCAGGGAAGTCAATAAGGGAAGCCAAAGCTCAGACAGAAGAACACATTGCAAAATCAGTGGTTAAAGGGGACAAAACCTTTTACAGGTACATAAGTGAAAAAAGAAGGACAAAGGGAGGGATAGTTAGACTGAAGGGGGAGGATGGGAGCAGCGTGGAGGATGACAACAGTAAAGCTGACATATTGAACAGGTATTTCTGCTCAGTCTTTACTAAGGAAGAGGGGTAATGGGTCTGAAGGAGTACAAGGGGTGAGAATGGTGCAGAAATGGACACAAGTCCCTTTACACGAAAAGGGTCCTGAAGGAACTGGAAGTAATAAGAGTTGACAAAGCAATGGGGCCAGATGGGTGAACCCAGGGTCCTTAAAGAACTAAGAGAGGTGGTGGCTGAACCTCTGGCTATCCTGTTCAGCCAATCACTGAAACAGGGAGGTACCCAAAGACTGAGGACAGCAGATGTAGTCCCCTTATACAAAAGTGGGAACAAAGAGGAAGCAGGAACTACAGACCAGTCAGCCTCACCTCGGTAGTGGGAAAGATCATGGAAGCACTACTGAAGGAGAGATTGGTGGAACATCTGGTTGTCAATGGACTACAGGACCCAAGGCAGCATGGTTTCACAGGGAGGTCATGTCAGACCAACCTCATTGAATTTTGACTGGGTGACTAGGAGGTGGATCAGGGAGGGCAGTGGACATGGCTATCTGGACTTCAGCAAGGCCTTTGACACTGTGCCACATAGAAGACTATTACACAAACTGGGGAATATGGGTGTGGGCAGGACAGTAGTGTGGTGGGTAGGTAACTGGCTGGGTGGCAGGACACAGAGGGTGGTGGTAAATGGCTGTCACTCCACAGAGGGAAGAGTGACCAGTGGGTACCACAGGGATCAGTGCTGGGACCGGTCCTATTCAACATCTTCATCAGTGACATTGCACAGGATATAGAAGGCAGAATTTCACTGTTAGCTGATGACACAAAGCTCTGTAACAGAGTAGACACACCAGAGGGTGTAGACAGAATGAGAAGGACCTGCAGAAACTTGAAGAATGGTCAAGGGTTTGGCAGTTGAAATTCAATGCAAGAAGTGCAAGATAATGCATATGGGGCACAAAACCCTGGCACAATATATCAGTTGGGGGTGAGGATATAGCATGCACCAAGCAGGAAAGGGATCTTGGGTTGTCATCTCTGATGACCTCAAGGTAGGGAAACACTGTGACAAGGCATCAGGTAAAGCAAATAGGATGCTGGGATGTATGAGGCAGGGCATCACCAGCAGGAAAGGAGGTCATAATTCCGCTATACAAGACACTAGTGAGGCCCCACCTGGAGTACAGTGTACAGTTCTGGAGACCCTATCTACGTAAGGACATAGACAGGTAGAGAAGGTTCAGAGGAGGGCAACAAAGATGGTGCATGGGTTGCATCACAACCTATGAAGACAGGTTGAAGGAACTGAACATGTACTCCCTGGAGGAGAGGAGGAGAGAGGATATGATAGAGACATACAAGTATCTTACAGGGAGGAACAGGGTGCAGGAAAACACTATTTTTAAGTGAAAAGATGTTTCAGGACTAGAGGCATGGGATGAAGTTGGAGGAGGACGATTCAGAGGAAACATGAGAAAGAATTTCTTCACAGAACGGTGGTGGACAATGGAACACCCTGCCAGAGGAAGTGGTGGGGGCTGAAACAATCACGGGATTTAAGAATGCATGGGATAGACATAAAGGAATTCTAGAGGTCAGGGGTAAGGGGAAATAGACTTCTAGGAAAACAAACTGAACTTACAAGCTCAAATGGGCAGACTAGGTGGGCCATAGGCCCTTATCTGCCGACACTGTCTATGTAGCTATGTAGTGCTAAGTAAAGCTTGTCAAAGAGGGCCCGATATAGTTGAGATATGGAGTGGGGTTGGGTGATCATATCTACTAGGGAGAGGAAGAAGGAATTAAACTGCAATACTAATGATAAAATATAAATCCAGTGGGTCAGCAGACCGCAGGGATGATAACTTTTAGGTGACACTACACTATGTTATATATTAGGGATTACATGTAGTGCATAGTTGTCACATTGCTACCTTCATAATCAGTGCAGCAACTCATAATGTCACCAGTACATCACGACTGAAAAGGACAATTCTATGTGGCTTTGCAAAATACTAAAGGAACAACTTATTACAGGGGGCAAATGTTTCCCAAGTCATCTAATTCACTTTTTCATAATAGCATTTCATTAGAATATATGTAAACAGGTCTGATTATTTGCAGTTGGCTCTTTAGGATACACAACTGAGCAATATTATTACTATACTCTAATGCAATGAGAACAAACAGTAACACAATCGTACATAAACTGCTGCAATACATGAAATAATTTATCACACTTGTGTAAACTTACTGCCTTGTACCTACCTGGAAGTACGAGAGTAGGCAGAGTGTGACTATCCCAGGAGTCCGCATCCTACAACCTTGTCTGTATGTTAATTATTACCTTCGACCTACGTGGAGGTCTTAAGCATAAGTCAGTTGAAATCATCCTTAGATTATAATTGCTTATACTTACATGGAGGTATCAGCATACAACTTAGACCTAAGTGGAGGTCTCACCTACTCAGTCAGTTTCATCACCCATAGACCTATGTGGAGGTCTCATATATGCAATAACTGTCCTATTTCTGTTGACCTACATGGAGGTCTCATCTACGCAAAACTGCTTTACCACCTTCAGACCTAAGTGGAAGTCTTGTATATGCAATAACTGTCTTGTCAACTGCTGACTTAAGTGGAGGTCTGTATGGTTTAAATTCACCTCGGACCTACATGGGGGTCTCACGCATAAGATTAATATTGCTTATATCTACATGGAGGTATCAGCATACAAACTTAGACCTATGTGGAGGTCTTTACTGTTTAAGTTTACCTTGGACCTACATGGGGTCTTGAGCATAAGATTACTATTGCTTATACTTATGTGGAGGTATCAGCATTCAAACTTAGACCTACATGTTGGTCTTGTCTACCAAACTATTTGTCACCCATAGACCTGAATGAAGGTTCCATATGCAACATTTGTCTCATTACCTTTTGACCTATGTGGAGATCTTGTTTGCATCATTTGTTGACCTACGTGGAGATCTCATTGACATCCTCTGTCAACCTATGTGATGGTCTTGTTTACATCACCTGCTGATCTACGTGGAGGTCTCATTAACATAATCTTAAAACCTACGTGGAGGTCTCATATTACATCTTCTTTTGACCTACATGGAGATCTCGTTTCCATCACCTGTTGACCTACGTGGAGGTCTTACTAACATCATCTGCTGACCTACATGGAGGTCTCATTTACAGCACCGGTTGACCTACATGGAGGTCTCGTATACGCAACCTGTCTCATCACCACTGACCTACATGGAGATCTCATATACACTTATTGTCTTTTCTCCTTCAGACTTATGTGGAGGTCTCGTCACCTGCTGATCTATGTGGAGGTCTCATAAACACTAATTGTCTTTTCCTGTGGATCTATGTGGAGGTCTGATCTTCGTAAACTGTCGATCTATGTGGAGGTCTCGTACAAACTAATCATCTCATCTTGAATATAGGAGTTTTTATTCCCCTCAAAGGCTAGATTCTTACTTCGATAAGCTAGTTACTATAGCTTCTACTGCCTGGGAACTCATCACTTGATCTTGAAGAAGATACATCAGGGGCCCCTCGCATCTCCCCTATCATTCCTTCTCATCAAAAACAATCCACTAAATCAAATACTCCATAAAGGACTGGACTGTTTCATGCCTCAGAATTGAACTTCAAAAGCTTGGCATTTCTTATTTAGCTTCAGCTAGGAAGTGAGAACTGTTTAATTTATTCACAGCAACTAAATCCCGGCAAGAAGAAAACCCTGTTCCTAAAACAGCCACTTCTTCAACCAGTGCCTGATGCCTTCTCTAAAATTCGCAACCTCGTAATTCAGCTTACTACTTCAGCATCCAACATTCAAGCATGCCTCTCATTTCTCAAAGCCTGCCTTCCTGCGCAGTCTCCAGCATCAATGCATACTACTTCAGCAGTTGGTGGGGATGCACATTCCTCTCTGAGCTGCAAACCTGAAGATCTTGGATTGAATCCCACAGCCTCCACTTGCATACTGTTTGACCCTGAGCAAGTCACTTAACTTCCCTGTGCTCCCAGGTTGCACCTGTAAACAAGTTTTCAGCTTAGTGTGTCTCTCCTGGTAAAACAAAGATAAAATAAACAAACAAAATCATCTATCCAATTGCCTCCACCATAATAATGACAAGTAATGCATACCTCTACCCAAGTGGATGTTCAAGCCTTGCTCAAGCCCTACTTCCATCATTCTCAATAACTGGTGGACTTTCTCATCTGGGTTTACACAAAGTTTTCATCCGGTGTTTCTGTCTTTCCTTCAGAATCTTTCAAATGTAACAACCTTCAGTTAACTTTAAGGAACTGTAAGTTGTCCAACAATTATTTCAAAAGGAACTTAAAAAGATTTCTCCTTGGATATACCTTTCCCGCCTATCATATTGCTCCCATGAGCATCACCACCAGAAATGTTGAGGCAAGAAAAGACTCATCATCAATCTCAGCTCCTCATGCTAAGTCTATTCTTAGTATCAACTGGTTGATTCCACTGAATGAATTCTCCCTCTCTTCCACTTGTATAAATGATGCTATTACTTATCCATAAATGAATTGGTCCTGCAACCTACGTGGAGGTAGTGTAATTCAAACTTGCTCGCTCAATTCTTTTTATTGACATTTCAGTCGGTTGCCCTCAGACCTATGTGGAGGTCTAGAAATACAAACCATTTTCTATTTATTGACATTTCAACTCTGCTACCTGCAGACCTACATGGAGGTCTCAAAATACAAACTGACTACTCTCAATTCCCTTCACCGGCATTTTAGCTCTGCTACTTGCAGACCCATATGGAGGTCTCAAGCATAGAAACCAACTACACTCTCAATTCCATTCATTAACATTTCAACTGCTTACTTTAAACCTACTTGGAGGTCTCAAAATATAAACCAACTATGCTCCCAATTTCATTTGTTGACTTTCAACTCTGTTCCGGCAGATCCATGTGGAGTTCTCTAAAAAATAAACTGCCTACACTCTCAGTTTAATTCACTGATGTTTCAACTCTGTTACCTGCATACCTATATGGAGGTCTTAAAATAAAACCGTCTCGTTCAGCTCCATCTATTGACATTTCAGCTCCGTTATCTGTGAACTTACATGGAGGTCTTATCTACATAATTCTGTCTCATCTTGAATACAAGAGTTTTTCAGTCACTCAAGGCTACAAGTTTACAACCTCTTGTACATCAGTTCTCACAATTGCCTGGCTATGATACAAGAAGACTACATTCTGCAATTACCAAAATTTAAAAATTCTGATAGACTATGAAAAGGAGTGTAAATCATGCACCATCTAACTTATTGCAACTGTGATCTACTCAATCTTTTCTCCTTTACCACCAAGGTTGTGACACTCATGAGAAATTTCATCAATGACTGGACTCAGTCTTTTCCTTTTCAGGTCATTCCTTTTGATTAGAGTAGCTTTCCACCTCTCAAAATGACATTCCTGCCATATGAGTAAAGGCTCACAAAAAAATTCCTCATGTTGCGAAACACAAAGACCGAATCTAGAACGTGAAATCAGACAAGCCTTTGGATTATCTCCTCTTAGTATGCCCAGATGAAGGGCAGTTCAGTAGCCATGGTTCCTCAGAGATTTCCTCCTCCAGGGTTTTTTCCTCTCCTGCATGCTACTGTTCACACTCTCCATGAGCTGGAGGAGGTTATCACGTTATTCTTTTTGGGCCTTCTTTCCTGCTCCGCCGCCCGGTTCCGCTACTGAGGGTGAGAATGAGAAAGGACAGTCTAAGTTTGTAAAAGTTCAAGTTTGCACAAGCACCACATTATTAACACACATTGAATGAGAGGGCTTTGCCCGTGGTTCAATGTGGGGGAATAACTCAGTGCACTGTCCCTACTTAAACCTGCCTACACCTCACTTTAATGCTTAGTTAGTTTTTGAAACACTCCATCCTCCCATCTCCTCCTCCTCCAGCATGCTTCTCCTCCTCCTCCAGCACGCTTCTCACCCTTGGGGCTGGGTCTTCATTCCCGCACTGCCACCCGGCTCCTCTACTGAGGGTGAGAATGAGAAAGGCCAAGCTAAGTTCACAAAAGCACAAGTTCTCACAAGCACCACATTATTCCAACACATTGAAGTATTTTTGTGAAGTGGACCCTATGCCATCTCAAACTTTTCATGACTGTTTGCCAAAAATTGTATAATGACAATGCCCTAAAAAGCTTGGGTTGAAAATTTAGAACATACACTTGTATTTTGTCTAGGAGAGCCACACCCTTTCTTCTTGTTATGCTTTGACAGTAAAGACTATTATTTTACTTTTTCATATTATTTATGCATTTTATGTTATTCCATTGATAAACATATTTTGTGTTTGCCTGCACATAATAAAAATAATCTCTTTACATACCATTCACGTACTCATTTGCTTAAAGAGCTAGTGTACTGTCTGGAAGTAATAGTAACTTTTAGATGTAGTCAGCTGTCACTTCTTATATCTAAAGTATCTTTTCCTTTCTGTTTGGTAATTAAAAGATTTACCACCTGGCAGTACTGGGGTGATATGTGGAGCAGCACTCTGGCTGGAAGTAAAAAAAAGTCAGTTGTGTTCCTCCCACTACATCATATACACTGAGACTACACTGACCGTGACATCACTAGTAACCAAGAAGAATCATTTCTCACTGCCAGATTATTCTCTTTCATATGAAGCTGCAGGGACTGGCTCTTCTTGGTTACTAGTGATGTCACAATTTTCTGCATTTTGATTGGAAACTTGTGAAAGTCACTGCTCAGGCTATAAGGGTTGAGGTGCCCCAGTGTGTTTGGCCACATTTCTGATGAGGTAGTGGGAGGAACAGAACTGACATTTTTTAGTCTCCAGCCAGAGTGCTGCTCCACCCAACAGACCAGTACTGCCAGGTGGAAAATCTTCTAAAAAGCAAACAGAAAATTAAGAATACTTTAGATGTAAGAAGTGATAGCTAACTGCATCTGAAAGTTACTACTAATTCCAGATGGTACACTAGCTCTTTAAAGTTTTCTGATGAATAGGTACATATTGTTTCACTTAATAACCCCTAAGTAACTTTCTTCCCTTCATGGTGGAGGGAAAGAGCGTTAGTATGCTTGTTCACTGTTTAGATACATTAAGCATATTAAACGTGTTCAAAACTGTGGTCTGACATTTCCATTTTACAAGATAATCTTTTGTCAGGACAATTTCCATAGACTGGCCAAATTGCACTCACAGCCAAACTCCACTCCATTGGGTCCCCCCAGTTATTTAAGGCTCACTTGAAAAGTTTCTTATTATCAACCAAGGCCTGCAACTGCTGTTCCTTACCCCATGCTACCTTGCAGGTCCCCCTCCCCATGTATCTTTGTGTGCCAGCTATCTGATGGGGTCTTTTTGCCCATAGCCAATGCCTATTTGATGCTTTTCTCTCATTTGAATAATCCTCTTGTACAGTCACGTTGGTCCTAATAGCATTTTCTAAGATTTACGGTCTTACTGTTGTATTCATACCCTGCCTATGTTTCTGTTTTGTATACTGTAACAGTTCTTTTATGCATTATTTAGCTACTAATGTACACTCCTCCAAACCTTTTATGCATTGTTATTTTGGTCACAGTTAATGCATTCTATTACTCAAGGTCTCACTGTTGTATCTGCACCATGCCAACTTTTCTAATTTGTACACTGTAATTGTTTCTTTCATGTATCTGTGGCAACCTAAGTGCACACAAATTAGGAATTTTTGACAGGTGTTCTGGAGTCTGATGATGCTTCTGGAATGCAAATATTATAATCTCCTAGAGTGGAAATAAATTTATTATGTCCACTCCAGAAGCATCAACAACAGATAGAAATGTATTGATGAGGCCATTTTTATTCTCATGGTTATTGTATAAACTTCTAATGGCACTTAGTGGCTGGGGCTCCAGAGGTTGTCCTCGCTGGTGACCCTAACAATGTAAGGCTACTTCTGATCATTTGCTACAGCTACTCTATATAAAATTATGTACCATTTTCATTGCATGATCTGGTAGGGTTATAATATCCTGAAGAGGGTATTTTAGTAATTGATCTCTGATTATTTCTGCCCATCACTACATACAAAGTTATCGTACACTGAGGGGATTACTTCTCCTATTTTTAGCAGGACGGCTGTGTAAGGCAAAAATGACATCATGAAGATTCCCATGGAATAATCGATTTGGGAGCTCACAGAAGAGGTAGCAGTGATAAAAGCACAGTACAGCAGCATATTTTAAACTTTAGTGCATTACAGTTTTTTAATCTGGCATGGAAATATGAGTTTGTAACAGTTTACAGCACTAAATATACTTGCACTTTCACATGTAGTGGTTGAGTGCATTGGTGTACTGGTTGTAGACATTCACACTATGTCTGCCTGTCCTTTGTCAGTCACTCTTGTAACCTAGTTGAAGATCTCAATCAGGTTTGTCTGCCCTGACTTCTTCCACGTGAACCCAGGTTGCCCACTGTCCTGTAGATGTTTACTTCAAGGAAGTCTACCAATCTTTTTCTTAGTATATCCACAAGTAATTTTCTTACTCTAAATGTCAGACTGACAGGTCTACACAGAAATATTAAAAATGTCAACAGAAAAAGATCATCAGTCCATCTAATCTATAGAAACCCAGATCACCCTTACTGCTACTTTTGTGCAGTGGCATAATGTTGGCTGTTCTCCAACCCCTGAGACCACTCCAGTGAGCAGTTGAAAATATCCTCTAATGGTATTGCAAGCACCTGTACAATTTTTCTTAGTATTCCTGAATGATATCACCTGGACCCATTGATTTTGTCATTCTAGTGCTGTTAACCCATCCAGCACCCTTTCCTCTGTGATGTGAGTGTTAGTCCCCCCCAACCCCATTCTGCCTAACTGCACAGCCTGGCAGTGGACCTTCCTCCTCCTTAGTGAATATTGAACAAAAATATTTATTCAGTATATCGACCTTACTGCTGGTCCTTACTCCCATCCTTCCCTCTTCCTCAGATTTATTATTTTTTCCCTAATTGTGTGATTCTTCCATATTTATTGGAAGAATGCCTTATCCCCCTGCTTTTCCCATTCTGTAATACTCCATTCTATCTTGATTTCTCTACTATCTTGCTGGTTTCCCAAGTTACCCTCAAGTAGCATTCCCTGTCCTCCTCCCTTTGACTTACCTTGCATTCCCTAAATGCCTTGCTTTTTCATCTCACCACTTCCCTTACCTCCACTGTGAACCAGAATGGGTTCTCTGCCATCCTGCATTTACTCACCAGCCCAATGCAGCCCCTCAGCACTTCTGCCACCCTTGACTGAAATACTTCTCATTTCTTATCCACGTTCTCAGTCTTTCCTATTCTCCCATACTGACAACCAATAAGTCTTGCATCCTCCCAATGTCTGCTCTCCTAAAGTCCCATACCTTTGTTTGGCTGCTGTTCCTTCTGGCTGCCAACTGGACCTCCATCTACAATGTCCCATGGTCAGCTGATTCAAGAGGCTCCCAGATAGTAACACTGTGGACTCTTTCCTTGTTGATAAGAACTAGGTCAAGCATGGCTCCTTACCTTGTGGGGGCCTGAAAAATGGTGCAAAGAAAGCTTCCTTGCATGCTCCCACCAGGAGCTTATTCCTTGTGCTGCCATGACTGGGACCACCAATCCCTGTCCAGCATATTAAAATCCTCTAACAACAGCACCACTCTGTTGTTGAGGCACTGGTCAGGAAGCACAGGAAGACCAGGAGCAGTTGTAAAATTTGCAAGTACCATTTTATTACTATCAATAACAATAAAATAAAAAATAAAAATTGTTCAGTAGAACTATTTACAAAGTCAGTACAAACATAGAAAACAAAGTCCTTCATCTGAGGGTTTCTTTCCAATTCCAAATCTCAGCCTCTGCCTCACTGTCTAGCAAAAGCATTGCTGCTTTTTTTATAAGTCTTTGCCTTGGAACTCGTTTACGAGACATCCTGTTTTTTTCCCAAAATGTTCTTGTCAGTTTCTTTGGAGACAGTATAGCACAGTGGGTTAAGGTTCTGAGCTGCAGATCTGGAGACCTGGGTTTGAATCCCACAGCCTCCTAGGTGTATACTGTGTGATCCTGAGCAAGTCACTTAACTTCCTTGTGCTCCCAGGTCGCATCTGGAAACAAGCTTTGGCTTAGTGTGCTACTCCTGATTAAACAATGTTCCCTTTCCCTTTGTTTCCTTTCCCTTTGCAGAGCAGGCTTGCAAATAAAACCATGTCTCAGGCTGGCCCTCTGCTGATGGTATCTATTTAAGTGACTGAAACTCAAAATTGTGAAACTAATGGGACCGAGTTCAGTCACCAGACAGATTCAGAAGCTCGACAGGAAGAAGCAATGCCAACGGGGATATTAAAAGCAGATGTGATGAACCACTACCCTACCCCAGCCAGGCATTATGACTAGTAGGAAAGTGCAGAAGCTGGCCAAGCTGCTCCTGTGGTGTGGAAGTCTAAATCAGTAGCAGCTCGGCCAGCATGGTCTGGTAGACCCGGGTTCTGTTCCCGGTCTCCACTATTTTTGCAAAACATTATTCCACCCCCTGACTTTTTTTTTTTACACTGAGGTCCACTCCACCTCAGAGTTGGTTATTTAAATTACAGAGGGTGTGGGGGGGGCAGAGCCTCCCACATTACATTTGAGTACCTTGTGGTATTCCGAAATTCAGTCTCCAAAACTCAGTCTTGTAGCATTCGGGATACTTAATTTTGGTGTTTCAAAATATATCCTTGCTGATGGCTGTGCAAAAGAGTCTGAAAACAAGCCTGAAAGGAGCTCAAACTGCATCTCAGGTTAACCTTTTAAATTCCAAATAGCTTTTTGCAATCATTTTAACAGTATAACTATATACATTTCAAACAAAGGGATGCCAGTATCACATAAAGTTTCACACAAAGAATCACATATATTTTATAACCACAGACATGAAAGAGGGGAGAAAAGACAGAAACAGCAAGTGAAGGCACAGAGATAGCAAGAGGCAGAGAATCCCAAGACCATCAGAGTGATCAGTTCCTAGGTCTCACAAGAACATTTGGTTGCACAACCAGACAGACAAGAAGCAGAAAAGGAGAGGACAGAACAGATCCTTGTATTTAACTCTTTCTGCATAACACATGGGACAGGGTCTTATTCAACCCTATCATACTCACCGGATCCTGCTGCCCTGCTGAAACCTCACCTAATTCTCTAGCCACCTCTTGGCCCTGGAATGGCAGTCTTAACACCAATCCTAATTTGAACCATTTATCAAAGCTTGCACGTAAAGGATTTCTAATCCCTTGGTTCCTGCAGGTTACTGAACACTGTGGCCTCTATACCCTCTTTTATATACATTGCCACTCCCCACCTCTTTCCTTTTCCCTATCCTGCCTGAATAATGCATAGCCAGGAATAATCATGTCCCAGTTGTGGTTCTTGTAGCCCACTTTTCCGTGACAGACACTATTTCCAGCTGTATTTCCATCACTAGCACCTACAACTCTGGGAGCTTGTTCCCTAGACTTCTGGCATTTGCACACACTGCCCCACAGCCTTTGCCCCCCAACCATACAATTCTTCCCACATCCATTTACCATTTTAATGTTTGCATTTGGTGTGGGAAAGTTAGTAGGCTCCCTGAGCCATGTTAGTGTTCCTACACTCAGCTGAGCTGCCCCTTGCCTAGTTTAAACGTTCCCATATATGTTGTGAAAATGTCTGTTTTTTTTCAGCATCCACTTGCCCTCCTAATTAGGATGCAGGCTCTCTCCTTTAAACAGTCTCCACCCCCTTCAAGTTGGGACCCAGTCAGTGAGGAAATTAAATTCCTTCTTCCTGCACCACCCTTTTAGCCATGCATTGAACTGCAACAAGTGAAACTGTTCCCTCTGATTCATGTGAGGCCATGTTAGTACCTCAGAGATGATTACCTCCCATACCCTTTCTTCAACTACATGCTCTGGAGCACTGAAGCTTGCATTTAACTCTTCCATTTCACTTTTATAAGTCTCCTTGCATCCTGGATGGCTGTTCTTTTTATGAATCTGCATAATGTTTCCAATAGTCTTAACCCACTGTTGGATCAATAGGAGGAAAATCTTAAACTAAACTATACAATCAATAGGTTCTCGTCAACAGGAGTCATCTCAGCTTACTAGGTTTTTACATTTTAAACTGACACAGTATGCACCTTTTGTCTCCATCACTCTTGGATTGCTTTTCTGCTGTAAAAATGCTGTAAACAAATATGTAACTTGTAGAAAATACGTTACACAAAATTATTGAAATCTCAATTGAGCCACACAGTACCTGAGTCATGGGACCTCCGAAGGAACAAGGGGGGAAGAAATCTCTGCGCTAATACTAGGTGCAGAAGTCACAGGGAATGGTCCTTTCTACAGTGGCATTGGGGCTGTATTGTGAGCTGTCATTTTGTGCTTCTACAGATGTGACAAAAATGATTTTCTTTAAAATTTTTACTTCTGAGACACAGCCCCTTTCATTTATTCAATGTTATTTCAGTCATCTTTTAACATCAAGGAAAGGGCTCCCCAATCACGTTTGAAGGTGGCAGAAATGATGTAATGACTTGGTCTGTACACTACACTTCAAACACTGTACTTGTTTGTCACAGGCTTTGTACTACACTCTTTGATTTTATAGACTGCACAGAATGCTCTTTTCGTAGCAATAAATGAACTAGGTGGGAAGAAAGGAGCTGGAAAATAACAGAAAAAGACCATAGACTAAGGTGCTGTAGTTTAAACAATGCACTATATGTAGTGCATGGCATCATAAAGCACAGTAGATAAGTTAGCTTCAAGGAACGAGCTACTGTTAAGCCCAGGCATTCCTTCCAGGAGGAGCCTTTCTATCTGTCACTGAAAGTGTTCAGAAGGCAGTAGAAAAGCAAAGAAAATGAATTATTAAATGACGGTCTAGGAGAAGAGACACTGAAATGACACACTGAAAATGAAAATAAAAATAAAAAAGGTCCCATACACAGTACAGATGAAAGACCAAAGGATCCTCATGTTTCCTATTTAAAGTTATTTCATGCTAATCCTTACACCTCTGTTTGGCCCAGTTTCTCTTCATATTTGTTCTATTAAATCATAATATATAGGTGAAGACAATAACTAGGTAAAAACCTTCTGTCAATATCTTAGTAATCTTTAAATATTTAACAGTTGAAACTTATCGTGTATTTAGTCTTCAGCTATCTAGTCTATGCAGCGATGAATTCTCTTTGCTCCCTGCACTGTTCAGCTTTTGTCTATTAATGTGCACTATTTCTCATGACCGTGACTAAGCACTGGTGTATTTATTTAATTTAAATTTATTGTATACATGTTTATGTACTCATTTTATTGCTACTGCGCCTTACACAATGTATTGTTACTGTTCAGCTTGTACTGTATACTCCCCTTCACCCATCCCCATGGATACGTCTGGAAATGAGCTGCTTACAAGCTCAATATGTCTTTCCTGGTGACACTTTTGAAATAAGTAAATAAATACATATATAAATAAATAAATGTAAGGTAAAGTATGTATAGTAGGGCTACGAGGTATCTCAGGGTTCTGCTGACTTCTTGAATTTTCACATCCTTTTTCCAAAGATCCTCACGCCTGTAGAATGTGAGGAAATGCAGTGCAATTTTTTAGATGACCCCAAGCACTTATCCAAATATGGTAACATGTCATTCAGCTGGTTTCCCCTACTGTCTGGAACAAGTTACAAGCATCTCATAAACTGAACACATTGGTTAGTTCAATTCCCTTCGAAGTGCCAATAGAAAGCCACTGTATTCTTAAAAGTATTTGTCATTGGAGTTTCATTGGACAGTATTATCATGGGTTGCTTCCTCTACCATTGCTATTACTGTACATTATCCTCCCTCACATTGCTCTTGGTACCTAGCTATAAGGTTTGCTTTGTATTTATGCTTCATCTTCTATATTATAACGTTATCTATGTCATGCAGTCTTCCTGTAAACTGACCTCTGTATATTGTGCTTATCTGTTGCCTTTGTATTCTGTGACATGCAATGTCCTTGATTTGCTGTACTACTGACTGTCCTAACCAGGACCTCCTTGTAAATGAGCACTACTCAACAGAGCATTTCTTGGTAAGCAAATAAATACAAAATACAATACAATACAAGCGTCACTGTCGTGGTTTACTGACATTGCTAGAACTCCTCATTGTCTCATTAGTCCCATTATATACTCTGCACCTATGCATTGTTCCTTATTTAATATATGGATAAGTCTTCTTAATAAGTTACTAAAGCATACAAAAAATCTCATAATATAATCACTGAAGAACTGATAATACCATAGTTGACAAATGATAATTTTTTTTCACGGAGAGAGTGGTGGACGCATGGAACCGCCTTCCTGGAGGGGTTGTGGGGTCTAAAATAGTGGGGGAATTCAAACATGCATGGGAGAAACATAAGGCAATTATAGTGGGGGGTTGCAGGAAGTAGGTTGTTGGTTAACTAGAATCTGCAGCTTATCCAATAGGTAGGGAAATGGGCAGACTGGGTGGGCTAAGTGGTCCTTATCTGCCGTCAAAGTCTATGTTTCTATGTTTCTATAATACTATCATTCTGAGCCTGTAACAGTATTGCTCAGAGCTCAAAATGATAACAGTATCAAGGAAAGTCAACAGCACAAGCACAAATCTGCCTCTCACACAAAACAAGTTGCCATACCACAAAGTGACATCTTCCAAAGCATGCCTTCTGATTAGCCACGTTTCCTGTGTGGGCGGGTGGAACAATTTTCAAAAATATGGCGTTTCTTGCTTAATGAGAGAAATGTCCTTGGTACGAGCAGTGTTTTTTTTTTGTTTGTTGTTTTCCAAAAATATCTGGCTGATCCTGCTTTCACTCATCTCACCACTGAAATTACAGGTAAGACTCAGAGTGAGCAGTCTTCAGTGCAATGCAGTGCTCATATCTCCAGTAAGGAGTAAGCAGAGCAGTTGTCGGGTGCCCATAGCGAGTGTTAGCTGAAGCAGTCTGGCATCCGTTTTGATCTGAATAAATTTTCTAATCAGATCCATATATTAAAGTAAATAAAAAATAAGTGAGTGTGTATCATTTAGTAGCATTTCTTGGTAAAACAGATAAATACAAAATACAATACAAGCTTCACTGTCATGGTTTACTGACATTGACAGAACTCCTCAGTACCTCACTAGTCTATGCATTATTTTTAATTTTATATCCATATGGAAATTAAATAGTATAGCAATCTGTGCTTTGCTCTCTTATGAGATTCTGTACCTTGGAAAAGGCACAAAATATGATGGGCCCAGTTTTAAAAGAGACCTCAGAGTGACACAAGTTGTGTCACTCTAAGGGTTGCACAAACTCTTGTTGCACCAGGGACCCTGCGCCTGATTTTATGAAAAACAGGGTCCTGGCACCAAACTCTCCAGGTCTGCCACAAGTCTCTAGCTACCCCAAACAGTAGGCGTGTCTGCGGAAATTGTCGCAGGAATCCGGCCTCCCTGCCTGGTGCAACACCAGAGGGGTGGGGATGGTGAGGGGGTGAGAAACAGCATGGCGGGGGGGCCAGGGGCATGAGGGGCATGGGATGTGGCAGTGGGGGTGCTGGTGGAGAAAGTTGGGCAGAAATCGGCTTGTAGCAGCACCTGTTGGGGTGCGTATGCTGTATAGTGTGACTGTCAATCATATACATTCACATAAAACACCCCAATACCCAATGTCCCCCATGAAATAGCCAAAGATTTGTCCCTGGTGGTCTAGCAGACACCCCCCAACCCCATCCCTGATATACCCCATTATTATTTTTTTTTATTTATTAGGAATTCAGAATTAACACCTTTGAACCATAGGCTCTTTTACACAGGTTCCACATCGAAAGTTCATAAAAAAGACAATAAAAACCCATTGAAATTGGTTTACACAGTCCAGGGTTACTTAACTCAAAAAACAGTTATGGCTAGACATAGTAGCTAGGTTAGATACAATGAAAAAACAGGGAATATCTTTACAAATAGTGGAGTACACAGACACAATTTTACAAAGAATTATAATGCAGCAAAATTAAGCCTTGTCATTGGAGTAGAAGAGTTTCAAAAGTAGCAGGGATTGAAGATACAAACTGATATACAAGTAAGGGAGGGAGGTAGTTTAGGGTGTCTAGGGTGATGGGATGTCAGAAGACATTCAGGACCTGGGCTAGTGGCTAGTGGCTTAGTATATACCCTTCCCTGGTGGCCTAGCTGATCCCCCTTCCTTCCCCTGATCACCCCCATATATTATGACATAACTGTCCCTGGTGGTCTAGTGGATGCCCTGCCCCACCCCATCAGATAGTGTCCCACCACCCCTCGCCTCCCCATCCCAAATCAGGAGCTGCAGTCCTGCAGCCTCTTCACACCACCACAGCTGGCTGCCGAATGAACTTGCAGAGAAAGCATACTGTATACAGTATACCTCATTGATTGACAGCTGCTATTATTTAATGACAGCATACTGTATACAGTATGCATTCACAGGAGCTTTGTCAGCAGCCAACCATGGTGGTGAGAGGAGGGCTGTGCTGGTCATTGGCTCCGATTCAGGATGGGGTGGGAAGCGGGGTGGTGGGATACTACTTGATGGGGAAGAGGGGTGGGGTGGTCTACTAGACCACCGGGACAGTTTATCATAATATACAGGGGTGATCGGGGAAAGAGGGGGTCCACTAGGCCACCAGGGAAGGATATAAACTAAATAATGGGGGCAATCAGGGAGAGAAAGGTCTGCTAGACCACCAGGGACAATCTATGGCTATCTCATGGGGGACATCTGGGATTGGGGGGGCTTCTATATGAATTTTTATGATTGACAGTCACACTGTACAGCATACACACCCCTACGGGTGCTGCAACAAGCCCATTTCTGCACAACTCTCTCCAGCAGCACCCCCACTACCACATCTCATGCCCCTAGTGTGTCCCTACTGCCCCCAATAAGGCCCCATCCCACTGGCACAAGCCACTTAGATCACTTCCTGCTTGGTCTGAGTGGTGCCCTTGCTGTGTCCATGGCAGGGCTTGTCAAATCCCAAAAAAGGGGATGTTGCAGCTCCGCCGTGGCGCAAGCCCCCTTGTGACCTCATGCAATGGGTTGATTGATGCAACTTTGGTGCAAAGGGGCTTTGGGGCAGCAGTGTCTGGATCTGATGCAGGCTAGAGGCTATCTTATAAAATCGCATTTGATGCAAGTTGTAATGCAAGTCACCTCCTGCATCAGGCTCTTTTGACGCAAGCCCCTTGGGTCAATCTAAATGCTTTTAAAACCAGGCACAATGTGTAAAAAATAAGACAGCCAATTGGGAAGGCTTTACATGCAATACATATTTCTGTTACAGTAGATTTCACAAGTAGAATGCACAAATGTAGTATTTTATTTCCTTGCTTAATCCAACGCTAGGAAATTCCTTTGCTCAATGTAAACTTCACATACAGCATCCCCAACACAAGTGATTGATTTTTAAAATCAAGAGCTAACAAGTATAGATATGAAAACATAACTACAGTCAGTGCAGTGGTGACATTACAGTACATTCTACAGTAGGTTTTTGGTGCCTGTTAGGATGGGTGACAGTTGCGCTGAAATCATACACGCTTTCAGGCTTTTCTTAATGTGAGATGACATCTGTCACTTGAACGTAAAATTGTCAATCAAGCTGATACAATGGACTCCACCAGGATGCAATGTAGTGTCACAGATTCCTGCATCAGCAAGAGGATTAACTGCCTTGTTTCCTGCAGTATCTCTGCTGCAAAATTCTGCCGTATTGCATTGCGTCCTGGCAGGCTCCACTGTAGTATGAAAATATTGAATTTATTTCAGATACTTTTAAACCAACTCCTGACTTTTGTTAATTGTTCTTTTTCTATAAAGTCCTAATTGTGTCTAACAAAATATAAGCTACTGTGTGTTTACATTTTCTATTTTAGGCATACTTAGGTTTTGTCCGGAAGTCCATATTTTATTGAAAAGAAGGCATGTAAGATAGAAATTTAAGTCCGTCAAACAGCAAGAAATAACTATTTTTTCCTCAGAAATGTTTCTTTTTAAACTAACTACCAGAACTACATCTTTAGACAAGATAACTGCTTTCTCTGTTAGGTATTAATATGAACCACTCGTGCATCATCTAAGCTCGCATGTTCCCTTGGAAGTACCAGCGATGTGTTTTGCTGATATTCAGTGTTCAGAATAAAAAAATGGGTGATGAATTTCCCATCACTGGGCAGTGCTGTATTTGTCTGTCTGCATGGTACCAATTCTATTTCCCTTTTTGTTCTCACTAAACTACAGTAGGAGGAAGAGGACCAAAAAAGAACATTTACTGACAGCTAGACACCTGCAAATCATTTTATATATCTTAAAAGACAGCTTTTGGTGATGTAATCCAAATGTTTTTCATGACATTTCCTATGCCAGCCCAGCATCAATACACATTGCAGCATCCTCTGGGTCTGTTCAAATCATCATGCTTTTGCTAAAGTCGTCAATCTAAAGTGACAAAACATATCATATACTTTATCTGCATTTTGATTGTGAACTTTGATGGAGTCGATGAATTAAACAATGTTTATTAAAATCAAGGATCTGTTTTTAATGAACAAGGATTTTCCTCTGAATCATAAAAAATGGCTAACTTAAAGCTTTGCTACTGCTAATCATTGACAGATCTCTCTGCTTAAAATACTTGTGACATCCCTGGGAAGACTTTGAATAATGTGATTTTTACATACAATACTGCTTATATGTCACATATTTTCTAAATGTATCCACACCACTTCCTTTATTACTAAGGATAGTTGCTTGGAAACTGGATCATTGTCCTTCAGGCTTTCTTTGCTACAGCTGTCTGTCTATACATGATGTCATAATCCTCTGTCTATGATGCAACAAGAACGGATTATGTCATCATGTGTAGACAAGCAGCAGGAACAGGTGACATCTAACCTTAGGGATCCTGTTTCCATAGAAATTTCCTTAGTACTGAAGAATAGGAAGGAGTTAAATTGTATCCTTTATGCCAATCCTTTCTTATCAATTTTAAACAAATATATAAACAACATAAAAAAAGCAGATATAGGAAACAGCTAAAACTGTGTATAATCTCCAAAGTTTTCTCAGAGGTATCGTGGGCCCTTTAACTGCATGTAGGAAGATCATTTTATTATCCCCACTTGCCTAGCCCACACAATGGGGCATTGGCTATAAATACTGCACTGACTGTGGTATTACATAAAAAAGGGTCTTAAACGACAAGATCAGCACATTTGCTATTATTGATCTTCCCTATATTCATCATTGTCTAGTGCTCACAAAATTAAGTTGGTTACTTTTTAGTGCTGCCTGTGTTATATATAAAAGTTTGGATTGAGAAGTCCGAGTGCCTATTTGCAAAACGTCGTCAAAATATAATAGTATTTATAACTCATGTTCCTCAATATGAATACCAGTAAAAGAGAACTGAACAGAACCTGAAAGTCATTTTTCCCAGTAGAAGCTGTTTTGTAAATACTAGTTCCAGTACTATTCTTGCGTCATCTAGATGGGCTTATTGGTAACTTCAATGTGTGTTTCTTATTTACACTCTCGTGGTAAATACCATTTTAGAACTGAGATAGTTTATGTCCCTATCAACCAAGAGTTCTATATTATAAGTCTAATTAATTATTCATGAGGCAAATGTGAGCTCTGACTGGCAGGTGTACCCGGCATTAATCCTTTAGAATTGCCCAGTACAGATCAGAGTAGTGCACGTTTACAAACTCTCTTTTAAAAAAGGCGTTTTCCCTGTGTGTAACGCGATTAGACATAATCGCAATAATGTCCTCACAGCTGATCATTTCCTTTTGATTAATGACAGGCTAGATGGTGTTGGCCCTCTGCTGTGCTTCAGGTCACCCTCCCCCCCAGCCAGTAGTTAATTTCCAAGAAATGACCAGTTGTTCAGTCATTATTGCTTTAGTAGAACATGGATACACTGTGCCAGCAAAGGAAGAGCTGTGCAAGGAAATAAACTACATCACACAATTCAAAACTGGTACATACTACTTGTGTGTAAATCAGAAATACCCACTAAAAAGCCCATAGAGATGCCAGCCAATTGGCATAGCAGTAGAGCTGTCATTTACAACTCTGCCAATATGGATTTAGGAATAAGTTCAAGGTGTCAGGGGCTGGCCATGGGGAGAAGGGTTGAGCATCCCCGAGGGTTTTCTCCTCCTTAAGTGAGGGAGAGAATGCATCACTGCTAGAGCAGCACCACCTGGTGACCAGAGACAGTACTGTGGGTTAGGAATGCCTTGTGAAAGGCAGGGGGAAACACTGGCCAATGCCACATGGCAACACACCCTGGTGTGCACGTTCGCTCATGGTGTTGTCAAGCCAGTGTCTTGAGGGGAAGACATGGAAAAAAAAGAAAATTGCCCTGACACTGGTGGATAATATGCTCTGGTGCAGCCAGGCCCCCACTTGATGAAAGGCTGTTGTTGGGGATAAATCCCCACACCCTGCTGGGGGGAGCCAAGGCTCTATGAAGGATCAGAGTTGCACATAGGTGGGACATAGCATCTGAGAGATACCTAGGATGAACTGAAAGAGTCGGGTGCCTGGGATAACAGCATGAGGAAATAAAGTACAGACTAAAAAGGAAAAAGCCTATAAAGATGAAACAGTAACAGAATTGAAACCAGTACATAAAAATCAGCATCTACTGTGAAAAATGGCTTACAGGTTCAGCACCGTTCTCCTTTAAATGTTCTTTTCATGATAACTAGTGTGGGTCAGTACTATATACATATGAACCTAGGAATATGCCAGCAGATAAATGCCTTACAGTCTACCTAGTCTGCTTGAATCTGCATTTCCTCCCTGTGCCTACAGAGGGATGTACCCCCTCCCTAAATCTACCCTGACCACTCTCATGTCTCCTCTCCCCCCTCTCCTCCACCAGAAACGTTCCCCTTCATTCTGTCCCATCCTCTCCTGAAGCTATAACGGAGACTACCTCCTCTGACAACTCATTCCACTTGGCCACCACCCTCTCAGTGAAAAAGTGCCTCCTCATCTTTCTCCTCAATCTTCCCCCTACCAGGTTTAAGCTATGCACAAGACACGATTTTTCTCTAGAACTTTGGGACCAAATTCTGCAGCAGGATTACCATTTGCCGTGGAACTTCTATAGTGGTGGTTTGTAATTTCTGCAGAAGTTCTGCAGCACCAATGAATTGCCATGTCACAGCATCAGCTTGCCATCCTGACACCACGTCCATGGCAATGCTTATGGCAAATGGGATGGGGAATGTACAGTACCACTAGTTCAAAAAATAAACCCACAGACTTTTAGAAATAAGATTTTTTTTAAAAGCTAACAAAAAAAAGTATCACGTAGGGTCCTATCCTATTGCAAAAATGACATACACAGAGGGGACCTTGTATGATAAATGATTTATCGATACTCATGCTATTTATGCCATTCGTGAGGTCCCCATTACATATCACTTATATATTTATATGCAAGCTGTAACATTTATTTTTTTAAATAAATTTCCCTTTTTGTGATTGGGAAATTATATCCTCATTCTTACAGGTCCCTCTGGAAATGGAATAAACAGAATAGTGGCGGTATTTCCAGACTTATTTTTTATGCCAACTCACTTCTCCTGATGCACTACATCACCCCATCAGGCCAGGACATGCACATGAACCACTTGTGAGAGAAGAACCCCTGTCCCATCACAAAGTATCACTCGTGACGGAACACTGTGCCATACCTTCCCAGACTTGGAGTGGTGGTGTATGACAGTGCTGCCCCCCCCATCCTTGTGCTGCCTGGCCAGCTCCCTGAGCTAGTTCCTGAACTTGAGTCACCAGCACAGTAATACAACATGCTACCTGTTGGCCAATGGCTGGTCCTGCACACAATGTTTCTTCATAACTTTTAGGCAATTCTACCAACCCATGATAACATGTGATCAATAACCCTAGCGAACAAAATATTAGTGACACTGCAGAAGGGCTTGAAGGGAAGGCATGCCTGTTCACAGACGGCACAAAAATCTACAAGAGAGGACACGCCTGGGGGAAGGGGCTAGAGAGAATGAGGAATGACCTGAAAAAACTGAAGGAATGGTGAAGGGTATAGCAATTAGGTTCAATGCCAAAAAGTGCAAAATTATGCATGTAGGGCACAGGAACCCAAGGACAATGGGAGGGGGAGGTGGTGACAACAACAGAACAGGAAAGGGACCTGGGGTCATCATATCTGGTGACCTGAAGCTAGTAAAACAGTGTGATAAGGCAGTAGAAAAGGCTAGTAGAATGCTGGTGTGCATAGGGAAGGGTATCACAAGCAGAAAGAGGGAGGTGGTGTTGCTCATGTATAGAGCAATGGTGAGGCCCCACCTGGAGTACTGTGTCCAGTTCTGGAGGTTCCATCTCAGGAAGGACATAGATCAGGTGGAGGCGGTACAGAGGAGGCCAACCAAAATGGTGCATGGCCTGCATCAGAAGCCCTATGAGGAAAGACTCAAAGAATTAAATATGTACTCTAGAGGATAGAAGGGAAAGGAGAGACATGATAGAAACACTCAAATACATCAAGGGTATCAATAAGATACAGGAGGGTAGCATTTTACATAAGAAGACATGCTCAAGGATTTTTGGGCGTATGATATAAAGCTGGAAGGGGGAGGCTCAGAAGGGTTGTGAGGAAGTACTTCTTCACGGAAAGGTTAGTGGATGCCTGGAACAGCCTCCCAGCAGAGGTGGTCAATACCAAAATGGTAGCAGGATTCAAGCATGCATGGGATAGACACAAGGGGACCCTAGCAACAGGACTGGGGGGTACTAAGGGCATAGATCAAGTAGGGTCTGCAGTAACACAGTAGGGACAACATTTTTTAGGGCAGACTAGATGGGCCAAGGGGTTCTTTTCTGTTGACAACTTCTCTGTTTCTATGTTTGTGTGTTAAAAATATGTACAACACAATTGCTCATTTAATAGGTCTGTTCTTTTAACAGGTCTACATATTATTATATTGCACCTTTCAGGGCATAGTTCTTTTATTTTTTTAAGACAGGTTAATTCATTTTACCAGTCATTCACTTCAGAGAACTTCACTATACCTTAAAAAGCACAAATAAATACTGTACGTGCAAAGTAAAGTATTCAGTTAACATGTCTGTGCTATTGTCAAGTATTTGTTTAAGTTGGCCCCAATGTAATAACTTAAGAATGAACACTTTATTAGGCTATAATACAGGTTGAGCAAATATCACAGTACCTGATGTGCAGTGCCACTTCCTCAGGGAGAGGGAGCAGCAGTAGATAAAAGACTATTAATTTCTGTGGCAGAATGCAGCCCTGTCATTAGTTAATGCATGATGTGATGTCATTGATAACATCACACGCTGAGTGTAGAGGGGTTCTGAATATAAAAAGAGGGGACAGGAACCAGGTGCTATGGAAAACCGGTTACACTTTATTTTAAGTAACAGTTAACCAAAAATAAAGTGTAACTAGAAAAACTGTAAGTATTAATAAAGAATCACCAAGAACAGTGAACTCTGCAGCACTACAGATATTTATTTATTAAAGAGATTTACCAGATAAGCATACTGTGCAAGAATCCACGCATTTCCAGATGTGACCTGGAAGATATTCTGCGATAGGTTGCAAGTTCTGTGCAAAATTCTGCAACCACAGATTTCTATGGGCCTTGGCTATGCCCCCTAGTGGACTTGCTCCCAGTAAGCCTGAAGAGGCTGTCTGTATTCACTTGTTAATAAATTTAAGGTAGTTGAAGGTCTAAGTCATATCTCTACCCCCCCAAGGGAATATATATTGACCCCCTTGAGCCTCTCTTTATAGGTGTTGCCCTGTTGACCCTGGATCATCACGGCTGCCCTTCTCTGGACTTCCCTGGACTGTCACCAGCATGTTAACATCTTTTCTAAGTTAAGGGCACTAATACTGCACACTGTGCTCTACGTGTGATCTCACCAGTGACCTGCACAGTGGTAGTATGCAGTACAGCATCAGATCTGCTTTTGCTGCTGCTCTCCTGCAGTGTGCCAAGTGCTTCAGCCCACTTGTGATAGTTACTCCCAGGTCCTTTTCTTCCTCTGACTTGGTTACCTGTACACCACCCGACCAGTATTTGGTCTCTGGGTTTTTCACCCCCAAGTGCATAGCTTTGTACTTTTTAGCATTGAACCACAGTTGTCAAATGCCAGACCACTTCTCTAACCTAGCCAGGTCTTCTCTGAGTTCCTGTCTCCCCTCCTCCACATCCACCCTCCCACAGAGCTTTGTGTCGTCAGTGAACCGGCAGATTTAATCTTTGATCCCATCCATTATGTCACTAATGAAGATGTTAAACAATACCAGACTGAGCACCGAACACTGTGGAACCCCACACTCACTGGTCTAGCTTCAAAGAATTACCCTCCAAGCAGCACCCTTTGGCTTCTGTTCTGCAACCAGTTTTTGACCCATCTAGCAAGCTTGGACTCCACCCCAGGTCTTCCAACTTTCTAACCCATCTCTTATGAGGCACAGAGATATAGGCCTTGCTGAAGTTCAGATACAAAACTTCAACCACTAAGCCCTTGTCCATTGTTTCATTCACCCAGTTGAAAAAGTCAATCAGGTTAGCTTGACAGGACCTCCTTGACACAAACACATGCTGCCTCTCATTCTGTAGCCCACTTTCCTCAAGAAAGCTCACCAGCCTTTCCATCAGGATAGTTTCAATCAGTTTCCCCACTATTGAGGTCAGACTGACTGGCTTGTAATTCCCTGGTTCATCCCTTGGACCACTTTTATGAAGAGGGATCACATGTGCAGATCTTTAGTCTGGGGGCACACTCCCAGACTCCAGAGAGGTGTTAAACAGGTCTGCCAGGGGGCCCACTAGCACCTCTACCAGATCTCTTAAGATCTCTGGGTGAACACCATCTGGCCCTGGGGATCTGTCCACCTTCAGGGCTGTTAGGCCCTCATGCACCATGTCCACTTGTATGTCACCGTCCATGACTCCCCCCTTTCTCCCCCCTGGCTCCCTTGTGGCACTGGTCCATCCTTCTCTCTCAAGAAGATGGAGCAGAAGTACTTGTTAAGTACCTTTGCTTTCTCTTCACTTCCTTCTGCTTAACATCCTTCTTTTTTAATCTGACAATCTCATCTTTGATATCTCTCCTCTCCTCTCCTTTATATATTTGAAGAAATCTTTACATGATTTTACTCCCTGTGCTAGCCGTAGCCTTTGCCTCTCTAACCACTTTGCTTGACACCCTTGATTTAGCATGATAACCTTCCCTATCCTCCTCACTCTGAGTGTGTTTGGACTTCTGGAAGGTGGCCTTTTTTATCTTACCACATTTGCAGCTTCCTTTCTGAACCAGCTGGGCTTTTTGACCATACATTTCTTGCTCCCCCCCCCCGGCCCTCCTCTGCACCAGTTCCCCCAGTACCATCACCCAGATTCTCGTGGATTTACCATCTACTCCATCCTCCACTTGTCTCACCCCTCCCTGGCTAGAGGGGTGGCAGGCTGAGCCTCACACTGCATGGATCAGGTCCCAGATAGGAGGAGCACCACATCACCAGTTTGGGGCTTGCAAAGAGCTGGTGCTCATCCTGCCTGGCTGGGGCATTTTCCATTTTTCTGGTTCCCCTCCCACAGGACACAGGTGCTGGGGGTGTGCATGCACACACACGTGATCATGTGTAGTGCATGGCACCAGCCTATGTCCTTCCCTTCCTCACTGCCTCTCTGACTGCACTACTACCAGGTGGCAGTGAAGCAGCAGAGCTGGTGACCCTCCCTCCCTGGAGGAGGAGAGAGTCCTCTCAGACACTTGATCCTCTTCCCCCATCTGGCTCCTGATGCTCCGTGCTCATTCCCAAATGTGGATCATTGGCATTGCAAGTGGTAGAGCTACTTCTGCACCGATGTGCCCAATTCTTATTCTCTGCTTTGTTACTGCACATATTTTTATTTTATTTTTTTCATCAGAAGGCGCTTGCATTTCTAAAATTTCTGAGCTGAATTAAGCAAGTCTGGGCCCTAATATTTAACTTGGGAACTCTTCCAATTGTACTTACTAATAAAAAAAAAAGAGATTTTAAATGAAAACATATAGGATACCACTCCAGACCAGGAAGCTGATCATTTACCAGCTCTAATATAGTAATGTATGGAGTTGTAGGCACTTTATTTGACTTGGTCTACTGATCTATTTAATGGGACTACATAGAATTTCTTAACAATTGCTTGCCAAAAATGGATCATTAATAATCCAAGCTGAATGTTATTATAAACGGGGTGGGAATCACTTCTCTTTTTTTAAATAATGCATTAAAGTAATAACAATCCCTGCCTAAAGCCCAGATATTGATACGGCTTTGCAAAAATATACTATGCTGCGGGACAACCATGACACCAAGCTTTGGATCAGTGTGCTTCTCCTGCTATCCAATTTTCAAATAAGTAAATAAATAATATGATCTATTACCCTGGATTTTTGATGTATAGCTGCTATGAAATATATAAAGAAGAATCCGTCAAAAGCAACCCAACTTGGTTTGTGTAAAACTGCTCAGAGTGAAACTGAACTGCTCAGTAATCGCAAGGTGCTGTGAAAGTTTGATGTTTCCTATTAGACCTCTTTAAAGCTTTAGTATAAGTTACTGTAATCTAATATCGTAAATGTTTCATTTGTATTTAACAGCCCATTCACCTACCTGCTCATGACATTTTAGCTGCCTGAAAGATGCTTTAATTAGTAACACCCTTGGCTATCAATAATTGAAGGCTTGAAAGGTAAGACGCTACATTAAATTAGTGTTTCTTAGATGGTGCTGATGCTGAACTGTTGAGAGGAGCAGGCAGGTAAGTCAGCAAGAGGGTTGCTACCGTTTGTTATTTCTTTGTTTGTTTTAAAAAATCACTTGGTGAGTGCTGTGTTTGAGAGGGCAGGAGATGGATGGAAGAATTGTAGGAGGCTGAGGAACAGCAGTCCCCATGAGTGGCACATTAGTTGGGGCTGGTCACATGACAGGGCAGTGGCAGAGTGGAATGTGATACCAGATTAGACAGTGAACCAGAAAATGGTTTGGGGATTCGTGATGTGGTGGGCTAACATCAAGAGGAGGGTACAAGTGTAAGGGAAGGAGGAGGGGCATACTGACGTGTCACAAAAGACGTATGAGCGCCACATCAGGCAAACTTCTTATACTGGCAAATTTTTATGTTTGTATGACTCAGCATCCAAAAATGATGCTGCCATTCTGAGCCTTTTAAAGCTCCTCTGAGACTGAAACAGTCATTCGGGTTGTGGTGATGAAAGGAGCAAGCAGATCTGCCTGCAAGAGGGTGCTACTGTTTATTTTTTTTAACAAATCCCTGGGCGAGTGGTGTGTTAGAGAGGGCAGAAGATGGGTGGGAGTACTGTGGGATGCTATAGGGTTGGAGGCAGCCAGGAGTGGTGTCATTGTTGTGGCTAGTCATGTTACTGACACCATCTAATTGGACGCCACCAGCCTAAACCTTTTTATTTTTTTTTATTTTTGTAGTAATACAAGTGCCTATTTTCAGGGGGTGACCCAGGAGCACTGGGGTGGCTAAGTGACTTGCTCAGAGTCACACAGTATGCAAGTGGAGGCTGTGGAAATCAAAGCCAGTCCTGCTGGATGCATCAAGCTCATTCATACCTCGTTACTCTTACCTCTAGCCAGCTATACCGCCAGCTGTGGTGATAAGAGAAGCAGGCAGGTAAGACTGCAATAGGGTTGCTACTGTTCTTTTTTTTTTAATTGTTTGGTAAGTGGCGAGTGCTGAAGGGCAGGAGGTGGGTAGGAAGATTGTGGAAGACTGAGGGGCAGGAGGCTGCCATAAGTGGTACCACTGTTGGGGATCACATGATTAGTAGCATCCACTAAAAAACTACCAGCCTGAGCTTTTTAAGGCTTCTCCATGATTGGAATAGCCACTCGGATTGTGGTAGTAAGAGTAGCAGGTGGGTAAGCCTGTAAGAGGGCTGCTACTGGGTTTTAATTTTTAAATCACTAAATGAGGGGTGTGTTCGGGAGGGTGGGAGATGGGTTAGAGGACTGTAGGAGGCTAAGGGGTAGGAGGTAGCCACAAGTGTTGCCATTGTTTGGGTTAGTCACATGACTGATAGCATCTGCTAAGACCACCAGCCTGTATTTTAATTCCATAGGGCTAATGACCCTGGAGTCTGAGGACCACAACAGCATGAGGGCAGTATCTGCAAGGACATCTGCAGAGAGTCTGCCAGTACATAAGGGACACTGTTCATGTCACCACCATGGTGCAGTTAGTGCACTGGCTCCTTCCACTGAGGGAGATCCTTATAAGCCACTGTGTGTTCTGGGGTATAAGGCAGGCTGCATTTTACACTTTGTGGGTAGGTAACAGGTCAGGTCACACCAGCAATGATTAGGCAGGGTGATCTACAGTATTTTGCAGGTAAAGCACTAACTGCAACCAGCAGTCTTCAGGTTCCCTTGTAAGTGTGGCCCACAAAGGGAAGGAGGGCTGAAGAAAGGTCAGCTAAGTAGTAGGCTTGGGAGGCAACTCATAAGGGTAAAGGAGATGATAAGACTACCCCAGTAAAGAATATTACATACATTTCAAGAGAGGCAGGGTGGGGGATGAGGAGAGCAGAGGAGTGGAAAATTAGTGGAGGAAGAGGGAACCTAGTAGGTTGCAATGACTGTGGAATCACTATCTTTAGAGAGGTTCTTTGGATATATCATTGCTGCCCAGTGTGCAACAGGTTTAAAGCACTCACTACAGACCTAGTTTTGGTGAAGGCTGAACTCAGCTGTCTCCAGGGCAGGGCTATGTGTGTAGCGGTTCAGGTAGCTACAACTCCATTTCCCCACAGGACATCAAGGGTCCAGAATGGGGGGGGGTTACAGAAGTTGGCAGGGGGAAGGGGCAAAGGGGTCCTTTTTGGGAGTATGGGGAGCTGGAGGTGGCAGTAGCTCCCATGAGTGGTTTGTGGAGTTCCATCTTCCCCACAAGGGTGCTGGAATCTGTTGCCCATTAGGTAACCAGATCTGCCCCAGGATGGCACCTAAGATAATTTTGGGATACAAAGGCAAGGTTAGGGCTAGAAAGGCATTAATAATAGGGGCCTTCATCATCAGGGCTAAGGAATGGGCAGTGTGTGCAGAGTACAAGGGAAGCAGGGTAGTCAGATGCCTCCTGGGGGCATTGGCAGGAAGTTATACAGCCAGGTTGGGAGGATTGTTAGGGGTCGGGGGGAGTGGCTCAATGTCACTGTAAACCTGTGGACAAATGACCTGATGGAGAACCCTTGGAGGAGCTGAAGAACAGTTTTAGGGATCTGGGGAGGTTTGAACAGCAGTGTCCTCAGTATCTTTTTCTAAATCTTGCCAGTATGGTTCAAGGTTGAGGATAAGTTGCTCCTGATCTTTTGCTTCAACTCTTGGCTGAAGGAGTGGTGCATGGAGGAAGGTTTGGGGTTTGTGGGAGACTGAAGTCATTTCTAGCTGGACAGAAAGTTTTAAAAGTGGAATGGCTTTCATCCCTCATCAGATGGTACTAGGGCCCCCTTGTAGAAGTGCTTGATGCTTTCATTGCTAATCAGTTAAACTGATTAGGGAGGAGGCTATAGCCAGGGAGAACAACATCACAAACAAGGGGGACAAGAACGCCTCCCCCGACATGGAAAGGACTAACTCAGAGGTTTGGCAAACACAGAGGAATAAGGACCACTGAGGGAAGAAACAGAGGTATAGGGGGTAAACAGAGGAATAAGAGAAGGTACCACAAAAGAAGCAGTTAGTGCAGAAGGAGAGCACAGTTCCTGGAAAAAACCTGAAATGTACCCTCTTTAAAGGACAAAAGGCAAACAGTAATCAAGATGTTGGGGGGCACAGAAGCCAAATGGCAGAGCAGGGAGGGTAGGCCAGCATTAGATCTGGAGAGTGAAATGTGTGAGCTACAGTGGCCTGCAAAACCAAATATGTGATCTGCAGGGGCTGGTTGTCAAGTCCTAATTGAACCTGATAGCTGTGACTGAAACCTGTGCAATATAGCACTAGGACTGGGATCTAGCAATCCCAGGCTACATCCTTCATAGGCAGGGGAGGGCTGAAGGAAGAGGGGTGGGTGACCTTGTATCAAAGACACGGAGGACAGACCTAAAAGGTAACTCCACCATAAAGACCTTGTGGTTACAGCTGACTGCAGGGAAAAATGTGGGTCATCAGAATGGAGATGGTTTACAGGCCACATCATGAAAAGGAGACAGAGGACAGGCTACTGGCAAAATAGATCAGGATGGCAGCACAACAAGGCAAAGCGGTGAAACTGGGAATTTCAACATGCCAGATGCTGACTGGAGGGTCCCAGTAGCAGCAAGCACAAGAAGCCATGGACTGGTGGAGGCATTCCAGGATGATTTTCTAACACAAAGTGCTGGAGAACAAATAACAGAGGGAGCAATCCTTCTTTTTTTTTAACTCTTTTTTTATCACTTCTGTTACTCCCCTGAACTCATTCTGGCAGCCCTAACTCACCAGTCTGTTCTACTGCCTACCATGATCTCTGTTCCTCGTATATATTACTACCCCCCCGCTCACCAGCCAGGCACTCCCCCCAAATCTGAGCCCCTTGGGGTGGGACTGCCTAACCACTTCTGGTGCTCTATCAATAATTTAGAGCACCCAGCTGGCTTCGCACGGTGACTAAAGGGGTGGAGATGGATACCCGGTGTTAGGCGTGTGACAGCCGGCCCTGTAGGGAGCCATCACCTTTCAGAGGTGGAGGGGGGATTTTCTTTGTATAGGTTCTGTCTCCTGCAGAGTGCGGCTGGCAAGGCAACATTATGCCGTCGTTCCACCCCCTGGCAAGTGTTGTGCTGCTATGTTGGTGCCTCCGGCTGCCACCAGAGGCTGCTCTATGAGCTGGAGCTCCCTGGATCCCTCCCTGGGAAGAGAGAGCAGTCCCCTGGATGCTCAATCTCTTCCCTCCCATGCCGACCCCCGATGACCCGGGCTCACTCCCTAACCTGGGTCACCGGCATGGCACGATGTGTAGTATCCAGCTCCTCAACCATCAGCACAACTGGGCCAGCTTGAGAGGGAGCAATCCTAGACCTGGTCCTTAAAAACAGGGATTCCATTAGGGTAGTTAACGTAAAAGAACCATGTGGGAACAGTGACCACCAGTCAGTATGGTTCTGCATCATGCCAGAGGCTGACGACACCAAATCCAAACCAAGATACTGGATTGAAAAGCAGATGCTGCGGGATGAGGAAGATACTCAGAGGTAGATTAGAAGTTGTGGATCCAATGACAAGGGTACAAAAGCAGACAATAATAAGGAAGGGATTGGTAGAGGTCACTAACCTTTGTATTAGGAAGGTGGGAAAAAACAGAAAATGACACAAGGCAATTTGTTACTTGAGAGAGGCTGGAGAGGCAGTAAAGGTGCAGGACCTACAAATGCTATAAGGCCAGCCAGTCAGATGATGACAGGGAGGTACACCAAGATAAACTGAAAAAAGCAAACTGGAGGTTGGGATGGGCAAAGGCAGAGGCCAAGGTTAGAATAGCAGAGGGACTGGAAGTGGGGGAAATGCATTCTTCCACTACATTAGGGAGAAGCAGAAATGAAGAATGATACTATCTTCCTAAAAGGGGGGAGAGTGCTAGATGATGATAATAGCAAGGCTATTGTATAAGAATAGGTGCCTCTCCCGCTATGTGGAGTTATGCCCAGATAAGGAGAGGATGGGGCATGGGTATGGTAACTATGGGGTTGAAAGTGTAACAACAGGACTGAGAGCACTAACAGACAGACCCGTGGGTCTGAATAGTTTGCACCCAATGGTGCTGCAAGAGATGGCACAGCTGTCTGCAACACCACTGGCAAACCTCTTTAGTTGCTCTCTGGAAAAAGGGGAAGCACTGAAGGACTTGAGAGTGGCCTATCTGGTGCTGCCACAAAAGAGAAGTACTGAGGGCAGCACAGGAAACTACTGGCCAGCCAGCCTGACTTTATTTATTTGACCATGGTGTGTAGGCAACCCATCCTTTAATGCACAGGAGCCATTATGTGCAGTTGTACATGGTTTATCCCTTTTATAATTCCATACATCAGCAGTGTCAGTGGCTCAGTAGGTAGCACACACGCTTCTGAGGCTGGGAGATCAGAGAGCTGTGGGTTCAGTTCCCACATCTGGCACTTGGGTTAATATCCCAGTACTGACACTAGTACAACATGAGAGGGGTGCTGCACTTCTGAGGTGCCGTCTTTTGGATGAGACGTTAAACCGAGGTCCCATCTGCCTGGATTGGTGGTAGTTCAGGTGGATGTTCAAGATCCCATGGCACTTATCGAAAAGAGTAGGGGAATTTTTTATTGATAAATTATATAACAACAAGAAATATAAAGAATCAAACATCAAATCCTTGTTCCCATTTTAGACGTCACAAACAGATTGGACAAAACTTAAATATTCGCATAGCATGGTTCTTTAAACTCCTTATTTTAACAGTTCCACAAACATTTAAACTCATAAAACAAGCAGTCCTTCATCTTGCCCCTTCCCCTTTCCTATTGTAAAGAAAAAACAGGTATTTATCTATATTCAATTTACTTATATCACAATCTCCTATGAACTTACGATCTTTATATACTGTACATTGCTCTTCTAAAACCATTAACTTATTGGTTTAATTTTGTTCTAAACTAAGGTGCCAAGACATGCCCTTCTCTACTGTATATTCAGAGTCCTCTTTCAAAGTACTTGGTAGAAGGCCTCTCCACCAGGTAAAGGACATTTGTGCAGTTCCTGTTTATATACTGACACTGTTTCCATAGTCACTTTCACTAAGAGTTCCACTAAACAGACATGCTTCTGTTGTAAAACAAACAGGCACCTGTGTTGCCATGTAGACCATTTGAAAATTGAAAAAAAAGCATCCTTAAAGTACCTGGGTGAAATTGATTCCATTCTACTCCAAATTTCCCAAACACTAATTCTGTGTATATAATTTTCTTTATCTCAGGCATTGCCCATTTTTTTGCTAAGAGCTTCAGAACTGCGATATGTATGGACAGTCAAAAAATAAATTGTTGCATTGTCTCCACTTGAGTTATACAGCTAACTCCAGTGCAATATCTCTCCTCCATTGCCTTATGTGCATGGTTACCTTTCACATTCAGTCTTTCATGGCAGCACATCCAAAGTGTTTCCCACATTTTGGGGGGAATTCTGTCTTCTGTCAATTGTTTTGTAAGGCATTGCTTTTCTATGTATGGTGGATATTTAAAGCATGGTCCTATTAAGACAATACTACTCAAGATAGTGGTATATAGTGCCTTTGTTTTCTGAAGTAGCATCATTTGAGTGGTTATGCCCCATTGTTTAATTTTTTTGAAGATTTCAATCAAGTATGGGGGGGGGGTTCCTGGTGGTATCTGTCTAAATGTTCCCCAGTTTGGGGACTGCCATTTATTTACAAAGTACTGGCTCCTGATTTTTTTTTTTTTAATTTCTTTTTATCCACCTTCCTTGCCTGCCATCCCCAACCCTTCCGGAGCCTCAAGGCAGACATCCCTCTACCTTCCACCCTGCCCGTATGCCCCTCTGGAAACCCAAAGAGCTTGGATTACCCCAGGCGGGGACAGGGCAGGCCCCTCCACCATCAATCCAACTGCTCGTGGTCCAGGGGGCCATTGGGTGGGCGAAGAAGGCATCGAGGCACATCTCCGGAGGCTCCGTCTTCCGGCGATGGCAGGCATTTTCCCCTTTCCCACCTCTTACAGCGTGAGACCCCTGATGTCAAAGGCGCAAGGCGCCCGACGTCACGCTGTATCGTGGCAGCCCTCCCTCTGATCTTAGGGGCTTGCAGTACTCGAGCCTCCGCCGAGAGTCAGACAAAGTGTCGGGCGTATGCCTGTAACCCTCCTCGAGTGGCGAGCTGTCGTTGGACGCCAAGCCTAACTCCCCCCAGCCGGCCCACCAGCGACCCGAGTCCGCTCCCGAACCCAGGTCGCCGGCGTGGCTGGCTTCTGATTTTTAAACATGCTGCCCATTCCTGTTGGTTGTCTATTATGACAGGGAGAATATTTGAGTGTAAAAAAATGGTGAAAAAAACAAAACTGGGTTAAGCATATTTAGCCCACCTTGTTTTATAGGCCAATATGTAATGCTTCTCTTTACAGGGTTCAGGCAGCTTCCCCAAAGAAATTGGAAGCATATATTGTATATTCGGGATTCTAGTTTAACCAGTAAGTGAAAATATAACTTACTGTTAAAAAATGGGGACCATATATGTTTTAAGCATATAGATCCTCTTTTTCCTAGACATAGGGAAGATTATCCATTTGGAAATTTTTCCTTTTGTGATAATCAATTTCCTTGTCCAGTTTGTTTCTGCTGGATCCTTGCACCCAAACAGTATCCCTAGGAATCTGATTTCTCCAACACGGATCCTAATCCCTTCTGTTTCCTGAGTCTGGTTGTGGTAGGGGCCTGCTAAGTTAGTCCCTAGACACTTTGCTATATTTAAGCTGGACCCTGAGGTTTGGGAAAATAATAGAACTGTATTTAGGGCCTGGCTTCTTGATTCCTGATCTGCTACTATTAAGCAGATGTCATCTGCATATGCTGATATGCATGGGAAATTTGTTACCTGGACCTGATAAAGTGTCTAATAGATTGCTGGCTGTTGAGTCTCCGAAGCAAAGGGTCTACTGTAAATACGTATAACAATGGGCTCAGTGGGCAACTCTGTCTGACCCCTTTCCTAATCTTTATATGTGAGCCCATACAACCATTGACCAATGGTGTCACATATGCGTGGTTATACAAAGTTTGAATCCATTTGATAAACATGCTCGGAATACCATAATGTTGTAATACTTCAAAGAGGTATTTATGTGAGACTGAGTCGAAAGCCTTTGACTGATCAAGAGATATTGCAAATCCTTCTGCCTGTGGGTGGTCAAAAATTTCTCTAAACAGTTTTAAATTATCTAACATAGACCTCTGGGGTACTGCACATGTTTGTGTCGAGCTTATCAGAGTATTAGCAGCTTTTGTCAGTCTGATACTTATAATTTTGCATAAAATTTTCCAGTCAGAATTTATCAAGCTGATAGGCCCCCAAGTATCTAAATTCTCTCTCTCAATTTTCTTATGGAGATAAATTAAAAAACTATCCGTTAATGTCAGGGGAAATGGGTGTTGGCCTTGGATGATATGGCTAAACACCAAGGTCAGATATTTTGTTAAAATATGTGTGGATTTTTTATAGAACTCATTAGGAATCCTATCCGGCCCTGGTGTTACCTCTTTTTTTAACTGATTGATTACTGAACTTACTTCTTCTTCCCTAATAGGGTGCATTAGTTCTGAATTAATATCTTGGGGTAGCTGTGGAATATCGAGGCCTTTTAAAAACTCACTGTTCTCCCCAGGGGAGAGTACTGGGTGGCCATATAGCACTTTAGTATGCTTGCTTACTACCTGTAGAATTTCCTGATTATCTGCTACATGAGCCCCCTCTTTGTTTAAAAGTGAGGACATATATTTTGACTCCATTCATTACTGACAACTGGCATATGGATTTACTGCCCGGGCCTTGCCTTTTGTCCAATACTTTTGTTCTACAAACAGTGAAGCTGCTCAATCATATTGATAAGAAGCCATTTCTTTTTTGGTCTGAGCTATTTGTTCAGAGTAATCCAGGCCAAATTCTTTTTTTAGGGAAAATAATTTCTAGAGATGTCTCCATTTTTCCAAATGTTGGCGATATCTCTTTGGTGATATGATTTAGAAGTCACTCTACAATGCTTTTTTATTTCAAGTTTAGCCTCCTGCCACCATTGGGCCGGGTTGTCAAAAAGTTCAAACACTGATACTTTGTCTTTTATTACCTCTATGAGATCTTCCCATTTATTTTCTTCCTTTAACACCATTGTGTTCATTTTACAGTGGTTATGGGCCTCAGGTTTATTTATTGGTAACCCTAAACAGATTGTCAAGAGACAGTGATCAGATATCTCTATAGGGGTGACTACACTTTTCTGACAGGGGATCAACTCTGAGATAAAAAAAATGGTTGATTCTAGTGGAAAGTCTCCCTCTATGATATGTGTGTGCTGGAGGGTGAGACCCAGCAGCTGACCCATCTTTTAGTCTTGCTGTTTTATACATAGTATTAAAAAAATTAGTGTCGGAATAAAGTTTCTGAGTTGTTCCTGTTTTATTTGCCATGTTGAGGATGCAATTAAACTCCTCTCCAAAAATAATAGATCTAGATTAATTTAAATATGGTTGTATTTTCCGCATTACCTCAATTCTCTGTGTTTTGACTTGGGGATTGTATACATTAATAATTCTCTTTTCTTGTCTCTGGATAGATACATCAATTATTAGGACCCTACCTGGAACTAAATCTATCAATTTTGTAACTGTACTTTGTTGATTATTAAAAAGAATTGCAACCCCTGACCATGCATCCTCCCCTAGTGACCAGAAGGACTACCCCCCCATGCCATTTCCTGGATGCTTGGTTAACTTCCCTTAAAGTATGAATTCTGGTGTCCTGTAATAAGATAAATTGAGGGTTCAGGTCCCAGAGAATAGAAAAAATAGTCTGTCTTCTTTTTAAGTTCTTGATACTGTTCACATTAAGGGTGCAGCATGCTAAGGAAAAGGCCATGAGTGGTTAGAGATTAAGGGGCATTCTTAACTTCTTCTGCCTTTCCCAGGGGACTTCATTTTACATATTTTGTTTCTGGATGTTCTTGACTCGCTAGAAACTTATTCCGTATCTGTCATAGGGTCTGGCTGAGATGAGGCAATGGAAGAAACTTCCGAGTCATCCTCTGTGTCTGCCCACTGCTTCCTCTTTGATAATGTTGCATACATATTCCTTGTAGGTATCTTTCCTCCATTGTTAAATTAGTAGCCTTGGCTCCTCAGTTCGCCTTCCTTTGCCAACCTGAGACTAGGAGTTTTCTTCTGGAGGGGGTATTATCTGACCCTGTTCCATTTCTATGGCATTCATAACCTCCCTTGACCCATCCTGAGTGCCCTGCTGGCGTATCCTAAGGTTGTGCTGTACCATTCACCTCCAAGATGAGTTGGTTGTCTGTATGGTCAAGAACATTTTGTTGTTCGGATTCCACCAGGATGTTAGGCTCTTGTTTGTTTAAGCTGAGAGATTGGAGGTTACCCCTTTCCGTTCTTGAATCTGAATGAGGGGTTTTAGCTGCATTGTTCTGAGCCCTGGAAACAGTTTCTTCCTGTGAATCTTGAACATCAGATGTGTTATTATGAGAGGCCCAAGGGTAATTTTTGAAGGAGTGAGAGGATTTGTCGCACATGTTGCAATAAACTGGTTTCTGACAATTAATGCTTGCATGTCCAATTCCTCCACAGAGGGAACATTTTAGCCTGTCACATGCACTACTGAGATGTGAGTGTGCACCCCATCTGAAACATGATTTGGGCTGTCCTGAGCAGAAGATGAATCCTCTGTCTCTACCTAGGTAGAAGCAACTGGGTAAGTGGTGAATTACCCCATTTACATGGGGAAGCTGAACTTGTATTCTCCAACCCCCAGTCCATAACTGTTCTGAGTCAATGATCAGTTCTGGTGGGCTTAGAATAGAACACTTTTACTTAAGTCTTCTCAAAATGTCTGACACCGACACCCCCTTATTCTTAAACAAAACTGTAATGGTTCTGATTGCTGGTTTTATTAAAGGGATAGCAATGGAGGGCGACCAGAGTGAGGTATTTTTAACTTGTTGGTATTGGTGCCAGAAAGCTTCCAGGTGAGCAGGAGTCTTAAAACTTAAATCAAAGTTAGCATTACCTGATGTGTGTATCAGAGCATACATTTCTGCTGGGTGAAATTGTAAGCTCTCTTTTATTAAAGTTTTCCCCACATACACACGATCTGGAAAAACTTCTAGGCCTCCTCTGTATCTAATATGAACAGTGTTTCTCCTTTTAGCTGGTTCAGGTGGCGTGTGAAACAGACCTGCATAGGTCCTATTGCTAGAAGTAGACCCTTGGGCACCCTGCTGGTTCCCTCCTTGGGGACCTGTATTGTTCTGGTTGGTGAGGACCAAACTTGGGAACCTTGTTATTTGTCCCATCCTGCATTCCTTAGGGCTTCAGCAATAGTAACTCCTGTTGCTGAAATAGTGTTATCATAATTAGGGACTCCAGCATTTGAATCATCTGCACCATTACACTGTGCTTGTATAAGCTCAAGAGAGCTCCCCCCCTCCAGGTCTTTCCTCTGCTGCAATGTTACCTTGTGTACCACTTTCAGCCCCAGTTAGATTAACCACATCTGGCTGTTTTACATTTATAACAGAATGATTTAAATTTGTACCTTTGTTCTTAATCTCTGGTCCCACTTTTCCATTTAATTTTTTTCCCGGTAGCTTCTCTGACTCAATACACCCTTTTTCACCTTCTGCATTCCTGTTTGTCTATTCTTTGTTGAAACCGTCATCCCAGGAGCTTGCTCCCATTCAGACTGTGAGATGTACTCATTGCTCGCTCTGCTCTGCGCTTTAGACCCTTGTCCATTCTCGGCATTCTGCCTGCTACTCTCCACAAGTATGCTGTAAGTTTGTGACTTTAGGCACCCGCTATTACTCGCGATTCCACTGCCAGTCACTTTTCCCTCAGAGCTAGGAGTTTGCTGGACCTCGCTGATAACTCTGTTCCCTCCACTCTTTGCTCTGAGCACATCTGCTGGAGCTGCATCCTCGCGCAGCTGTAAGTTGACTAAGTCCATCTGCTTTGCTTTGGATCCTTTTAAAGCACTTATCTTCTCCCGCAAAGCTTGTTGCCTCCAGGCTAAGTTTAATTCTTCTTCCTCCAGCTTTTTTAGTGCTTGTTCCTCATTTTCTGAAGAACATCGTGCTTCTTCAGAAAAACCAGAAGTTTTTAGATCCATATCTCCCAAATTAGCTGGATCCATAGTATCTCTTTCAATTTCAATTTCCATTTTAAATTCAGCACCAAAGGCCTCTTGTAAAGATTGGGCAGAGAAGGAGGCCATCTCCCCTGCCACATCAGCATTTCCTCCTCCTTCTCCTCTGTCTGGCTCCCAACTGGGTCCCTCCATTCTGCTTCCAGGAAGTCAAGCCCCCTGCTGGCAGAGTAAGGGAATTTCCTCGGTGTCCTGGCCAAATTTCCCTCATTCACTAAAAATACTACCAACAGCTTAATCTGGTTCAAGGTTAGTTGGCATTCATCTGTATCCCCCTCCCCCTGGTCATGCCTGAAAATAGGCAGGATTTGTCTAGTGCACTTACCCAGTCAACAAAAACTAACTAAATAAATAAAATGTATTTATGCAATCAGATGAATACCTTTGGGCAGACATGCTCATTTGCAAAGGTTCCTTATCATAAACTAAATCTCTACAATAAGTCCTTGGTAAATAAAAAAGGCAGAATACAATAGATATCGATCAAACAATGTATACACACATATCCAGTTCAGTTCAGTTAAAAAAAAAGAAAGTGCACGCTGAGCTTTAAGCTTCCAATATTTATTAGATAAACATACTGCATTCCAAAATTACTGGCTGCAGCCAAACAAACACAATTCCAGGTTCAGAGATAGATGCCTCTAACAGCTCAAACACAGCCAACTCCCCTACATATTGTGGACACTGCCTCTTTCTTGGGGGCTATCTATTTTTAATTTTAAAATGGTTTATATTTTCAGGTTTCAAGTGCTTTAAAGGATCCATACTGGGCACAATGTTTTTAGCAGCCTCCAAAGTTGTCTAGAAATGCTCGTAGTTTGATGAGACCATTCTGGTGATATAGACTAGGAAACAAACATAGTCCCTTGCTACCTAGGATGTCATGTAATGTATAGCATATAAGCAAGCCCTCAGAAGTAATATTCCAACCTGTAGATGGGTAAGAAAAACTAAAATGAAATGTGATACTACAAGAATGGATTTGAAAACAAAAAGCACGAACCATCATCCGGGTTGGGAGGGGCAGAAATGCTAAGCGAGATGAGATGTTCTTTACACTTGCTCTGTTACTTTGTATCAAACTGAATTGTTATATCTTTTAGAAACAAATAAATACTTGTTATTCTTGGAAAGTGCTGACATCACATACCCAGTATACAAAGATGATACTGTGGAATTGGCACACCATTTTTACATACTAAATAAACACTGGATTTGGTCTGGGAGAAAAAGTGGACATAGAGAAAGTTATTTCTGTTCAGCTAGTAGGGGCATACCAATTGTTTTATTATTTGAGACGGTTACTGTTAAGGAAATGTAGTTCCTATATCAGAAAAAAAAATGTTCTCTCATTGCCTTTATTAGATAATAAGAATATTTCATGTCTGTATTAATTTTCTTGCTGGACTTTGTAAACAAAAAGAAGCCAACTGAGAACATTAAAATCACAGGCTTATATAGTGAAACTATTGTAAGTACGGAACTATAAAAGGGATAAACCATGTACAACGGCACATAATGGCTCCTATGTATTAAAGGACGGGTTGCCTACACACCATGGATCTGTGATGTGTTGGCAACCGGTGACCTGTGATATGGCTGAATCAATAAGATTGAGTTAATTTGGGCGATGTCAAAATGGGGATTGTAAAATGGGCTATGTGTACTTACTAGCCCATGGGAAGGATAGAGAGAGTGAGTGTATAGGGAGGAGGAGTTATGCAGTATACGGGAGTATGTTGGATGAGTCTGTCCAAAGCTGGCTATCTGGTGTAGTGGTTAGAGACACTGCCTGTGTCTCTGCTGAACCCAGATTTGGGACTGGTTATGCCTTTTTTTTCCCTGCCAATTTTAGTCCCCCTCCCGAGTTTCCCCTTTCCCCCATTGTCATCCCCCCCCGGGAGCTGATTATATTAAAGATGGTGGGTGCAGGGGGTGCAGCCCCCCATATTAAATGTCAAGTATAGTTTAGCGCCGTAGAGATGCTAAGAGTGAGTCACAGATTTTGGAGGTCGGTGATGTGTGGCTCGCTCTTTTGACTCTTGGCAATATGTACTCACTGTTGTGTTGAGTGCCATTTTTGTTGGCACTCTTATCACATGGTACCTTGGCAACCCTAGGTCTGAATGCCAAAAATCAGGGTCCCACAGATCCCTGCATGCATTCACCAAAGGGACACGTACTACTTATGATCACTGTCACACAATGTGTTGGAAACCTATGATACTGTGATTGTCTGAAAACAAATGGAACATCCTTCATGCATTCAACAATATTCCACACAAGGTCATATACAACTGCATCTGAATCTGTTTTCTCAAGCAATAAACAGGATAGCAGGGCAATCATTCCCTACTCTTTTCATTGAATCTTGAAGGATGTTCCCTGGTATTTCTGCACCCCATGTCAAACTTACCATTTTTCCCTTGTACATAATGGTTATCTAGTCATTTAAAATCTTCAAAATAAACCATGGGTCCCCATGCTTGTTTTTGACATGGTGAGACTTAATGCCACTTGATGGAAAATCAGTAACGGTCAAGTTATTCTTATTTGTAACAATGTCATACTTTTGGGTGTTAATATGTGTGCTAAGGGAAAAAATAGTTCCATGTGATAACAGTGACTACATAATAGTGATCACTGTTTGGGTGAGTCTACATCACCAAAAATGAATTCCTGCAATGTAGACTCGCAGCACACAGCAAGATGGTGCCGGACACTTACATTTTTTTATTTTATGCAGGGGCCCTACACCCTCCATCCCCCGCACCTCCCTACTAAAGGATTCTCAACCTCGGGGGTGCATGTCGGGGGGGTACAATACTATAAAAAATAAAACCCATGACCCAGCACAAAAAATGAGCACACCCAGACCTGAACCCAGCACCTTTCCAACTCCAACCTGTCACCAACTCATCATGCCACATGGCCAGCTCAGCAGCCTACCATCACACTATGCCCCACAAACCCTTCCTCCCCTTCTGCCCATCACACGGCATGGTCCCTCACCACCCCCCATGCACGTGTATGCATAGCGACATCCTGTTGCTATAATTGCCAACCCCCTAGCCTGTCACCCTCCCTGCCTGGTAGCCTTGTGTGAAAGCATCATGATTGAGTCACCCTTTTTGAAAGTGCTCAATTGCTGTCACTGAATACATGGGCTATTGAAAAAAATAAAGGAAGGACCCATAGTTTGTCATGATGTTTGCTTTATTTTTTCCACCAAAGTTAAATGAGTCAATTATAAAATACTATGACACCCCCTTTGTGCTTACATTCCAAAAAATGTGAGGCAGTTTTGTATGTTTGCATGGATAAAACCATTTGAATTGCATGTCATCTTCATAAAACATTTGGTAGATGTAGAATATGGTTGTAAATATAGCAACAAAATGAATATAGGGTCTGCCATTCTGTTTATGGATCCATCTGCTTTCATAGCAGCAGATTTGGGGCTAGTAAGCTCCGGCACAGGTAACTAAAAATATTTTTAAAAAAAACTTGCCAGAAAGTCATACAAGCAATTAAAAAATTCATGCAGATTGGTAAACACTTTAATGCAAAGGAAATAAAGCAAGCCATGACTAAAAGACATGTACACATGTAAATAGATTGCTTTAAAAGATGCTAATGGCTACAGTTTGAAGGCTTATTCCCTCGCTGTCATTCAATTTAGTTCCTTAGCTGAATAAAAAAGTAAAGGGTAAACCTTAAATCTAACTTGGAGAAAAAGCTTGTTTTCCTTTACTGGAAAACCTCTAGTATACTCTGAAGGCATAACCTTTCACAGTATGTGAAATATAGCCCCACATCAGTTATCACCCTCCCTATAATTACCACTACTTCCATATTTCAATAAAGTGACTCTAAAAAGAATTGTAGGTCTTAAGCAGGACTGAGCCCCCAACACAACCCCAAAGAAACAATGTGGGCACTCCTCTAACCCTGATCCATATTTTAGGGGCCAATAGTAGGCCAATTCAGTGCTAATACAAAAGATACTCCCTCCCTGACACACATCATATTGGTGCATATACACCAATGAGGGCTAGGTATGCACAATAGGCACATACTCAACTTCTGTATATCGACACCCATGGGCACAGCATTCACAATTGCTAGCCACTGCAGTGTGCCTGTCTGCACCCCCCCACCAGTATGTTGGTGTGTGAGACACATTAACGGACACAGGTGGGCATCTAGTTGGATACCTGTCCTGATCCAAAAGTGGATCCTCTGCTCCATGTGGAGCAGGGGATTTGGGGACAATGAGCATCCCAGGAAATTATGAAAACAGGACAATTGCCCAATCATTGCCTCAGCCTTCTCTGCCAGACCAGAGGGCTGGCACAGTATTACAGGGGGGGTTAAAGTCCTGCCATAACCAGTGGGTGATTCTCATGGAAGGTGCACCATGGCAATGGCAGGGTACCTACTGCTGTAGCCTTCACCCCACCACCTCATCCAGCACTCTTCATTTTAGTTTAAGAATAACCAGAGTACCCACAGGTGGGCTTGAACATTTCCACAATAAGAAGTAATGGGGACACCCAGCAGCAAACTGTGCAAGGGGGTTTGTATAGCTATTAATAAAAGACAGATACTGAAAAGTATTATGAACTAAAAGTTGAAATTGCAACAAATAAGGAGGAAATTTCTAAGCATAGAGAACATAGTGTATTTTAAAATCTGGATAAAGAGCTAATCTAAAATGTTAAAAGCATGAAGATGAAGTTATAAAGAGGAAGTAAACTAAACTAAGATGGAATGAGTAAGATTATTCTGAGGGCAGATTTTTTTTCTGGGGAAGAAGAAAGAGATCAATCAACAGAAGCCATTCCAAGTCTATAATGAGACAAAGACAACAAAACCAAAGCTCCCGTGAGCTGTGCAAGTAGTGATTGTCACTAGTGATTCAAGTCAGAGCTCAGATTTGGAACAAGCAATTACAAGTACAAACAAATCTGTGAATTATTTACCAAAGGGTTAAGAGAACAACCAAATACCACTGCAGCAAAAGAACAAGAAAAAAAGGGAAAAGAAAAATGCTACATGGGAAACGGGGTAGAGGCAAATTAATACAATGTGATAAAACAGGCACAAGAGCCATGCAATATTAACTTAACAAGCACAAGTCACAGTCTTATCCAAAGGACTATCCTTTTCTCCACAGTCACAGATAGACAGATTTCAGATTATAACTGATGAGTATAAACTGTTCTGAAAATTGCACTTAAAAGATATTTCTTAAAAAAATCCACAGATACAAGAAACCATGGGGTCAACATGGGGAGGACTAAATAATTTAGCAATTGAAACCACATGGATCAGATCAGGTCCATGACAAATATCAGCACATTTAGGGGAGATAAGTGAAAATGAAGGGGAGAATATTTTGGATGTTTCTTGGACTAAACAGAACATAGTGAATATCAATGTACTGCATGATTTATTTAATGAGAATAACTAGTGTAATGCCTCAGGAGATGAGACTGAGATGCTTATGTATGATATAACAGGAGTACTTATGAACAGTTGAGGAAATCCCTTCTCATAGAAAAATCAGATTTCATTCTCTGCAATACCAATCAAACTATTAAATCATATGAGAGAGAGTTGCTGCAGGAAATAGACAAACTATTTGAAAAGAATCCCCTTTGTTTGCAAGAATTTAAATGTCAAAGAGAGGCAAGCTCTGGAGGAACTACAAAATCTCCATAATATAACAATAAAACCTGCAAAGGGGAACATTTTCTTTTTATTTATTAATTTAGTTTTTGTTGACCGGGTAAGTGCACTAGACAAATCCTGCCTATTTTCAGGCATTATACAATAGGGGTGAGAGTTATATTGAGTAAGATATTTCTACATAAACTCACTCCCATGAAATAACTTTGTACTGATGTCAACAGAGTAGAATAAATGTAAATAAATCATTGTGGATTCATCACCACTAAAAAAACCACTCTAGGTACTTCTCATATGATATACCTGCATTACTTCTGAACTCAGCAAATGGCAAATAAAACAAACCTGTAAAATGTAAAGCTTCTAAAACAGCAGCTGAATTCACACGCAGACAAACAGCCAACAGTAGCCACTGCATCGGACACTCAAACATGAAGACACACATCCAAATAAACAAGACAAATACATCAGAAACTATATCACTCCCACATACATAAAGTATAAAAGAACACTGAAACAATCCCAAACAACATGTCCCCCTTGCACTCCGCACCAGAAAGTGCTACACCCCATACCAAAAACCACCCAATAGGAAAACACCACGAACATAAGCAACCAATGAAAAACATAAATGCAAGAATATCAGAACTCTTTAGTAAACATTATCAATACACACAGACTGAAAACAATGAATAGCGCAATGGAATGTCACCCACCCAGCAAGACCCACAAATAAACCACCGCGGAACAGCACCAAAAAAGACAAAACCTAGCCAAGGTAACAGATAAATATTAAAATGAAACACAATTACAACCAAACCAGCAAACAGGGACCCTACTGTATAAACTGCACACATGATGTATGAGTGTGGAATATGGCAAACATCTGAATTTGTGCTTAGTGACCTCGGGATACAACACTCATGGCTCCGCTGCATTCCACCACTCGTGATGTTATCTGAGGTTACTAAGCATGCAGTCAGATATTTGCCATATTCCACACTCACCTATCATGTATCCCCAATATGTCCACTGAATTTTATGTGAACAGCATTAGTAAAATGCTTAGCAATGAAATATACTACTGAAAACTACAGAATAACTCTATGTTAACATTTCAAAAGAAACTCCTAAGTATATTAAAAGTTGCTAAAGAAATGGGACAAATCAGGGAGAATGAGTTTGAATTTATCTGGAACTCAGGCCCCATTACATAAGTACTATATACTCTGCTGAAGATTCATAAACATTTGAAAAGGTCAACTGGCAGGCTGATAGAATCTGACATGAGGTCCCTGATAGATAATGTATGCAAATTTATTTACTTTTTTAAAGTCATCTGTAGAAAATCTGAACTCACATTTAAGAGACATGATGTATTTATTAAAGAAATTATGTGATTTTGACTGGGGTCCCAACTACTACTTCCTTGGTATTAATGTAGAATCACTTTATTTGTGCATCAACCATGAACAGGGAATTATAGCAAGTAAACCTTTTTTGAACCATAGTCCACTGAGAGAAAACATCCTAATTCAGGTCCTAATACAGGCTTTAGATTTTGTGTTTTTAAAAAAAATTAAGGGGGAGTATTTCTTTCAGGTCTGTGACATGGCAATGGATGCCTCTGTGGCACCCTCATTTGTCAATTTATTTTTGGGATGTCAGGAGGAGAAGTATGTATTTGACATTGACAAAAACCCACACACAGACCACATCTGAAAATGGTATTGGTACATTGATGATGTGGCCTCTGTGTGAGATAATTCAGAACAGGAAGCCCTAGAACTTATGAATTGGTTCAGCAAGAATGACATAAATCTAAGGTTTACATATACTCTGAATAAGAAGTCTCTGGACTTTTGTAGTTAAAGACTTTATTAAATTTCCCAGTAAAAAAAATACATTACATAGATCAGCAGCTATCATCAGGAATTACAATTTGATGTAGTACATGTAATATTACCTTGCAATGTTTCAAAATGTCCGTATGCCAAAGGAAAAGTTCAAAAACAGAGAGCTGAGGAGCCATGAAGTCAAACTTGACCAGACATTGCAAGCATAACTATTACACATAAAACTGGATTATATGCACTGGACAGTATTTAATCACATCCTGAATCCTAATAAAATAGAACACATGAACAGAAGTCTTTGAACCTTTTAGACATAACTCCAGAAACTGTCTCAAATAACAAGGTGTATGCCAAAAGTTATTGTAAAACTATAGCTAATAATAATCTACTCAGTGCCAACAGCAGCCTCTTAGAAAGTCTAATTCAGTTCCATATGGCCACTTTTATGAGTCCACAGGAATTGTTCAAAAGATTCCAGTTTTGAAGAACAAGCTATGGAGTTGAAAAAAATATTTCTACAAAGAGGCTACAAAGAGAACTTGCTGCTGTCAGCATATGAGAAGGGGAAGGGTTTACATAGGAGCTCTTTGTTAAAACCAAAGAAAAGAGGTCAGAATGCATAGAATGAAAGAACCTATTTTGTTACTGAATTTAACCAAATGTCAAGTAGGGTTGGGAATATAATTGGACAATACTGGTCCATTTGTACAAGTGATTCAGCACTTGCTTCAACAGTAGGAAATGCTACTATTATCTCTTTCAAAAGGTCAAGTAATCTCAATGATCAATTAGTGCATAGCCATTATCACAGTCAACAAGATAAACCACAACATTTAAACTGGCTTCCTGTTTGCCCAAGTGGCACGTTCAAGTTCAGTCACTGGCGTGCTTGTATACATGCAATAGTGGGCAAATAACTACCTGTCAAATCAGCAAACAGAACAGTTTCAATAAGAGAATTCATTAACTGCTCCACACGCTTTGTTATTTATGTCCTTATGTATGAATGTCAAAAGATTTATGTAGAGAGGACCATACACCCCCTAAATGAAAGAATTTAACAGCACATCAAGAACATTAGAAATGACAATAGGGATACACCAGTTGGCAACCATTACTTCAAATTTCACTACAGTGACTCTAAGAAGTGAAAATTTATACGTATCAAAATGGCTTCCAGTGGCCCAAGGGGAAGACATCATTTGCAAAAACTGCTAAGGCATAAAACATACTAGATTTTTTCTTTGGGAGCTTTAAAGCCTATAGGGCTGTGACCTAAAACTGTTCCTATAATATTTTGTTATGTTGAATTAAACCACTCAGCATAAAAATAAGTGCTCTACTAGTATTGGGAGATACAGTATATTTAATGAGGTTTCTTCAAAATTTTACTTGCCAGCCTTCATTCCCCCCTTCCCCGCCTATGCAGATACTGTTCATAAATTCCTCTCTCCCTTCATTCTGGAGTTGATTTAAAACAAGCTGTCAGTATCACTGATTATTTCCCTGGTTAGATATGGAACTCCAGAAATTGCAGTGTGTTTATTGGCATTTTAAAACAATTTATTGGCCAGGTTCAGTACTTGAATCATTTTATCTCTAATGGTTGGTTTGTTTGAGTTTCATCTTCTAGCATGAGTAACTTTTATAAGTTTCAATCTTTAGTCTGTTGAGATTTGAAAAATGTACTCTCTCTCTCTCTCTCTTTCTCTTGACAGCTTCCCAAGAATGGTTCAGTCATCAGGCTTGGAGTAGCAGATCCCCTTCACAAAACGTGTTGCAATTTAATGTGGGTTATTGTTTGGAAACAAGCTGGATTTTGTACCTGACCAGGAAGCAGCTTTTAAGTTAAAGATAGAGTTCCTGTTTTTTTTTTGCTGTTGTTGTTGTTGTTTCAGTTTTAATTAAATGAGATAAACTGACATGAAACTAACTAAATAATGGTTACTATTTACTTTGAACTACCTTCATGATTCTGTATTGTCCATTTGATATTATAAGCTTTTGCATCTTACACACATGATAGCACTGCAAATTTTCCCTGAATTCCACTACCACACTTAAGAATCAAATGTAAGCCACTAACCAAAACAGTTTTATATGACACTTGCTGTGGTGGTATAAAGGGAAGGGCTGTAGAGACAGGAGCCCTCCCCCAATGATGTTCCAATGAAGGAAGCACCAGGCACCTCCTCTGTATCCCTTCTGTAGTTGGCCTTTGATCTGTAAATTAATAAATGAACTTTTCAGCATATCTTGGCATCTGAGCAGCTAATTTTTAATATTAGTCACAGTCTGAGTGCGTTGATTTTTGGATTGTCTCCGCACCTTAGTAAATGGTGGGAAGGTGTGGGTATGTGCCCTGGCCTCTCCCCAAGACTGTTCACATGCATAGCTTCAGGAATGGCCAGGAGATGACATGCAGAAGGGGTGTGTTTCCTTTCTGTGCATGCTGCAGGGGTCTGTGGGACCCCTGATGCATGGCTCTCTAACTTAGGGTTACCTACTTGCTGTGGATACATGGTATGTAAGCTTTCTACACATATGTACATAAACACCATCCTTTGCAAATCATAATGTCATATAACATCAGAAAAGCACCCAAAAAGGGTGGGGTGGGGTTTCTCACATCATTGATGATGCTAAGCAGATTGAACTGTCAAGTGGGGCTACTTCAAATGTGAATCATTTTCATCCAGGATGAAATAGCCTAAGGGACAGGGAATCTAAATCTGAACACTTCAGTCAAATCAAAAAATTTTACAATTCAATGTAATATCATACTGGACATCTATACCATGCAAAATAAGTTATTTCCCTTAATGACATACAGTACATTGTTAGAAAGAACTACTACTAAGCATTAAATAAATATAAGGGTTGAACGGGTTAATATCATTTATTGTCTTGGTGAAAAAAGGGGCCCAAACAGGAGTTGGACAGGGCCCACACAAACACCATAGGCATGATTTTCAGATGGCATGACTCAGGTGTGGCATGTAATTTCCGACACCACCTGCATCATGCAACCTCAGCACACACTTTGGATGCTATTTTCAAAGATTCAGACAAATTTGGACAGTCATCATGGTTTATAGCAAGTAAATCATGCATGTGTCCTATATTTGACACAAGTATCGTGCATTTGACATATGCGCCATTTATTGTGAGGCATGTGTCATTTTTGTGGTGCACTTCGCACTGATTTAGGATGCATGGTATACTAGCTTTTAGTAGGTCTACCATGCAATGGACTTGAGATGCAAGGTCCCTGTGGGGTTCTAAAAACCTGCCCTATGGGTCACGGTAGCATTATGCAGGGGTGTATTGGCGCCAAATGCCTGGACAGATCTTCCACTATGACACAAGCTTAAAATAAATTAAGTGGGGCAATTTAAAATGTCAGTTACTTTGGCAAGCTTTGGAATTAACTAAGGGACAGAGGGTCTATATCTAAAACTTTTGGTGAAGGAGGAAAATGTTAGCCTTCACTGCAGTGGCTTCTGGCACACTGCTCAATAAATAGCCTATTTCCCTGAATGTTGTACACTGTCCAAAACTGCAGACACAGAATGTTAACTAAATGCAGGCACTGAGTTGGTCATCTGTTAATATGTGGCAGATAAAGAGTCCTAGGGGTTGGACACGGCTCAGAATGGGAATTTGGGGTTGTGATGATGTGATGGGATGTAATGCAGGGACTTATCAATGTCACATGCCAGGTTCAACCTACCAATGCAATGCATAGGAACATAGATGTTGTCAGACAAAAAAGGACCTGTGACCCATCCTGTCTGCACTGCCCTACCTATTGTTGTTTGTGAGGGCGCTAGTCCAGGGGATGCCAGATCAGCCTATAATTGCAATACATACATGCCTAAAAATGTTAAATGTAGTTACTTCCAATAGATGTCACACTGAAGAAAGCCAAGGGGCTCTAATTCTAACAAAAAGAAAGTTGATAAGTCTAACATTCACTGCAATGGTTTCCAGTACAACCTTTACCCTTCAAATAACATGTTTTAACCCAAAATGTCATATATTGCCATAAAGGACTGTTATACAGCTTTAACTAGATTTAGGGGGTGAGAGGTCATTTGGCTAATGTTTTAGAGATAAAGAGATCCAAAAGGGACTAGGAAACATAGAACATAGAAACATAGAAGTTGACGGCAGATAAGGACAGCAAGGTCCATCCAGTCTGCCCATTTTTTCTACCTAGAGAATGTGCCATAGGCCTTTACTCTGTCAATGGCCTAGCTAGTCATACTCATCTTTATTGCTCCCTTATGCCTCTCCCATGCCTGTTTGAAGCCCTGCATTGTATTCATATCCACCACTTCCAGAGGTAAGCTGTTCCATGCATCCACCACCCTTTCTGTGAAAAAGAACTTCCTCACATTCCCCCTTAATTGGCCTCCCTCTAATCTCATGCTGTGTCCGCCTGTCCTGCTATTTTTCTTATATTGAAACATGTTAGACTCTTTCACCTTGTTAATGCCCTTAAGATGTTTGAATGTTTAAATCATATCACCTATCTCCCTCCTTTGCTCTAGGGTATACATTTTGAGCTCTGTTAATCTGTCCTCATATGTTTTCTGATGCAGTCCCTGTACCATTTTGGTTGCCGTTCTCTGGACTGCCTCCATTTTGTTAATGTCCTTGTGCAGGTGCAGCCTCCAGTACTGCATGTAGTACTCCAGATGAGGCCTAACCAGTGTCTTGTAAAGAGGGATTATTACCTCCCTCTTACAACTTGCAATACCCCTACTAATATACCCCAACATCCCTCTAGCCTTACCTACTGCTTTAGTGGTCTGCTTGGATGATTTAAGGTCATCTGTGATGATGATGCCCAAGTCCCTTTCTTCCCTTGTGATTGCCAGCAACTCCCCTACCAACGTATAGGTGGCTTCAGGGTTTCTCTTTCCTATATGCATGATCTTGCACTTCTTTGCATTAAACTACAGTTACCACTTTTCCAACCATTTTGCCAGTTTATCCAGATCTCTTCTCATTCTGCCCACCCCATCTGGATCATCTACTCTGTTGCAGATCTTGGTGTCATCTGCAAACAGACAAACCTTACCCTCCAGTCCATCTGCAATGTCACTGATGAAGATATTGAAGAGGACTGGCCTCAGGACTGATCCCTGAGGTACCCAACTTGTGACTTGCATCTCTTCTGACTGCATACCATTTACTATCACTCTTTGTTTTCTGCCCACCAACCAGTTTGCCACCCAGTTGACCAACTTCTGACCCACCCCGAGCCTACCCAGCTAATTAATCAATCTTCTATGTGGAACAGTATTAAAAGCTTTGCTGATGTCAAGGTAGGTGACATTAACTGCTCCCCCTTGGTCCACTACTCTGGTTACCCAGCCAAAGAAATCTATGAGATTAGTTTGACAGGACCTTCTTGTTGTAAACCCATGCTGTCTTGGATCCTGTGCTCCTATGGATTCCAGGTGATGCACTATCCTTTCCTTAAGGAGTACCTCCATAATATTTCCTACTACTGAGGTAAGACTGACTTGTCTGTAGTTCCCTGCCTCCTCCCTGCTACAAATTGTGGGATGAGGCAACAAGATATAGGGCCTTATTGACACCAAATGCTAGATCCAACCATTAACGTGGTGCATATATTAAAAGTTACCTATTGGGACTACTCCCAGCAGAAGGCACTCTAACTAGAGGAGAAAGTACCTAGGAACTATAGGTTCCCAAACTGGATTTTTAAATTTTTCCTCACTCAGTGTATAACTTTTATTTCACTATCATGACTTCTCAAAATGCTCAGTTTGTATAACTTAAGATAACGAGTACCACCAATACAGAGTACAAAGTGTACTGCTGAAACTGGAACATGGCATATGTGTTTATTTTATGATGAATGTTTCAGTTCGTAATAATGGTTTCATACTTATATGAATGTATTTCAGCCAGTAAACAGCCTTGGAAACTTCTTTGGGTGAATCAGAAAATGTGATTGTAAATCACCTGGAAATGGCCTTAACTTCCACCTGGACAGCCACCAGGAGTGTGAAGAATGGACCTCAGTTTAACATCTAAGCCAAACTCAATACTGTTAACAGTGTAGTACCCCTGATTATACTGATGTGTCAACACTGGGTATAAGCCCAAAGTCCCAAGTGCGTAACTTGAACTCACAACCTCCAGCCCAGATGTGATCATCCTACCAACAAAGCTTAAAACAGCAGTATTTGTCAGTTGGCAATTTAATTCAGTACAAATTATTTTAAGATTAATATATATTTCTAACATACTTAGATTTATCAAAAGTATATTCTTATCTTGCTGAGATGATTTTAAAACACCTTTTATTGTATTTTTAATTAATGATGCAAGTCATTAAACAGTAACTCTGCACTTCAGCATGTACTTTTTAGAAACATGTTTCAGCTATTACAGTTTATGACAGAATACAGTTTTTTTTTCCCATTACCAATGTTCAGTCCCAAGGTTTACAATACATAGTGAAAGTCTGTCTAAAATATCTGTATAAAAGCATATGATATTCCCCAGTTAAACTCAAAGTGCCTTTGTGTATGACATCATGGTGCTAACCATAACAACACACCATGATGTCACTAACAGCAATTCTGAGGTCAGTAGGGGAGAGTCAGATACATTTTGAAGGACTCAATGAATTGAATACTGCATTATTTGAAAGTTCAGTAGACCTACAATGGGAAAAAGAAAAAAAAAAGAAAAATGCTTAAGTTGGTGTACATAATTGGTGTAAATCTAATGTTGTTAAGCATTTTACTGTAGTAGAGAACTGCCCTTTAAAGATGGTCCCCAATAGCAATTTGTGAAAGTCCCTCTCCTTGAGGTTTCAATTTGATTTTACATACTAGAGTCATACTGTGAATGACTTGGGACTGTGTTAACACACATTTTCAGTGGTGAGCAGCACCTTACCACAACAGAATAGGTAATTTACATATAGTGGGCATAGTAAGAGAGCAGTTACTTTTACAAACCTCAAAACCCCATATTTCAGTTCAGGGGTATAATAAATGGAAAATAAAAATTGATATACTGTAGTGATGTCTTGGCTAAAAATCCAGCATTACTGAAAAAAACTATATGATTTTTTCAAGTAACAAATACTGCTGCTTTAACAGACTTTTCAGTAGAGATAACTTTCTATGTTCCTTCAAGTTTCTGACCATATAAAATATATATTATCTAGTACAGCTATTCAGAGTATCATATTACTTTTGTCTGAAAACAAACAACTGCTAATCTTACCTACCTACACAGTAAGTAGACAAACAAAAGCATTTGACCAGATTATATATATTGCAGTAGTTCATTAACCTAGTCAGTAAAAGGTAGGTTTGCCTGATGGTGAACTAATACAGATAAATAGCTTTATCTATTTCATACTTGCCTTGCTTTTAGAAACTGAGTTTTCAGTCGCCATGCTATTTCAGTATTGCTTGGCAACTTAACTTTTACTATAATGCAAGAATACAAAAAAAAAACAGTTTTTATTGCTGCTTTTGTAATACTTCTTCGTAGTTCAGCAAAGAGCATGGCATAGGCTTGATTTAATACTAGCCATTGCAACTGTACATCTGTGTCAACTAAGTTTTACAAAACCCACACACCATATTCTCTGTACTCCCTTTACTAATTTTGTTTCAATAAAAATGTCTTGCATATGCTTAGCAGGAAAAACATAGAGCTGGTTCTAAATTAGAATAGCTTTCGCCAAACACTGGTGCAGATATGTTACAATGAATGTTGATCAATCAGAAGCCTGTAAATCAATCTGATATTCTTGTATATTCACATAAAAATGAAATGAACTGCCTGTACTATCTCACTGAGAGTGAGAGCCAAGGCTAAATGAAGCATGTTTAATGGCATTGGTGTGCTAGCATCATGCAGAAACAAGCTCTCAGCAATACAGAGGATAAACAATGACAGAGAGGAACACCATAATTTCTCGATAAAATATTGACAGTGTATGTACACACGTCAGTTAAGAATCAGAACTCATGCATTTAATTACCAAATTCATGTGATAAAATAATGAAAAAAAGGTTTTGCTTGTGGTTTGTTTGCATACAACTAACTGCTAAAACAACTATTTTTAAATAGAAGTAGATGTATATTTTATTTTAAATTAACAGAAACAAAGAAAGTTCATTATTTCATATATTGCACTATACCTACATTGTACCTCTTAATGTTCGCCCTTCATTTAATATATGAACCCTCTAAAAAGGAAGCCTAAATTGAGACAACATTTAAATCACCTTCACCCATCATTTTTGTAGACAATCTACCCCTTTCACAACAGTATGTGAATAAAAAGCCAGCGTCCAGAAACAAAACTCAGACTTGTAAGAAGTTTCTAAGCTTTTTTTTCTCAGGGTTCCTACCATTACCAGAGTTAACTTTTACTTCCCATTAAAACAGAGGTTACCCTTTAAAATTGCTATTCCATTCAATTTTTAATTCCCTATGTTAGCTTACAGGTCATTAGACCGTAACAAAACATTTAATTTAGCAGCACAGCCTGCCACCTCAGTGAATCACGTTTACTGTATTTCTATGAAGCATGCATGGTACTGTGGGTTGCTTACCTGGATGTGTCCCTGGTACATCCTGCTCAGAAGAGTTTGAAGGTTATTGGTTGTTTCCTTCTGAGGCAGATGTCTCCAAGGAGTGTAATTGCAAAACAGGAGAACGAATTAAAAAGGAAAAAAAATAGTCTCAATATGTGACTTGATGCAGGAGACGGATTCCGAGCCGATACAGCTAGGGAACGGTTCAGTGCTGAAGATGGAAAGGAGCTGTCCTTTTCTGGTGGTGCTGAACCGGAAGGCACAACTACAGACAGTGCAGAAGTCAAGCAGATGAAGTTTTAGCAGAGGCTGAACGGAACTCTTCCCCGTTTTCGCTTATTAGTTTAAAGAACTCTTCACCCGATACGTTGCTGTGTGCCTCCCCCTCTTCTCGCCTGCTTGTTTTCCTTTCTGTGTCATTATCCCTCTTCCTGACAGTTACTGTACTAATCCCTTCAATTCCCGAGGAGCCAACTCCTTCTTTTGCAGCTGTAGCTAGGTTGTGCCCACAGCCACAACGCTGGATCCAGGATCTGGTTTACAAAACTGATGCAGCCTGCACAAGCTCCACCCTGTGACGTCATTAGATCGACCCCTGCTTTTGACACTATCTGCACGCCCACGTTACACCCCTAAGCTGCAGCCACACTGCTATTAGCCCCACCCAAGTTTAATTTGGAAAGAAGCCCGCTCCTTTTGAATGGTAAGCAAAGAGAAAACTTCCGCAGACAAAAAGCCTAATGAACAAGCAGACTTTGGCAGAAGCAGCAAGTTAAAAATGAATGCTCTGTAACATTCTAAATGTATAGGTTTCAGCTGTATCGCTGCACACTGTGTATAACTTTTTAATGTCTTTACCTTCCATCCAGCTATAGAAACTGGGTTACCTGCTTCCTTACTATCTATATGTTCACTGTATTTTATCATTTTTACCCTCCAAATGAAGAAGCATAATTACCTGAGGGTGTTACTGCTGCCAGCAGGGGGACCTCTTCATCCAATAAGTACAATATCTCACTGTATTTCTTTAAAATGCGGTGTTCCTGCTTTACATCAACCCTCACACCCCAACTTAGAGTTAGGGGTCAGCTATGCCACCATCAGCTTCTGACTGGGACACAGCAAAATGGGAAATTTTTGCTCTTAGGAGACTGGATGCTCATGCTTGAGGTGACCCGCACCAATCCAACTTGTATGTTGAATGTATAGTAAACCTCTCATGAAACATTGACTACCCAGTGATCCATGGGCTGATAGACTCAAGGTGCATTTACACTTGCCTGTGTGCAGTGGCTCGTTTGACTCACATTAAGTGGTAGAGATGAGCCAGGAGCAAACCTAATTTGGTGGTGAGGAGTCGAAATGCAGCAGACATTTTCCACCCTGGTGTAAAAATCTCCCCACTACCTGCAGTATTGATGGGATTGGGTGCTAGCAGAGGGAGAGAGAGAGAGAGAGAGAGAGGAGAGAGAGAGCAGAATGGGGTATTTTTTAAAATTACATTGGGACCATGGTTATGAGAGGTACCCAGTCTGTCTATAATGTTCTACAGCTCTCATGTGTGTGAACACGTGAAACAGCTGCAGCAGTGTGTAACACACATGAGCTGAAATACTACAAAAAAAATCCAGCTGCAGAGTAAACACACCATTAGGGTTTCTACTGCAACAAAACTGGGAGCATTCATCTCTTGTCTGTACTGTCAACACTGAGCTGTGTACGGGACAGTGATAGCTATAAGCTCTAAGTGGGGGATTTTATGTTCTTGCTGTGACCCCTAAGATAAGGAATAGTTCTGACAGTAAGCCCTGAGGTGGTGGTGGTGAGGAGAGCAGCACTGGTTGAGATCCCAGAGTGGGATTCATTGCTGACAGTAAGCCCTGCAGTACGTGTGTGTGTGTGTGTGTGTGTGTGTGTGTGTGTGTGTGTGTGTTTATGTGTGTGTGTATGTGTGTAGGGCGAGCACAGCTTTGCTGTCTGGAAGGCCATTGTGGGGGGGCAGTACTAGCTGCAGTAGGGTGCAGTTCTGAGTTTGGGGGCAAAAGGAAATGTTAGCACTGAATATGAGACGTTGGTGCAGTTGTGACTATGAGTGCAGAATTGGGGGTAGTGATAACCATAAGATCTCAGCCATGAGTTATTTATTTATCTATTTATTTATTTATTTTCATTTATTGAAGGAATCAGAATTAGTCTTTGCGTCAAGGATTCCTTTGCAAAGACTCCACATCAGATATACATACATTACAAGAAATGACAAGATATACAATAATAAATATACAGAGAACACACCAGAATACATACATTGCAAGCTTAGAAACAGGATATACAATAAGAGGCATATAGTGAAGACAAGTTACAGTTCAAGGGTGGAGGTTATGAACCCTGAGTGGAGGATAGTCAGTGCTGGTTGTGATTCAGTGATAGCTGCATATCCTAAACAAGAGCGGGGGCACTACTGGCTATAAGCCCTAAACTGGGAGCACTGTGACAGTTCAGGCCATGAGCTACAAGCAGAATAGAGTGAAGGTCAGTTGTAAACCCTGGGAGAGGGACAGTGCAGGCTGTCAGCCATAGGGAGGTAAGTCAAGAATCTCTCGGAAATTTAGCTGGGGGGGGATGCTGATAATGAGCCCTAAGCATGGGAGTAGATAGTTTGGGCTGTAAGTTCTAAACTGGGGAGCAGTGCTAACTGTAATATTTCACTCGTGAGGGGAGGAGGCAGTGTTGAATGTTATTCGTCAGATGGGGACAGTGCTGACTGTGAGTCTGGGTCCAGAGTAGTCAGTGCTCACTGTTGAGGGGCATGGATGACTTTGGTTCCTGATCTTGGTGTGGGGGGGGGATGCTAGCTGGTAACCATGTAGTGAGTATTCTACAAGACTGGAACTGCTGGGAGCACTGCTGGCTGTGGCATTAGCTGGGGACAATGCTGGCTGTGTACTCTGAGCTGGTGGGGGGTATGGCTGACTCCAAGTAATGAACTGAAATGGGCTGCTACTTGGAAGATTGGATGCTCTAGGGAAACAATGGCAGCTGTCAACCATGAGCTGGGGAAGCAGTAATGAATGTGAACCTTGAGTTGTCAAGGGGCAATGCGGTCTGCAACACCAAAGCTGGGTGACCTGGGGATAATGGTTTCAAACCCTGAGCTTGGGCAAAGGCTTGTCTTTGAGTTCTGAAATGTGGGTAGTGCTAGTTGTTAGCAAGTTGAGCTACAGTAGGTGAAGGCAATGTGGCTGCAAGACAACAGCAGGGAAGGGGCATAGCTGGCTGTGAGCCATGAGCTAGGGGCAATGTGAACTGCAAGACCAAAAATGCTGGCGCAGTGCTGACTGTGAGCCTTGAGTTACTGGTCAGTGTGTTGACTGCAGTGCCTGAGCAGCTAGAGGAAGTGCTTGTTGTGAGCCCTGAGCTAGGAGGTAATACTGACTGCATTCTTTGTGCCTTGGAAATGGCAGCTGTATTATATGTGCTGCATTGGGGAGGAAGTGGGTGTTGTGAGTCCTAAGTTAAGAGTAGTACTGGCTTTGAGTCCTGAGCTTGTTGCAGTGGTAGTTTTCTGACCAGAACTTAAGAAACAGTGCTGTGATCTTGACTGCAGTCTCTAAAGTGTGAGGGGAGAGCTGCAGTGCATGCTGGGAGCCCTAAGCTGGGAGGTGTGTGATATGTGCTGACGTACATACCATAATCTGAGTGCTGACTGCAAGCCCTGAGCTGGTGGAGGCAGATCTGGCTGGGTTTTCCAAGTTATTAGGGAACTCTGCTGACTGCAGTCCCAGAACTGGGGTGGCACACTGCCAGTTGAAAGATGAAAGCTTGCAAAGCAGTGGCAGCTGTGAACTCTGAGTTTGGGGCAACAGTGAAAGCAGTAAGCCCTAGTCCAGCAGGGATAATGCTGGCTGAAAGACCAGAGCTGGCTAAAGTAGTGCTTGCAGCAGTCCCTTAGCTAAGGCAGCACCAGGTGGAAGCTACAAACTGTTACCATGCTGGCCACATGTCCTAAACTGACAGCAATGGCAGCTGCATGAATTTAGTTGGGGAGGTGGTGGTAGCTATAATGCCTAAGATGGAGTCTACAAGCCCTTAGCTAGAGAAATGTTGGTTGCAAGCCCTGAACTGGGGGCACTGCTGATTGTAATACCAGAATTGGTAGGTAGTGGCAGCCATAGGTTCTACATTGTGGGAGCAATGAAGAATGTGTAACTGTTATTGGATAATGCTGGCTGTAAGACCAGAGCAGTAGATTAGTGTTGGCTGCAATGTTGACTGCATTTCATGAGCATGTGGAGGCACTGCCAGGTCTGAGCTCTTCCTGAGTAGAGGGTGTGCTGGCTGCATACACTGATTTGGGGAGGCAGTGGCAGCTGGGAACCCTGAGTTTAGGACATTGTTGGTTGTAAGACCAGAGCTTGGGGACAGTGGCAGCTGTGAACATTGAGCTGGGCTGTAGTGAAAACTATGTACACTTAGGTGTTAGATGACACTGTCACTTGTAGCCACAACTACCGGGGCAGTGTTAGCCATGAGCCCTAAGCTACTGAAGTAGGGCAGTGATGACTGCAATATCTGAGCTAGCTCAAAAAAGTGCTAGCTGTAAACTCTAAAACTGGAGCAGGGCTGCTGCATAGCCTGAGATGGAGGCGGTGACATCCGCATGTGGAACAGGTGGGACTCTTTACAAACTGCTATTGTGGACTGGAATAGTGGCATGAGGAATGGGGCTAGTGACAGTGTTTGACTGGAACATAAGAGCATAAGGTTGTTAAACATAGACTGTCATTGAGAGAGGCAGCTCTAGTGAAGTTACAGAGGTGGAGCTCGTTTAGTCTGCAACAGCCATTAATCTGTTAATCTGGTCTTGGATTAGGCATTGTGGACACAACTGTTCACCACTATAGGAACAGTTCTGATGTTGTGTGACTGTGAACTCCCAAGGTTCAAGCAGTGTGTAAAAATGCAAATATTAAACTCCACTGCCATGATTTAGTTCTAGTTACCATTTAGAATGCAATTTACATAAACAATAGATTTATTTCCAAATTTAACAGAATATTTTATGCCTGTTGTCAATAATTCCACATGGTGACTGTAAACATAAATGAAACAGTGTGATCATGCAGACTTATAATGAGACAAGGTTTCATGGGTATGCCTGTGATCAAGTTAATACCACACCTTCATATGCTGATCTTGTACAGTATACGGTACCTGCACAAGGCAGGAGGTGTGCACAATAAAAATCCCAACAAATGGCAACAGTGCAAATCGGGCACACATCACCACGATAAAAATGGCCACTTCAACTACTGGAAATCACAGAGACGAATGTTATTAAAGTGCCATGAAAACTGGATGTGTTTTGGATTCCAAGCAATCCTCTATCAAAAGGATTGTTTGGAATTTGAAACATATCATGTTTTCATAAACACAGAAACATAGAATTTGACAGCAGATAAGGACCACATGGCCCACCTAGTCTGCCCATTTCCCTACCTAACGGATAAGCTGCAGATCCTAGTTAACCAACAGCCTACTTCCTCCTACCCCCCACTATAACTGCCTTATGTCTGCCCCACGCATTCTTGAATTCCCCCACTGTTTTTGACTCTATGACCTCCTCAGCAGGGCTGTTCCATGTATCTACAACTCTCTTTGTGAATAAATACTTCCTCACATTACCTCTGAGCTGTCCCCCCATCTTTAAATTGTACCCCCATGTTCTTGCACATCTCTTTTTCTGAAAGGTGCTACCCTCTTGGACTTTGTTGATTCCCTTGAGGTATTTGAAAGTTTCTGTCATGTCCCCCCCCCCTTTCCTCGAGGTTATACATCTTAATCTCCTTTAGTCTTTCTTCATATGTCTTCTGGTGCAGACACTGCACCATTTTGGTTGCCTTCCTATGGACAGCCTCCACCCTGTCTATGTCTTTGTGGAGGTGGGGTCTCCAGAACTGTACACAGTACTCCAGATGTGGTCTTACCAACTGTCTGTACAGAGGGCCAACAACTTCTTGTTTTCTACTGGTGATGCCTCTCCCTATGCATCCCAGTATCCCCCCCCAGCCCTCCTTACTGCCTTCTCACATTGCTGGTCCACTTTAGGTCATCTGATATGACTACCCCCAGGTCCCTTTCCATTTTTGTTGTTGTCAGTATCTCACCCCCCATTATGTACTCTTCCCTCGGTTTTTGTTTCCCAGGTGCATTACTTTGCACTTCTTTGCATTGAATCTAAGCAGCCATACATTTGACCATTCCTCCAACCTTGCCAAGTCCCTTTTCATTCTTTCCACCCTACCTTGCATATCAACCCTGTTGCAGATCTTTGTGTCATCTGCAAAGAGACATACTTTCCCTTCTAGTCCCTCTGTAATGTCACTTATAAAGACATTAATAAGGACTGGCCCCAGTACTGAACCCTGAAGTACCCCACTAGAAACCCTCCTTTCTTCACTGTGGACTCCATTTACTATTACCCACTGTGTCCTGTTGTCCAGCCAGTGTTTTACCCAGGCAACCACCCTGGGACCCACTTCCAGGCTAGCTAATTTGTTTATTAATCTTTTGTGTGGGACTGTGTCAAATGCCTTGCTAAAGTCTAGGTAGGCCATGTCCACAGCCCCTCCCTGGTCTACTACTTTGGTCACCTAGTCAAATAAATCAATTAGATTTGTCTGACATGACCTTCCTACTGTGAATCCATGCTGCCTTGGGCCATGTACCCCACTGGCCTCTAGGTACTCAATAATTCTTTCCTTCAGCAGTGATTCCATCATTTCCCTTACCACTGAGGTCAAACTGACAGGTCTGTAGTTTCCAGCCTCTGTCTTGCTCCCACATTTGTGAAGGGGAATCACATCTGCCCTCCTCCAGTCCTCAGGTACCACACCATTCTCCGATGATTTATTAAAAAGGGTAGTCTGTGGTGTTAATAGTTCTTCCCTTAGTTCTTTTAGAATTCTGGGGTGAATCCCATCAGGCCTCATTGCTTTATCCACCTTCAGTTTTAAGAGTTCTTTCAGAACCCTTTCTTCAGTGAAAGGACTAATATCAACTCCCTATCCAGAGTGCTTTATTGACTGGATTAGGTATCTCCCCCTGCTTTTCCATTGTGAATACCAAACAGAAGTATTCATTCAGTATCCCTGCTTTTTCACTGTCACTCTCTGCCCAACCGCCTTCCTTTTTATTCAGCCTCAGTATCCCTGCCTTAGTCTTTCTTTGCTCCCTAATGTACCTATAAAAGGTTTTATCCCCCTTCTTAACCGAGTTGAATATCTTTTCCTCAGTTTGGGCCTTTCTATTCTGACTGCCTTCCCCACTTCCTTCTGCTTTAACTGGTACAGTTCTCTGTCCTGCTCCTTCTGTGTTTCCTTATACTTCCTGCAGGGGTGTAGCCAGGAATTTCAAACTTGTACTCAAAAGTGATGCACTGTTGCCCCCCCATTATGTAAACATATGCGCTGCTATGTCACACCAACAATAGACCCCTCCTCATTTGCTATGTCTGAGTTCAAGTAATCAGTTTCTTCCTGTAATCCTCCTTCCTTTGTTTTTCTGACTGCCTGGTAAGTTGTTCTTGTTTGTGTATTTGGCTGGTGGCCTCAGTGCCCCATAGCAAACAACAAAGGCAGAAAGACTCAGCTCAACACAGAACAATGTGGCTCATAATGTCCTTGCTTTCTTCTTTTTATTGCCCTTGCCTTATTTGTTGCCCCTGCTAATTTTTTTTACTGTACTCTGCTGAGTACAGTGCGTATGACTGCCAACACCCCTGACTTCCTGAATGCTATCTCTTTCTCCCTTCCCTTCCCTGCTACTTCTTTAGAGAACCATAGAGGTTTCTTCTTCCATTTTGATTTGTTTATTTGCTTTACACAAAGGCTTGTTGCCTCTGTGATGGCAGTTTTAATGTTTCCCCATTGTTGCTCCATCCCTCCTTCTAGCCTGTTTGTTAGTGCTGTCCTGAGGCACTCTCCCATTTTGACAAAATCAGTCCTGAAGTCCAGTACCTTCACTTTTGTGTGGCTTGATTCTACAACTAAGTTTATCGTGAACCACACTGTTTGGTGGTCACTTGTTCCCAGATGGCTACCCACTTCAAGATCAGAGATCCTCTCTCCATCCCCATTTGAGAGTACCAGGTCTATGACTGCTCCCTCCTGAGTGGGTTCCAAAACTAGCTGTCTGAGGCATGCCGCCTGTAGGGCATCAAGAATAGCCTTCCTCTTGGATGTGGCTGCAGCAAAGGTGCTCCAGTTAACATCTGGCATATTCAGGTCCCCCATCAGTAATACCTCCCCTTTCTCTGCCATCCCAAGGATGCCTTCTATCATTTCCTTATCTATTTCCTCCACCTGAGACAGGGGTCTGTATACAACCCCTATGCGGATTGTGGAGCCATTTCCAGTTTCCAGGGTGACCCACAGTGCCTCCTCTCCTCCCTTTTTACCCTTTATTTCTGTTGCTTTGATCCCTTCCCTTACATAGAAAGCTCCTCCTCCTCCTCTTTTTCCCTCCCTGTCCCTCCTGTAGATTGTGTACCCTGGTATGCTGACATCCCATTCATGGTTCTCTGTGTACCATGTTTCTGTGACTGCCACACTATCCAGGCATCCCTCTTCCAGCAAGGCCACCATTTCAGGGAGCTTTTTACCTAGGCTATGGGCATTGGTACTCATTACCCTCCATTTTGTTATGGCTTTATTTCTTTTTGTCCCATCCCTGTCCTTACTGCCTTTGTCTTTTTCTCCATTTACCCCTGCCCTTCTCCCTATCGACTGCTCTGTCTTGGTGTTTACCTCACTAACTACCCTGATTTTTGGGGGGGCTAGGATTTACCTTCTCCTTTTCAGTGCCTCCCCCTTGGCTAATTTAAGCCTATCACCTAGGATCCTGGTTCCCCTCCCAGACAGATGCAGACCATCATACCTGTATAGGCCGGCATCCCTCCAGGTGGAGCCCCAGTCCCCAATGAAGCCAAATCCCTGAGCTCTGCACCAGTTTTTCAACCAATCATTGAATCCCATGGTGTGGAGTACCCTAGCTTCATCCCTGCCATAGACAGGTAACACTTCCGAGAAAGTTACCGCGTGTGCTACTTGTCTAAGGCCCCTCCCCAACTTTACAAACTCCTGTTGCACTGCTCTGATCCCATTCTCAGCCAGGTCATTCATCCCTAGGTGGATAATGACATCCAGCTCCCTCTCACTTGCAGCTGCTCCCACAATCCTGAGGATTTGTTTCCTGTCCCTCCAAGCCAAGGCACTGGGCAGGCACCTTACTGCCCTTTCCCCTCTCTCCCTCAGTTCTACCCCCTAACAATTGAGTCCCCCACCAGGAGTTGCTTCCTTCCTTCCCCTGTGGGGTCCTGTGCCACCCTCCTGTGGGTCTCCATTGTGGAGGTTCCCAGCATCCTCCTTGGTCTCCACTGCGGGTTCCTCCATAGAGGAACCATGCTCTGCCAGAGTAGCAAATGAAGTGTGGAGAGGCACACATGGAGGGATGCTCCTCTGTTCCACCACTCTCACCCTCCCTGAGCCCACCGTGGTCCAACCACTCCTCTTTCTTGGCAACCTCTGAGGTAGTGGTGGTGGCCTGGGTGGTCCCTGGATAGGGGAGCAGGTTTCCCGAATCCATGCCAGGTCAGCATGGAGATGAACAACCCACTCCCTCAGATCAGAGAGGTGCCTGCAAATAGGGCAGCAACGCAGTCCCCAGAATGTCTCCTGGAAGACTGCTGCTCCACAGCCAGTGCATTGCATCACTCCCCACATGTCTGTGTCCCTTCCTGTTACAGATGCTTTTCCTTTATTGTTTGTTGTTCTTGTTTTATTGTGTGCAAGCTTGTGAGTATATCTACCCCCTATTCAGTGTGCTGTGCCTTTAATCATATGAACAGGTGTATGTTGTTTGCAGTTTTGGGGAAGTGATGTCAGAAACCCTGCTATAAAGGAAGTTATGCACTTGGGGCAGGTGGGGTGTGGGGAAGGGTGGGAGGGAGTAAATCTATGCCGTACAGAAACAATCAACTACAACTCTGACCCTCCACCCCAGGGAGCGCCTTCCTTCCTTCCTTTCAGACACCTATTTCACAGAAGTCATGTACCAGGGCTAGTCACAAATGGCTGCAGATATCCCCTGCTACAGTTCCTCCCAGGCAAATTAAAGTTAAAACTAAGCAAAATCAACCACAAAAACAAAATCATTACTAGTTACTTACACAGGTCCAAAAAGTAATAATTCAGTTCAGTGTAGTCTAGAAAATAACCTCCTTAATTCAAGGAAGCTGTGGCTGCTTTCTTCCTCTCTGTGTCTTAGCAGAAAGAGACCACAAACAACTCTGGCACTTTAATAACATTTGTGTGTTGTCGTATTGTGCAGTATACTGTTTTAAGGCCTATGAATTCTTGGTTACGTACATTGATGTAAAAGAGTCGTACTTATGGTAACTTTGTCAATGCAGCTGAAAATCACTAATAGTAGCCTTTTTTATTCAATTTTACATCCAGTACAAATAGTAAGTTATCCATGTGATGTATTAAGACAATAGTTGTTACATAAAAGATAAGCTGTCACTCTTACACATTACAGCAAAATATAAAACATATGAAATTAAATAATTATATCAAGAGAAATGAATAGAGTGCTATCTCATCCAGGAAATGTGTCTCTCATTCCACCCCTTCATTACACAACATGACTGTTATTGTTAGTTTTTTATTTATTTTATTTTATGTTGTGTTATTGGGACTAGGAAAACCTTTGAGCAGAGGTGCTTTTTTTCAAAGGTTCCACATCAAGAATGGTTGCAATCTGTCTGTGCAGGGCAGATAATAATGAGAAAATACAAAGGATATCAAAAACGCAAGGACAAGCACAGATGATTTGGAAAGGATACAGAAATCGATGGATCACTCCGCTGACTAATACAAGTGAGGTACTATAAACAAAAAGAGCTTGCATGGCAGAGCATAAGATCTCCATACCAAATAACAGCATTGACCCCTTATTTACTAAACACCAACCCAGAACTAGTATAGATACTGCTGCACCTGCCCTAGCACCCATATACCATCCAAGGCAGGGCAGCAAGAGAAAAGAGAAATAAAACCAGACATCCTCCCATTAAAGTCTTTACCCCAATCTGCTCTGAAAGCATACCTATAGGTTACTAATGCAGGATCAAAACACAGCTAACAGGTTAGAGAGGGTTAGGGGCAATAAACCAAAAATAGTAGTTTAGACTTTTATATAGGAAGACCTGCCCCCGAACACACAGATTGTCAGTAGGTGAAGACAGTCTCTAGAAAATGGCCACAACATTTTTGCAAATCCAGTGTTCATTAGTAAAGAACATGTCCACAGAGGACAGTGCCTCAGAAAAAAATCTACATGTTTAAATCCAAAAATAAAAAGTCACTCAGCTGAATATTCATGCCCTTCAGTCAGCTTCTTTCTTATGGTGTCTATTAGAGGAGAAGCTGATTCAGCATCACTGAAAACAAATGTTTTTTACTTGTAGGACAGCTGCAGTTGTGTCAAGTAGAAAAAATGCACAGACAGTCCTGACTGTAAGAAAGAGCTCTTGCACAACAAATGTTCTTCCAATGCTGCTGAAAGCAGGCAGACATATCAAGAAGGAACACAAGCCTCTTGATGATTCTGTCCTGCTCCCAACAAAAAAGAGTGCTCTTCTGGGCTCTATAGCTACATCACCACCATTGAAGTTGTGCCTCCACCATCACGCCTTCTTCTTGATGGCAGTCTAAACACCCTTCTCACTAACACTGCCTTCGCTGACAGCAACAGTCCTTTGGCCCAAAAAGCCTGCAGTATAACCACATGATCAGCCTTACTGACAGTGTCAGGCAAACCAGTACAGTACAGATAATGAAAAAATATGGGAGTAAAAGTTACAAATATTTTGACAATCGTGCCCAGGAATTAGTCCAAAGAGGAAACAGAATCATCAGATGTATATTGAGAAATATTAAGAGTAGGGATCCAGAAGTTATTATCCCTCTGTATACACACCTGGTTAGGCCAGTTCTGGAGTACTGTTCACACTTCTGTGCTCCATAAAGTAAGGGAACAATGAAATTGAGCTAGTGCAAAGGAAAGTGACACAGAGTATCAGGGGTCTGAGGGGAAAACCATATGAAATAATAAGACTTAGTGAGCTAGGTTTATACTCCCTATGCTATCGCAGAATAAGAGGGGACCTATGTTTTGTGTATAGGGCTTTTCACAATGATGACCTTTGGGAGAATACCAACCTGTGTAAAAAAACAAGTGACACACATACGAGGCCTCATTGTATGCAACATCTATAAAACTTGAAGGAGAGGGAGGTGGTTTAATCAAAGAGTTATTGCCATATGGAATGTCCTGCCGGAATCAGTAGAGTTAATCAGTACTATGGACTCCTTTAAGAAATCTCTTGATATCTTTATGGGTGACAAATGGACTAGACAATACCACTGACAGGTGGCGAGTCCTAAAAAGGCATAAAGTCATTGGACTTGGTCCATAATCTATGAATCTATGAAACCAAAGACACAAACACTGCTTGACCTCAGCTGGTTCTGCAGTGTTTCAACACAGCTGACAGTCACCTTCCTATTCTTAGCTGTTGCCATGACCAGCCGAGTCAGATGTTCCAACACTCCATGCAGTTCTTGATAGCGCAGCTCCACTGAACCATTGGCCACCTGCAACTTCAGGATGAGAGCTGCTAGCTGAGAGTTGATCCCATCTGTCTTTTCTTTTTGTGCTTTGAACTCTGCTGAGAATCCTTTGCAGAGTAGGGTCAGACCTACTGTTGCACTTGCAGCTTTCTGCAAAAACCTGGCCAGGAGCTTGGAAGAGCCATTTTTCTTTATTTGGAGCCATCCCACCTCTACCACCAGTACAGAACCCAGTGGATCTCTGGGCAGTCAGCAAACAGCAGAAAACTCAGACATTTTAAGCTGCAAGGCCTAAAACCAATGGAGCAGCAGAAAGCATGTCCTCTTAGCTCCCCTGCTGCTCAGCCACCACAATAGCCTTTTCACAGTTCAAGTTCAAGCTTTTATTTAAAACAGTATAGGATGGCCTCTTGAATATAATGGTAAAAAGTTAAGCATAGATGCATTTATTTTATTTATTTAAGAAATCAGTTTACAACCTTTGAGCCAGAGGCTCGTTTCCAAAGGTACTTCGTCACATAAAGACATACATTGCGTTTCGGTTACATAGCAAGATTTGCAAAAAAAAATCAATAGGCATTCACCAGAGGTGCCACGTCACATTGTGGTCAGACAGATACAATTGGGTACAGGGTACATGTAATTGACAACAGGTGTTACACAAGTCGGTATGAAGTGAGCATTCTGGTAGATAAACATTGAAAACAGCTGGCACTGGCCAGGTTAAACCTAGGCATGGTGTACAGGGAAGTGGTGGAGGGGATGGTTGGGTGGAGAGCTGCCCGGGGGGCACTGTCAAGAGAAAAAATGGTGGAGGCTATGTTCAGAGACAGGAGCAGTTATGAGTGCTGAAGATGTGGTTCAAGTGCAGTTTTGAATGTGGAGATGGTGATGGCATTGGTGATGGTGGCAGGGAGAGTTAAACCAGGTTGGGGCTCTATAGCTGAAGGACCTCTGGCCACGGCTGGTTCTCGTTCTGGGGACCTTAGAGTGGTCTTGTAGGAAGACCGTGTTGCAATGGTGGGGGCTCTGGTGGATGGATGCTGTTCCCAGAGGAGAGCCGAGTAGGGTTTTGGTGAGGAGACAGGTCTGGTATCGAGCCGCTCATCCAGGGTAAGCAGGTTAGCATCGTCATATAGCTGACAGGTGTGTGTGAGCCTGGGGCACCAGTAATCAATCTGCACGCTTTATTCAGGGTTAGGTGAATTTTGTTGAGTGCAGTGGTGTCGGCAGCACCGTATACTGGTAGACCATAGTCTACAAGGGACAGAACAGACGATGTAACAGCTAGCGGACAGCATTTGGAAGGCAGGTTTTATGGCGGAATAGGATGCCAAGCCGTGTGTTGGTGGCGATGTTAGGGCTGATGTGGTTGTGAAATGAGGGGCTGAATCAAGGTAACTCCAAGGTATTTGTAGGAGCAGACTTGTTCTAGTGGTTGGTTGGTGCTTGGAAGGATATAGAGTGGGTGGTTGCTAGCTGTGTTTTGGGGGTGTGAAAAGAGCATAGTTTTGGTTTTCTTAAGATTGATGACGAGTCTGCGCTCCTTAAACCAAGCCTCGGCACTGTTGAAAGACTGCTGTAGGGAGTCCTGTAGGGAGATGGGATTACTTATGATTGCAAATCATTAATTATGATTGCAAAAATAAAAATAATACAGATACAGCACTTAGCACTGCAGAACAAGGGTTAGCAGCACAACTGAGCTGCAAGTTTCATACAAAGTACACTAACTCAAACACAGGGTTTACAATTCAATTCCTCCCACCCCCACAACCATTCCCACCCCAAACTATCATTTGATGGCAGCTTTCCTCTATTTAAAAGGTGGATTGATCAGGCAGTCCTACCTATTGATATAAACAGCCTGGAAAGGAAACCTTGAAGCAGGATGCCCTTTGTTTGTGGTCTAATCTTCTGACACTGGAACAGGTCAGGATAGCCAGGGAGATGGGGAAGGAAAGGGGTGGACACAAAAGGAGAGTTTAGGTTAGGAGGTAGGTCTGCTCAGGGGCAGGAGGAGTCTATGGCCAGAGAGGAGGAGCAATGGTGGGTATTTAGGTGTTAGCTTACTGTAGCCCATCCCATGTGGGTCATTTTCTCTGGATGAGATTCCTGCCTTCCCATCCTTGTAACACAATGCTGACAGTAGGTAGGGGCTCCTGCTATCCTATTATTGGGGATTGCACTATGGATCAAGGAGGAATTTTCTGATTTTCTCCCATGAGATTTCCTGGGTTTTTCACCTCCTCTGGTGAGAAAGTAAGGTAGTTTTCCTTAATTAGGCATGTCACAGTCATGCAACCATGATGGCACAGTTGCATCACAAGAAGTGCACAGAAGAGGCAATGGGGGGACTTTGCTTCTGATACAGATGGGCTACTCCCAAGACTGGCAGGAGGTGAGGCACAGATGATTGGACACCATTTGGGCAGTCAAATGAATAGTCTTTTTTGGATTATCTGCATGTGTAGTGTCATCTGATGTGGAATGGGTGCACATCACTTGGTTCTGAGCCTCCCTTAAACCTCAGAAGACATTGTCTATCCAGAGGTAGTACCCTGTAGGAAAGAGTTGGTTTGCACAGATGGTCCCTTGGGGTAGGGGAGGATTAGCTGAGGGCATAGACCACCCTAAAAGATTTGCTGACACCCCCGAGCTTCTCATGCCATGCTACTGATGTAAGGTTGTTTAGTGCAATAAACACATGGCTTTGGCCATTTTCTCCAAATCATCATGTGCTATATGTCACATCTGTTTAGATGTGGGGGTTGGAGGCCTGTTAAGACAAAGGTTACTGCTGCTCTGATGAGACCCCAATTTAAATACATAGCCACTAAATGATGACAGTTCCCTTTAATGTTTATTTGAGGAATTCATAACTTTGGGGGAAAATATTACATGATTTACCACGTATCGTTTTTGAAGGAAATTTCCCCACAAATGCTATTTTCGTTGTGAGTGAAAGACTTAATCTAAAACTGTAGATGAGCAAACATTTTCAAGGGCTAAATGAGGATGTGTCAGACATTAAATGCCCAATACAGGCATTAAATGAAACTCAGTGAAACTGTAAGTTTTATTTTGTGCCAGTAGTAATATTATACAATTGCTTATGGCACTTGCAGATAGGTGGTGAACCTTTTTATCATTTATCATTTGTACTTGCTCTCAAATTGGTCGCAGAAGTCACCATAAAGCACCTCAAACTGGCTAGCCCTATGTTACCATGCTACCTTGGTGACCAGGGTCCATGGGCAAGCCCTGAATACCACCAATGGGGGGAGGTGTGTTACACAAGTCAGGAGTTCTGATTTTAGGGAGGGTGGGGATGTTATTCACCGAGTATTAGTACACTCCCCTGTTAGCTGAACCAGCAGTAGCATTTGCACTGGCAGTGACGGTAGCCTCTCATCATCAGTCCAAGCTGGCAGAAGTGTGCATCTATAGTGACTCTGTTGTGGCAGGACAGGGTGAATACAGGGAAACAAATAATTTAAAAAGTATCAAAAACTGCTGTAAAAGTAACAGTTCTTTTAAAGTACGCTCTATGCAGCAGATTAACTGCAGCAGTACGGGTTCTACTGTTCGTCTCCCACAAGCACTCTACTTGTAACAGTTCTGTCACTTTAGAAATTCAGAATATAATGATTTCTTGTAAATATTGGCTCTCAATATTTCTAGAATTAAATTAGGCTTCTAAAAACAGCCTAATTTACTACTAATCCTACAAAATACAACACTTAGTAGTACCCCTAAAGGGACCGTCAGTACCTGGCTGGGTGATCATGGAAGGAAAAGGGACATTGGGAGTCCAATCTTTCAACCCCATAAAACCTCAACAGGTTAGACAACTTATCAACTCCAGGGCCAAGCTTCTGCTGAAAACATGGAGTGAGGCAATATAAACAGGAGGAGACAACTCTACCATCTGCAAGCCACATCCATCAGAGGAGGGGCGGGTTTCCACACTGGTACAATAGATCCCATATACAAGAGATGGGAGCAGGTGAGGCTCAGCAGATTAAGACAAATACTAGAAAAGCATTTGCCTAGCTACAGCAAGAATGTGCCCTCCCTCAGGGAGACTTTTACTGCTATTTACAGATCAGAAATTATTTACTAACAGAACCCTACAAATCACAGTTAACAGAGACTCTAGGGGCTTTAATAACACTGTTAGAAGTATTATGGGAGGAAGTGCTATGAAACACTTAATATCCCAACTATATAGGTATGTAGACAGTCACAACTGAAGTGCATGTTGGAACAGGAGCCAGGGGTCTCCTTCAGCGATAAAGAGTGGGAGAAATGCTGGGTGGAAACTCGAAAAGCTATGGATTTAAATACATGGCAGGAGCATAGATGAAAGCTTTTACCAATATTTTTTAAAACACCCTATATCACAGTACACTATGGCCGATCTCACATGGACAAATGTTGGAGACTTTGTAATCAGAGGGCACTCCATAAGCGTATCATTTTGCACTGCCTAAAGCTTAAAGTTTACTGGGAAGAAGTCTCTTGGGATCTAGACCAAGTGTTAGGAATTGCCCCCTCACCAACAAAATTCATCATACGATCTGGGGAGTGAAACCAGGATGTGTTAATTCAAAGGGGAAGATGTATTTATTCAATCTTCTCACAACAGCCATGTCCAAAGCAATCACACAAAAATGCTTCAAGCACAGCCCTTGCCTGCCCCGCAAAAATTATATATGACTCATTAATGTCAAGGGCATTCTGTCTATGGAATGGCACATAGCAAAGCTGGTGCACTCCATGGAAAAGTTAAAGCTTATTGGTTACCATTAATGAGCTTCATTGAAGGGACTCCAGTCCTGGAACAAATAGCTATCTTATCCTATGGTAGGTGGAAAAGAGCAGATCCTGACCCCTATACAAACATCTTTGGGAGTTCCATCTTCCCCCACCAGGACTGCCCAGGAATCCCATGTAGAGTGACAACAGGTGTATATAAAGTCATGTGACTATTCCTATATGGCTTACATAGAATTGCACTAAATCAGATTGAGAGCACAGAACATTCTGCGGCTGAACTGTTGAATTTTTATGTTTATTCCTTTTATTGATTTGAGAATCAGCCTCTTGATGTTACATACATTTTATTAATTGCATTATTTTTTTCCTGTTTTTTTTTTGTCAGACAGGTTGATGAAATGTTTGTATTGTCTTGGTGCTCAAAATGTAATAAAATTATAATTGCAAAAAAACAAACAAAAAAACAACAGAAATCAGCCTAACTGGCCAGTCAGGGTGGTTGCTTCCAATCCAAATGCATCTGCTGGGGAACCTAGCAAGCAGGTCCCTGATACCACAGTGTTATAGAGGAGAATATTCAGTTATATCACAAAACAATTCTTACATTATCATTGGTTGGCTTTTTTTGGAACAAATATCTAAAAATAGCCATTGCATGAACAGGATAGGATAAAATTCATTGCATTTATAAGCACCCTTCTATGCACCCAGAGCACTGTACACAGCAATGAAATAACAAAAATACTACAATGTGAACGACAACAAAAAAGACAAAGAAATCAATATACAGCCACAAAACAGTGGAACTTGAAATTATATAACAGCAGAAAAAGCAAGAAAAGTATGAAGTCATAAAATACCCATGGGGCTGAGGTATTTGAAGTGAAAGAACAACTTTCACACATCTGACTTGAAGTGGCCCCCTATATGTTTTGACAGACAGTGGAGGAAATTACAAAGGACTGGGGCCACACCAAAAAATACTCTATTCCCTACTGACTTGAACCTTGGGCAGGAAACATTAAATAGCCCTTGGTTCCTGAACTTGAAAGCTCTACCTGGGTAGTGGGGGTGAGGTCAAAAGATCATGGAGGTGGGGGACCCACTCCAAATAGGGGATTAAATGTCAGAAAAATAAACCTGGAGTCAATCCTTTGCCTTGCAGGCAGCCAGCGCAGATTGTGCACATGCTGAAGTAACATAATGTGAACTACATAAGGAATTCAGAAGGTGAGCTACAGCACACTGCACTACTGTAGCTGTAGGCATTCGAGCTGACCACAAGGTAGGCCATCATACAATGAACTACAGGAATCAAGATGCAACAAGATGAATGCTGGGCCCAGAGTTTCCACAACATCAGGTTCTAGAAAAAGGAGTTACCTGGCGATGTTTGTGAGATGATAAAACTCAACTCTTGTTTGCAGTAGATATCTAGCATTCATCATTTCATTAAGAACTACTCACAGGCTGCAAATGCCTCTCTCTCTCTCTCTCTTCTCTGTCTCTGCTGTAAGATGAACCCCATGAAGCAAGGCACACAGAGCCTACTTGTAAAAGCTGATACCTGATGATACAGTGTAATGCTAAATGTTTAACAAGCTCAACCCTGGCTAATTTACTGAGATGTTATCATTTTTCATATACTTTTTTCTTAAAATGTGTGGGGGCTCTAGTGGAGTGTGGCCAAAATCACAAGCAACAGTTATAGTACCATTGCAACCCCCCCCCCCAAGATAAGCTGCTTCAAAGCCTACAAATCATTTAAAATAATTCCATGTTCTTACTTTCTGTTTTCATTCCATCACTGTAACAGTTTCAAGGTGTTCTTGGTCTCATCATTCTGCCAGATAATAAGTGGCCTGACCACCAATGGAAAGGTGACCCTTTCATAAATCAGGAACCTACACTTTAAATTTTAAAATGGCAGTATGAGCTGAGGTCCCACTGCTATCTCTCTTTTTCTTGAGCGGAAACCACTCTCTGGCTTCTATAAGAAAAATAATTAACTCTCAATGAACTAGCCATGGTTGAGCTTGCTAAACTTCTAACACTGGATCAAAGAAATGGAGAGGTGTGGCCATCTCCTAATTAGTAAGCTCCCTAATGGCCACCTGTCAGCTTCTCATGGGCCACCACATGATGTAAAAGATGTACCCAATTGAACTGGTTGTTTCCCTCAACACACCTGTATTCTCTGGGGTCACTGACACTTAGGCACTACGCTTCTTTGTGAATCAGCTTTACCTTGTGTATCATTAGCTCTCTGATGGTGAGGCTTTTCTTTTTTGTCTTCTCTGATTTATGCAGTAGCATTTTCATTTGGGCTAAATGACAAGAGTGATGGGTTCGACCATAACACTTTGAGAGTTGATTGTCAGGAGTCATTGTGCACATAACTGTTCCTCCCTGTACTTCTGCATGTGCACTGCCTAGTGCTGTTTCCTGCTGGAGTGTCCCTGAAGGAAAAGTGAGAGAGCCCTGTAACTTCAGTAGGATAACAGTGCAAGGTATCACTGTGACTTCTGTTTGTTCCCTGCAGCTTCGAAGCTTCAATGACACTGTAATTTGGTAAGCAAGGAAACTGATCACTTTTTTCTTCATGGCTCAAGACTTTTGCTGCCTTGTGTGTGCAAGCTATCACAGGTGTGCCCACCCACCCGTGAGATGACTGTGGAGGTGGGGGGAAAAGCTGTGTGTTGTGGGGGGGCAGAGCTTACTCATGAGACTAGGGTATCTCCTTGTGTGTGTGGAGACCTCTGAAGTTCACGTCATTTGTTTCTACCTCCGTTTTCACTTCTAGTGTACTATGGATAGGGGGGTGTCCTTCTGGCAGGTGCACACATAGGCACTTCATACATGGCCTTGGTGTCTCTTCCTTGATATTTAGAGTGGCAGCAGGGGAGCTGATGATCCTGTCATTGACACGGAATATTAACATGACTTTCAAACCTATCCTGCTCAAATATTTCTTTAGAGTGATAAGGTCTCCCTGTCATTAAAATTTGTTATTTTGTCTTCTCATTTTACAGGATATACTTTGCAATGTAACTTAAGATAGGCACTAATTTGTCTGCTTCATAGCCTAGAACAGTATTCACAATGAAGCTTTATAGTTTTTCTCTCAATAGGCAGTTGCAGCTTCACATTTGTCTTTGGACTCAAGGACCAGTACTAGTAGCTTCTATTGGTTGCTGTCTCCACATCTCAGTTCTATAGGAATAAGAGCCCTGCCTCCATAATCATGAAGCTGCAGTCTGGCACCTTTGGTGCAGCTGGTATTATTTCAGCACCCAACTAATCAGCCTGTCCTGGACTCATGGGTCTCCAAAGTGTATATAGTATATTACACAGAAGGAGCCTTTGCCCCTTCCCCTATGTTGTTATGGGGTCTCACCCTACCATCCAGTATTTTCTTAATTGGATTTCTTTCCGACTAATTTGCCAAGGTGTCAGTGATGTCCCTACCGGCTCCAGCAATGTCATTCTACTCCATCTTGGCTGGACAGCTACTGCACATACCCAGGAGGCCATCTGCATTTTAAGTGATAACTTTCCTCCCTGATTCAGGTCCGTGTTCTGCACAGTTTGCTCCTGCTGGGCCTCTGGTTTGCTGATAAGTATTTTGGTGTTACTATTTTTTAATTCATAGGATACAACAAGCTCAGGAGGCAGAATGCCCTTATAGAGCTCGACACCAATTCTTTCTCACATTCACTACACAGTTTGGGTTTTATTGTAATGTGCACAGCATCATACGCTATGCTACCTTGAGGTCTACAAATTTACTTCTTGGTACCTTTCAGAAGTATGTGACTTTTTCATACTTACACAAAACTAGATGTTTGTATTAGGGGTTGTAGGACCTTGGATCTGGCATTACTGTTTCAATGACACAACCAGATAAACGGATTTCTTCAACAGTATACTCCAAAAATATTAACAGCTTAAACAACCCTGTTATAAGATCTAAAGTCTTGACTGCAATCTGGAAGCAGTGCCCCACATTTATCTTCCTACAGGAAACCCATCTAGTACCTGCAGAACATGATAAACTAGCTACATTTGATTTTGCTCACATGGAGGCATCTTCCTTTCAAAGTGAAAAACATAGGGGTGCAGCTGTCCTTATCTCTCAACAGATGCCTTCTGAGGCTAAAGCTACCTCATCAGATGTACAGGGCTGTCTGGCCATGATAGAAGGTATATATCTCAACCAAGAACTTAGTCTAGTCAGCTTATACCTCACTCCCAGTTCTACTTACACATTTGCCAAGCAGCTATATAGGAGAATAGTAGATTTCAAGAAGACATGCTAATAATGGATGCAGATTTTAATTTTATATTATCTAACAGGGGGACAACCAATTAAAAAAAAACCCTAAAGATATGCCATTTCTCAAAAACAATCATTCCTTCTTTAGGGAGGTGGTATGGGCAGATGCCTGGCACACCCAGCATCCTGCGCTTCACTCATACGCATATTATCCATCCCAACATGGTGTTTGTACTAGAATCGACTGAGTAATGACATCAGCTGAGCATGCCCATACAGTATGAAAAGTGTACAATTTTACCTGTACTGCTGTCTGACCATGCTGCACTGCGTGACAAACCAACCCTATGTTACAAAAAGGGCACCTCTATTTGGAGACTAAATAACTCATTACTAAACATATCTGAATTTAAGGACTTAGTGCAAGAAGGAATTCAACAGATTCTTTCCGATAATTTAGAACAGTCAGTTGTGGTTCACGACCCATGCAGTTCAGGGCTGGTGCATCAAAATGGGGGTGGCTACCCTGGACACAATAACAGGCTCCAGATCAGAATGCTGGGCTCAAACAGTTAAAAGGCAGTTTATTTTATATCCACTAAAAATTCATTAGCACTTATATATAAGCACCTGTGCTCCCTAAAGACACACCCCCTGATGAAGACTCACATGAGTCAAAGTGCTGGGGCAGTCTAAGTGGCAGTTAGCTGGAGGATCTATTGATATGGACACCTGGATTATGGAATAAATACATTTAAAATCGAAATCAAGTACTGGTGTTCATCTTTTAACTGCATGAGTGCAGCACTCTGTTCTGGAGCCTCTCTCAGATAATGACGGGGAAGGAGTGTGCCCTTCAGTTTTGTGGCACACCCTGAAAGTGGACCTCACAGTGAACATTATAGTCAATGCTACTAAACTTAAGCAGAGAGAGGAAAAGTTACAATCTTCGCAGGTAGAGCTACAGGCCTGACAGCAGTTCCCCATATGCTGGGAGAAAACTCCATTCTTCTAGTTACAATGGGTCAGGCAGGAAATACAAAACATACTGGATTTAAAAATGGAAATGGCCCTCAGGTTTCTACAGCATAAATATTATTAGGGTGGTGCTTGAGTTTCAATGGTGCTGGCATACCATTTGAGAAACAAAATACCCCTCAATACTATAACTCATATCCAACATCCCACCCCAAAGCAAAAAGAAACAGCCCCAGACAGAATTCTGTGAGCATTCCAGGCTTACTGTCAACAACTCTATAAGGGTGATATCCACCCCTTGTCCACTGAAATAGTAGATTGCCTGCAGCCTTTGAAGCTACCTACTTTGCCACTGCCCCAACAGCACCAATGCGGATATTTTGGGAAGAAATTTTGGAAGTTAAAATTTGAAGAATAATAAAAGCTCTGGCACAGATGGCTATACCGGAGATATTTTTTAAAACATTTTGGAGCTACCCCAGCACATCGCTGCTCCACACTGGTGAAGGAATCCTGAATGGCAAGCCTGTCCCCTGTACGTGGAGGCAAGCCATTGTTTCGGTCATCCTGAAGTCAGAGAAGGATAAGGGTTGTTGCACTCCAATAGATCTATTTCCAGCCTCAGTGTGGACTACAAGATCTTTGCCAAATTGTTGCCAAAAGTTTGGAACCCCTACTGCCTTTATTAATTAATAAAGATCAGTCAGGGTTTGTCTCATCCTGACGGATGAAGGATAATATGAAAAGAGCCCTTCATGTCCTTCACCATGCTGCCCAGCAAAGGTCCCATTCCTTTTACTGTGATTAGATGCTGCAAATGCCTTTGTCCTGGTAGTGTGGCCATTTCTGTTTCAGGTCTTGAGACACTTCCAGATCCCATCAGAAAAGCCATCTATGATTCTCCATCAGCATACCTAAAGGTTACCAGCCAGCTGTCCTCCCCCTTCCCATTAAGTAGGGGAACCTGACAGATCTTTCCACTATCCACAATCCCCTCCATTGCTTGCCCTGTACTCAGAGCCCCTTGCCCAGATCATTAGACTATAGTCTGCTATTACAGGGGTGCACCTCAGAGACAGGGTGCAGAAGCTCACACCATACGCCAGCAACATTCTTATTTACTTATCTGACCCAGAAAGTCCTCTGCCCTGTCTCTGGGATACACTTCAACATTTTGGAAAGCAGGCAGCTTATAACCTAGACACAGCAAAAACCACAGTGCTCCAGCTCTGTTATACTCCTTCCCAACACACTAAAGACACTTTCAGTTTAAATATGACATGCAGGCATTTAAATATTTAGGAGTCTTTCTGGTAGGTGACTCGGAAAAGGTCATGTCCCTCAGTTATGGTCAAATCACACAAGCAGTGTCTAGAGATATTGAAGTGTGGTCCCACCTTCCACTTCAGTCATCTAAAGGGTGGATAGAATTAGGATGAATTTATTACCCAGACTATTGAATTTGGCTCAAACTCTTTCATTGACCCCCCTCTACCTAGTTATTTGAGAAAACAGAATAAGCAGATTTGTAGATATTTGTGTCAAGGAAAAAGGTCTAGCAGCAGGTCCATGGTCCTGTATCTACCTAAATCTACTTCCCGAATCCCATGCAACAGCACAGGTACGTACAGTGTTTTATTGGCTGTGACCATGTTATGGGACGCACTGTAAAACACCAGAAATGGTTGAACAGGAGATGCTTACTCTTTCTAAACTGTTATTTACCAACTCACAAGTCCTCTCCCCCTTGTAGACAGCCAACCCTTACACGAAATCCACATTGCTAATGTGGCAACAGACCTTGAGGACTAAAGTCATGACTGCTGGTAAGTTTTTACTTTACTCCCTCCCAGATACTGCAGCTTTCTGCCCTGCAAGGTTGGGCCTAGAAGAAGATATGAGTGTGAGTTGAAGCACTGGGTCTGTTGCTGGAGCAGCACCTTTTTTGCTCTGAACATTGGTCTTGGCATTTATTTTCTTCAGAACTTTACAATAAATTTGCAATTTGTCTGACTACAGTACACATCTTGTTTGTCTGGTTCTGTGTGCCACGCCTACCTTTTAATCTTGTGCATTTGATATTCCTAGGGTTCACTTTTTTTAGGTAGGTTTTTTTAGGCCTGCTGTAGCCTTTATGTAGACCAGTTTGCAGTCCTGGCCATCCAAGGAGGAGATGCCCCCCTGCTGGTACAACTAATTACTGCTACATTTGGAGGCCAGGGGCATACCAGGCACCTTATTTCCAGTATTTATCAAGCCCTGATAGTGCAGCAAAATTACACTGCGCTACACATCAGGCAGGCATGGGACAGGGACCTGCATATCATCATTACAGATCAGCAATAGGAACTCCATCTCCAGAATATTTATAATGTCACTTCTTCATAAATATGGAGAGACTACTCATGGAAGATAGTATGTTTTTTTTGTTTTCTTTGTAACTCCAGTTAGGCAGGTCAAATATCAAGCTAACAGGAGTGAGTGGTACTGGAGGCAGTGTGGGGAGCACAAGGCTATACATGGTTACATATTATGGTCTTGCACTGTTCTTAAACCATTCTATGACACTTTACAAGTAGAACTATGGAATAATTAGAGGGAATTTACAATTAACTTGTCAATCAGCAGTGTTTCTAGATGCCCCAGGTGAGTATAGAGATACTGATACTGGAAAACTACGTAACATCGAAATAGTCCAGGACAAAAAAGTTATTACTAAACTTTGGCTCGCCCCACTCTCCCAAGCATTGAAACACAGAAAGAGCAGAAGATACATATTTATACCATGGAGGAAATAATGGCCCAAATCAATCACAGGTGTTCGGCCTTTGAATTAAGATGGAGAAGATGGATGATGTACAGTTCAACAAAAAAATCTACACTTTGTACCATGAATTCTCACTTTTTATTGCCCCAAACCTTATGTGAGACAAGGTTATTTAGGGGGAAACTAAGCGGACACAGAGCTTGAACAATTCTCTTGAAATTCTGCTAAATGGCCTTACAGAAATGAATCCAGACGCAAAGGAGTGAAAAACAATAACGTATTAGATGGGAGCTGCCATGTCTTAAAGCTTATTATCATACTAAAATGCAGCATGTTGACAATGTTGTACCATTTTTATACCGTTTCATTTCATGTACTCTGAAAAACTCTGAACATTATAGAATGAAGTCAGAAAATAAGAATATGGAATTATTTTAAATGATTTGAAAGCTTTGGATCAGCTTATCTTGGTGTGTGTGTGTGTGTGTGTGTGTGTGTGTGTTTGTGTGTGTGTGTTTGTGTGTGTGTGTGTGTTTGTGTGTGTGCGTGTGTGTGTTTGTGTGTGTGTGTGTTTGTGTGTGTGTGTGTTTGTGTGTGTGTGTGTGTGTTTGTGTGTGTGTGCGTCTGTGTGTGTGTGTGTGTGTGTGTGTGCGTGTGTGTGTGTGTAGCTACTGGTACTATACCTGTGTGACCTTGATGATACAAGCCCACTAACAGCATTCTATCTTACTTAGATTATGAGTCAGCCTATTGGGGGAAGCCTATGAAAAAACAACGTTATTACACTCAAGTAGGCACAGCACATTGTAACAGACTGTCAAATGAATACTGTCACATGTGTTTCTGTGGAACATGATGGTGGGAACCACTGTATATTTACATTTATTTAACTAATGCCTACATTTGCTTGTACCCTCGCTGCCAATGAAAAAATATCTACATCCAATCCCCATGAGCTCTAACAAATGCAAAAGGAAATTCTTGCTGCAGTTTTCTTCATTTGTATTTTATATGTGTGCCATGTCCGCTTCTGTGATGCCAAATGGGACATGACCCCAGTCAATTTATTAGTTTATTTATTTAGGACTAGATAAAATAGGGAATGTCTTAGTTGCAAGTGTGACATCCTGCTGAAGGCATCGTAATTCACAGACATTAGTGTCAGTGTTTGTTTTGTGCTGTTAGCTTGGCTGCTGTTTTTATCGTCTTCAATAAATCAGACCGTGTTTAGATAGTTTTAGGATTTTGAATGTTTGATCTTTTCTTGTGCTGTTGTATGATATCACATACGAAACAGCTGCAATGACAGTATTTCACATTGCAGACTCTTTGTGAATGTGTTCTTAACTTTAAAGTCTTCATTTAATGTGTAGCATGATCTCCTTTTTAGAAATGTACCACAGAATGATAGGGGTGAATACAAGTCCTATAATCCATCATGTTTATCCCCCTGTTCTTGTATACCAGCAGTAGAACCATTCAATATCCTCCTCCAGTCCAGCCTTGAATGCCAGCATCCATTCAGCCTGGACTACTGATTCAAGTAATTTAGCCCATGGCCTGACTATTCTTTAAGAAAAGTAGCATTTCTCCTCATGCTGTGCCTGTTTGATAGATAATTATTGATCCATATCAGAAATTCAGTCAAGAGTCCTGGGTATGCAATTTGTTTTTGCAGTTTATTTGCTCAGGATAGCCCAGCTGAACTACAGTATCTCATTTTCAGTGGGATCTCACTTCAACCTATTTCTGAAACTGAGTGAACTGGAGCACTGAGAGGTTAAGTGATGAACCTGCAAGCTCCCAGTGCTCACAACAGTGCTTTAACCAGTACAGCACACTGTCTTTGCAAATTTAATAAGTTGTAAGCTATGGTTCATAGTGTAAAAAGCCTTGGTGTGCTCTATTAAGACTGCATCAGCAAGAGTCAGTAGTGATCCACAGGTCATTCATGACGTTTAAGAAAGCTGTACTAGTAGAGAGCATAGGACAACATTCAGATTGGGCACCCAAGTGGATCAATGTACTCCACAAATTACTTGTAAACTATAGTAGCATCTTAAGGAGCTTACTGAGGGTTAGTAGATAGGTAAAAGCTTTTAAGCTTGCTGGTGGGTTCATATGTGTGTACCAGGGATCACTATAGTTTTATTCAATGTATTTTGCTTGCTAGTGTGAAGGGAGAGAAATTAATGTGGGTTGTAATAAGTACTGTTACTTTTTCTGCAGTAATTTTGTGTATATACAGCTCTTTACCCCGTGCTGCTGTTTTTTAGTCATTTTAGGACTTCCTCTTTATTTATTTATTGAACATTTCGGGTTTACAACCTTTGAGTCAGAGACTCATTTCCAAAGGCACCACGTCATTAGACAAATATACAACAGGTAGGTCGACATACACAATTTGAGTACATAAATGTGTTACAGGAGATTAAAAAAAAAGGAAACAAGAATCAGTCTTTGCCAGGACATATGCCTGACAGTGTCAAAGTGCAAATAGGTATTGTAAACTACACTTGATTGGATAAGAGTGCTGGGGCTGGGGGGGGGGCAGGAGGAGACTCCATTGTCAGGCATACAAGGGGATTCTGGACAGTCACAGCCATTGTTGGCCTGAAGGTGATTCTTGAGGAGGGTTTTAAAAAGGCCGAGTTTGGGTTCGGACATAATGGGGTAAGGGGTGGCATTCATCCAGAGTGGGGCCCAGTAGGCAAAGGTTCACTAACCTAGAGAAGTACAGTAGCAAGGGATGAGAAATGCGATTTAATGGAGTTGCAGGTGATTTTCGTAAGGGGAGCAGGTGTCAGAGGGGAGCGAGCCCTGGGGGGAGCCCCATGGAGATCTTTTAGCCATGAGACAGGTGAGGTATTTCAGTCTGTTGTCAAAGCTGAGCCAGCTGGACTGCTGATAGAGGGAACATGGAGGGATGTGGTATCAGCCATGCCATAGATTAGGATTCCGTAGTCAATGACGGCAAGGACGGAGGAGGAGACAACAAGATGGAGGGCGTCAGGGGTGAGGTAGGGTTTGACCCAGTGGAGTAACCCAGTCCTGGTATTGACTGCTGTGCAGAGGTGATGAATGTGGCTGTGGAAATTAAGAGTGGAGTCCAAGTAGATACCGGGGTACTTGAAGGAGGTTGTCCTAAGTCCATTAACTGAAAGGTGGAACCATGATGATTAGCTAAGTGGGTTTGGTCATTGACCTAGTCAGTTTAATTCTTGCTGGGTTGGCACGGCACTTTAGGTACAGTACTGTAGATGAGACTGACATTGGTAAAGTATGAGGTTAGGGTCTCAGCAATGCCAGGACTATCACTGATGTGTGGGTTATTAGGCCTGTGGGCAGAGCCTCCAGCCCTATTGGAATCAGATTGCAGCCCTAAAAACAGCTGATCATGGAATTCCCTTTCTGGACATTTGGAAGTATTCCTCCACAGCTGCAAAATAGTGCACTCCCCCTCTGATTTTTGCTAGTTGCTGCTCTATGTTAAAGGCATCTGAAGGGAGGGGTGATGCTACTGTATTGTACCTCCAAACTTCTCAGGATATTAACAAAAAAAAACATTTTGAAACTGCTGTTTCTGGTCCCTCAATTGAACCTTTGCAGGGCTGCAGACTTTCAGCAACCTAGAGGTTAACCACTTATCTGTTGTACTGGAATTTATTGAAGCTTTGAAACAGTCAGGCAGACTACAGTGTCAGATTACAGACAGTCCAGCTGCAGCTATTTTCTCCTGTTTTTATATATATATATATATATATATATATTTCTATTCAACCTTTGTATATTTGTGATCCAGTGCTAGTGAAAGATGGAGACTTACAATACCTCTGTTTATCCACAGAATCAGGTTCACTGCTGACTTTTCTTCTCAATGCTCATACAAGGTACAATTGGGATAGCACTAGATGGTAAACTAAAGCTCTTTGTTTATCCACATGGACAGGTACTGTGCAGCCCCCCCCCCCCACTCACCCACTGTGATGGATTTAGTGCTGGTAAAAAGTAGATAAAGCCCTCACTTTATCCACAGGTACAGTACCATGTGGGGCAGGCTCAGTGCAAACCTACCCACACTGTGATGGATTTAGTGCTGGTAAGAGGTAAGGGACTGGCACCATTTGGGCTTTAACCCCTTGGATAATCCACAGAGACAGCTACAGTGTGGGGCAGGGTAAGTGCTTGGTTTCCACACTGTCTGCATTTAGTCCTGGTGAATGGTGAGAGACTACCAGAACTGGGGACTATAGCATTTTGTTTATCTACGGTGGCAGATTGCATACACACACACACAAGCACACATAGCAGCATGTACTCTGACTAAATAAATTCAAGAGGACTGAATTAACAGCATGCCAGTTTTTGATGATTGTGACTGAACAGCACTATACAGTGGCAACAAGACAATAATAAATTGCTATCTGAAATGTTTTATTCAAAATAATATTTGAGTGAAAGTATGGAAAAATGTTTTAATAAAAGATGTTTTTCATACTTGACCATTGCTTCTTAATAGTCATGCTATTACTTCAATATGTAGTGTGCATTTTAAATATTGAACTTGTAAATACTGTTTATACTTGTCGTTATGACCATGTCATGTACAACAGCAAACATAATCTCTTTCAAAATAAAAACTCGAAAAGGGAATGTGTTTGTATTGGAGATAGAGATATTGTAAATTTACAGTATGCCAGTGATGTTGGTAAAACTCTGGGAATGTCACACTTCCCGAAGCTTTGCAAAGTTCCCCAACCTCATATCAAGTTCGCTACCAATTTCTGAATATTAAAAAATAGTGTGTTTGCTCTGAGAAATCATCTTTCGGGACAAGTGAACAAAATGACACTGGCGCTCTTCATGAGGAAGGGTCCCAAAAAGGCCATGTTGAACATTTGGTGCAATACCTCCAAAGAATGGTTAAGTTACTCCCGGGCATTGCGTAATTTCTATGCACATTTGTAACTTTGGTCATTTGGTAGCTCTTCACAGCCATATCGGCTTTGGCTAGAGTTTATTGTGGAGTAGGTGTGGATATCCTGAGAATGCTCTTAGGGGATTCGTACCTGTCCAGAGGTTACCAGATAATTTACTATTTGCCCCCCCATGCTTGGTGTAGTAGTTTGCTTTAGCTTTCCTTATGAGTGTTACACACATTATACACTGGTTGCAGAGGTGCCTGTAAGATTCTCAATCCCTGTCTTTATAAGAGGCTTCAGTGGTGGACCATGATTTGCCATAAAGCCTAAAGTGGTCCAACAGTTCAGGTGTGGGCCATTTATGTTGGCCCCTTGAACTCTGATATGTTTTGCAGAGAGACGCTTGCTGTAGATGGTTTTTGATTTCATGTTTGAAGTGGGTTCATGTGGTTTCAATGCCAATGATGACAGTCAATCTATCCCAATTGATTTAGCCTCATTCTTGGTTAAGTTTGTCTATGTTTAGTGCATTAAATTCAGAAATGTTGATGAACTGTAGAAGAAGTTTTCTATGTTTACACTTACAAGTGCAGAATTCAGGTCTGTGGTCACATAACAAATCCAGATAAGTTCTGGACTTACTGATTCTCTCAGGATTTGTACTTTTTTTATAAGGAGTAAGTCAATGCAGGGCCCTGTTTTGGAGTTGCTGTTGTATCATGTGACTGAGACTATTAATTGTGTTATTTTTGGGTTATAGTGCTGCCTGATATAGTCTGATTGTTAAAATACCATGGAACATCTAGACTTGTAATAACTGAGTGTACAGTGCAGTATGCTGCAGTATAATTGTTAAAAAAAAACAGAGAACATTGAGATTTGTAGTAGCTAAAGGTCTGATCTGTTACAGTATGTGGTAATTTGGTGTGCAAATATTCCATTTGTATGAAACATTTCTTATTTGTAGAATGTTATGTGATCAACTCGAATGCTTGGTTTCTGCCTATGTGATGTTGCCAAAGGTTAATTCATGTAACGCAAGGCAATGCGTTCTACACTATGTTTGGGGTGAGGGGTCTGTGAGGAGGGCCAGTGGGATGTTACGGTGCATAGGAAGAGGTATTACTAGCAGAAGGAAGAGGTGGTGAAGCCACTGTACAAAACACTGCTGAGGCCTCATCTGGAGTACGGTGTGCAGTTTTGGAGGCCACATCTCTGCAAAGACATGGACAGGGTGGAGGCAGTCCAGAGAAGGGCAACTAAGATAGTAAGGGGTTTGCACCAGAAGATATATGAGGAGAGACTGAAAGACCTAAATTTTTATACACTGGAGGAGAGGAAGGAGTAGGGAGATATGATTGACACTTTCAAGTACCTCAAGGGCTTGAACAAAGTCCAAGTGTGTGACATCTTTCAGTATAGGAGCTGTACAAGGACAAGAGGCATGATATGAGATTAGAGGGGGAAGAATCAAGGGGAATGTGAGGAAGTTTTTCTTCACAGAAAGGGTGGTAGATGCTTGGAATAACCTACCCAAGGAAATGATGGGAGCTAGCATAGTGGGGGGTTTCAAACATGCATGGGATAGGCATAAGAGAACCCTAGTGGTGGGAAAGAGAGGCAAAAGCCAATTACCAAGCAGCATCAGCATCAGCTGATGAGGCAGGGATTATGGGCAGACTAGGTGGGCCAAGTGGTCCTTATCTGCCGGGAAATTACTAAGTTACTATGTCTGTCTCTGGCCAACCTAAACATTCCTTTGGAAGCTGTATATCAGATGATCCAATGGCCTCCTGAGCAAGGAAGCACAAAGTTATTGAGGGAATGTTCTTTTATATGGTAGCAGTCACTTCAGCACAAAAGTCCCCATAATGTTTGTCCTACCACCTCCATGGGACCACATCAGCAATCAGTTTTGCCAGGCTATGCCTCCAGGATGCTTTGCTGTCAATGCTGGTAGCAGGTTTGAGGGTGATCAATGTGAAAGCCCCCTTGTAGCAGTACCATGAAGATGTGGTTGGCAGAGAACTGCCTTGCTGAGGACAGAAAGGACCTTTGGTGTGGGAAAGTGTAACCCCCATGTAAGGATATGGTATGGTCCCGGTGCCTTCCCTTTTTTCCCTGTGCAATGATCCTGAATGACCCAGAAAACAAATGGGGAAGGCATCAAAAGTTGTGGTCAGAGTGCAAGGGGATAGGAAGGGAGGGGTGTGTACAAAGGTGAGTGAGAACCATTAGTTGCCTAGTAGCCTGTGAAACTGCCTGCCAGTGTCAGATTATAACTGGGGCAATTGTGTGGAAATGGCATAGACCAATAGAATAGTGGCCCCTCAAGAAGGTTTGAGAGCCCTGAGATGGGTGAGGTGGAGGACAGAGAGTGGAGTAGAGTCCCAAGCATCCAGTCATGTATACTACCTGCTCATTGCAGGGCCCATGTCCTAGCACAGTAAGAACTTCGGTACATGGCTAAGCTCCTGCACTGAGGTGCAGTATCTATGAAAGGGTCCCCTATGGCCCAGATCCTTAAAGTGTCTGATATCTGTCAGTGAATTACTTGTGTAGTGTCTGTGGTTTAAAAGGAGCTGCTTCACAGCTACTGAAGGTGCCAGGCTAAAGAACTAGTAGCCAAAATCAAAACGAGCCGGCACAAGACATCAGACTCAAGCAGCACACAATTTTATTGAAGTGATTTAGTGCTGGCAAACATGTACAAAGCAATAAATAAAATAAACCTACTGCATATTGGTGGCAGGCAAGAAAACAAACTGCCCGGAACTGCAACTCAACTGGTTTCACTAAATGCTTCTTCAGGAGTCCTGAATGTAGGAAGCAATATGTTTACAACAGTCAGGAAACATGTGGATGTTGCAAAAGCATTGTGCCTTTAAATGCAAGAATTGGGCCACCCCCCTTCCCCATGTATAAATGCTTTAGTGGAAACCCTGCGTAGTCACAAATCATATGCATTCCCCCTTTCAGTCCATTTTATTCTACTGCACTCATGATGCCACATTAGGCCAGGATGAATACATACCTATCAAGTCTTACTATTTTCAAGGAGGCCCCCTGAATTTGTTCATTTTTTTACCATACTCCCTGTTCGTTATGGTATCTTTTAATTGTCAACTGGAACCCAGTGTGGCCCATCTCCTGTAATCAAAATAAACAAGAGGGAGGAGTCTGCTGCAGACAAAGCCTATCTATGGGCCATCCCTCGACTTTACTTTACATGTCAACGCGGTTTGTCATGCTGTTAATGCAAAAATCGGTGGTGCCTACCAAGTGCGCCACTCCCTCACACCTTCAGCCAGATTATCTGTAGCAAGGGGAGTTCTTTTGCCTCAGCTCCAATATGCTCTACCTCTCATTTACTCTGCCAACTCCAGTGTGCTCAGCAAACGGGACACTTCCTATAACAATATCTGCAGATTCGCCTTAACTGCCCCTCGCCTTACTCATCACAGCCTCCTCCTCCGGTTTAAACTGGCTGTCACCCAAGGATCTCTGGGCCTACTCCCTGTGATGCTTTATTGACTCCCTAACTAGACCCCCTAGCCCAGACTCCCTGGCCAACTTGCTGACTCCCATTTCCCAAACCTGTACACTCAGGTCCTCCTCTGTCCCTATGCTCTCAATCAGACCTTGCGCTACAAAAATGGGCGAACAGGCATTCTCATACTTTGCACCTAAGTTCTGGAACTCACTCCCCCTACAGGTTAAATATTCTGCCTCCCACTGAGTCTTTAAAAGCTCGCTGTTCTCTCACCTGCACACCCTTGGTCACTGCAAATGCTCATAACATAACTACACTTGACTGCCAGCCTAAGGCCCGGACCTACTCCCATTTCTTGCTACAATATTGCTTTTAATGTGTTTTGTATCCTACGTACCAGTTTTGTTGTTTTATCCACTGTGTATGATGTTAAATTATTATTGTTACCTTATGTTTTCTTTGAATCTAAGTTGTACTACTGTAATATGTGTACCATTGTCCTGTGCTCTCCCAGGTCGTGCCTGAAAATAGGCAGGATTGTTGCCTAGCGCACTTACCCGGTTACCAAAAGCTAATAAATAAATAAATAAATAAATGTCTACATTACCTCTGGAGATACTCACCATTGCTTAATCTTAATTCAAAATGGCATCTTAGAGTCTATGAGTTAAGACCCAGTTGGTGACAGTACTGTAAGACTTTCCAGCGTTTTGAAGGAAGAAACCTTCTTCCTCAGGACAAACAGTTGCTACAAAATTAGTTATATGCAAATCAGAACGTTTCATAATGTCTAATATATATTTTTATCACGCTTATTTTCTGATATCTGATGTTATCTCTACATTACTGTGTTAAAAAGTATCTATTGCAATCTGTTATACTATTGCTCATTGACCATATCATACTACCATACACATATTATTTCCTAAAATAGCAATATCTATTGCATAGCACAGGCACACTGGTGACTCCTGCCTTCATTATCCACAGTTTATCACTAGTGCATATTTCATGGTCTTTATACAGTTTCCCTGCAATATAATATACTGTTTAAAGTAGTTCTCTCATACCAGACCCAATGGTTTCTGTTTTTTCAGTCTTAATTTTGATTTCTTAATTTCACAATTTTCCTAAAATTATTAAGGTACTCAGCTATATCAGTCTAAACCATACTTTATATTTCATAAATGAGACCTTTATTATATATCAGTATATGTCTGGTGACTGTTTATAACTAGACCAAATATTCCTGTCACTAACAGGCTGCTAGTATATCACTGAGTGCACTTCGACAAAGTCCTCCGGACTGCCTCCTCCGCCCCCCCACCTGGTTTCCTTCATTCTCCCCCTGCCAGATATCTGGATTTATGTAACTACTGTTTTATGAAATGTATAAAATATATGTACTAATGTCTGTACACTACTGTGTAAAATCTGTGTAAATCTGTATGTCAACCTACTGTAATACTGTAACACTGTTGTCCTCTCTGTGACGAGGTACCTTTGTAAACGAGCCTCTGGCTCAAAGGTTGCAAATCCAACTGTAGAAAGAAATGGAGAAAGAAAGAAAGGAAGGAAGGAAGGAAAGAAAGAAAGAAAGAAAGAAAGAAAGAAAGAAAGAAAGAAAGAAAGAAAGAAAGAAAGAAAGAAAGAACTTACACAGGCTTTAACTACTTCATACATAATACAGCCAACTTAACAATGTTAAGCATTAAAAAAGCCTTCTAGTATTGTGTTTCCAAAATGCTGTTGTTTCATTGTGACCAGTATATGTCACAAACCTCCTCTCTCATCATGTTATGCCTGTTATCCTCATATATACAGTATCTAGTGCCCAATTTCTAAAACATATCTCAGTTGTGTACCATACAGACAACAAAAAGTGAATGTACCTCCTACATGCTGAAAAAGATCCTTGCTGGCATTAAACCAGCAACTGCCAGGATTCACAAAGGGAATGCATAGTGGGTACAAAAGTCTGTGCTGCACTTCCCGGCTGCACTGGTGGACAATGGAGCTATTCATGTGAATAGGGGCCAGCGGGGGCAGCGCTAATCAAGAAAAGCAGCGGAATACCCAGTAGCACTGCCCTCACAGCCAGCCAGGAATATGGCCCTGCAGCCAATAGCACTCAGGCGCTAAAGTGCTGTTCATGAAAGGAGGCATGCAAATGAGCCCAATGGGCATGCAAGCAAGGCACTCGTGTGTTTGCAGGCACTTTATGGTGCCAAAGTTTAGACAAGTAAGAAACCAGAGATGCTAGCTATACCAATTCAGAAATTGCTAAGGAGAGTAATGGGGCTTGGAATTTCATGTCCAGTAGCATATCTCAGAGCCAAATTAGGGATCTCAGATCTCAATGTTTTTATTAATAGCAGAAAAATATTGTTCTGGATCAGATTAGGTAAACTCCCAAGGGATACATTTGCATTTCATTGTCTTGAAGAAAAACGGTTTTGGTACAGTTTAGGATATAGAAGTTCTTATTGGTATACATTACGGTTATCCTTATTAAACAAGTATAGACTAACATTTTTGAAAAGTTACCCTGATAAAGCTATAGTTTATAGTTAGGGTTTGTTGTGGATGGAAAACGATGGTTTTCCAAATCCTGTTGTAGGACAGTTCAAAGGTCAAAAAAGTTGTTGCACTATCGTTCTGACATCACGTCGATAGTACAACAACTTTTAAGACATGTCCTGCAGTTTGACTGGTGCAATCTGCGCTCTCACAGAAAAAATTGAAAAAACATGGCGACGCGACTTAGCGAGTGCTGAGCTGCGCTCTGCTGTAGTTCTGACATGGTCGGGAACCCTCGCATTTTTAAAAATAAAGTAAACCTTTTTATTTGTCATAAAAAGAATAAAGAGAGCAGCCACAGGCATTTGTAACCACCGCACAACAGTTCTTCTCCCTGACACGGTCGGAGTCTCTGCAAGCCATACCGAGAGGGATAGATTGGAGAGGCTGGACTGGGAGCGAGCATGAGCGACAGCATCAGCAGAAAAATTCTGAAGGTAAAAAAAAAAAAGAATGGGTTTTCTCTATCTTTGAATGGGAAACCATATACTATATAAAATAATAGATGGGTGACCATCCACAACAAAGGCAATGCTTCCATCTCAGCAGTTGATGACATCATACAGACCTCTCAAGTGGTCAGCTCCAAATACAAAACATTTGCCAGCCCGTTGGCACAGAGGTTGGATTTACACTTGCGACACCAGTGACCTGGGTTTGGGAATGGACTCGAGTCATTGGATGGCCGGCCAGAGGGAGAAGGATGAAGCATCCCATGGACAGCTCTCCTTCTCTAGGGAAAGGAAGGGGCATATGCTCGGTGTGTGATGGACCCCTGGCAGAGGCTGGGAGTACCACAGCAAGTTAGCATCAGTCTGTTCCAGGAGGTGGGGTGGATGCCAGATGTCATTGCATGGCCCCGCCTCCCAGGAAAATGCAGAAAATCTCTCTAGGGAGCTCTGAATGATGCCGACCCAGCACCTGGTCTCCGTAGCTCCTCACCGCACTGCCACTGACTTAGTCCTAGTTCCACGGCATCACTGCTGGCCCCAAACCCCACCCTGGGGGGAAGCCAGGGAGGCAATGTTGGTTTGCCGACACCTTACCCATCACAAACAGGCAAGTTGTGATGCAGTGACCCCACCCTGGGGGGCAAGCCAGGGAGTATCGGTGGCAGATGGCGATAATTGGGGAGTGAGACAGGTGCAGGAGTGGGGATGATGAGTTAGTGCCCAGGGGCAAAAAAGCACAGTAAAAAACAAAAAAAAAATATTTATAATAAAAAGAATCACAAATTTCTGGAATCAAATAAATATGAATAAAATAAGGAGTTTGGCTTATTCTCAGTGGGTGGCTAGGAATTACCATTCATTTGGGTTTAAACAACATTTGAACGTCCTTGCTGATCCAGAACTCAGGAGTATTTTCTTTCTCTATAAATTTGAATGGTTTCCAAGTAATGTGCTGCAAATAAGGCATCTTAAACTTTCAAAAGATATGGAGGTCTGTACTTGTTTAGTGGCTGAGAAGGAAGACTTATTGCATATACTCTGGAAGTGTACATGGTACACCAAGGATAAATTATATTGGCTTGGACCCCTTTATGAACGAATTGTATCCTGTTAATGAGGAACTGTTAACACTTATTGTGATGAATACTGCTGATGAGTGGACTATAAATAGGCTGGCGAAGTATTTCTGTGCAATTTGTAAAATTAAAGGGACACTGTCAACCTCTTTAGGTCTTACAGTGTCCATAGTTTAAAAAACACATTTTATGATAGCCAACATTCTGTAAAGATTGCTGATGTAGCTGGTAGTTTGATTCTGATTCTTTTTTCTTTAAAAAAGTGAAAAACAGACTGCCAACCATACTGGTGTTACCACACTAACACAAGTTTGTTTACATTCATTGATCAGCTCCAACTGCATCATCCCTGGACTTGGGAACACCCATAACACAGTCTAGCCCCATATGATGCAGTGGGAGTTTAGGAGGCTACTGCCTAATGAGTGACTGCACTGTTTGGGCATGTTTCTAATGCTCAGAAACTATGCAGTAAGAACATATCCAGGTTTGTAAACAAAACAAGGTTGCTTATAAATATACATTAGCATGCATTTCGGTTCTACAAAACAATGAGATAGACAAAACAAACAGCAACATCAATGAATTTTAGAGAAGGTAAGCAATCATAAAATGTAATTTTTTTTAACTAGAAACAATATGATGAAAAACAGGTTGACAGTGTCCCTTTAAAAAGAAACTATTAGCCAGAACAATATAAATTAGAAAGTGGGGAACTGCAGAGGCATAGTGCAATATTGTCAGAGATATGATACAGGTATAAATGTTGTGCAAACTGTATTTATTGTTGTTGTTTTGCCATAAATGCTGTGTTATTTACTCAATTCACGTAATTTATGTGAGGTTTTGAACTTTTTAAATTTTTGTAAAAGTTTTTTTAAAGCTAATCAATAAAAGATATTGATTGATTGAAAGGCACTAGTGGCCATTGGCATGCCCATTATGGGCTCATTTGCATGCCCTTAATGTGACAGACTGTGCCCCCCCCACCAGCCCAAGCCTTACACAGCTGCATTCCCCCATAGTCTAGTGGTGCCCTCCCCCACCCCGATCACAAACCTGATGGTAAAAAAAATTCTGTTCCATAGTGGGGGTCCATCTCTGGTCCTGAGTCTCTTGATTTCCTACCCAGTAATAATAAAGATATTTTTCCATAGTGCAGGGTCTCACCCCATCCCGACCCCCGATCACCCACCCATTAATAATAAAAAATGATTTTCCATAGTGTATCAGTCCCACCCCAGCCCCCAATCCCCTGATCTCCAACCCATTAGTAATAGGCATATTTTCCACCATGTAGGGCCCCAACCCACTGCTCGACACCCTGCTCTCCCACCAATTAGTAACAGACATATTTTCCATAGTGTAGGATCCCACCCTGTTGCCTGATCTCCCTCCTAATATGAAAGTTAATATTTTTGCATAGTGTTGTGGTCCCCCAACCCCCCACCCACTCATGTAATCACAAACCACCCTGTTCCCCCCGCCTCTGCATGTCCACCGGTCAGTGAGTAGCACAGCCCTCCTTATGCGTCCATGGCTGCCGCCAACTGAACTGTCAGTGACAGCTTACAGTATATACTACAAGCCCATTGGTTGACAAGGTCAGCCAATGGGCTTGTAGTGTATACTATAAGCTGTCATTGACAGTTCAGTCAGCTGTCAGCCAGCCATGGAGGTTTGAGGAGGGTTGTGCTGCTCGCTGACTGGTGGCTGTGCTGAGGCGGGGGAAGCGAGGTGATATGTGATTACCAGAGTGGGTTGGGGGACCACTACACTATAGAATGATACTGACTTTCATACTGGGTGGGAGATTGAGCAATGGGGTGGGAGCCTACACTATGGAAAATATATCTATTACTAATGGGTGGGAGATCAGTGGATCAGGGACCGGGATGGGACTGCTACACTATGGAAAATCATTTTTTTTCATTATCAGGTGATCAGGGACCAGGGAGGGACTCTACATTATGGAAAACTAATTTGCTGTATGGGGTGGGCGATCGGTGACCAGGGAGAGAGGTGGGGGGGCTGCAGTACATCCGCCAACCACTAGTGTTGAGTGGATTACTGCCAGTTTTTTCTGGCAGTAATTTGCTCCACGCAAAGACCCATGCATGGAGCAAATCCTTTGTGAATGGGATTGTGGGGATATGCAGGTCCCTTCCCCCTCTTTTGCATTGCAGTCCCCTCACTACTTTGCCCAGGCACTAACCCAGTTTGCGGGGGCAAACTGGGCTTTGTGAATACCAGCTATTTACAAAGCCCAGTTTGCCCCTGGCACACTGGGTTTGTGCCCGGGCAAAGCTTTGTGAATTCTGTTGCTAGTCTCTAATTGGTTGTTCCCTACAGAAAGAGATCAGGAGAGCACCTAGTACCACTAGACCATGTATCAAATCACTTTTTAATCTCATGCTTTTTGTTCTTGTTTTTTTTTTTTTTTAACAGGAATATAGTTGCACTTAACCAGGCTGTGCAAGGTGAATGAGTCAGGTGCTGTCCTGTACATATTCATTGGTTTCTAGTCTCCTAAGGGCACTATATTCTTGGGCAGTGAGCAGTGTAATGCCAACAAGGATCTTTTTCAGCATATGAGAGGTCCATTCATTTTTTGATATGTGTGCATGTTACACAACTGAGATGTGTTTTACAAGTTGGGCACTAGATATATGTCAGGATAACAGGCATAACACGATGAGAGAGGGAATTTGTGACATATATACTGGTCACAATGTAACAACAGGATTTTGGAAACACAATACTAGAAGGCTATTGGCTTCATTATGTATGATGTAGTTAAAGCGTCTACAAGTTAAAACAGTATTTGATCTAGTTATAAACAGCCACCAGACAAATACTGATATATAATAAGGGTCTTTTTAAGGAAATGTGAAGTGCAGTTTAGACTGGCATAGCTGTGTACCTTTATAATTTTAGGAAAATTGTGCAGCTAAGAAGCCAAAATTGATCCTGAAAAAAACAGAAGCCATTGGGTCAGGTATGAGAGAACTACTTTAAAATGTATATTATATTGCACAGAAACCATATAAAGACCATGAAATATGAACTCGTGATCAGTTTTGGACAATTAAGGCAGGAGTCACCAGTGTGCCTGTGCTATGCAATAGATATTGTTACTATATGAAATAATGTGTGTATAGTAGTGTGATGTGGTCAGTAAGCAATAGCATGACAGATTGCAGTAGATACTTACTTTTTAATACAGTAAAGCAGAGATAACATTAGATATCAGAAAATAAGTGTGAAAAATATGTGTTAGAAGTTATGAAATATTCAAATTTGCATATAATTAAATTTGTAGTAATTGTTTGCCCTGAGGAAGTTTTTTCCCCTTCAAAACACTGGCAGTTCTTACAATACTGTAACCAACTGGGCCCTCATAAAAAAGCGATAAGCTGACAAAAAAAGTAACATTTTTAATTGCCCCCAAAATCATCAGCATCATAAAACAAACTGTTAAATGTGGTTTTAATCCTAAAACAAACAGTTAAATGTGGTTTTTAATGCTAAAACAGTTAAACACGGTTTTTAATCCTGAAAAAAACAGTTAAACCTGGCTTTTAATCCTAACACAAACAGTTAAACCTGGCTTTTAATCCTAACACAAACAGTTAAACATAGTTTTTAATCCTAACACAAACAGTTAAACATGGCTTTTAATCCTAACACAAACAGGTAAACATGGTTTTTAATCCTAAAACAAACAGTTAAACATGGTTTTTAATCCTGAAAAAAACAGTTAAACATGGCTTTTAATCCTAACACAAACAGTTAAACGTGGCTTTTAATCCTAACACAAACAGTTAAACGTGGCTTTTAATCCTAACACAAACAGTTAAACGTGGTTTTTAATCCTCACACAAACTGTTAAACATGGTTTTTAATCCTAACACAAACTGTTAAACGTGGCTTTTAATCCTAACACAAACAGTTAAACATGGTTTTTAATCCTAAAACAAACAGATAAACATGGCTTTTAATCCTAACACAAACAGTTAAACATGGCTTTTAATCCTAACACAAACAGTTAAACATGGCTTTTAATCCTAACACAAACAGTTAAACATGGTTTTTAATCCTAAAACAAACAGTTAAACATGGTTTTTAATCCTGAAAAAAACAGTTAAACATGGCTTTTAATCCTAACACAAACAGTTAAACGTGGCTTTTAATCCTAACACAAACAGTTAAACGTGGCTTTTAATCCTAACACAAACAGTTAAACATGGCTTTTAATTCTAAAACAAACTGTTAAACATGGCTTTTAATGAGCCAGGTACTATTTTTCTACAATCTTATACTCCATTACAGTAGGCCTAGGACCCCCCCCCCAAATGTAATGTAATTGCCATAATTAGGAACTCTTCCTCATTTGAACTGTACTGATATGAAGGCTGTGCGAACCCTATGCTAACACTGTTTTTTTTTTCTTTTAAGAGGCCTGTCTTATGTTTAGATGTTTTTATTATTATTAGTCTTTAGTAAATTGATAAGGCCCACTAGGTACAAGTACCTGTTTTCAGGGGTGACCCAGGAGTACTGGGGATGTTAAGTGACTCACTCACAGTCACACAGTATGCAAGAAGAGATTGAGAGACTCAAACCTGGGTCTGCTGGATGTACCAAGCTTATCTGCAGCTCATCATTCTAACTTGTAGTCTATACTGCCAGAACCTTATACTGTATACACATACAGTTCAGATCAAGAGATGAGTAGCTCAGAGGTGAACATACATTTCTGCAGGATTGAATAGTTTCCGGGCACCTATGTGTATCTGATAAAAGTATGGATACAGACCCATTTCTATTAAATACTAATTTCTAGCCCAAAACATAACTTGGAATACACGTCTTCTGCAATATTGCCTATGCAATCTGCTTCCTAAATTAATGAGCTAGATAATTGCAAATAAAGGAGCAACATTAAGTGCTGCACAAGACAGCCATTTTAATTTGAATGCACGCTTCTTAAAGGCCTTATTTGCAAACCAGCATTGCTACCTCGTTTGTTTGATTTTTCCACTGAAACCCCAAGAGTACAACTGGAAACACAATAATTATTATAGGTTGGTTGCTTATTGGTTTTCACAGCTGTGCCTCAGATTAGACAAAGACAAGTACTGAAAATGAGAAATGGCAGACTACATGAGTCACAGTACACTCCATTTATTCACAGGCTTAGTCTTCACTTAAGTTGTTCAGCTTGCTGGGCACTTAAAATTTCCAAACCAGGAATGAATTTAGTTATAAACGTTTAGCTAATTTAGAAGTTAGAAGCTGCGACTCTTTTTGCAATATTAGGATTTACTGTGTTTTAACATTGCTTTTTAAGTCAGCCCATGGGCATTTTAATGGCCTAAGCTGTTTAAAAATTACTGGTGATTATAGAGTTTTTTGCAGTTTGTATTTTATTAAATGTTTCTCATATGTACAAACAATTTGCATACATGATGGATGCTAGGTCATATCAATGCAGAGAGGAGGCAAGATTTAATTATATAATGCTAGCAAAGGAAATGTAAACAGTGCAGACAGCATAACATTTATTAAATCAAACCTATGTTTAAATTCAATAAAGAAAACAAATCTAACACCATAAACCTGAACCAGAAACTAATTAAATTTTTAAACTGGCAAAATGTAGAGAAAACAGCCATTTAGAAAAAAATTAATACATTTAAACTTATAAATACCTCCAATCAGTGAACACATCACCCTGCAGTTTGTCAATATGTAACCCATGGTTCTATGTCATAATAGTGAACACAGAATGGTGATCGTTAGTATGGCGAGCGTGTATTGCTGAAAAGCAAATCAGCGATATACACTTACTGGTGAACAAACACGTGGCAATCTAAAATGTTTCTGTGGGGGGGCTGCACCCCCCATGCCCCTCTCCATGGGTGGCTTTGTCCCCCCCTTGCACCCCCCTTACTAAGGATTACTAACTCCAAGGGGTACATGTCAGGGAAGGGGCACAAATTCGGCATAAAAAAAAATTAGGTCCAGAGATGCAGGCAGCTGCAGAATTTACACCCTCCCATCCCCAGCTCCAAACCCAGTACCTGCTATGCTGCAGCCAGCCTCCCTCGCCACCACACCACATGGCTGGTTCAGCAGCAGTAGGCGCAGTCCCTCCCAATGACCCTTTTCCCTTTCCTTCCCCTTCCCCTCACCAATTCCCTGTTCCGGTCACCTTCCCCTATCATCGCAGTAGACCTAGTCACTACCTTTGCAGGTAGCCTTTCCCAATAGCACTGAATATGGAGTCGCCATTTTGACTAGCGCCCATATTCGGTCGCTGTGATCACTGGATACCGTAACCCATTGTTCCATAAATCATCAATAAAATCTGTCTAAAAAGGCAACACATATTCATTACAAAATCAATACATGGTAATATAAATGTTAGTATGAATAGGGTTGTTTCAGCAATATTTCACAATAGCTTTCAGAGTTTCTAACCAAATACATAAATAATATGGCTTTGTGGGACTTAATTATTCCTTTACCAGTATCACATCCTATGTTAGATACAGCTTATACAGGAAAGTCATTGTATAAAATTCTCAGTTTGTAGTGGGCATCTCTTTGCCTGAGGCAGAAGGGGACTCCCTCTCTCTAGATGAGTCCTGATCATACTGAGATCTTTAGCTTAACTTAAGCTCCTCCCTCCCCTACCCCGTCCTGCCCTATTGGATCCCAGTACTAGTGCTCTGAGCTTAACGCTTTCTGTCTCCCCACCCCCTCTGTTGATCTTGCTCTCCTCTTAAAGGCATCCTCACTATAAGACACGTTCTCCTTAAAGCATTGCTCTCTGTTTCCCTGACTGTGGTTTTACAGCTCTAGATAGTACTGTTTCATTAGCTATTGTAATAAATCCAAGAGATGGCTTCCACAGCCCCCCTTCTCCTCATTGGGTACATCCTCCTTCCGACAGTGGAGCCAATTTTGGACCCCAGGAAAGACCCATCCTGCCTGAATACTCCTATTGGACTGGAAATAAGCCGAACAGTGTCTGCCAGCCAGTTAACTTCCTCCAAAGGCAGTAATCCTTACACATTTCCAACCCTTCACACCTCCTACTGCCCAACATTCTCTAAGCAGACCCTTCTTACCCTCTCTGTTAGGGTAGTATTATCCGCTGCCCACCAAACTCCTGCTCCACTGCCCTTGATAGTGTCCAAGGCAAACAACCAAACAAAGTCTTCCTAAAATTCCTGGTAAGATGTCTCAGGAAATTATTAGTACTACTGCTACTCTGTGCAGGCAGTGTGGAACTAAACCTGCCCCCCCCCCCCCCACTGCTAACTGCCCTGGTGGAACTCCCACAGCTAAAGGGTCTGAGTTTCCTGCATATAAACATATGCAGCCTTGCCAACAAACTTGACCAGGTCCATGCCTGGGTACTACATGCCAAGCCTCATGTAGCAATGCTCTCAGAAACCTGGCTGAAAAATACTTTACCTGACAAAACGTTTAACATACCGGGATACAACTTGGTCAGGTGTGACAAGTTGACCAGAGGTGGTGGTGTTGCCATATATATTAAAGATAAATTCCTAACCACCAATATTGTCCGCACATGAATGCCCAAAGAATTTGAATGTCTCGCCTTCAAAATTACCCTCTCGCCTGGTATAGCCTTATTGGTAGCTGCATGCTATAGACCCACTGCAGCGAGCCTGTGTATGTTGCCCCATATTCACTCTCTCCTGGAAAACGTGAACACAGAATGCATTATCTTGGGTGACCTTAATCTTAATTGGAACGATGCCAGCACAAACAAGCTTAAGAACTTCGTTGGTGAGCACGGGCTCACTTATATTATCTCTGACGTTACACGACCTAACAAGAAAAATCCCAACCGAAGTTCACTTCTGGACCTTATACATGTTAATAAGTCACATAATATCTCTCATGCAGGGGTCTTCCACAATAATCTGAGTGATCACTGTGCAGTCGCCTGCGTTAGGTGCTCCCCACACCTCCCTTCCACCTCTACTTTCAAGCTTAAGCACAACCTAAAATACATCAGTCTCCCGGCATTCCTGACAGATCTTGGGAACATAAAGTGGCAGGATTTCTACTTTACACCCTCTGTGTCTGAAGCATTCTGTATCGTCCAGGATCTGCTAGTAAATGTTATCAACAAACATGCACCCTTAAGGAAAATCAAATCCAGGAAACGTGCACCTGATTGGTTAAGCCCACTACTTAAGAGGGTCTTACAGCATAGAGACACCCTTTGGAAAAGGGCTAGGAAGTCGCAGTCTGACTCAGACTGGCTCTTCTTCTGGGTAGTCAGAAATGCCTGCACCAAACAGGTAAGGTTGGAAAAACAACAGTTCTTCCAGTCAGCCCTGGAGGCAAACAAAAACTGTTCCACCAGTTTTTGGCAGATACTGAGAGAGGTTGAGGGACATTCCCCTGCTACCCCACTACCAGCTAAAATTGTGGTAAATAACACCTCCTACACAGATAGGTCAGAGATCCTCGATCAGCTCAATAACCACTTCACCACTGCAGGCCTCACATTTGACACATCACCTGTTAGTAAACCGAGCACCACAAGCACCACCAGCATAGCTACTAGATCAACCATAGCTCCCCTTACTGACTGCCCCCTCTTCAAGTTCCAGCCAGTCTCCTACAAACAGGTGGAGGACCTGCTCCTCTCACTGGATACCAAAAAGAGTGCTGGTGCTGATTCGCTTGAACCCTTCTTCTTAAAAGCAGGTTCTCATTATCTTGCAGCTCCAATTGCCCATCTCTTTAACAGCTCATTATCCCAAGGGGAATTGCCACCTAGTTGGAAAACTGCGCACATTATCCCCCTGTTCAAGTCAGGAGAACCCACTGACTTGAACAACTATAGGCCTATTTCATTGCTTCCTGTTTTACCCAAGCTACTTGAAAACATTTTAAACTCTCAATTAAGGAAGTACTTGGATCGTGAGAAAATCCTCAATCCAGTCCAGTCAGGTTTCAGACCCAAGCACAGTACCATGTCTGCTCTTGCCAAAGTGTCAAATGACTGGCTAAAAGCCCTGGACAGTAAACAGCACATCTATGCACTCTTCCTTGACCTCAGCAAAGCATTTGATACTGTTGATCATTCCGTACTTCTTGATTCCCTGAGTAGCATCAGTCTAACCTCTGCTGCAGTAAAGTGGTTCCGCTGCTACCTCACAAATCATAAACAGCAAATTAAAGCTCAAGGGGAATTCTCCCCACTAAAATTGCTCCCCCGAGGCTTTCCACAAGGTTCCATTTTGGGACCTATCCTCTTCGCCCTTTATGTCAACCGCATCGACTCTGGCCTGGTTGCTGGAAACATTCATCTCTTCGCAGATGACATAGTCCTCTACACGACCACCCCCTCCTTGGACATTACATACAAGGAGCTACAGCAGGACTTTATCGTCCTCCAGAACAACCTGCTGAATCTAAAGCTCTTGTTAAATGCAAAAAAAAAAAAAAACAAAAGCTATGATTATTTCTCCATCCCACAATATGGGGATACCTGGACCCCACAGATTATTACCCTCCTTAGTGAACCACTAGAGCTAGTGGATAAATTTAAATATCTGGGAGTCTGGTTGGATAACAAACTCACCTTCGGTGTACATCTAGGCGAATTAACAAAAAAGCTAAGGCAGCGCCTCAGTATTTTCTACCGCATAAGATGCCTACTCACCCTGGAAGCTAGAAAGCAGCTGGTTCAAACAACCTTTCTTCTGCAATTGACTACGCTGACTTCCTATACAGTCATTGCCCCCAGTGTGCACTCCAAAAGCTGGATACATGCTGTCATCGTGCATTGAGATTTGTTCTTGACTTGCCCTTGCAGACTCATCACTGCTCATTGTACCAAGCATTAGACTGGCCGTCCCTCTCCACAAGGAGGCAAATAAATGCCCTCATGTGGCTATTCTGGGCTTTCTCCAACAAACTACCTCCCTATATTGGTGACCTGTTTGAATGTTCAAAGGGTGCCTACGGACTAAGGAACTCCTCCTCTGTCCTCCTTAAGCTACCACAAACAAGGACATGTCTTGGCTCAACTGCCATTAGCTCCTTTTTACCAGCGCTTTGGAATAACATGCAAAAATTACTTAAAATCTCCCTGCTGCCCAGCCATTTTATATTTAGGGGGCTGCTCTATAGAGGCCTGAAAATGGTGTGTGATTGTTTCATGTAAAGCCTTACCCCACTCAACTGAGTCCCTTAACCTCTGTAATCCTGGGCCGCCTATTTCCCACATTGGCCAGCATCCCTTTAGGGCAACCATCCCTTCCACCTCCCCCTTCTCATCAATTAACTTCTCAGGGGGCATCATTTTATTAGGCTGCCCTATTTTCCCTCTCTACTATGTGTCTGATACCCTTTCTTCCCACTGCCCTTCTCTATGTCCCTCCTTCCTCTCCTCACTTGTACTCTATAAGCTACAACCTGTATACGTTGCACTTTAAATGCCTATATTTGCACTTACTTTACATGTCTGATTCATCCAAGTACTAAGTTTGTACAGTATATTGTAACTGCCTGTACTGATGTCTACTTTTGTATGAAGTGTTGTCTACTGTAAGCAAAAGTGTCCTCTGTGTCCAGGACTATCCTGAAAATGAGCTTGCTCAATGATGTAACTGCCTTGTTAAATAAAGTGATTGATTGATTGATTGATTGATTGATTGATTGATTGATTGAAGTGGGCAGTTGTTCAGTCTCAAAGATGATGTACTGTTTTGTCTGATAGATAAATCATACCTTTGCCAAGATCAATAACTGGAACTTTCCCCAGCTGTAGTATTTCTTGGTGATATGAGAAGACTCACCACTGACTCTATTGTGTACAATATGAAAAATGTGAATCAATCAGTAAGGCTTAAAACTTAAAAAGCCTTTTTACCTGGACAACCTCACCACCAAATCCCTGTCAGATATGAATGGGAATGAAATAAAGTTGGGCGATTTAAATTCTGGGTCTGGATCTGGTGGACATTCTGAAGAAAACTTCAGATTCATTGCAGTGTAACACGTGCAGGGGAGACTTTTTAATCATGTAGAACATCTTCATCAGAAAAGGGAGGACTATCTGGGAGTCACTCAAACACCTCCAGAATTATGCTCTTTATGAGGTCTCTGACAGAATTAAAATATGTAAGTCTAATTTGCAATGTAGACCAGTGATTCTCACATTTGATGTCGATTTGATTTTCAACATTTTCAACACTATGGTGCAAATGATTGTTCTCCTTCAGTGCTGTAGCATTTGTGTCTTCAATGGCCTAAAGAGGTTATTCATTGATGATGATAATCCAGCCAGTTTATGCATATGTACAGTTAGTTGATACACTTTTTCTTGGCAAGTTTTTGCATCTTTCTGTAAGAAATCATTCTTAGCATTGAGAGCATCATATCTGTGGTCTTATGTTTCCAAAATAACTGGAATCTGATCCTTCGACCAGTACAAGGAATCAAGTACATAATGCATCTTTGTCAAAACTGCTGGATTGGTTGAGTCCTCCTTTGACCCCCCCCCAACACACCTCCACATCAGAGGCAAAGGTGGTTAGATAGCAGTCATAGCAGTCAAGGAGAGAGATCTGGGTAGAGTTTAGGGAATTTCTGAAGTATGACCAAGTTTATGTATGCTGCCTTGAACTCCTGGGTTCAGGTTTACAATTGGTGTCTGCAGAACCTCACCAACAACAGGGTAAACAGAGTTCATTGGTATATCAGTGTCAGGTGAGCCATATTTCCTTACATAGGTGCCAGCTTGCAATGTCTGCCTTAGGTTAGTAACCTCCTCTGTTGCTGGTCGGCTTTGCAGGCTGCTGGTGAAGTTAGCAGGCTGAGGGGACTCCCAGACCTTCCTCCACTTCACTGACTGAATGATACTTATGATTATTACAAATAATATAAAATTCTAAGATCATTTCTTAAACTTATTAGAAAACAGTAGTTTGTAATTTTGTTGTAGTTTAGATCATGTATCTTGTTGGTGTTTCATTGATATTGCCAGTCCCTTGGGTCTTAAAGAACCCCTGATGGTTCAGAGGAAACTTTGAATAAATATAGTTTTAATACACAGTTCAGTGGAAATTTCCTGTATTTTCTGTGCTTAGCTTCCTGTTTTTCTTTATAACATTGCAACATGCTCAGTCTCTTCTAGAAGCCCTCTTCTTGACCTTGTCAGTTACGGCTACTTGTCTTCTACAGTTGACATCAAAATACTTAGTTTGTGCCATAGTAGCTATTTCCATAGCAACAGACTTTTATGTCACAAGCACAGACAAGCTGCCAAAAGAGATATATCTAATGGATATTTTCCTGGTTTCAGATAAGTGTGCTGAGTTGTAAAGAAAATGGGGAGCTAAGCACAGAACATATATGAAAAAGATATATCAAAATGATGGATGTTTTAAGGCACCAGATATTGATTATTAAAACTGGACACCAAGGTGCTGAGGGTGTCTACACTAACCCCTCCCCCACACTATGTGGTTCTTGTCTTTCTCTCCATTTCTCTATACTTTCCATTCTTTCCCCTCTCTCAACGTTACTTTTACTTTAAACGGTACCTTTTCCTTCACAATTCTCTTTACGTCTACACTCATCCTATACCATCTGTACTTCTCCACTACTCTGTTTCTCCTCTCACTATTAGTTTCAGATATTATCCTAACCTATTGCTCCGTTATTTCTCCAGGTCTGGTCATACATTACATGGCCAACTATCGGATAAGTATCCTTACTATTTATTTCTAATGTTGTACTTCCCTCCTCTAGGACTTTGACCTTTTGTGTCTTGTTGATCTTATGTTATTTTTCGGGTCCCTAATGGATTCCACTTGTCCCCAGAATTCCCCACCTCCATTAAAGGAAGTAAATCCTTAATCAGTGATTGGGAAGTTACTTTTAAAAAGAATGAAGTTAAAGTTACTAGTTACGTACAAATACTTGTACTAAGCTACAGTTATTTAATTAATAGTCATCATTTTTTAAGTCTGGATAACCAGACTTTTAAATCACATTACAATCTCCCGGTTAATATATTTGATTACAACTGGGAAGTTGTAATCAGTACCTGACACTCAAACAAGGGCTACGCAGCTCATTGGTTGTAACTCTCCATTAGGGTGGGTCAATCATCTCTCCCAACATGGCAGCTCTGTTGCTCGCTAACTGAGTTTCCAGATTTATCCTTTCCATCTTACCTCATGCCAGGTAATAGTTTTTTTTTGTTTTTTTTTACGTATTTTTCAATATTTATCTGGTTGATCCTACCATTCTTACCTCTCAAGCGGGGCTCCACGGCTGCATCTCTAACCGACCGCGAGAAACTGATGAGTGAGTGAGCAACTGAGTGAGAGACAGGCTGTCTGTGTATGTGTATGTGTCTGACAGAACTGCTGCACTAACTGAACTGTGCTAAAAAGAAAAAAATGACCATTAATTAATTAAAATAACATATGGGTATGTGTGTGTGTAAAACCAGAATTTTATATACACTTCACGTGTGGGATGCTTTTATAAACCCCTCAGGCTTCACCTTCAGGGTTTATGTAGCCTCTCACACCTCATGTGAGTGTAAAATGCTGGCTACACACACACACCCATATATTATTCTATATTTATTACATATGTATAAAAACTAATAATAGTACAGTGGAGTCCTGTTTTAACAAACTCTGTTAAACTGGAACTCCCTTTCTAATCTCTAATGAACTGCATTGTTTGTCACCTGACAATTCCCAGTTCACAATCTGCCACTTAGGCACTTCCTATTTAGTGTTAAGTAAAAAGCACATGCATATAAACAAAAAATATTTAAAAAAAACACAAAAAAAGTTGCACTCCCTTATTCCCTCTTACTTAAAGTGTTCTTCTTAACTATGTCCCCCAGTATGTCCCACACTACGTTAGTCACTCCCCATTAAGTCATGCTTTTACTGCCCATCCTGACGTCAATACCAAATTAGCCCTCTCACTACAATAAATTCCCATTTATCCAAACTTAGAGTTTGTCCCTCTTGTGATTTGGATAAATGTGACTGTACTGTATCAAGCTACTGGAGGGAGTGCAGCAGAGGGCAACGAGGATGATACAGGGAATGGAGAGGAGAGACCAGAAGAACAGGCTGGGGGAACTGAATACATACACCCTGGAGGAGAGGCTGGATAGGGGGAACATGATCAGAACTTTCAAGTATCTGAGGGGAATCAACAAGGATGGAGCCAGCAGGGTTTTTAAACTGAGGAAGGGAAGGGACACTAGAGGGCATGGGCTAAGAAGATTTAGGAGGGAGATGAGGAGGCATTACTTCACAGAGAGAGTGGAATACCCTACCAGAAAAGGTGATATCAAGCAAAACTATGGGTAGTTTTTAAAGAGGCATGGGACAGAGAACAGGGGAGAGCGCAGAGGCACACTTTCCCTTCCAGTTCTTCTGCAATGTCACTTATAAGTGTGCCAGCGGAAACAGACCTCCTGGTCTATCAATGTCTGCTCGAGTGTGCAGCTAGCTCCCCTAAGTTGCAGCTGCCCCACCCCCCTCCCCTTTTGTGGGTGAGGCTGAGAAGGGCTGAGGGCGGACCAGAGAAATAATTGAGGGGAGTGGTAGATGTGCCCTACATAGACTTCAGCAAGGCCTTTGACACTGTGCCATATAAGAGGCTCATAAAATAACTGGGATGCTTGGGAGTGGGAAATAAGGTAGTACTCTGGGTATATAATTGCCTGATAGGTAGGTGACAAAGAGTGGTGGTTAATGGCACTTACTCAGGGGGAAGGGAGAGTGACCAGCAGGGCTCCTCAGGACTTCGTACTGGATCCAGTCATCTTTAATGTCTTTATAAGTGACATTGCAGAAGAACTGGAAGGGAAGGTGTGTCTCTTTGCAGATGTCACCAAGATCTGCAATAGGGTAGACACTCTGGAGAGGTGGAGAGAATAAACTGAGACCTAAAAAAATGCTCCAGGAATGGTCAAGGGTATTGCAGCTGGGTTTCAATGCAAAAAAGTGCAAAATTATGCACCTTGGGTGCAGAAACCCAGTGACAGAGTATAGACTGGTGGGGGGAGGTATTGACTGTCACTTAACAGGAAAGGGACCTGCAAATAATCATAATGGAAGACCTTAAGTTGGCAAAGCAATGTGACAAAGTAGTAGGGAAAGCCTGTGGGATGCGGAGATGCATAGGGAGGGGTATTATCAGTACGAGGAGGTGGTGGTGCCGCCACTATATCAGTCATTGGTGAGACCACACCTGGAGTACTGTGTCTAGTTCTGGAGACCACACCTCAGAAAGACATAGAAAGGGTAGAGGCCATCCAAAGAAGGGCAGCAAAAATGATGCACGGGCTGCACCAAATGTCCTAGGTGGAGGGCTCTAAACATGTACACCCTTGATTACACACTGCTGCCCTGCTGGTTCCCTCCTTCAGCAGGCCTGAAGACAATGGCCAGGATTCTGGAGGCAGAAGTTTAGTTTAGTTTAGTTTATTATTTTAGCAGGATGAGACTCCATTGAGCAAGCTGATTTTCAAGGAGGTCCTTGTAGGACAGAAAAAGGCAATGTAATCAATACACAGTAGAATACAGTGCATAGTACAGTACAACATAATTAGAGGTGGGCGAAGTGGACAAACATCGTGCCGCGAAATATTTTGCATATTCCGCTCAATAAGCAAAGAAGGATATTTGAAATTCACCTAATTCACTGAGACCAGATTGAATGTGAAGTGTAGAATTTCACCTGCAAAATTCCACACTTCCCACTCAAACTCTGGCCACAAGGTGTCTAGAAGACCCCCCCCACCAGACACAGTCTCACAACAATCACCCTCCCACGCCCAAACACCCACAGGATCGCTGGCCAGTAGGCCACAGGCAGCCCACAGCCCCTATGTAAACAAACATTCCCTAGTGTCTAGTGGACTCCCTAACCCCTACCCTCTCAGGTAGTACACCCACCCCGCTCCCCCCACCCCCAAGTCTGAGTCATTTAAAATAAAAATAATTTATCACTTCCCTGGTGTCCAGTGGCCCCCACTGTCAACCCTGTCCATTAGTGCCCCCACCCTGCTCCCCCTCAGCCTAAGTCCATACATTTATTAATCCCTTCCTGGTGTCTAGTGGACCCACACCCACCCCACCCTGTCAGGTAGTACCACCACCCCGCTTCTCCCCAAACCCGTGTCCGATCCATTTCAAAATAAAAACATAAAAATAATTTATCTCTTCCCTGGTGTCTAGTGGCCCCCACCTCTACCCTGTCCGGTAGTGCCCCACCCCGCTCCCCCCAACCCCGACCGGAGCGGGCCACCAGCACAGCCCTTCCCTCCACTCACCTCCACAGTCAGCAGTCTGCCTGACTGAGCTCAGTGAGCTCAGGCCTCTATGTAAACCGTTGCATGTGATCAGGTATCTGCACCTCTTCCATTGGCATTTCACCTCGTACCAGTACTGGGGGGCTGCACTTAATCCATGTTTGGTCTTGATGTTGTTTGTAAGTATGGATGATACACAATGATGCATTGTAATGCTCTTAATCCATTTATGATGATGACTTTGCTTTTAACTCATGCTCAGTTGTCACTGTGCATGTTCTCCTTTTCCCCATGCCCCCAGGTCACATATGAAATCGAGCAGTTATCTGCTCAGCATGTCTTCCTGGTAAAATCTTTAAATAAATAAATAAAATGAATGAGCGCGTGCTTGTACAAGCACGCGTTCATTCATTGACAACTTGTGGTGATTTACTCAGCTGTTTAGGGCTGTAGAGGACAGGAGGGGGCTGCTCCGGTGTCTCATGGGGGAAGCAGGATGGGAGGAACAGCACTGTGGACCTGGGGGGTTCACAATGCCATTCTTTCCCATCCCACCACCCCCACCAGTGACCAGAGCAGCCCCTCCCCCCCTCTACACCCCTAAACAGCTGAGTAAATCAATGAATGAGCATGCGTTTGTACAAGCATACGATCATTCATTGAGCTCAGTCGGGCAGGCTGCCAGCCATGTAGGTGAGTGGAGGGCTGTGCTGGTGGCCTGCTCCAGTCAGGGTTGGGGAGTGGGGTGGGGGCACTACTGGACAGGGTGGGGGCCACTAGACACCAGGAAGTAATAAATGATTTTATCTTTTTATTTTTAAATGTATCGGACTCGGGGGGGGGGGCAGCGGAGTAGAGGTACTACCCGACAGGGTGGGGAGTCCACTAAGCACCAGGGAAGACATTAATGAATTTTCAGACTTGGGGTTGGGGGAGTGGGGTGGAGGCACTACCTGACAGGGTGGGTGGTCCACCAGATGCCAGGGAAGGGATTAATGACTTTTTGGACTCAGGGTTGGGGGAGAGCGGGTGAGGGCATTACCTGACAGGGTAGTGGAGTGGGGGTCCACTAGACACCAGAGAAGGGATTACATGAAATCAATTTTTTTGGGTATGCAATTAGTGGGGTGAGGGGGGTAAGGGACCACTAGACACCAGGGATAGATCAGGGGTGGTGTTCGGGGGAATTCACTATTTGTAATCTCAACTTGCTTTGGGGTTTTTAAGTGCAATTTGCACTTAAAAACCCCTAAAGCAAGGCAAAGTCACAAATGTCAACTTCCGGGTAATTTAAAAACATTACACGAAGAGCTATGCAGGGTAAAATTACTGACTTCACAGCAATTTCGCCCATGCAGTAAAACTCTGCTGCATCTCTAAACATAATAACAGTGTATTCTAACAAGGAATATCGATAAGTGTATACAATTTACAACTGGGATGATTAGAACGTAGAAGGAAGAGCAACAGTGGAATTTCTCATAGGAAAAAAGTGAGAATACATGAACACACATGGAAAAGAATGTTAGTTTTATAATTACTGTAGTAGAATGGTACCTGGTTAGAATAGCGCTACACAAATAGCGCCAGTCTACAGAGTGCTAGTTCATGTAGCACTACAATGGACAGAGAGAGGGGATCTACAATGCTCTCAGTAAGCACTCCCCAGGTCGCTGTCTGTGTTGCTCCCCACAAAGAAGAGCACCAGGATCCAGGAGGCTGGCCGAGCTGCTACTGTGGCGTGGAGGGCTAGGGCATAGAGCAGCTCAGCCAGCAGCAGTGGAGACCAGGGTTCTGATCCTGATATCCAACATTTTTTTGCACTCAGGACTTTGTTTCTTTGACTTGCACATGTGCACTGAACTCTGGCGGCCATCTTGGATATGGTGGACTGTGCCACCGTGCTGATGGAGTTCAGTGCGCATGTGCGAGTCATTGCGAATGCGCAGAAAACTCTGGCAGCCATCTTGAACATGGCGGACAGTGCTGTGTGCCTCCATCAGCTGGCTGCAGCCGTACCAGCTCTGGTGAGAATTTGTTTAATTAGTTAGCAGTACTGGTATCCTGTGACATCCGTTGAGTGGAAGTCAACAAAGAAATTTTCCATATGGGGTTTCTGCTCAGCTGATGTCACTTGTTTCCAGAACTGCAAACTAATTAAAAAATGAATATTGGGTGGAGAAAAGGCTGCATTAAAATAAAAAGGTAAATAGGAAAGAACAGGACAATTTGAAAACACACAAAACCATACAGTGGGATTATTAAACAAACTTCACACATGCTCAAATTTACAGTTATATTAAATGCAAACAAGGGAGTTATGTTCTCTTTAAGGCAGTATAATCCTGTACCTAGAGTACAAGTTTGGAAAACAGGCGACACAGTCTTTTAAACATGGTGTGACACTGAGGAACACCCCATGCAAAAAAAAAATCATAGTTGAGATCAGCAGAACTCAATTACATTGTATTATTATATGGGCAAAAAAATCTTGAATGCTGATTGGCTGGAAGTCCTTTTCAGCCATACCCTTATCAGCAGATAACATTTCAACCAGCACTACTTCTGCCAACCTGAAAGCAGTAAAGGTAGAAATCAATCCATGCCACCAGCAGCTCCACACCTAGAGTACCACCAAACTGCAAAAGATGCATGCACAGCCACCAAGATACAACTTACCATATCGAAATTCACCCTTCTTTCCCCTTCCTGGTTGCCAGCAAATGACAAAAAAAAAGTTTCAGCAAGAACTGTTTTGTACCTCAGAATATACAGTGACGGCTGTCCATTTCACCAATCGGTATCCTAAGCCGACCACAAAACCAGAAGTCAGTTCTCAGCGCTCGACTCACTAAGCTGTCAGCTGTCATGCCCCCTTTCCCTAAAAAAAACCAAAAAACACAGTAGGCACCATACAAAAATTAATCACGCCAGTAAATCTGACCACAGTGCCGACTGTGATCTCAGCAGCTCGCTGAAGAACCAGAAGTAGCTTCTTCAGCGGTCGGCTCACTCACGTAACTGTGCTTAGTAAATTGAAATAAAAGTATCATCTCTCCCTTTTCAAAGTACGCACAATGCTAAACATGAAAAAGAAAACCACACACACACCAAAAAAAACATAAATGAAATCTTGAGGGGGGAGGTCTAAACTGACTTCACCGACCAGCTCAGTAAATCTTGTTAGGAAACGTCCTTCACAGACTATGGTCTATGTCAAACCAGCCAGTCACTGTGCTACTGGGGTATGTGGAGAGGGAGAGGACAGTGCTACATTACCAGTATATGAACATTTGGAAGACAACCTTATCAGTATCTGTGTGTATGGGGGAGGCACCATGCAGTGGACATCGAACACAATAGAAACTACAGAAATAGAGGGACTACTGTATTACTTCACATATTAAAACCTCTTTTAAAATATTTTGCCATTCTTTTTGCTCTTTTTTTTCTTAGTTACTTGGGGGCCCATTTTATAAGTGCAATAACACACTCCAAGGTGTGGGTTATCTCCTAATAAGAACATGCCCAGGTGCAAGCGCCTCTTGCCTTATAACACACCTAGGCATTCTCTTATTAGGAGATAACCCACACCTTGTTGTGTGCTATTGTTTATTTAAAAAATGGGTAGGGACAATAATGAATCCTGACTGGCTAAGACATGATTCTAGCTATGCCTTTTATATGCACTTAACCACAGATAAAACACCCAATTCCTGTGCCCTTAGTGCACTCTGATATCAAGTTTAAAAAAAACTTATTTGGCCCCCATTTTATTGTGTTAGCTAGTTGCTTCCTGTAAAATCTGAAGTCACAAAAAGACTTACAACAGTTTGAAAGTGTTGTTTCTCCTTGCAAATAACTCTTGCTGTCCCTCCTGAGCCAGTCAGTGCCCTTCCTGAGTCACACACATTACAGACTCGAGGAACTCCCTCCTGATCTGCAGGTATACAGAGATCACAGGGAGTTTTTCAAAACATGCCACCGCAGATGGTTGCATGCTACCTTTAAGACCTTACGGAAATCAGGGCCTTGCTAGTGGCCTCAGGTAGCGACCCAGAAGCTGTGTTAAGTGCATAGTGCAGTGCCCCTAATGTCACCAGATAATACAACAGCACCCCTAGTGAGAAATGGAAAGTGGAGGGACTATTTCATATTAAATTAGCCTTTTTTTTATATAACAGTTTTTTTTTAAGAATCTTGCAGCTTCTCAACATATACCATTTTATCAGTGCAATAACACCTCAGTGTGTGGGTTAGTTTGGGTAAATGCACTTCTAGGGGCAGTAAGGTCACTTGGCCTGTGAACTCATGCCTCACTACACCCCTAGGTGTGCTTGTATCCACTCTAACCCTCACACTGTCAAATGTTATTGCTTAGTTATGCAAAAACATTGAATTTTAAGTCTTTCCATTTTTCATTACTGGGGCTATTAAAGGGACACTGTCAATCCTTTTTGGATCGTATTATTTCTAGTTTAAAACCCACATTTTATGATTGTTTACCTTCTCTAAAGCTCTTTGAAGTTGTTGGTTGTTTGATCTGCTTCGTTTCTTAGTAGAACTAAAATACATGGTAACAGTGCAACTAAAATTATACCATGGACCTCGGACACCGACCAATGAGAACAGCAGACTGGCACCTTACCTCCATTGTAAATCCTGTGATAATCACCGCAAAAGGTGCCAGCCAGCCGCATCTCTTAAAAATCATCCGACCCAGGAAATTTCAAACCGGAGATCCGCCATGTTGAAACGCTCGCTAACCGGCAGTCTCCGATTCCCATGACATCCTATTCAGCAAAGCACATCATGTAACACAACCCCCCCCCCCGAAAGTGGATCTGCACTTAAAAAAAAAAAAACACAACACGCTTGAGTATATATTTCCCTGTAACCGCTGAAACTGCACCCACCTCACCTCAGTGTCTGCTCTGGCACTGTCTGCCTTCCATCCTGCCATAAGACTCCCACTGCATCTCTCAGTTCCCTCGTCACTGTCTCCGGGTCCACTCTGTTTCTGCCCTCATTAGTTTACCAGGCTACCTCACTCCTCCATATTAAAAAATATATATTTAAAAAAAAAAAACATGCAACTCGGTCACTTCCTGCTCGCACCAGAAACCCAACCCGAAACACACGCTGTGCTGTGCGACCACGGTGAGGCGGCAGTCACATAGCCATTCTCGCAGGTGGGCTCATCACCTCCAGTCTCTGCAGCAAGCAGTTTGAATTCAGTGCTTCTCAACAGCTCATATGAATCAGCTAGGGACTGAATCAGCTAGGGATTATTTTCTTTTGTGCAACAATATTTCTTAATAAATTGCATTTGTTTATACAGGAAAAAATAAAATAATTTCAGCTTAAATCTGTATCAAGATGTCATGGTATAATCGCAATAAGCCACTTGGGGGTGTGGGTTATCAGGGGATTTACCACGGCTGTCGAGGATTTACCCACGAGGCGCAACCACACCAGCCATGGTAAATCCCCTGATAACCCACACCACCTCGTGGCTTATTGCTTAAACAACCTTGTTTTGCTTCAAATCCTTAATCTACTCTTATTGTATATATCTTGAACATTAGGAACAACCCTAAAGTGTGCACCCACTCATCATACAATAGTCTTCTTTCCTCAAACAGCATAATGAGGCGGCTAGATTGTATTAGGGCTGTTCCCAAGCCAGGAAAGATGCAGTGGAAGTTGATCAAAGAATGTAAACAAATATGTTTTTGTGTGGCAACACCAGCATGGTGGGCAGTTTGGTTATTACTTTTTTTATATAATTAAAACTTTATTAAGAGTTCACACAATACATACAGTACAATATATATTGATTATATAATATTTAAACAGAATCAGAGTAAGGCAAAATGACTAAAATGAACAAACTAAATGACATTCTCAACTAAGTGAGGCATTGATCCGGTAGTTTCTATAACTTTAAATTATAGTAATTATTTTTTAGCCATTTTACAGAATATTGATTGTAAAAAAGGATTCCAAATGTCTAAAACAGTTTCCATACGATGGTTGTTACTTTTAAAAAGGAAAAAAAAGATCAGAATCAAACTACCAGCTACATCAGCAGTCTGTGTTTTTATGTTGGTGCGCTTGCACAGCCAACATCTTGGGACAGTGGGGATTTGGAGGCATGGTCGCTGTTGGGCTAACGCAGGGCATGCACCAATAGGTGCATCCTGCATTCCCCAATCAGCCTGCATGCCGGTGTCACACCATGCATACATAATTTGTTGAGCACATCTAAGAAAAGGTCCGCTGCAATCCGAGCAAAGCTCGTCAGATGCAGTGGACCTTTTCTTGACCTGCTCGCAACATTATGCACATGGCGGCACTGGCCAGAACCCACTTGACGGGGTGCCCAATCCCCTGTCGGCCGACCCTGCCCTATGAATGTGCCGACGGGAAGCCCACCCCTGGCATAAAAGCACCCAACATTTGAGGCATGCCGAGGGGCTGCCCAATCCCCTCGGCTCTTACCCCCCTTTCCTTGTAGTGCCAACGGGGAGCCCACTCCCTGTCGGCATAAAGAACCCCCACAATTGTTTAATGCTGATGGGGTGCCCAATCCCCCTTGGCTCTGTGTCCTCCACCCTTCTTTGTGTGCTGGACGAGGGTGCCCAATCCCCATCAGCATAAATTCCTACCCCCTTGTGTTGTTTGCCGACGAGGGTGCCCAATCCCCCGTCGGCTACAGACATCACCCCAAACAGTTAGATAACATGCTGGGAGCCCACCCCAGCATGTCAAATCCCCTGAAAAAAAAAAACTGTCCCACAATGTTTTTTTTTTTTCTTTTTTAATCTGTAAAATAAAAACGGTCCCTCGTAGTCTCCGTGCCCCCCTCCCACCACCCACACCCACCCTCTGTGCACCCTGCCTCCTCACACCCCCTTCACCCCATACTTACCTCCAGAGTCTGGCGCAATGATCTTTGGTGGACTGGGAACACGTCTGCACTCTTCAAAGCCGACCGCAAACTGAGGAAATGCCGGTAAGCTGTATAATGGAATAAATAGGGTTTTTCCAACTTTGATGCATATCTCAGGCATTTTTGTGAATTTTGGCCCCAAATTTTCAACGTGGAGTTTTTGGGACCCCCTTCTCATGAATTCTTGCACTGTCATGGCGTTATTCGGTCCCGAAAGGTGATTTCGCAGTCATCTTTTGGGATGGAGTAATGAAATGACAGTGGCACTGTTCATGAGGGGGGCTCTCAAAAAGCCTATGTTGCAAATTTGGTGGGAAAAATCCAAAAAATGACTGTTTTACAAGCGTGCGTAGCAACCGCGCAACACACGCTCGTAAGTTAGCTAATTTGCAATATTTTCATGCCAGATTCTCAACATTGGCATTTTACCACACCTCCTTGTGAACCATATAGCTGTCATTTTTTTCACATCCTGGCCAAAATGTGATTTCGCACTTCCGGCGCAGAATAGAGCGGTCATGGTGTGAAATCAGTGTTCAGGACACATTATTATGACAGTGACACTGTTCATGAGCAGAGGTTCTAAAATGCCTGTGTTGAAAATTTGGTGACAATACTCCATAAAATGACTGTGTCACGAGCGTGCATTGCGCAGTTTGCACGCACACTCGTACGTTCGCAAACTTATAATATTTTCACTCCAGATTTTCAACAGTGTCATTGTTCTGCACTTCCTAATGAACAATACAGCTGTCATTTTTCACATCCTGACCAAAATCTTTTTTTGCAGTTCCGGCGCAGAATAGCGCGGTTGCTGTGGAAAGTCCGTGTTCGAGACACATGATGAAAATGACAGTGACACTGTTCATTAGCAGATGTCCTAAAATGCCTATGTTGAAAATTTGGGGACAAAAGTCAATACAATGAGTGTTTTGTGAGCGTGTGTTGCATAGTTTGCACGCACGCTCATGACTTTGTGAATTTATAATGGTTTCACTCCAGCTGTACATCATTGGCATTTTTCCATACCTCCTTATGAACAGTACAGCTGCCTGAAATGTGTTTTCACATGTCTGGCACAGAATTGCACCATTAATGTGTGAAATCAGTTTTCAGGACAGTTTGAGGAAATGACGGTGACACTATTCATGAGCAGAGGTCCTAAAATGCCTATATTGAAAATTTGGTGCCGAAAGTCCATACAATGACTGTGTTGCAAGCGTGCATTGCGCAGTTTCCATGCATTCTTGTAACTTCATCAATCTGCAATATTTTCATGCCACATTTTCACCACTGGCATTTGTGCACATCTCCATATCAACAGTCCAGCTGCCATTTCTCACAGCCTGCCCAAAACGTCTTTCCGCAGCTGTGACACAATGGCATGCTATTGAAATCACCTTTTGGGACACATTAACAAAATCACAGCACTATGCATCTCTAGCTCCACCACTCCCACTGCCAATGCCAGCGCGACAATATTCACCATTGACAAATGCTTGTTAAAGCCAGGGGCAATTTGAGGCATAAGCGAGTTGACAGTGTCCCTTTAAAGAAGAACTCTGCTGAACCTGTAAAGTTGTTTTATCCAACAGAAGCTGTTTCTTAAGTACTGGTCCCAGTTCTGTTATCGTTCCATCTATACGGGCCTACTAGTAGACTCTGTGGGTGTTTCTGATTTCCTGCATGCTCTGGTGTTAAGTACCATTTTAGAAGTACATAATGTACTTCATCTTCCTCTTAACCATAGAATATTTTAGTAGAACATGGGGGAACAAGAGACATAAACGGCATCATACACTTCTAAAAATGGTACTTACTACCATTATGTAAATCAGAAACACTCACAAGGATAACTAGAAAGCCTGCAGAGATGGAACAGTATCAGAAAGGAAACTAGTGTTTATGAGTCCGCGTCTATGATGAAAAGCACTTACAGGTTCAGTGTAGTTCTTGTAAGTTTCACATGAAAATGAGAGCTATTTTCATTACACTTCATCCACAGCTGGGGCTAGTTCTGGAAATAAAGTCCTATTGCTATATGTGTGACGTCACAGTAATTTCCATAGCAACCTAGGGTACTGCGTGTTACAATCGGGGGATTATGGCTTTGGCATCAAGATAAGCCTTAGCTGTAAGTGAACTATAAACAGCAAAGATTCAATTTTCATGTAAGTTATGATTAGAAACTTCAAGGGGGGGGTGGAGTTCTAATGATGTCAAGTGTTATTTGCTTTTAGCTGTTGACCACAGCCCCTCTTTTAATCCCCCAGTGCTTTAATTCTGCTAGCTGTAAAATTGGAGTGAAGCAGGAATCCACTGTAAATAAGATGCTGCAACTCATTACTGGGGACAAATCAATTTTTAAAGAGCCCCAGGGGAATCTTGGAAAAAACAAGCTATAGACACATTTCAGCTTATATTCCATACATCTCAAGTATTTGTCTTCCCAATTTTTCTTTACAAATATGCACATTAACATGAGTGTAATGACATACGGTGGATTCCAGAGACAAAACATGTTTATAGACTCCTGTATCTGTTGTACAGAAACTAGGTTATCTGTCCAACATGTAATCTTTGACTGCCTCTTAATGGAAGCTGAGAGAAAGTGTTGGATTTTCTCAATTTTAATAGCAAATAATTACATTGTCTGCAGAGCTGACTGTATTTAAATATTGCTTTTTAGCAATCAGAATCAATTATATTAGCTATGGACAACTTGCCTTGAGAGCACTGACAAAGTTAACAAAAAAAACTATAGGGGTACTACTTTTAGAGACCTGCTTTATACATGCATATCTGCACACATGCTATTTTCCGAATCTCCTTGTAAGATGATGGTTTTGAACATTTTGTACATGGCAATTTCGGTATTTTATTTCCTCCTGAGCAGGGCAGGTATTTCATCTACCCCCGTTCCCATCCACTGCAGTTGTCTCTGCCACCTCCGATGTCATGGGTTGTATCTTCTGTAGGATCCACCCCAAGGGCCAGGAGGGGAAGGCGTCCCCCCGAGACACATCTAGATGTGCCCTGGACCCAGAGCGGCAGAGCGAGCTGGTGGCTGGATGGACAGGGCATCATTTAGCCTGTCCTCCCTGATTTTCCTAATTTTTTCTCCTTGGCCAGCCATGAACATGCAATGAGCGTGTTGTGTGAGCTCTGCCTCCATGGAGATGCCCCAGTGCTCTGAATGTGGTGTCACCCACACTGTGTGACCACCCGCACCTCCACCTGGATTCTTCCAGGTGGCGGTAGAGTGGCAGACCACAAATCCCCACCCAGCCCCCCTTCTCGAGAGAGGAGAGCTGTCCTCCTGATGCTCAAGCCTCCATCCTCTGGTCAACCCCAGGCAACCCATGTTCATTCTTGAACATGGATCCTCATGCAGGGAAATAAGTGCATATAGTGCCTCATCCTCCATGCCACTGGACTGGCTTGTCCTATGCTTTTTTTATTTGTGTGTATATTTGATTCTATTTTTTCTGTATTTATTTGTTTCATGCAATAACAGTGCATAATTGCATGCAGTTTGTTCCAATAAAGTGAAATTTAACATTAAACAAGATCATTGCCCCTAGATTTCCTCTGCTCTGGTTGCTTGTCTACAATGACATCATAATCCTCTGCTCAGACATCATAGTCACCTGCCATGGAGATGACCGTGCCACACATGGAGAACTATGATAACGGCAGCCGGAAATGGCATCTAATGGACTTGATCCTGTTTTTTATGTGAGTGTATGTTGTTATAAAGAAAAAATGGAAGCTACATGCAATATGTAATTTTAAAATGAAATATGTGGGAAAATATGTTTCTTTATAAGTCCAAAGGAGTTACAGAAAAATCCAGCACATGCACTGTTAAGCTGTGGTAAAACACATTTTATTAGATTTGAACACTGCATCAAGGAAAACTGCCGATGCACATTCGCCACCTAAGGACTTCATCAGGGGCTGCTAAATCAATCAAATCTGACCCTGTTTATGGTGTCAACTGTAATTCAACATATGCAATATGTGAGAAAGAATAAGCCCCATTTAGCATAACAAATTAACATATTTTACTGGATCCAGTAAAATATGGTTATAATATAAGGCAATTATTCAAATTAAATTAAATTTATTCATGCTTTTCTGAGAGCTCTCCATTTGGTATTATTCCTCTGTTATATAATTTTGCAGCCCTTGCATTGGTCATCAAAGCTATCATTATAGTAGCCATCAGGAAAATGGTAAATTATCCCTGATACTGAATTGTAACAGTCTTTTAAAGTTTACCTTGATGTCTGTTGGACACGGAACAATTTTGGGGCCCTATATTCAAAGCTTTTGCCCCAGAATACAAATTAGCACTACCTGGCATACTAAATTAGCCCATTATCGCCCTATATTCAAAAGGATAGCCCGGTGCTAAACCTGCTGAATATAGCATGCTAGGAAGCCGGGCAGTCTGGGCTGGGAGTGCAGTGCAAACATAGCCCAGGAATAAGACAGCTCTGAATATAGCAACCAGGAAGTGCACACCACAACAGCTGCTACATTCACAGTGACATGAAGGAAGGTAGAGGTGCACTATGTGGCCAATGTGTGTGCCAGCAAATGCATGGACCCAGTGCAGCTGCAAGCAGCAGTGCATGTGAAAGTACATTGTGCAAAAATGTACAATAGTTCCAAAATGTTTGCATGGCGCTCACATGTTTGTGCAGGTTTAGTGTGGAGCTAAGCTGTTTGCCCGGTGCAATCACATTTGCCTGGGGCTAAATTTTACTATATTCAAACATGACATGCAAATGAGCCTACTTAGGTAGTCTCTGGGCAAAGATCCAGATTAGCATCTCATTATAATCTGATTTGCACGCAGTTTGCCCAGCGTTACTGCAGGGTCCCACAGCTCCACCTGTAGGTCAGTCTGGAAGTATAGGGGCTGGCCAGGTCTGCCCACAGCTCCATCTGTAGGTCAGTCTAAGAGTGCATGGTGGTAGCTGCAGGCTACATTTATACAGTACAGCATAGCATAACGTGCCCCAGGGGACTACACAGCACAGGCACAGGTGGTGGTGGTGTGGCATGCAATAGTCAAACTATAGGTCCTGCTACAGTGCACAGCAGACACTAAAGTAGTAAGTGAGGAGTGGTGATGGACATGCCCTGTATACAGTGACAGGCCCAACTTGCAGGTGTTTACTGACAGTGGACATTATTGTTATGCTGTTGTGTGACTCACAGATGCCACACCACTGGCATGGGATGCTCACTGTAACATACACACGGTGGCTGTGTGTGCTGTGGTGTCAGTACAGATGTGCGGTATGTGGCTGGGGGGGGCACATACAAGCAAACAGCCACACCGGTGTTGGGGTATTCCCAGCACTGGCCCATGTGCACTGCATGAAGTGACCCAGCCTTGTGGCCACACCCAGTCTGTGGTGCAGCCTGGCCACTTGTACACCCTCCCCTCAACACCCTCCATGCCCACAGTGCTGCATGTGTGTGCTGGCATCTGTTGGTGTCCATTGAAGGGTGGTCTGCAGGTGTTTGCTGTATGGCTGCACTGCCATGGTGTCCACTGGGAGCTGGGTCACCACTTGCTGCTTGCCATGGCTGGGACTGGAGGCAGATGATGGCATCATTGTGATGCCATCAGTGAGCAGCATGTTTCCTGTATGTCTGGCTTATTTCTATGTGTCATACTTATTGGTTAGGGTCATGCGAAGCTGCGCAAATGTCATGCAAAAGCCGCACAAAGCCACAAAGACATGCAAAGCTGGTTTGCCCAGGGTTAAGACTACCTTTTCCTGGGTGGCAATCTGCACCATGCAATGTGTTGTGCCAATGTTGCACAAAACCACTTTGTGTGGTGCTATGGACTGAATATAGTATTGTGCTGACATGCCCCCTCAGTTAACCCCTTGTATACATTATGAGTTTACCCGGCGCTAATGCAGTTTGTGCGTGCTATTTGCCCTTTTGAATACAGCGGACCCACACTAACCCAGCACTAAACCAGAGCAAAGTTTTGAATATGTGGCCTTTAATTTGTTCTTTTTCACATACTGCATGTGTTTAATTATGGTTGGCACTATAAATAGGGTTAGATTTAATTGATTTAGCACACTCCTGATGAAGTCCTTACGTGGGCGAATGCACATGGGGCAGATTTCCTTGTTAATATCTAGATCTAATAAAGCACATTTTTACCACAACGTATTAGTGTGAGTGCTGGATTCTTCTATAACTCTTTAAGGCTTGTACCTGGATCTAGCAGCACTGTTGGGAGCGTTTTTATCAGTGCATCAGTGTTTTTTTTCTTTTTTTCTTTATAAGTTGCCCAGTGTCATTAAGGGATCTTTAAATCATATGAAATTTACTTATCATTGCATGTTGTATAATGCAATATGTATTTTGTCCCTAGGTGTTCAAAGGACATATCAGTTTCATTCTATATTTTTGATATCCTACAAAAAAACAACGTGCATGTCAATCCACTAGTACCCATTATTAGGGATGTAAGTTTGTCATGGCAGTCATGCACGTCATTGATTCCATGACGTTTGATCTTTATTCAGGACTTCCATGACTTTCACTAGTGTCATCAGAATGTAGCAAAGATGACAGTGCCAGAACATTTACTACTGTTTACTAATGATTCCATGAACAAACAATGAGTCATTAAAACCTCATCCATGACAAACTTACATCCCTACCCATTATATGTATTTGCAACACAGTTGTTAACAGCATATACAGTAGTGAAGAACAGAATGTGGGGAGTGATCATTTACACATATAGAATATAAACTTTGGCATAATCACACTAAGCTTTAAAAAAAGAAAGCACAAGCTTTTTCCATAAGGTTCTTAAACCTGCATTGTAGGATTATTTTATCAAGTAGTTTTTATATTTTGTTCATTCATTTCTTTTGCTGATGTATTAACTAATATTATATGACTACTATTGATGCTGAATTGTTGCCCCTAGACATGGATGCAAATGGGGCTTATTTCGCAGCCCATCTCTCATGGGGAACAATGAATAAAACAATATGAGGGCATTTCCAGGAAAGGTACTGTACCTCCTCATCTACCAGTTCAGGTGTATGGTTTGGAGAGCTGTACAAAAAACAAACAATTTGAATAGTTCTTCTCTCCTAGCATTCTTTTACAGATCCCTTGCACTACTCTTCCTACAAACTGCCTCTTTGTGAAGCTCATCCCACTTGTTCTAAACATTTTTTGGGTCTCCTCATGTCAAATATCAGTTGTACCCTTCTTTGCACTTTGTCCCAGAAATAGCAGTCCTCAATCCTCACTTTGCCCGTCGAAGGTCAGGTGTTCCATTTGCTATATTCCATTCCATGCAAACTGGTCCTCCATTCTTGCGTTAGCTATCAGATATCGAACACAATGCATAATGAGCCAAGTGTCAGGACTCCGACATCCAGGTGTCAATTAGCAGCCATCAGGTTTCACAAATCACTCATCTGCTATCAGCAGGTAGGAACTGGATATTAGGTGTCAGGAATCTGACATTGAGGCAGAGTTTCAAAAACCGTGCCTTGTGGGGAGTTTCATTACAAGTTCTGTCTAATGCTCAGATGCCAGCTGTGTATCACATGTTCAAAGTGACCCTCAGGGCAAACAGATATTTTGAGCTTGCAGCAGAAGTTCAATGCTTGCACTGATTTTGCACATCAAAGGACAAACTGCACCTTGCAAAATATAAGGTTTTCAAAATACTGTAGATGCAACAGCAGTTTACCTGTTAGAGTTTCCATATTCAGACAAAAACACATGAAATCACGTATTTAAGGAATGCCACATCTACTGCTCAACCTAGGCACCTACTTCAGCCGCAGTTGTGGCATATTTTATCGAAAATGGTCATGCAGGCCTTGTTTTGTAATCACAAGCTCTTAAGCTACAAAGGTAAAAAAAAATACATGTTGCATCAAAATGTGACACGTAACAGTTTTTGCTGATTTGCATAATAAATTGCAGCAACACTGAGCTACGTGCTGATACACCTTGAGGCCCAGCACTCAGAAATGAGGTACCAAAAGATGGCTGTCAGGAGTTACTACTATAAGCAGGTATCAAGACTCAGAATTAATCAGCTATCAAGGGAGACAGTCACAAAGGTCTAACAACCTAGCTAGAAGTTTTTTTTAACACTTAATTAGCAATTTTGATTAAATAGCATGCATTTAAAATAACAACAAATGTGATTCACAAAAACTGAATGCTTGTCACTAGCCTGTAACAAAAGTGTGTTCCCAGATTGATTTGGCATTTTCGCTTTAATTGCTGGGCAATTTTAAAGGGTTTTCCTGTAGATTACATTGTTTCCTATGGAAGCTGAATTGTTTTGTTTTCCTATATAGCCAATGAAAGTCTACGGGAACTATTTCCCTGTAGATGACTCGATTTCTCAGTAACACTACAGGAATCCCTGTAGATCTGGGAGCCCTGCAAAATTTGTTAATCAAGCTTAAACTTACAAATGCGCATTTGCATAACATAGATTGAGTAGTCAATAGGTAAACAGTGGTTCATCAGGAAAAGTGTATCTTTTTTAAGGACATTTTCTTCTTTACTATAGAACACTTGGGGCACAAATTTCAGACAGCAATAGATCGCCGCAGGAGACTTGCAGCAGGGGGCTGGATGCAAGCAGTGACATGCAGCAAGCACCACGGCAGTTCTAATTTTCCAAACAACACAGCTGCAACTTCCTGCCACAAGTCCCATGTACCGAATGCAGGACTCAGACCTGCTCCCCTCGGTCTACATTTGCAGCATTGGGGCAACAGTTTTACGGGATTTGAGCAAAACCTTTGGCGCAAGCTACCTTAAAGTGAATAGATTGTCACACCTACTAAACATACTAAAATTGGGGGCCAAATGCAGCGAACCATTAGGCACAGCTGCGGCAAACTTTGCTGTGGCTGCAGGGCTTGACACAAACCCAACATCCACCTTCTAAAATTGGGCCCTTAGTCTACATCAAAGGCAATAATCAAAATCTGCTGCCCAAACGTAGACGGGAAAAGTCAATAATCACATGTCTTATGAGTAGGGCCACTGGAAAATTGTGGAAATTTTACCCAAATATGTGGGGACTTTTTTGTAAAAATTGCTGGGGTTCACTATACATCCCCACTGCCCCCTAATAAATATTTTATTGTTTGCTGCAGCATGTATTGATCACATAAATTGTTAGATAAATGTATTGCCACTTGTAAATGCTTTTAATATGAAGAAATGTGTGTTTTTGAAATGCACTGCAAATTAATCATTATGTAGCATATCTTCTAAAAATCAAGACATCTAAGTCATACAGTGCTAATTAGATTTTATTCAGTAATTTACAGTTAGTCTGCACTGAATACATCCTGAAACAACATATTTTGCCAGTTTCTAGATGTTAAATAATGAAGCCTGTTTAAACTACTTGCTTTGGTGCAAGAAATAAATAAACAGATAACCAGGGTGCCTAATAAAGGTCTAGTACATGTAAAGTACCCTTTAAAGTCACATGATAAAAGTATCAAATCATGTCAGTAGCTTTTCATTACATCATACAATAGTTGTCAATACATTGTACTTTTGTTCTACTCGGTTTGCAGTAATTTTACTTGGGTTGGAATTATTTTGTCCATTTGAAGGTAACTGTTTAACTACACTTTACCTGTTCAGCGTGTTTTCAGAAATGTTTGCTTTTGTAGGCTTTGTATGTGAGTATGCAGTTGTGGCAGATTGACATGTAAGGAATCACTGTCACCAACCCCTCAGAAGCACATGCAAGCTTATAATCAGCAGGGCCACCCAAACTCCTGACACATTTGTATCAAAATCCTTTCAGATCGAAAATATTTATACAAGGAAAATCTACCCTACCATTCAAAAACAAGTATTGTGGTTAAGGCTTCATTTAGGTGAATGGGGCACTTTGCACCTCTTCTCACAACTATTGTTTCAGTCTCTGTGTCAGCAAAAAGTCCTTTGATAGTCTGCTTTAACACAGATTTTAAGTGTTAAAGTCTACATATACAAGACCAGAGGGTTTTGAAACCAAAGTAGGGAGGTGTATCACATGAAATTCTCCCTGCTGCAACATCAACTACTTGAAAAGAAACTACTATTAAATGCCAAGAAGACAATGGCTATGTTCTTTTCCACCAATATATATTCTACCACTCTCTCATCAAACATTCTTCCCCAACTATCCACCATCCTTGGAGAAAAACTTGATTATGTGGATAAATTCAAATATCTAGGGGTATGGATTGATAATAGATTTGATTACGCTCAACATGTTGAGGAGCTCCTGAAAAAACTCAGACAGAGGCTTGGCCTATTCTTCAGAATCAAACATTATCTAACCAAAGAGTCTAAACAGAGACTAATACAGGCATCATTTCTATCTCTCATCGATTATGCAGATTTCCTTTATGGCCACTGTACTATGTCCTATTTAAGTAAATTGGATACCTTGTACCACAGAGCTCTAAGATTCATCACAGATCTTCCTTTCAACACTCATCACTGCTCTCTCTATAATGCTGTTGGCTGGACATCCTTACACCTTAGGAGGAATAAAAATGCTGCACTATGGATTTACAAGCTCTGTCAAACAAACTTCCATCTTATATTTCTGATTGCTTTACCCTGGCTACACCTAGATCATATGCCCTAAGAAGCAATAACCTTATCACCTTTGAAGATACCTAAAGCCTGTACCCGGCATGGGAGATCTGCAATCAGCTACTTAGCATCTACCTGGAATTCTCTGCAGAAGACCCTAAAGTTGAACACCTTCATCCCTATAACATCCTTAAAAAGCTCTTCATAAGTCTCTTTCCTGAGATATGCAACTGCTTTCATTAAGCCTAGTCCCCTCTTACCCTTTACCCCCCTTTTTTCTTTCTATCACAGTTTATATACTTTTTCTAAACTTAGCTACAATATACCCTAAAATCCATTGCCATTCCGCTTTTTTTATCCCATTTCTACTTGCTTAAGTATCTACCCAATTACAACACAACCTGACCAATTCCACAATCCCAATACCTTACAGTCATCTGGGTCAAACCTGTCTGAATTATTTTGTTTTGTGGTCCAAAATCATTAGCTACCTTGCTTGTATATACGTTTTTTTATTACTGTAGCTGTTTATTTATATTTAAGTCTTTGTTTCTTTCTCTGTATTTGTTTATGTATGCTACTGTACCTTATTTTGATCTTGACCTATCAGGTCCATCTTGTAAATGAGCTTCGCTCAATGATGTCCGCCTGAATAAATAAAGATTTTGATTGATTGATTGATTTTGATGAAAGCAGTCACATTTGACCCTTCTCACCTCACACTGTACTGTTTTGGTCAAATCCAAGTCTGTGTACTAAATTGTTAGCATATCTGCTTGAGAATTGAAACATTTTTATATGATTTCAGTCAAAAATTCCATAAATGTAAGAAATTGCAAGAAATTGTGAATTTTGTGGGGAGAAGGGTGAAAATTGTGGAAAAATTGCACCCACAATTTTCCAGTGGCCCTGCTTATGAGGCTGTGGGTTTTGTTATGTGAAAGTCACGTATTAAAGGTCTGTTTATGCAAAGCACTCTGCACTGGTGTGAGTGTTGCAGAGCTGCGGATCCGCTGCCAGAGGATATGTGTAGACACCTTTGGGAGCATTGTAAGCTGATCCATTCCGGCTGCTGTGGAACTCTGCAGTGATGGGGAACTGAAACGATGGAGTTTTAAGTCCCTGCGTGAATGCTTCACGTGACCTAAAGTGATGCATTTGCAATGTTGGAAGGCAGCAGAGTGACATAAATTAAACATGGAGGGGGAAGGAGCTAGGCTGCCTGCAACACTTCCACAGTTTCTGCACCGCTCCACAGCCCATGTTTGTGGAGGCACTGGAAATGGCGACAACAGTACCCTTCTCACACAGGTGCTGTTATAGGCCAAAGCTGTGTGTGTACAGTATGTGTTGGTGTGCGTATGTGTGTGTGGGTGTGTGTGTGTAAATCCACCTATAGACATACAGGCCAGTACCTGCATGATACACATCTGATTCTACAAAATGGGTGCATACATCACAGGTAAAGTATAGGAAACAGTTTTGAACCACAAATGTTGACCAGCAAGACCAAGAATGCCCCCCTACAAAGCAATACAGTATATACTGTATGTACTGTACAGTGGCATCTGCCAGAATCAGAGATTCCTGCATGTCTAAGGGGATTAACTGCAATTGAAATTGCATTGTTTTGTGCATCCTAATTTTCAGGTGAATCGACCTCATTATGATGGTCCAGAAATAGGGGTTTAACATAGAGATGCTTACTCAGTCCCAACATACAGGTGCTAGTCTTCCTATATAATATCCCTGGATGCAATAGCCTGAAATCTGGCATGCACATTCTGGGGTCCAGGATCTCCACATCCTGAAATGTGATAATGATCAGGTCAGCTGTTTAACAGTTCCTGAAGGTTGAAAATATAAACGGACCCAAATTAAGAATTTGTTTGCACACCTATGGCTCAGAAACCATGGACAGTTAAAATCTGACACTTTATGATTCATTATAGATAGGCACAATGAGATGCATTTATTGGTTTCAATGAAAAATGTTTAGTTTGAAAAATATTTTCAAAAGAAAAGGCCATTGTCATGCATGAGCAGAATGTTTTTCAGCATTCAACTCATAAGGGATTTTTTTCACAACACCAGCAGCTTCCATTGTTGTGACTCGAAAACTGTTAACATGAGCCATTTTCATGACTGTCAACAGCCTCAAGCCCCCTGTCACCCAACCCAGCTGTATATTATAATGACCAGCATTACGTGCCCATCCCTGCTACCAGCCCCCCCAGTTGTCTATTTTTTTAAGAATTTACACTGATGGTGTGTGGTCAACCTCCTAACTGGCCAAGGTGTTTGATGCAATGACCAATGCACCTGTATCCCTTCTCTCGCCCAACCCTGCTGTATATTTTAATAACTGGCAGTGGGTGCTCAACCTCCCCGTCGATCAACCAATTTTTAATATTTTACACCAGGCCCAGATATTCAAACTGTGCCATTTTGAGGCGCAAGCCCCTGCACCACTTAAAATTGTTGCACAGGGGTGTGGCCAGAGTGATATTCAACAGAGTTGCGCAATGGCGCAACTTCTTTGAATATCGTCCCCTGGCCATGCCCACTGTGCATGGTGCAGTGGAACTTCACCAGTGCAAGTGGTCAGAGTGGAGCACTGAGATGCGGTGGTGCAAGTTCCATTGCGCCATGCAAAGCACCTGCGATATTCAAAGGGTGACATGCAAATGGGGCCATAATTTATGCAAGGTGCAGGGGAGGCATTTGCATCTGATTATGGCCCCATTTGCATGCCATTAGCATGGGTAGGCGCGATCCCCGACGACTTGCACCTGGCACCCTGCCAGGCAGCAGTCACCGGGACCAACACACCCTGCAGCCCGATCGGGCATAACAGTGTTCTCCCATTAGCCCGATCACGGGCATAACTGAAACTCCCCTGAGTAGCCCGACCTGGGCAGAACAGTATTCTCCCCGGAGTAGCCCGATCGCGGGCAGAACAGTGTGCTTCCCCATTAGCCTGATCGTGGGCAGAACAGTATTCTCACCTCCCAGTAGCCTGATCATGGGCAGAACAGTATTCTTCCCCCCAGTAGCCCGATCGCGGGCAGAACAGTATGCTTCCTAAAGGAGCTTAATATGTATACCCTTGAGGAAAGAAGGGAGAGGGGGGACATGATAGAAACTTTTAAGTACCTCAGTGGAATCAACAAAGTCCAAGAGGGTAGCATCTTTCAGAAAAAGAGACTTGCAAGAACAAGGGGACACAATTTAAAGATAAAAGGAGGACGGTTCAGGGCAATGTGAGGAAGTATTATTTCACAGAGAGGGTAGTGGATGCATGGAACAGCCTTCCTGAGGAGGTTGTGGGGTCTAAAACTGTGGGGAATTCAAAATGCATGGGACAGACATAAGGCAATTCTTGTGGGGGTAGGAAGAAATAGGCTGTTGGTTAACTAGGATCTGCGGCCTATCCTGTAGGTGAGAAATGGGCAGACTAGATGGGCCATCGGTCCTTATCTGCCATCAAAGTCTATGTTTCTATGTTTCTCCCCCATTAGCCCGATCGCGGGCAGAACAGTATTCTTCCCCCAGTAGCCCGATCGCAGGCAGAACACTATTCTTCCCCCAGTAGCTTCGATCACGGGCAGAACAGTATTCTCCCGAGTAGCCCGATCGCGGGCATCAGACCTCCCTCCAAGTGCAATATCCCTGGTGGTCCAGTGGACCGTGATTTGCCTGATTGTGGCGGCATCCTCACCCCCATGTCCGAAATCCCTGGTGATCTAGTGGCTCCCACCCACCCACCCACGGAGCCCCATCACCCGCCCCCACCGTCAGCTGGTGGGCGGATGCATCCCACCACACCGCCGCCCGCTGACTGACAGCCCAGGCTGCATGCCCAGTTGATTCAGAGCATGAGCCAATGGGCATGCAGCCCATACCGTACAAGTCAGTCCAGATATATGAATGAATGAGGTTTTCAGTAAGGGAGCCCACCCCTGAAATAATGTGCCATCCTGGTGGTTTCTGGGGGTCCTTGTGTACCTTTCATAGGAGATAAAATATAGGGACAACAGGGAACTTCTGAAATGGGTACCTGTATTCCTGTTCAATAATCACTCACGAGATCTGTAAGAGAGCAGAAGATTATTCAGTTTAGTTTGATACAACAAAGTGGGGTCTGTGTCTAACATTTTGTAGTGCTCAGTGTTTTGCAGTTGAGCCAGAGCACCATGTTTCTTTTGTGTTCACCTACTGTAGATATGGGTAGGGAAAACATACCCACTAAGACTAAAGTACTGGACTTTAGAAGGGTGCACTTTAGGAAGATGGGCGAATTGTTAAGAATGTGCCTGATGGGCATCAGGGCAGATATGGGGGTTGACCAAAAGTGGTCCATCATTAAGCAAGGGATATTAGCTGCAACAGAGGAGTGTGTGAGGCTCAGAGGGAAAACTCAAGGATCAGAAAACCTAGCTGGTTTAGTACTGAGGTTGCCCAGGCAGTAGGAGACAAAAGGGTAGTCTTTAGGAAATCCAAGAAAACCAATAGGGAAGAGGACAGGGCTAGCTAGCTAAAGATGGTTAGTGAAACAAGCAAAGTAGTCAGGTGAGCTACAGCTAAGCAAGAACATCAATTAGCAGAGAGAATTGAGAAGGGGAGAATGCCTGCTTTCATATATAAGTGAAAAAAGGGATAAGAAGGTTGGGATAGTTAGGCTTCAAAAAGAGAACAGGTGGGTGGATGAGAATGGTAAAAAAGCAGAAGTGCTAAATGAATACTTTTGCTCTGTTCACCAAGGAGAATGATGGACCTGTGCCAACAGGGGGAGAAGATCACATGAGGAGGGGAGGCATGGAGATAGTAATAAGGGAAAAAGTGAGGAATGGACTGTTCGACTGAAGGTGGACAAATCTCCAGGTCCAGACGGAGTACATCCAAAGGTGCTCAGGGAGTTGGCAGAGCAGCTTGTGGAGCCACTGGCAGACCCGTTCAATAGTTCAACTGAGTCAGTTGTGGTACCACAAGATTAAAGGATGGCCCATGTGGTGCCCCTCCATAAGAGCAGGCCTGAGGATGACACAAGGAACTTTAGACTGGTCAGTTTGACTTCAGCCATATGCAAGCTCATGGAGACTATACTTACGGAAACATTGGTTGAGTATCTAGAGGAGCAGAGTCTTCATGATGCTAAGCACCATGGGTTTATGAAAGGGAGGTCGTGTCAAACAAATTTGATTGAATTTTTTGACTGGGTCACCAAAACAGTGGATAAGGGTCAGGCAGTGGAGCAGTGGACATCATTTACCTGTATTTTAGTTAAGCCTTTGATTTAGTGCCCCACAAAAGGCTGATTGGAAAAATTGGCAGATCTAGGGGTTGGAAAGAAGATGACAAGATCAGTGGAACATTGACTGGGGAGTAGAACCCAGAAGGTATTGGTGGGGGGGATTATCTAACACTAGACAGGTCATGAGTGGGGTTCCGCAGGGCTTGGCACTAAGGCCGGTGTTGTTCAATGTTTTTTTAATGATGTTGGGGATGATAAAAAGAACACAATGTACCTTTTTGCAAATGACACCAAGCTCTGTGATAGGGTGGACTCAGCTGAAGGGATACAGGACCTATGGGAGGATCTGAAAAACTTGAGAGGTGGTCAAGTATTTGGCAACTAGGATTCAGTGCCAAAAAATGCAAGGTTATGCATCTGGGAGTCACGAATCCCAGGATGGAGTACTATCTGGGAGGAGTCCAGTTATCTGTAACGGAAGAAGAAAATGATCTGGTTGTGATAATAACTATAGTAGTGACCTAAAGCGCCCACACTGTGCAGGAGAGTGGCAGCTAAGATGAACAAGATGTTGGGTGCATTACAGCTGGATTAGCAGAAAAGGGAGGTAATTTCACTGGTGAGGCCACATAAGGAGTATGGAGCACAATTCTGGTGCCCTTACCTTAAAAAAGACATTATCTTGCTGGAGAAGGTACAGAGGAGAGCAATGAAGAAGGTTGCAGGTCAGCAAGGGAAAACCTATGAGGAGAGGTTAGGAGACCTGAACATGTACTCACTAGAGGAGGGAGGGAGAGGATATGATACAGACTTTCAAATACTTGAAACAAATAAATAGGGTGGATAAGTAGGCTCTCTATAGGCTAAGTGGCAATCATAATTTAAAGGGGCATTGCCTTAAATTGGATGGCGGAAAGTTTAGAAGGGAATCTAGCAGGCATTTCTTCACTGAGAGGGTGATGGACAGTTGGAATGCACTGCCCGAAGAGGTGGTCTTGTTGACAACGGTGGGCAGCTTCAAAAAAGCGGTTGGATAGACATAAGGGGAAAGTATAGGTTATGGGAGGTGTGGGTGGAAAGGTTGGGAGAATTGGGGAGGGAGGCAGGGTCCATAGCTCAAGCTATGGACCCTGCAATTGCAAGCTGACTAGATAGGCCTAATGGTCTTTTTCTGCTGGCTAATTCATGTGTTCATATGTTCATGTGATTAGTGACTGTTAGTACTTCCCCTCCATCCTATACTCTGCTCCAGGGTTCCTATGTCCTAGATACAGGATTTTGCCTTTTTTGGCACTGAACCCAAACTGCTATGCCCTTGATCACTCCTCGAGTATCGCAAAATCCCATCGCATTCTCACTATTTACTCTGGACTGTCCATGCTATTGTAGATTTTGATATCATCTGCAAAAATGTTTACCTGCTTAATTCCATAATCAGTTTTCTGTGTGGCACTATGTTGAACACCTTGCTAATGTCCAGATAGACCATGTCTGCTATCCTCCCCAATCTATTTTCCTGGTCACCCAGTCAAAGAACTCCATCAGAGTCATTTGGCATGCCCCCCTCACCCTGTGAATACATGCTGCCGTTGGTCTTGCAGCCCACTGGTTTCAAGATACTCTTTCCTTTAACAGTGTTTCTGTTAATTTTCCCACCACTGAGATGAGGCTCACTGGTCTATAATTACTAGCCTTTCCCCTGCTGCTGTTCTTCAACAATACACAATATGTACAATAATATACATTACCAGAGCAAATGATAATGCAGGTTAAACAGCAGAAGTGCGAAGTACCCGGCACACACAAGACGGTAACATCACAAAATAGGAAATGGTAGGAGAGAGAGTAAGTAGAGGAGGGTGAGAAAGAGAGGCTGGGAGGGGTGAAAAGGTAAAGTAGTGGTGGAAGTAAAAGAGAGAGGAGATGAGAACAGATTATGGTGGGTAGGGTGGGGGAAGAGAGTGTAGAGGATTAGGAAGGGGTAGGGAGGGGTGATTACTTGGGGTGGGAATGAGTGAGAAGGAAGTAAGGGAGTGAGAGGAAGTGGTGGAGAGGAAGGGGGATGAGGTGGGATGGCGAGGAGTATAGAAGTCAGAGTAGACAAGAAGAAGTGTAGGGCAATGGGGCTAAGGGCATTCAGAGGAGGGGGGCAGTGTGGCCTTGGAGAAGAGAGGAGAGAGAGCGTTTGGAGGTGGCCGAATGAATTGTTAGTGGAAGGCAATTCCAAATATTAGACTGGTGGAAGGAGAAACCAGACTGGCCAGCTGGGGATTTATGAGAGGGGAGCAAAAGAGAACAATAACCTGAGTTGTGGAGAGAGTACGTGGAGGGGGTGTAATGTAAGGGAGAGGAGAGAGCTGAGGCAAGGAGGGAGCAAAATCAACCAGAATTTACTGTAGAAATAAAGGAGGCACAGTGGATGAGATGGCAGTTGTTCTAGAAAGGAAGGGAGGGAGAGATCAATGTACAGAGAACAGTGGTGAGTCCAGGGGGACAGGCCAAGGCAAAATGGCAAAAGGAGTGGAAGAGGGGATCCAGTCTGGTCAGGGTGGATTTAGGTGCAGCACCATAGACTAAGTCACCATAATCAAAAATGGGGAGGATCAATTTAGTGATGATGTCCTGGTGGACGGATATAGGGATACAGCTTTTAATCCTATAAATTGCACTGAGCTTAGGGTGGAGTATTTTTATACATGGCATCTATGTGCTGAGAAAAACCAAGCTGGCAGTCAAGCCAGACACCGAGATACTTAAATGAGGGTAAGTTGTCAGTTTTCCCCCATTGAGGGTGAGGAAGGTGGGGAGTGAAGAGAGTCTAGAAAGCCTCTGTCATCTGCTGAAACACATGAAGACCATTTCCTTAGCATTAAGGGATAGTTGATTAACCCAGAACCATTTCTGGACAGTGTCAAAATCAAGTTGAAGACTGGTTGTCAATTGTGATGGAGAAGAACAACAGGAAAACAGGACCATGTCATCTGCGTACATGTGGATGGATACAGAGGAGCAGGCTGAGGGGAGGTTGTTGCGGAATATGGAGAAAAGCAAAGGGCCAAGGACGGAACCTTGGGAAATGCTAGTGTGTATGGGTGGGGAGGGGAGAGAGTCTTCAGTTCTCACTGATTGAGATCTACATACAAGGTAGTAGTTGAACCACCTGGTTGCGGAGTCAGATAAACCCACTGATTTTAGTTTGTCCAGGAGAAGAGGGTGGGAGACAGTGTTGAAAGCTTTTGCTAGATTGACAAAGATGGCGGCAGTGAGGAGGCCTTGTTCCATGCCAGCATGGATGTAATCTGTGAGCCTGAGGAGAGAGGAGGCGGTGGTGTGATGTTCGCGAAAACCAGACTGGAAGGGGGGTGAAAGAGGAGGAGGAGTCAAGGAAAGGGGAGAGCTGAGATAAAACTATGTGTTGTTGAAATCTGGATAAGGTTGGGAGGAGAGAGACTGGGCAGAAATTTCCAGGAGAGGAGGAGTCACCTCCTTTTGGAAGGGGAATGACAGTTGCATGCTTCCAGGTATCCAGGATTGAGGCAACAGAGAATGATACATTGAGCAGGGAGGAGATGGGCAAGGCAATAGCGGGTGCAGAGAGATGTAGGAGCTAGGGATCAAGCCCATCAGGGCTCCTACCTTTCTGGGGCTTGACAGCAAGGAGGGTTTTAAGAGCCAAGGCAGGGGTGATAGGCAAGAAGGTGGAAGAAGGAGGGAGGAAGGAGAAAGAAGGAGGGGGAGAGTGGGGAGTGCAGAGAGGAGGAGGAAGCACAGGTGGTGAAATAGGAGTTGAAAGCTGAGGTGACAGAAGGAGGGTCTGAAATGGTGGAGTCACCCACTTTGAGAACAGAGGAAAGGGACTGGGTGGGGGAGTGTATTACTTTCCAGAACCAGGAGGGGTTGCTAAGATTGTTCTGAGATGTGGAAGAAAAGAACTCAGTCTTAGCTAACCTGGTGGCTCTAGTACAAGAGTTTCTCAAACCACAGTACTTGTTAAAGTTACAGGAGTGCTAGAGGACTTGTAAGACTTCCATGCCAGGTCACCTGCACGGAGGCAGGCCAAAGGTTCGGCAGAGATCCAGGGAAGGTAAGACCCTCTGACCCTGGTTTTCCTGAGTGGGCCAGCTGTAACAAGCTTTTTAACAAGTGCTTAAAATATGATTATATATGAGATAATTGGACAAACATTATAGTTCACATTCATAAGAAAGAGGAACACAAAATCCTAAATCTTTAGACTCATACTCCTACTGAACTCAACTGCCAAAATATTTTCCAAAATTTTGCTTAACAGGTTACAGGAATGGGCTGACCATAATCAAATCAACTTCTTTCAAATTTACAAGCTTGTTTCAGATGTAGTTTTTCCACTACTGATCATATCTATATTCCAGCTCATCTACTTGAAAAGTATATTAATGTTAGAAAAATTAATCTTTACTCTTCTTTCATTGATTTTCATGCTGCATTCAAATCCATAAACCACAACATCCCTTGGGAAAAACTTCTTAAAATGGACTTGAATATAATCTGCTTAGACCTATTATGACAGCAATAACCCACGATAGGGTATGGTGTTATTGGAGATTAATCCACACCCCTGCAAGTTAGGAAGAAATATACTTCACAGAACACAGGGACAAACCAGAAATAGGAAACCGCACACCGGCAACCACTTAGTTACCAGACTGAACAGGAGCTGGCTACAGGTTAAAACAAATGCTAAATAAAACAAAATTAATGATAAAACTATAAAAAAAACAAAGTGCGTGTTAATGACAGACAGCCTTCGGAGGACACGAAGAGACACATACAAACTCCAACACCTTCTTGTAGCTGCATGTCATAGCTACACAACAGAGGGACTATTTTTCTATATTTGACATATTTAACACTTTTACTATACTTTAAAAAAAATTATATATATTTTTATTAAGTGGATTTATTGTTGGGGGACCCATTTTATAAATGCAATAACACACTCCGAGGTGTGGGTTACGTACTGATGAGAGCACGCCCAGGGGCATAAGGCACCCCTTGGCATGCTCTTATCAGCACGTAACCCACACCTCGTCGTGTGTTATTACATGCTTAATCCACACCCCTGCAACCATCAGGAAAGCAACAAAAAGTCAACAAAATACTAGAAATGAGGGGGAAAAACACAGTGCAGAAACCAAGGAGCACATATTCTTTAACTGTATGGCAGACATGTACAGAATGCAGAATTCCACTGGTGGATTTCATGTGGAATGGCAATTCAGTTTCCAAACTGCTTTTCACAATTTCTTTTTCAATTCTGTGGAATTCTGAAAATCATTTCTATATAAACCACAGAATAAAATTCCAGGTATTATGTAATCTGTGGAATATTATTGTCAGCAACATGTGGAAAATGAGTCTGCAACTTACATAAACTGCGCAATAGGATTTGACAGTTAACATTCCACATTCAATATTTCTGAATCCTGTTTTACGACAGAAATCCATGGAATTAGGTGGAATCTGTCAAAGTCCCATAGAATTTTGGCTGAAGCAGAGTTTGAACATTTGTGGACAGCTGTACTATACTGTACTGTAGTTAGAGTAAAACTTTTCCTGAAATTAAGAAAGGACTTAACCTTGTTTTACTGGAGCCAATGATCCATGATAACCACTCTCTTCAGTGAAAACTAAAGATCTGACATCGAGAAAGGCAGGGGAGTTCTTGACCAGCACAGTGCGGAGGTCATCTTTTGAATATGCCGAAGACTGGTGTGGATTTCGTGCAATTAGTTTGACATCATTATTAATTTTTCTGTTGTTTGAAATACAAAATGGCTGGAAAGTGATGTCATTGGTGATAATGCGGTGGGGGGAGGAAACAACTACACTGTACTGAATGGAGATGATATGGTGAGATGTGCTCCAAGTCCACTCAGTGAAAGGAGACAGCTGTGGTGCATTTGCAGTCATGTGGTACCAGCGTCCCCTTTTCAATGTAATTGCAATATGTCATGCATAGCTCTCACTATGCAGCTGTAACAAATGACTAAATGGCACCATTTAGAAATTATCTTTAACAAAATCTGGGGCATCTTGCCCACAGATACTCTAAACTTTTAATAGAACTCAAACAGCTTCTCAAGCTTGATGGCGATGTGAATGTATAACCACAAACAGTAATCAGAGTTGTGATAAGAACAGCAGGTTACAAGACTGACATATTACCAGGATGACACATTTATACCTTCTAAACTGTTTTTAAAATGACATTACCTAGACATGGTGTGTGACTGTTTTCATCATTTGTATTCAGCGTCAACAAACAAAAGGACCACCCAATAATTTCACATCCCTCAAGTAATGAGACTGGTTGACAGCTGAGTACAAAATTGTCAAGTCAGGTTTGATGTACAGGTAATAGCTCACATCAGCTTCAAGACCACTTGATCCTGTGACTTAGAAAAAACAAATCATTTATTAAACACTAATAAAAAGTGACTTGGTTTTAAAGTCTCTAAAGAAGGGAACATTTCTTATCTTTATGCAGTGCAGCAAACATGTGAATGAAACAAGTGTACATAGAAACATAGACGTTGTCGGCAGATAAGGGCTTCTTTGCCCACCTAGTCTGCCCTATAGTCCATACCTACTGAGCCACCACGTACCTTACTCGATCTCCAGTCCTCCCCCCTTGCCTTACTTCTAAGGACCCCTTGTGTCTATCCTATGCATGCTTGAATCCTGCCACCATTTCAGCCCCCACCACCTCCGCTGGGAGGCTGTTCCAGGTGTTCACTACCCTCTCTGTGAAGAAGTATTTCTTCAAGTCTCCTCTAAGCCTCGCCTCCAGCTGATAGCATGATCCCTTGTCATGGAGCATCTTTTTCTAAATAAAATGCTACCTTTCTGTACCTTATTAATGCCTGTGAGGTATTTGACTGTTTCAATCATACCCCCCCTTTCCCTTCTTTCCTCTAGAGAGTACATATTTAGTTCCTTGAGTCTTTCCTCATAGGGCTTTTGATGCAGGCCTTGCACCATTTTGGTAGCTCTCCTTTGTACCAACTCTACCCTATCTTTGTCCTTCCGGAAGTGGGGTCTCCAGAACTGGACACAGTACTTGAGGTGGGGTCTTACCAGTGATCTATACAGGGGTAATACTACCTCCCTCTTTCTGCTGGTGATGCCCCTCCTTAAGCACCCCAGCATTCTGCTAGTCTTCCCCACTGCCTTATTATGCTGCTTGGCTACCTTCAGGTCATCAGAAGTGATTACCCCTAGGTCCCTTTCCTGTTTTGTAGTTGCTAATACCTCCCTACTCAATTGGTATGTTGCCCCTGGATTTCTGGCCCCAAGTGCATGATTTTGCACTTTTTTGCATTGAAACCCAACTGCCATTCCCTTGACTATTCGTTCAGCTTTTCAGATCGTCCCTAATTTTTTCCACACACCCCTGGTGTGTTCACTCTGTTGCAGATTTTTGTGTCATCCGCAAACAGGCATGCTTTCTGTTTCAGCCCTTTTGCAATGTCGCTAATAAAGACATTGTAGGGGATTGGACCTAGTACTGACCCCTGTGGCACCCCGCTGGTCATTTTGCCTACTCCAGAGTGTTCCCCATTTACTACCACCCTCTAATTCTTATTGCTTAGCTAACTTCTTACCCATTTTACTTCTTTTTGGCCCACTCTCAGGTTGCCCAGCTTGCTCACCAGTCTTCTATGTGGAACAGTGTTGAAGGCCTTATTGAAACCCCGGAGGCCACATCCACCACTCCTCCCTGATCCACTTCCCTGGTTACCCAGTCAAAGAACTCAATCAGGTTTGTCTGGCAAGGCCTCTTCCTGTGAAACCATGTTGCCTCAGATCCTATAATCCATTGGTTACATGGTATTCCCAAATCCTTTCTTTCAGTAGTGATTCCATTACTAATCCACTTCCAAAGTCAGACCGACAGGTCTGTAATTTCTAGCCTTCTCCCTAATTCCACTTTTGTGTAGTGGGACCACAACTGCCCTCCTCCAGTCCCCTGGAACCTCCCCTGTTTCTAGTGATAGGCTGAACAGAGCAGTCAGAGGTGCAACCAGCACCTCCTTGAGCTCCCTCAGTATCCTAGGGTGCACCCCATCAGGTCCCATTGCCTTGTCTATTTTTAATTGTGCTAGCTCTGTGGGAACTCTCTGTTCTGTAAAAAGATTAGTGTCCACCTCCCTTCCATTAATGCCCTTGTCCCTTATTTTTGGCCCATCACCTACTCTTTCCTCTGTAAATACTGAACAAAAGTAATTGCTCAGTATGTCTGCTTTTTTTTTTGAATATCTTTTTTCCAGAGTCTGCCCTGCCATCTGACGTCCCCCCCTCCCATTCCACCTGGCATCAGACCCCCTTCCCCTCAGCCCCCATGACTTACCCCTCATGGCAGGGGGTTGGGAGTGACTCAACCCACCAGTCCAGATCCAGTTCAGGGGAGGTGCCCCCCAGAGGTGCAATGAGGGGATAATCATCATCCTGGGTGGACTCCATTTTGTTGATGTTTCCTTCCCCTGCAGAGCGGGGGCATGCAATTATCCCAGTGGAGGAGCGCGCACGTGTCCGCACATGCTCCTCCTGGTGTCTGCCCCATCTCCCCCCCTCTTCCTACAGTGTTGGTGCACTACTCCCCAGCCTTTGCTAGGGGCCGGAAGTGCGCTGACCACTGAAGTCCCCCCCCGGAGAGGGAGAGCAGTCCCTCAGACACTCAATCCCTCTCCTCCCCTACCAACCCCCAGCTGCCCGAGTCCATTCCCGAACCCGGGTTGCCGGCGTGGCGTGAGGTGTGGCACCAAGTGCTTCAACCCTCAGCACCATCAGGCCAGCAGTATGTCTGCTTTTTTTGGGGTCCTCTTCTTCACAAATCCCTCCTTCCCCTTTTAGTCTTACTATCCCTCATTTGGTCTTTCTCTTCTCACATATATACAGTAACTAAGAAATATTTTATCTCTTTTTTTTTGCTGACTGGGCAATATTCTCCTTCATCTGTACCTTTACACTCCTAACTGCTCTCCCTGCCTCTCTTTGTTTCTCCTGGTAACTCTCCTTATCCTCCTCCTTCTGTGTCCTCTTGTGCCTTTGAAATGCTAGATTTTATGCCTTTCATTTCTCCATTACTTCTCTAGAGAACTATAACAGTCTCATTTTTCTCTCTTGCCCTTGTTAACACACCTGACACAGAGATGTGTTGCCTTTTGAATGCCCCCCTTTATTTTTGCCCATTGTTCCTTGACTCCCCCCAGTTTCCCTATCCCTGCTTCATATTTCATTATGTTTGCAGAAGGAAGGACAGAGAATTGAAAAAAGAAACTCGGACATTGTATTTCCTCTAGTAGTTCACTTTTGTGGTTTGACATGCTAGTCTAGTATAAACAGTGTGCCTGTGTTTTTGTGGAGTTTCTCAAAGATTCCTCAAAGAACTACTAATGAAAGTATCACATTGTAGCTTAAAAATTAAGTCAGTTATCAAACTGATTAATTGTACTGTACATTTGGCCCTAGGTACTGTATTTTTTACAAATTACTGAAGCAGAATTGTAAGTTATCTTAATTTCAGTCATTTTAAATCAACATAATCAGGAGACGCTTTGTGCTGCTCATCCTGTTTACACTACTACTTCAAAACCTAACAAAGAGTTTTTTTAAACAAATATTTATATACAGGAAAATATGAAAAAAATATGCACAAGCTATGAGAGAAAATGGCCTGTCACTCCAATCAATTCATTATGCTAAAAGAAAAGAAGAACTTACATTTCAAAGTATCTAGCAGCTGAATATTGTCAAATGAACAATCACCTGCGCGTATCATATTCAGAAATCCCAATCTGGGGTTGAAAAATCAAGACTGCTCTGAGCCCTTCATAATCACGAAAGTTACTACTGTATATAAATCACTAAACTGATACAGTATGCATGCACTTATTTCTTTTCTGTATTCTCACCATTCAAGTGCCTACCATTTTACAAATATCCACATATGCAAAACATGCAAAATGACTCTGAATACTACGGTTTCGTAATCTTCTGAAACAATTTGATAACACAATGAGCCCTGATGTTAGTTTAGCAAAGGTGTCAGAAAAAATGATCCATCCCCCTACCTGCCTGCTGTCAGTTAGCAACTCCTGCCTTTTGCTGCTGCAAACACGATATGACTGCAAAAGTACATATGTCAGTTTTGCACTGCATTTCCCTGCACCATTAAACATACACACAAATAGCCCAGCTTTATTAAAATTTAGTGAAATGGAGACTCCAGTTCCTTACAACAGCAAGGAGATGTTGGTGGATTCAGTGTGCTGCCTAATAAGGGTTGCAATTATGGTTGCTGTGGCAGTGTGATGGGGATTTCTCATGCCAACTCCTGCTGGTTCATAGCTCTCCAGTCTCTACTGATCCCCTTCTTGACTTGTCTTCCTGCTCTATTTATAGGGTACCAGGTGGGCACAAGATGAACTTCCCTGGGAGCAGACTCTGCACGAATCATAAATTATTCTGTTCCTGATTTCCCCAGATTTTCCAAACTTGTTGGAGAAGAGGAAGAAAATAGTGTGGCAGGGGAGGTGGAAGGAAGCAACTGCACTTTACTGAATGAAGAGGACGTGGTGAGATGTGATTCAAGTCCACTCCTATGGAAGGACACAGCTGTGGTGTATTTGCAGTCACATGGTACCACCACCTTTTCAATTTAATTGCTCTATGTCATGCATAGCTCCCACTATACAGCCATAAAAAGGAAGATAATTACATGTGGCAAACATATATGTGAGTATGCAACAGGAAGAAAATATGTGTCTGTGTGAGTGTGCTAAGTGATAGTGTGTACTGCACAGTATGTGAGAGGGTAACAGCAGGGGAGCATGTGCTGCAGTGATAGAGAATGAGGACTGTGCAATGTCTGAAAACTGTGTGTTTAACAGCTAGATGGTTGCTTGCTCTAAATAGCAACTACTGGCAAGAAAATATAGGTGGTCAGGAAACAGCTTTAGCACTTTTCAATCACATCCTAATGTCATGCTCAGGAGAAGGCATCCGGCAGTCATATAGACTCTATCTTAAAAACTCACTTCAGCAGTCATGCTCTCATCACACAAGAAAAAGGAATCTCTTAACTTTATTTATGGGATATTTGCTGTGTGCTAACATTCTACGTTCTCACACCAGGAAATTGGGCTAAAGCCCAGCACTGGCACCTGAGTGCTGCACTAAGGGCTGCAGCAGTGCTGGGGTTCTCATTCCTTGGATGACATGTTAAATAGAGGGCTCTTCTGCCCATCTCAACTGGCTGACCAGATGGAAGTTAAAGATTCCATGGCACTTTTAGGGAAGTTATCCCCAGTGCTTCTGTCAACATTCCCTCTGCCATTAATGCAGGCCCTAATGCTGCCTGCATATAAGTGTGCTTTATGTCTGCTGTATGTGTACCACATACAGTACATTCACTACCAGTGTGTTACTACCAGTGTGTTGCTACCAGTGTGTTACTTGTTGCTCTGTGAACTATTTTAGGATACAACGTATATACTGTATGTGAGGTACAATATAAAATCGTATTTCATTCTACTTTATTCTTTTTTTATACTTCAGAATGTCTCCCTCTTGAATCCAGCAGTACCCCTTCTTTCATATGGTGTAACTCCCAACCCTGACACCAATATCCCTGCTATGTACCATTTTGCCTTGTGGAATGCATACAATGAGGGGGCAGTTGGGTCAGCATCCCCCTCCAGAACATGTATGTTGGGGAGGGCAATCAATGGCGTAGGGTACAAAAGTGCTCCAAAATTATCCAACTTGTTCAGGGGATTTCTTGGGTTTTTGTGCTCCTCCCCCACACACACACACACACCCCCAAGACACTAATGCAGGGCATCACTTGAGCACACAGATGATACCACAACCAGCCCAGCAGCATCTGCAAGCACTGAAGTCTCAAGCTGCACCACCACCACCTCTGGTTACGTCATGTTACAGTACTGCAGTGGGCCTGAGAACCCTCCCTTCCCAGAGGGAAGCATCTTCTGAGATACTCAATCCTTCTACCCCAGCAACTCTCTGATGCTCCAAGTTCAGGACAGTAACCTGGGTCACCGGTGTCAAGAGCAGCACTGCTGCTGCACCAACAGGTTATCTGTTCTGTTCTGTTCTGTTCCATTCAGTTCCATTTCATTCCATTCTATTCCATTCTACTCTACTCTACTCTACTCTACTCTACTCTACTCTACTCTATTTCATTCCATTCCATTCTATTCCATTCTACTCTACTCTACTCTACTCTATTTCATTCCATTCCATTCTGTTCTGTTCTGTTCCATTCCTTTCCATTTCTTTCTATTTCTATTCTGTTCTGTTCCATTCCATTCTATTTCTATTCCGTTCCATTCCATTATATTTCTATTCTGTTCCATTCCATTCTATTTCTATTCCTTTCCATTCTATTCTGTTCCATTCCACTTTTTTTTTCATTTTTAATTTTTATACTTGTAAACCAGGTGAGCAAGAACTGCTCGTTTTCACAGGTGACAAGTCATATCTAAATAACAGTACAAAACATATTATTAAGACAAAAATTCAGAGCAAACAACTCTGTCCACATTTCATTCCATTCTATTCTATTCTATTCTATTCTATATCTTTCCATTCCATTCTATTCTATTCTACAAATATTAACCAGATGTGAGGGAAATAGTGGGAAAAATATTGACACTGAGAGATAAAATATTGCCTGACAATAATTGTATTGCCCAAAGTCAAAGGCAGAGAGCAATATGACTATTGGAAGGCAGTAATTCATCCCGAGAGGTCTATATTTTCCCCGTATATCTTGACACAGTTCTAGTCAATGTCTGTTTTTTATTAAACCTTGGCTAAGTTATAAGTATTAGAACAAACAATAGTTGAAAAAAACTATTGCCCAGTTGTAATGCACTATAACCTGGTTCTAATGAACTTTTGCCTGGTTTTATTGAACTACAGTATTACCTGGTTCTTTATTTTGAACTAGGCAGTAGTTCTAAAACATGGTTTGTCATGTGACCGGCTGTGGTCTAATTAGAGAACAGGATTTTTTGTAACAGTTTAATAATCTGTTCTATTCCATCCTAATCTATTCTATTCACACTGTATATTTGAAATGGTAAAGTATTTTAAAGAGTTCACTTAATACTCAAGAAATCAAGGGTAAGCTTACACTGGTAATTAAGCACATAGCAAGCTCAAACCTAGCTCATTCACTGAGTTTTAATCATATTTCTTACTGTAGTGTTGGAATATAACAGAAAGGAACAGTATCCAGTGCATCCCCCCCCAGATGTTGCTTAATTTACCTTGCAAATAATGTCAACGTTTTTCCTTTTCTTTCTTTATTCAATGATTTTAAAATGGGTTTGGGGTTTCATAAATCAACTGAGTTTTGCAGCACAGCAAGGGTTAAGTAGAATTAGCTCTGGCTGTAACCTAAGATATGACAGCTCACTGGTCTCTCCTCATGAGGACCCAGGTTGATATCAGAAAGTGGATGCAATATCCTTCCTGTGTAATGTGGTGGGGGGATATAGCTGTAGAGGAGCACAAGTGTTCCATTGATTGCTGGAGATCTTGAAACTCTTGCATTAATTTAATCTCTACAGCCACCGCTTCCAGTTCTTATCATGATACCAGCAGCTCTCCTGGCACAGGATAGTCTAGTGTTCACTGTGATCCAAGAAGGGGGCTATTTCATATCTTACCATGCTCAATGTTGGTGCAGTCTCATAAAAGATATGGACTATGGACTGGATATCCAACACACATCCACTTCTTAATACAATGCTTAGGTCTCAGACAAGGTTAGTCTAACATTAGTGGTAGGTAAGATAATAGAGAGCATCCTGAGGAACCATGTAGATGACCATCTAAGTAACAAGAGGCTATGGGACCAAAACCAATACACCTTTAGAAAAGGAAGATCATGCCACCCTAATCTTATATGCATTTTTGAGAGTCAGCTAAGCTCTTGATGAAGGGAAACCAGCAGGCATGGTGTATCTCGGCATTTGACATTGTGCCTCATGCTGAATTGCTCAAATGCTTGTAGCAGTATAAAATAAACCGTAAAATCATAATCTGGATTAAAAATGATTGACCAGTAGATCTCAGAAAGTAAAAATAAATGGAATAGACTCAGAAGAGATGGGAGTGGCCAGTGGGGTACCCCAGGGGTCTGTGCTGGGACCCATATTATTTAACATCCATGCTACCAGTATGAAAGTTCCCAAGAGTGAGTGGGTGGATCAGCACGTTTCCTGATGACACCAAGGTAGGGCACACTGTAGAAAATAAAGAAGAGATGTGCCAGTTACAGGAAGAACTAAATAATTTAAATTTGTGGGCCAGCAAGCATAATGTGATACTTAATCAGGAGAAATACACTGTGACACACTTCAGGGTCCAAAATATTAATGCAGTCTATAAACTGGGAGTCCACATTCTCAAAAGATCAAGCAGTGAAAGAGATCTTGAGGTTGTAGTGTCCAGTGACCTAAAACCTTCACAACAGGGTAATAAGGCAATTAAAAATATAATAGGATCTTGGGATGTGTTAAAAGGAACTAACAGAAACAACATTGTTATACTTCTATCTATACAGCTCTGGCCAGACCACATATGGAGTATTGTCTCTAGTTCTGGTCACCACAAAATGTGGGTGACATTGCCAGGTTAGAAATACTCTGGAGAGATCAAAATAGTAAGGGGTCAAGAGGACTAAGGTTATGTATAAAGGCTGGAGCATCTGGGCCTGTTCTCCCTTGGGGAGGAGGATAAGAGGGGTCTTAATTACTGTTTACAAACCAATATCTAATCTTGATCTAAGGACACATTAAAGTTTGGAAATAAAATGAAATGCAAGGGATATAAAGGAGCACAAGTTCCAGTTAGCTGGTAAAGATTTTAAAACAACCAACAGGAAACAGTGGTTTTCACAGAGAGTGGTGAAGTCACGAAATCACTGAAATCATGATCCTGTTTTTGACATCATAATTATTGGCATTCAATAAAATGTAATTTTAAAATAATTATATGAATTCAACCAATCAGTGCTCAAAGCTGTGTAGTCACTTATCCTGTGTATAATATCATCTCATGAAGTAACACTGAAGTCAAGTATTCCAAGGCAGAGATTGGGAGAAGGTTACATCCAGTTTTGTAAATGGAAAAAAAAAACAATATAAAAAACTTATAAATCATTCTAGAAAATCTTATTAATTTATAATAAGCTTATATGTACTGTACCAGATGTCCCTTATTGTAAAAGGTATCCCACTATAAGGGTGAGTGCTAAATCATGAATGCAAAAATGGCAACGGCAAAACAGTGAGGCACAAAGAGCGACCGGGAAAAACAGAGATCGCCAAAAGGGCAATCTACAGCTTTCTTCCCTCCCCAAGTTGCATCTCCCCCAGAGTTTGTTATCTATAGTAAGGGGGAGCAAGGGGATAAGCCCCCTGCAAAGGGTTGTGGGGGGCAAAGCCCCTCACAGAAACTCACTGCAGCAGTGTTGCTGCTGTTTCAGCGATCGCTGTTATTTCCTGGTCGCTCTTTGTGTCCATGCTGTTTTGCCATCGCCTTTTTGTATTCGTCCGTTTGCGCTCACCCTTTTGACATGGAACCACTGTCAAAGAGCATCATCTCATCCAGTTTGAGCAAACAGACTTGCTTTGTTGACCACTAAGCCACACTGGATGAGATTACACGAGATACCATAAGACATCTCTCACAGCATACAGTACATGATGTAATAACAATGACTGTTGATTGTTTCAGTTGGGGGGTATTGATCTGTTGTAAGTACAAAGGCTTTTTTTAAGGTTGGCTATAGTTCAGCAGGGTAGTGTGTGGGGGTGTTATATTAATCAAAGTCAGGTGATGCATTTCAGCCAAGGAAGTTTCTGCAGTTTTGTGGCTTTTACCTACCCATTTTATAAAAGCCAAATATTGTATGAACATGGTTTTCGACATTTTCTTAAATGTGACAACCTCATTTTAAGTGACTTGGTAACATTCACACAGTGATGTAATTGGAATTCATACAGTACTTGGGTCTCCAGGCTCATGGCTCTGTGCACGACCTATTAAGCTATGCTGCCTCCATTTATAAACATAGAATTTGTGCTTCATTTTATTTTATTTTTTGTAACACTTCAAGTTTGGTATTTTATCACCATGACACAACAAAAGAGGATCTGTACTTGGAAAAGATAGTTCACCCAGCTAGATAAATGAATAAACTATTCTTTAATTTCCTTGATAAAAGCCACATTGCAGACAACCTGACTGCACATTTCAGATGAAATCTTGTTTAGCTGACAGTGAACAGCATGCAAAATGAAATTTAAGAGGCAACAGGACCACAACTGCTAATGATTGCAGGCCTGGAGTATCTTCAGCATTGCTAAGTATAGATATTTATACAGACTCAGTGACTATGACTCTCATAGGACTCTTTCAGAATCTGGCAAAAATGATTCTGTTTTAAATCAATTATTTTGTAAATGAAAAAAAAAAGGCATTTTCTTTGGGGGACTTTTTTGCACTGCTGTTTGTCAGTGTTGTGTTGGTTGATTTCTTATTACAGTACTCCTGAAACATTTCCAGAGTAGACTGCCACTACTTAATAAGCAGTGCTTTGTATAATTTGAATTTTTCTGACATTCCCCAAGTTCAGAACTAGAAAGTGAAGGGAGAGGGTCTAACATGGTCAAATGGAATTATTAGATGAATATACATTCTGCCTTTTAGCCATTTTATGATTAAATTTACTTTGCGTTTAAGAAAGAGAGAGGAGTCTTGCAAAAAAACCTTATAGAATATATTTCGGGCCCGGATATTCAAAGGTTGCACCATGCAACAGGGATGCACCAGCTGCATGTGAAATGCGCCATTGTGCAATATTCGGCAGGAGGCAGTTACGCCAGCATAATAAGCAATGCGCCAGAGCGCAATAGTAATAAATGCATGCACAACTGTAGGGGGCAGAACCATGAATAACATGCGCAGTGCGATATTCAACAGCATGCGCCGTGCACAATAGGGGAGCTAGCGGAAGTTGCGCGACAGCAGAAATTATCCAAAATAAAAGGGAGCAAGAGAGGGGCGCAAGAATGCAAAAGGGAAGCCACAGGTGGGAGCGTGGTGACAGACACAAGGCTAGTACAGAAGGTAGCAGTGAGCAAGACTGGGCAGGAGCAGGACAGGGCCCACCAGAACTGAGCCAGAAACAGGGTAGGAGTGAGGAGCCTGTACCACTGTGCAGGAAAGTCTGTGGAGTGCCAAAGTGGACTGAGGGCAGTGGCAGGAGGCAGGACAGCCACAGCCAAAGGCCAGAGGTGTACCTGGTGCAGGGGGAGCATCAGGAATGGGCAGCGGGGGAATGGGATAACAGCTGCCAGGGAGGGAACACCAGCCAGGGACATGGCCAGCGCCACCTTCCAGATGGAGGAGGTAATGAGGGGTGTGAGAAGGCAGACAGCAGGGGGGCGCAGCCATGGAGCGTGCCGCCGGGTATACCTAGAACAGGCAGTACCGAGCCCGCACCAGCTTCCAACACTACTCTGACACAGAGACTGTGGGCCGGTACCACCTGAACCGGGCGATCCTGAGGCAGCTCTGTGAGCTGTGCAGTGATGAGATGCAGGCACCCACATGACGGAGCCATGCTCTGTCAGTGGAGATGAAGGTGACAGCCGTCATGTGCCTGCTCGCCATGGGCACCTTCCAGAGACCAACAAGGGACACGACAGGCATAACTCAGTCAGCCGCATCATGCTTACTCACACAATTCCTCAGTGCACTGCTACCACATGCTGCGGAGTACATCCATTTCCCCAGCACACAGGTGAAGCACACAACACACATACAGGAGTTCCACAGGGTAGCACGGTTGCCTGGCATGCTCTGGGCCATTGACTGCACCCATGTGGCCATCCGTACGCCACCTGGCCTGGACAGAGTGTCATACATCAATCGGAAGGGGTATGCAACCATCAACTGCCAGGTGGTGTGCGATGCCAGGGGGTGCATTACCAATGTCTGTGGCGCGCACACTGGGGGAGCACATGATGCCTTCATCTGGCACCAGTCCGCACTGTGCCACAGGTTTGAGAGTGGGGACTGGCCATCTAGTGGGTGAGTATGCATATCACGCAGGACGACATGAGCAGACATGGGGGGGTGCATAGTCAGAGGTGCCATGGGCACCAGCCTTGTTGGCCCATGGCAAAGCGATGCAGACCACCATACTAATGTCAACCCTCTACACACAGGTGACAGTGGCTACCCACTACGTCCCTGGCTGCTCACACCATACCGGCACCCCATGACCCCATCACAGCTATGGTACAATGAGGCACACGCCACAACACAGAATGTCATCGAGCGGGTGTTCGGGATGCTGAAGGCATGGTTCCGGTGCCTGGACACATCTGGTGGTGCCCTACAGTACATCCCCTCGAAGGCCTGTGGGCTATTCCTGGCCTGCTGTATCCTGCACAACATGGCCACCGACTGTGGGATAGCCATAGCGGTTGAAGAAGGGGACAGCGGTGGGGACGATGAGAATGCCGGTCCAGTCGGTGATGGGCAGCCACCCCTGGGTGAAGAGACCCTGCCTGATCCAGATGTCACAGCTGCACCGGGACACCATTACAGAAGAGCACTTTGGTCAACACAGGTAGGTCACGGGGCCATGCGCAACCACCAATGGCAAGGGCACAGCCCACAGACAGACAGAGCAGAACACCAGGGGCGGACAGCGGTAAGGTAATGGGTCTGAGTGTGGCACCGCACAAGGCGTCAGGGATGGGCAGGGCTGAACATGACACGTGCACACACACACACACACACACACACACAAGACATGCACAAGGGGTTGACGGCAAGCCAACCCCAATTGCCACCCCAACCCCCACACAGGTCCACACAGGACCACGCACAGTGGCTGTCACTGTGTGTGCCTCAGATGCTGGGCACAATTGCACACTGGCAGACAGCACAATGCAGGCATCATCATGCACATGCCACAGTGGCCAGCAGCCAGGAGGGTGTGCTCAGGGACTGCGAGTGTGCAGGGTCAGGTACCCCACCCATGCATCGCACGATGCACACCACACTGCACATAGGGCAGCGGCAGACAGTGGCCATGGTGGGAAACAGGTCAGTCATGCAGCACAGTGCCATGGCTGCCACAGATGCGTGGGCTGCCCCGCCAAGACCTGCCAGCCATGTCTAGCTGACCATTGGCCTCATGGGGTGGCACAGATGGTCCCGCAGGGGTGACGCTGTGTGAACATGACCATGTTTGCGCAGGGGTCTGCAGCCCACCGAACATGCCTGCACCAGGCGTGCTCGGTATGCCCACAGCCAAACCCAGTGTCAACATAGCAGGTGTCACACGGTGCCGGGAACGGGGGGGTGGACATGACACTGCGCGGTGTCTGCAGCGGATGGGCACCAAACTGGGTGCCCAAAGTGGCCATGACAGCTGTCAATGCATTGGTCTGCCTGTCAATGGCAGCGGTCACATCCACCCACTGCCGGGCCATCTCTGCCAGGAGCAGACCGTGGTCCTCTGCCTGGTGCAGAACCGCACTGAGTGCATCCACCGCTGTCACGAGCCGCATCTGCTGATCTACTGAAGCCTGGATTAGACAGCTGTGCTCGTCAAAAAGGTCATCCGCCGGTCCAGCATGCTGTCCCTCGTGGTGTTCCTGGCCCTGCTGGCTAGCACCCCTTGATGATGGGCGCTGCACACCAGAGCCATGCCGGGGCATGTCCACACGCGGTGCACTGCCACCGCCCCCGACACTGTCCCCCCGTAGCCATTGGCTGACTGCTGGCACTGCCCCTCCGGCTGCCGATTGCCAGGGCTTACTGGTGCTGCCACAGCAGCCGCAACAGCCCCACTGCCCTGGACACACACCAGTGCTGCCCCACTGGGGCATACGGGCACAGAGCTGGGACTATGGTGTTACGCAGGCCTTCACAGCAGCACCACCCACGGCAACGCCCGTGCCGTTGCCTGCTGTGGGACCATCCTGCATCCCACACGTATCACTGTCCGGGATGTGTGGTCCTTCATCATTGGTGCTGGATCTGGCACCAATCCATGTCCTAGCATGCTGGAGACCGTGGGCGCTGTCATGCTGGGACACAGGCAAGGCCTCGTCCGCACCCGCACCACCCTCATCAGTACGGACAGGCATGCAGGTATGCACAAGTCCAGTCCCTCGGACATCTGTGGAGTTGGATGGGCATTCCTCCATGTCCAAGGCATCCCCCTCGGTGGACACACCCACCAACGCTGACCCGTGTAGGCGCTCAGGAGCTGTAAGGGAACACATTAGCGTTAGTGGCTCCGCCCTCCCTGTGGCATTTCCTCCACCACCTACACAGTGACAGTACAGGACCTACCATGCAGTGATGGGCTGCCACCCATCTGGAAGCCACTACCAGGAACACCCTCTATGGCACAACGCCACATGCTGCAGGCCACCCGCTCCTCCTGTGGTGCCAGGCGTGGCACAACCAGCTGGCCCCCACTGGTGGCAGCACATGCAGCCCTGATGGCAGCCACTTTATCTTTGATCCTCCTCCTGTCTGTGCCAACCTTATTCTTCTTACACTCCTGCATGGACTGCTGGTGGCTGCCGTGCTGGTTCACAGCACACGCCATCTCACCCCATGCCGCAGCACGGGCCTGTGGCGTTCCCCACTGTCCACTGAGCAGCGGTTCCCTGTCGAGATATGCCTCAAACAGGGCATCTGATTCAGCCCGGGTGAAGTTGGGCCTCCTCCTTCTCCCCCGTCCCTGTTCCTCCTCTTCATCACGTTCGGTCACGATCGAGCCTGTGGGAATGACAGGTGTTACCTTTGACTGTGCAGTCCCATTCAGCCCTCACAAACCACAGTCCCCACATCCCAACAGCATGCAACCCACCACAATAGACTGCAATACCTAAGTATGTCCTCTGCAGCCCCATGTCACATTTATATAGCGCAACGCATGCAAATGAGGCGAGGCGCAACTACAAGTGGATGCTAATGCAGTGGTTGCGCCGTGGAATGGCTGATGAACTGATTTGCATATGATGGCTGAATATCATGCTGTTGCACCTTGTGCAATGTTGTTGAGCGTGCTCAGGCTATGGCGCAGCACTGTGACGTGCGCAATCGGCACTGCATGACGCATGCCCGGGGTGCTGATGTGACGCATGTGGCACTGCTGATGTGCTTGCATGGGAGGCAATGCAGGGCATGGCCACCACTGTGCCTGTGGTGCTAGTGCGCTGTTCGCCTGTGTGGCGCTCGTGCCCTGGTGCACTGTAGGCGCAATGGAGCCACAGCACGGTAGGCTACTGCAGGGCGTCACACACAAGCCCCCTACCACGTTACATGCAGGGCATCCCAATAGCGCTGTGGCACTCCGTGCGCGGACAGACCCTTGACCCTGCGGTCGACCTTTGCCCCCTAGGCACCGTGCATCCACATGGGAGCACCCCTATCGCACAGTTCGGTGACAGCGCAATTGGGACTGGCAGCTCAGTACCGCACTGCCTCCACACATGGGGCACATGGCTACAGAGCGCCATTTTGATAGTGATACACACTGCAGGATGACATGAAGGAGAGCACAGATGTGGAGCGCTGTAGAGCTGGCCAATTTGGTGGCCATAGTTGAGCCTGATGCTGGTGCCCTGTTTGGCCAGGATTCCCTGGACAGGCCACGCAGTGCTGTGTGGGAGGAGGTGGCTGACAGCCTGGAGGAGGCAACCGGGATTGCCAGGACAGATGAGCAGTGTCGCCACAGGTGTGGCGACCTACGGCGGAGGGACCCTGACAGACTGGGGCATCTGCAGGCATGTGCCCAGCGAGGCGCCATACCACGGCCAGGTAGGTGTTCCATCCATACACTGGTAGCATCCGTCTGTCTGGGTATCATGGTGTGCATGTGTCCACCCTGCAGGGGGGTGGGAGCTGTCTAGTGGGGGTGGTGGTGGTGGGGGTGCATCATGGCTGGGCTGTGTGGCATGCACACACCAGGGGGGGGGCTTTGTTACTGCTTTGTATTGATGTTTCCCTTTCCATGTTTGCACCCTAGGCCTGGAGGAGTGCCGTAGGGCGAGGCAGGCCTGTGTTCAGCAGGAGCAGGACAGAGTGGGTGTGCCACAGATGCAGCAGGGACGAGGTGGAGGGGCCATGGGCCAGCAGCGCCCAGCTGGCCTGGATACAGGTGAGTGCCGTGTTTCCCCTTTCATCTGTGGATGCTGAGTTGCAGGGGTGATGGCGGGGCAGGGCCACCAGCACTTGGCCCCACTGCCATGCACACCACATGGTGCACTCAGCACTGTCCTGTGGCACTGCATGTGTAGGTTCGTGTCGCAGGTGGTCCATGCGTGCACTGGGTACATGGCTGTGCCACTGCCTTCGCACCGCATAGCCATGTCACTGTACGACCACGGTGGTGCTGTGCGGGACATGGACGGTGGGTGTGTGCAGCATTCCACATGGCTGTGGGTGCCTGGGTAGGCGGGTCATGTGGGCGCGGTCACTGTGGGTGGTCGCATGCCATCACAGAGGCATGGTCCACGGCTGTATGCCATGCACAATGGGTGGGCTGCAGGGGTCTGGCCAGTCACACATAATAACTCTGCTCCCTTGTCCTAGGTGGACAATGCTGGACCACACTCGAGTGGAGTGTGCAGGAGCTGCTGCAGCTCATGAGGGCCACCCTTGAGCTGCTACAGAGAATGGAGCAGGGTGGAGGACGGCGGCACCGGAGGAGGCACAGAGACAGAAGTGGGAGAGGGGTCAACGCTAGGCCCACTATGCCCCTGATTTGTATTCCCCCCTGGACTAACCCTCACACCCCTTCATCCCACTCCCAGTTGTTCACCCTTGCCCCATGCCCACCCCACCTGGTTTGTGGCCCTTCCCCCCATTGTAAATAGTTGTATACCTGTTTTGTATGTTTTATACATCTTTATTACATACGTTTTGTTATGACAACTGTGGTGGTCTCTGATTTGCAGCGGGCTTATGGTGCTTGGCTGCAGTGGTGTGCATGGCATTGGGGGTGGTGCAGGCCTGGGCATGTGTGTGTCCAGCAGGGACCCGCCTATGGTGTAGGTGGGGGACTTGGTCCCTATCTGTGGTATGTATGTTGTTCCCTGTGCACTGGATGCCTGTGTGCAGTGGTCCCTGGTGCATGCACTGTGTCCCTGGCACCTCTGTCAGTATGTCCATGGCCCGTGCAGCTGGCACCCTTGCATGTCTGTGGTATGCACGGTTTGCTGGCATGTCAGTGGTGGCTGTCCATGCTGGCCACCCTCTGGCCACGGCGCAATGGCGGCTTGCCTCCTGTCGCTGGTATGGTGCATATCTGCCTCGGGTGGCACTGTGGCCTATGCTGTTGTTGTCCCCCCTCCATGCTGTGTCTGGTGTTTGTTGTGGGGTCTGTGCTCTGATGTCTGTCACTTGTGTTCTGGCCACATGCTGGTGGCGGATGGCTTCATGGTGCATGCGCAGAATGGCTGGTACACCTATGCCATGGTGGGGTGCAGGCCGTGGGTACACATCAGTGGTCACACACCAGTGGAATTTGTTGCCCTGCTATTGTGTCCCTGAGTTGGGGTGCCCTTGGTTCTGGGTGGGTGTTTGTCCATGCCCTGTGTTGCATTCTGTGTGGTGCATGCCTCCATGCACCACTGTGGGCATCTGTGCTGGCTGTTGGGGCCAGTGCTGGGACAGGTGTGTGCTTGTGGGTGTGCAGGGTGCTGTCCTGCTGGTGGTGGGGTCCAGGGCAGGCCTTGTTGCATGCAGGGGTCCCTCGGGTACCGATGCAGGGTCGCCTTCCCTGCTGTGTCATGGGAGGGCCATGCAGGGCGGCACTGTGTCTGCAGTTGTTCTGTTGGTGGCTGGTGCTGCCCGCTGTGGGGTGCTCATGCTGGGGCTGCCATGCATGACTCCATGATGCACAGGTTGCATTGTCACAGTGGGGGTGGTGGCACGCATTTGGTGCTATGCACTGTTGGGCGCTGCTCCTGGGCAGGGTGTCTGGGGATCGCTGTGCAGGGTGTGTTCTGCTTTGGTCGGATGGGGTGGCACTGGGTGGCCGGCCCTCCTTAAAAGGCGGCCACTGCTTGCCAGGGTGTGCTGGGGCACCGTGCCCCAGCTGTGGATTCCGGTGCTGGTGTTCTGGGCTGGTGGTTCATCCAGCTCACAACAGGTTGTGCAGTTCATGGGGTGCAGGGGAGCTGTCTGGTCTGCTGTGTGCTCCTCTGCCCATGGCTTCCATGGGTGGTGCACCCCGCATCCTGTCCCTGCACATCCCTGGTTGTGCTCACGCACTACTACCCTGCTCCACTGTGCATCCCTGGTTGTGCCATGGTGCAGTTGGCGTGATATTCAGTTGTGTTGTGCAAGCGCACCTTGGCCTGCGCTGTGTTTGAATATCGCGCGTGTTGCGCATGGGTGCACTGCACTTGCACCTGCTCCTGCTATTGTGCTACTTTGCGGCGCAGTTTGAATATCCAGGCCCAGGAGTAATAAATGAAATTGACAGCAACTGTTGTTATATTGCATAGCAACATAATCATATACAGTAGGGGTGCACTAGGTTCATCGTGTACATCCACCTTCACCACCACATCATAAACGAGGATGAGTAAATAAGCTGTTCAAACCTACTAATTTGCAGTGATAAAAAAAAAAATCATAGTGCGTATTTATCAGGGAATATTATTTCCCACCATTATTTTAGAATACTTTCTTATTGTTCTATTTTCTGATTGTTTCCCGTTAGCATTCCTAACCTAACTAGGAACATAAAATATCACGGTCAGAAGGAAACCAAAAAGGTTTAGCTAGTCCATCTGTGGCTTCTCAGCACCCAAAACCATCACATCTTCCTAGAATAAATCCTCTCCATAGAATGATACTTTTTGGTCTTAGGGATGGAGGTACTCGGCAATGTGGGTGCACCATCCATGCATGCCCACAGGAATACACCAGCACCAGCCCCAACTGCCTCAGTTCTTTTTTTTTTTCCTTCTGTTAAAGCACAGCGTCTCACTCTCTCATTTTTGGGGACCAGAACTTAGTTTTTATACAAATACCATTCTTATCCAGTTCAATGCTTGATACAATAGAGTATTAGCTAGCATTTATTCTTTTATTCAGTTTTTGTTTAAAAATTTTTTCACAGCCCTACCACTTGTACTGATGGTCAACAATGGCCATGGCATGCAGGGCACTGGGTGACACCAAATCTAGGCTTCACAGATCTCACCCGAGAGAAAAAATGAGATGGAGTACATAGTGGGCGTGCTTTAGATTGCATGTTAATCCTCATAGAAGCACTCACAATGGGACAACAAAGTACAGACACATACATTAATTGGTTAGAGGAAGAACTGAAACAGAAACCAGATTTAGAAAAGTATAGTATCACACCAGAAAAAAATCAATAAAACATTGGATGAATTAAAGGGTGCCATTAAGAATAATAACAACAACGAATTTACAGAGACAATAAGGTATATACTGGCACAAAAAAACCCTCATTTCAGGCCCTAGTACCTTATATACAATCTAAATTCAGACTGATTGCAATATTCAACAGAGACGCCTGAGAGAGAGAAGGACACAGGGACAGCAAAGAGATTTTCTGGACTGGAACCATGGGAGAGCAGGGGAAGGGAGATGGGGGTAGGAGGAGACCCTGGAAACACCAACAAACTAGGGAAGATTACTATAAGGACAGAGGAGTTCATATGCTAGGCCACCAGAGAAGGGCCAATCATGCCAAGACAGACAAGTCAAAACAGAAAAAAGACTCCAAGACAAAGATTTAAAAAAATAATTACACCAGGAGGGATCAATAACAAGGAAGGGCAGCAAAGCACAGATAAAATAATGATCTATAACCTATCCAAAAGGACATTAAGCTTAAAGGAAACAGGTGTGCTGAGTAAGGGTCTTTCATTTTGTCTCTTCAGTAAAACTGACTACTTGACTAAATGTGTTTAGGTATGTTTTTTATAAATGCCATTTCTCAGCCGTGGGTTATTGCAGGATATACCATGGTCATGTGATGTGTTTTGACAAATGAGGTTACAGGATTTTCATACCCCATTGTATAATGCAGTATAGCCAAGGCCCCTGAATTCTGCGGTTCTGTAGTTATGGAATTTGCCAGAGAATTTGCATCATGCCGCAGAATATATATAGTGCCGTAGAATTCATTGTTTTGGTGAATTTTCATATAAATATACTGTTTTTCCATAGTGTCAGGCTTTCTTTCCCACCTCATTTATCCTGAAGCCCCTCTTCTATGCTCAGCATATGATGTCATCGATGACATCACATCATATTTAGCCAATGACAGGACTGCATTCTGCCAGAGAAATGAATAAATCATGCCACAGAAATCAGAAAATGCTGCCGCAGAAGTCAAGGAGCCCTGCCGCAGAAATCAGAAAATTCTGCCGCAGAACACCAAGGGCCCTGAGTATAGCCCAATGGTTAGAGAGGCAGAGCTGCGATCCTGGAAACCCAGGTTTTATTACCACAACCATAATTTACTCTCTGCATGACCTCATGCATGTCACTTTACTGCCCTATTTTTAAACTCCTCTCTCACTCTTACTTTCTCAGTACTTATCCTTCCTTGCACTCGTTCAGTCTCTCTTAATCTCACTAAGCTCCCCTAATGTCTGCTGTCAAATGTTCATGGATTGCAAAGCACATTGGGGTACAGTGTGTATGAAAGACATTGCATAAAACCAAATTACTTTCTGTGTGTCTCCCACCATTCTGTAGTTGAGAGAATGGGGTGACGATAGCGCCCCTATAGTTAGGGGTGAGTAGGCTGTTCAATGTTAAACTCCTAACTTTGCACATTAATATCTTTGGCTCCATTCGATGAAATGAGCTGCAGTTGTGTACGTGTTGTCTAGGAGGCAAGGTCTTGATCTGTGGAAATTTTTATTATGGCAGTGAATGCAGTTTCTGAGATCTGCATGTGTCATGTCTACCTTTTTTCCTATACTTAATATGCTTTTTTTTTTTTTTTTGCTCTTCCCTACAGCCTACGTGGAATGGAACTTTTATCCCAAACTTGCAGGGGACATGTATCATACTAAGAACTGAAAGAAGCAGAAGGCTGTGAGGCCCATTGTGCTTCAAAACTTACATATAGTAGGTTAAGTGCTTTCCTGATCTCATGTAGTTGTCCAACCTATTTTTAAAAGTATTTTTGTTATTACTAACAATGACTGTCAGAGGCAACATATTCCATGGTTTAATAATTCTCTGGGAGAAATAGTATGCCCTCTTTTTTGTGTTATATCTGCTTCTTGCAAGTTGCAATGGATGGCCTCTAGTGTTAACACAAACTTGCTTAAAATCTCGGCCGCATTCAGCCGATAGATAAGAATTGTGAATGATGTACCATGTGAACAAGAGATCACCTCTAAGTCTCCATTCCTCCAGTGACATCAAGTTGAATTTTAATAATCCATCCTCGCATGAAAGGTCTTTATTAGAAACAACAGATTTGGTGACTCTTTTTGTACTTTTCAATTCTGACTGTCTTTCCTTTTATATGGACTCCATAATTGTGAGACATAGTCAAAATATTGTCTTACACAGGCTGTGTACAAGGGCAACAAAATGTCAGGGTCTTTTAATGTTATGCTGTGGTGAATAGCCCACCATGTTCTGTTTACCTTACTAATAGTATTTGTAATGTGAATATCAAAATTTAGACATGAGTCAACAGTGATCCCCAAATCTCTTTCACTGTCTTTACTAATACAGTATCATATAAGAGGTACTGTTTTTTTGGGGTTGTGTTTTCCAAAATGCAAGACACTGCATTTAGATGAATTGAAACTTAAATTTCTATTTTACAGACTATGCTTCCAGCTTACTCAGATCCTTTTGAATAGCCCCATGATCTTCTGAGGTCATACATATGTTAGCGATTTTACAGTCGTCTGCATATTTCGTAATATTGCTTTGTACATTATCACATAAGTCAGATATGAATATCCGGAAAATTATGGGGGCTAAGACTGATCCTTGTGGAACCCCACTTTCTACATTTTTCCAGATAGACTTGTGTCTATCTATTACCACTCTCTGCTTCCTGTCAGATAGCCAACTTGAAATCCACTTGATGTATAAGCAGTTAATGTTTAAAGTCTGTAACTTTTGGATCAAAGCCCAGTGAGGTGCAGTCAAATGCTTTTTTGAAATCCAAAGGAATGACATCACAGGGTTTACCTTTGTCTAGATTTTCACTGATGAAGTTATAGAAACTCACCAGGTTTGTTGTACAAGATCGGCCTTTAATAAATCTATGCTGGCAGTGGTCTAGGCCTGCCACAGTTGAAGTAAGTTCATCTTTGATTATTCGCTCCAACATTTTATAGAAAATGGCAGCTAAACTAACAGGACAGTAATTATCTGGTGAGCTCTTGTCTCCTTTTTTGAATAGGGGAATCACATTTGCTTGTTTCCATTCTGAAGGAACAAGACCTGTCTTTAAACTTTCATCAAAAAGGATTTTAAGTGGCACACAAAGGTGCTCTTTCATTATAAAAACAATGTCTCCAGAGGTGCCATCTGGGCCTGCAGAGGATCCTTTCTGTATTTCTTTTAATTTGTTTTTAATAGTGTCAAGGGAAATATCTATATTACTGATTGTCTGTCTGGAACTGTATAGTTTGCCATGTTAGTTCCCGTATTCAAAGGCTTTACAGAAGTGCAAATTGAGAAACTCAGCCATTTCCTTTGATGCAGAAGAACTGATTCATTTGTAGTTAGTGGACCTACCCTGTCATGCCCTAAGGTAATGCCTTTGACAGGTCTGAGAAAACATTAAAGGGTTCCCAAGATGTAAAACTTTAAAATTTAGTGGTTTCCAACCTGCGCATGTGCAATAGGGTTTTTCAGATAACGTTCTGTGGTGAAAGTAAAAATCTGATGCCATAAATGCTCGTTTTTGATTTTGCACCACTTGCTTGGCAGGGCACCAAAAGTATTTTGTGCCATACCAACCACCATCTTGTTAATTTTTTCCACAAACTAACAAATGTGGAAAATACTTAAAAATGCTGGGAATTTAACAAACAAACATCAGAACCTAGCTAAACCAGACCTATTTAGCTAGATTCTGATGTTTGTTTCAAAGATAATGGCCAAAATACTTTTCTGGGCACCCAAATCCCGAGTGCTGAGTTTAGAGAGGAGTGCTTCCACATTCTCTGTATGAGAACAGCAGGAATTTCTTCACTTCTGCAGCCACAGCTGAACTTGTGCTGCCATCTGCAGTGTGATCTGTGAGCCGTTGTTTTTCTGGTATCCAATAGTCTCTCCATCCCAACCTGACCACCATACACCCCACAATTTGGATAGACTGCTGCTCCTCATAAGCATACATGTCCATGTAACCCCAGCAGTTTTATCTGCCCACTCCTGGGACAATCTCTGATCTCCGCACCCCTCACCCCATCTGACAAAATCTGCCTTCAGCTCCGATATAGTTAACCCTGCCCCATGGTGAGAGTGCTGTGGTACTAGTGCACATGAGGATGACTGGGTGTACTGGTTCCCCATCCCCAGGATTGTCTGTTCCCGCTGCCTGGGCATGGAGCCACACCTGTTCAGTGGCCCCTACTTCCTATATATGCAGTGGTTCCCAGCTGCTCTGCTTGCATCTGTCATGAGAAAGGACCTGAAAATTCTGGAAGGGTGGTTGAAAACCTGGCAGCTGACGTTCAATGCCAAAAAGTGTGCAGTGATTCACATGGGGTGTAAGAACCCACAAGCAGCTTACACTCTGGGGGGGGGAATTAAGCCAACTGAGCAGGAGAGGGATCTGGGGATCTTAGTATCAAGCAACCTTAAGGTAGGTCATCAAAGTAGCAAAGTGATGGAAAAGGCAAATAGAATGTTGGCATGCATTGGGAGAGACATTACAAGCAGAAGAAGGTAGGAACTGATGCCTCTTTATAAAGCCATGGTGAGGCCACACCTGGAGTAGGGGGTCCAGTTCTGAAGACCAAACCTATGCAAGGACATAGATCAGATTGTGAGGGTGCAGAGAAAGGCAACCAAGATGGTGTTCAGTATGCGGGGGAAGTCATATGAGGAGAGGTGGAGGGAATTGGATCTGTACCCATTGGAGACTAGAAGGGAGTGGGGGGACATGCTAGAGACATTTAAGTACATGAAGGGGATCAATAAGGTAAGAGAGGGGATCTTAATTAAGAGGAAGGTGGGGGTTAAAACTAGAAGGCAAAGTCTAAAATTCAAGGGAGGGAGATTTAGGGGCAATGTGAGGGGGTGTTACTTCATGGAGAGGGTGGTGGAGGCCTGGAATAAACTACCAGAGAGGAAGTGGAGGGCAGAAATGGTGGAGAGATTTAAGAGGGCATGGGACAGACATAAGGGGTTGGCAAGTGGGGAAAGGGAGGTCCCGTGACATAGGTAATGAGTAAGGGGGGGACAGACTTGATGGACCAAAGAGTCCTTTTCTGCCACCAGATTTCTATGATTCTATGACCCCATGAGGATGAGTTTCTAGCCCTTATTTGCACAGGCCAGATGTATTCTGCATGGCTGTTAGGTGCAGCACCAGCTAGTATGCGTTATATATTCTTTGGTGTCTAGAGACACCCCCACCTGCTGATCGCTGTTCCCTATTTCCCAGGTGTCTAGTGGCAGCCCCACCCACCGATTGCCATCCCCATTATTAGGATATATATAGTATTCTCTGATGTCTAGTGGCACCCCCTATCCTCCCATTTGAGGCAAAACCCTGAAATGAAGAAAATGGTCCCTTGAAGTTTTTTTATTTTCCAAAACCTGTAAAAGAAGAAAACGGTCCCTCGCCAATCAGCCCCACCACACCACATACCCCTAGTACACCCTCCCACACCCTCACTCACCTGGACAGGTCCCACATTTGAGATCTACTGTCCAATCGAAGACAAATCTAGCTGCTAGAAACAGCGACTGCAGTATGAGAATCTAAAGTAAATGCGGTTCAATGTATTTCAATGGGTGTTTCAATTTTTATGCATAACTTAGCCATTTTTGTGACATTTTGACTCCAAATTTTCAACATGGAGTTTTGGGGACCCCACCTTATGAACAATATGACTGTCATTATGCAACATGAAAGGTAATTTCACAGTCGCTTGGCCAATTTACCTTTTGGGCAGGATTTGAACATTGTTCCTGCCTTTTTTCATGAGGTGGGGTCATAAGAAGACTATGTTGAAAAGCTGAGGTCAAAATATGTAAACATGGCAAAGTTACAGTATGCACATCTGTTGCAGTTTCACTATGCATGCTCATAACTTTGGAAATGTTAAATATTTTGACCTCAGATTTTCAACATAGCCTTCCTATTACCCCATCTCATGTATGTCACAGCTGTCATTTTTCAAATCCTGACCAAAATGTGTTTTCACACCTGTGGCATGGAATGGCATTGTAATTGTTCAGAATTACATTTTGGCAGGGATTCAAAAATGTTCTGTACTGGGTATATGATGGCTATGCTGACTATTTGGTCACAGTTGTCTTATAAATGGAAGGGCAGGGCCTGTAGGGCCCTGTGCTTCAAGCTACATGTATATATATATATATATATATATATATATATATATAAATGGAAGGATGGGAGCGCAGGTGATTATACTATCTCAGAAAGTAATGAAATAAATAGAAACAATTTTTGGGGAGATATAGACACACCACTGATATTGTGCTGAGGAGACATGAGGCCACATACTGAGAGCTCCTCAACACACCACAGGAGTGTCTGTATCTCCCAACAAATGCAGTACCCTAGAATGTGTTATACCATTGCCTAGCGCTAAATGCTTGGCACAGAAAATACAGCACCATGTACTTGTGGGTGCAAGGGTCATGGTAGGTGAACTGTGTATCCAATCAGAGCAGTGTCTGTTTTGTATATATTGACCTAATTTGCAGTATGATGCAGTGTATATTATTCTTCTAAAGTACCACCCACATACAACAGCAGTGTTTACATTTGTTTTCTGACTGTCAAGTAGTCACTTTGAGTTTTAAGAAAAGGCTTTTGTCTAAGCTGCTAATATGATTTGATACTCTAAGGAACACTGGTTGAGTGACAGATGCTACCAGCTATTTACAAAGCGTATTGATCACTTGGGAATTTGATTTTGTTTGCATTGCACTTCAGGAGTTAAGTGCAGTTTTATTGCTTCCAATTCTCTAAAGAACGTGATAATGTTGCATGTTGCTAAGCAGCAGTTTTCTCAGTGGTAAATAGATGCCACTACTTCAAACCTTGTTAAATAGGCTCTCATATTTCTAACATTATTACAGTTCATAGAGTCTGAAAATACACACTGGGGGACAGATCTAGTTGCCTATTTAACCCTTAAGCTGCCAGCAGAATTAGAATGTATAGGAATTCTGGACTGATATATCAGTCCACAGCCCTGCAAGGGTTAATATTGTGGCAACAAATTGGTGGTGCTTTTTGATAAAAAGAAGAAGAAGAAGAAGAAGAAGAAGAAGAATCAGCATTTATATAGCACTTTTCATACACAGTATCCCAAAGTGCTTTTTACAAGCAATGCTAGACTGGTGGGTGAGTTGACTGGATGTGGTGGCGTCCATATCGCACATCATCACCCACACACAGCCTGGATAACTGCATGAACTGGTTTATGTGAAGAGGAATGTTGGCCAGGATACCGGGAATATTCCCTGCTCTTTACGAAGAGTACCCTGGGTTCTTTTACTTCCAGCTGGACACCCACCAGGACAACAGATGGGCAGAAGGGACCTCGGTTTAACATCTCATCCGAAGGATGGCACACCCCAGCAGTACAGCACTCCCCAATACTGCACTCAGATGCCAGCGATTTTTAGGTGCAAGTCCATCCCGGTGTGGGACGAGAACCCAAGACCTTCTGGTCCAGAGGTGGATGTGCTACCAACTGAGCCACGCTGACACCATAAAAAAAGGGGGTTGATGTATTTTTTGACGTATATTTCTTGTAGTTAGTATATAGATATCAGTATACATCACAGTAGATCAAGTCAGGTGGTTATTACATGCTTAATAAGGCCATTGTGCGAGTAATGTGTACTATAAATGCTAAATAATAAAAAAGACATGCAGGTATTCCTTCAGGTATAATTACAGATGGTGCTAATTTTATTAAACCTGTCTGCCTTGTAAAGCAAGATCTTTGTGCCACTGCAGAACTAGCCTTTGACACCTCTCCTGCAAATAATCTACGATCCCAACTTGGTGTTCAGGATCAAAGAATTCCAGTATCTAACTCCTCATTCTCCCTGCAACCAGTCTCGCTGAAGGAGGTTGAAGACCTCCTGTTACAGCTGGATGTCAAGAAAAGCACTGGAGCTGACTTTTAGACCCCTACTACCTAAAAAATAGGTTATTATAGGTTATCCTGGCTGTCCCACTTACGCACCTCTTTAACCATAACTCTCCCAGGTTGCTGTGCCACCACTATTGAAGACAGCTCATGTAATTACCCTGTTTAAAGCCAGAAACCCTGCAGACCTTAATAACTACAGGCCCATCTCCTTACTTCTGACCTTATCCAAACTCCTGGAAAAGGTTGTGAGTAACCAGCTCAAGAAATATCTAGACTCTGAAAATATGATTAACCCCCTACAATCCAGTTTTAGGGACCAACATAGCACTGTCACTGCTCTCGCAAAAGTGACCAATGACTGGCTACATGGACTGGATGCTAAAAACTTCTTATGCGCAGTATTTTTGGACCTTAGCAAGGCCTTTGATACTGTGGACCATAACCTACTTCTTACATCACTCAGGGACATTGGTCTGGACCACCACTCCCTAAAGTGGTTCGCTAATTACCTTACAGGCTGGTACCAGCAGCTCAAGGCAGAAGGGGAACTTTCTCCTTCAAACCTTTATTGAGAGGAGTACCCCAGGGTTCCATATTGGGTCCTGTACTATTCACAATATATATTAATAGAATCAATGTCAATATCAAAACTGCCAACATTCACCTCTTTGCAGGTGACACAGTGCTCTACGCTGAAGGACCCTCTCCCACTGCCGCTTGCGATGTTTTGCAGAGTGAGTTTAACCTGCTGCAATTACAGTTGTTAAATCGGAACTATTACTAAATGCCAAAAAGACCAAAGCAATGATATTCTCGCCTCATGCATACGATGCCACATCCATAACATCCCCTCAGATCATTAAACTACTGGGAGAAGCCTTGGAATTCGTGGCTAAGTTCAAATACCTGGGTGTCTGGATTGACCATAGGTTATCCTTTAATGATCACATAGAAGAGTTGCTAAAAAAGCTCAGCAGAGACTAGGTCTTTTTACAGGATAAACCAGTTCCTGACAAGAGAGGCCAAGAAGAGTCTGGTTCAGTCCACCTTCATTTCCTTCTTGACTACGCAGACTTCTTGTACTGTCAGGGGCTACGCTGCACTCTCTAAACTTGATACCCTTTACCACAGAGCCTTAAGATTTATCACAGGTCTCCCCTACTTCATTCATCACTGCTCCTTATACACAGCGGTGGGATGGTCATCTCTTCAATTTAGATGGCAGAGAAATACAGCCATATCGACATTCAGAGAGCTATTTCCAGTAAGCTGCCCCAATATATTTCAGATTGCCTGCCTTCTTGTACAATTGGCAAGTACTCATTAAGAAGCTACGCCTTTATTTTGCTGCTTTTCCCCAAGGTGAGATCTCGATTTGGTAGGGCCTTAATAGCTCATATGCTCCCCTTGCTATGGAATCAGATACAAAAATCTTTGAAATTAGTTCACCCTTTGTCGGTAGCTACTTTTAAAACAAGCTATGCCTTCTTTTCAAGAAATCCTGTAATTGTTATCATTAAACCAGTCTTCTTCCGTCTTGAAAACTGGGATAAATGCTGGTTATTCACCGCTCTTTTTCCCACCCATACTTCTAGCACTTACCAGTACTCATTATCTCTGCAGCTTTGATCTTCATTCAACATGGCTTACAATATGGGTTTAGAACTGAAGCTTACGCTATAACTTTAGTACTATCCCTCTCAACCCGGTTACCCATCAGGTAGATGCTCGGAAAATATGCCCCTCTGAACCAGCACTCTAAGTTCTCAATTTTCTCTCCCTACAGTACCTCCCCTAGATTATGCTCTAAAATTACCCTAGTGCCCAGCTCTTCATAGACTTCTATATCACTTCAATTACTGGCACTTCCTCCCATACCCCTCTACTGCCCTATCTTCTTCCACTGCTCATCACCACACTATTCAGTACTGTATTTACTGCTGTCCTCCTCTGGTAGCTTTGGGCTTGAATTCCATTACTTGAACTCAGTTATCTTACCAGCTCATTGACCTTGGGAAATATATATAATGTAGCATTATGGCTAGCCCTCCTGATTGCATCATTTAATCTAGTATGGACCAAGGAAATGTCTATATACTGTATACTGTAAATACTATGTATAATTCTGATTATACCATTTAGTCTGCTGTTGACCAATGAAATGTGTATACACTGTAAATAACGTGTCTAGGCCTACTGAAGGGATCATCTAGTCTCTGTAATTCTATGCTATTTTACCCCTTGACTTTTGTTCAATGTAAGTGTGACTATATGTTTTGTCCAGGCCCATCTTGAAAATGAGCGTTGCTCAATGATGTTCACCTGGTAAAATAAAGATTTGATTGATTGATTGATTGTTAGTCACGCTGCCAATGTTAACTTTTGAAGCAAGATTTTTAACTAATTTACACACAACTCTGAAAGTCTTAAATTAGCATACACTATATAAATTATTAGTGGCCACTGAGCCAAGCAACATTAAGACTGAGCAGTACATGAGGGCATTATATGGGGACATCTTATGAGTACTAGAATAACTCATGTGCAGAGTTTTTTAAAAGCAGCACATTGACTTTCAAAACTGGTGTTTTTTAGAAGTAAGTAAGTAAAGTAAGTAAAAGTTTATTTTTAAGCGCTTTTCGAAATCAAAGCGCTGTACAATAAAACAGTTTAAATACATATAAAAACATACATACAACATAACAAACAACAATAAATTATAATTGCAATACAGTGCAATAAACTACTCCCCATACGCCTTTTGAAATAAATAGGTTTTCAGTTCTGACTTAAAGCTTTCAACTGTCAGGCAGCTTCGTATCCGACGAGGTAGAGAATTCCACAGGGTAGGGGCAGCATAAGAATAAGAACCCAAAGAACATGCAAAACAACACACTTACACTTGCAGAGTACATCACACATGGTCCTAAATATATTTAAAAATAATCAACAAAGCTGGAGGCAGTGTGTGGCTTAATAGTTAGAACAATGAGCTGTGAACCTGAATGCTCAGGTCTGAATCACATCACAACCATTTTCTCACTGTGTGACTGCAAGCACGCCATTTAAAATCCATGTGTTTCCGTCACCACAACTGGACGGTTGGAAGGAGCAAGACCACACTTAATCTCAGTTGTGCAATCCAGGCTACGGCAAATGAGATGTCATTATTTTTGTAAATACCTTTAGGCAACAAGTGCCTATTTTCAAAGGTAACCCAGTCATACAAATGCATATATACATATGGATATGTAGTATAAATTATACTTTGTCATTACGTACAACAAAATATCACTCATCATTTAAAACAATTGCACATAGCAAGATCTTGAAGATACATTCAAAGACCATTTTAAAAATTGCTGCCTGTCTAACACATTCAGAGGATATAAAGTCCACATCTTTGTTGCCCTATATTTAAAAAAAATGTTTGTCACACATTTGTTCTGTAACTGGGTATTACTAATTTCTGATTCATAATTGATCTTGTAGTACACAAGTTCGAACATTTTGACAACATTGTATGCAGTCTTTGAGTACATTGTGCAAAAACGTCCAGCATCAGACACCATCAAATGACAAAATTTGAACATCTAAGGGTAACCATTCTACCAGTTCATGAGGTCCATGGTGATGATTATCCCTTCTTGCTTCCAATACAAACCTACAACCTTGATTACTTGCTACCTCAGTCTGCAAGCACACTGTCCACTGCTGAGGCATAAATTGGTAGCCCATGATCAATAATGACAGGGATAGAATCTGGGCAACTAAATGTCTTGTTTCTGGTCAAAATTCCTTTAATTTCCATGATATTCCTGAAGTGATTTTTCTAGGGCATGGACACTTTTACCTCTTACAGCCAGGACTGCATCATCAGCATAAAGGATGACCCTGCAGTCCTGGCAAACTGAGAGGAACACGTTCAGAAAAAGGCTAAAATGTAAGATCCCAATATGAACCCTTGTGGGATGCCTATACTAAATGACATAGATATAGACATAATATTACCCAAGTTTACCTTCTGCTGTCTATTATTGAGATAAACTTCAAACCAACTGCAAAAGTTTTGTGATAAACCAAGTGTAAACATTTTGTTTATCAATATCTTATCAGTGTCTTATGATTTACCAAATCAAATGCTTTTCATAAATCAATACAGATCCCCCGGCCACATCCCCACTGTCTAAGACATTCATTCAAGAAATGTGCACTCCAGTAAAGCAGCTGCAATGCTACACATTTTCCTAAAACCATGCTGAGTATCTGTTAGGAGATTCAGTTCTTCAATATAACCAACCAGTTGATCATAGACTATTCTTTAAATACCTTAGACAGTGGGGAGAGGACTGAGATCAGTCTATAATTACAGTAATTGTAACCATTGCCTTACATCCTTTATGCATGGGGACAATTGCAGCCTCTTTCTAAAGTTCGGGTACTACTTGTGTGTGCAGGGAAATACTAAGGGACCCATTTTCAGAGATGGATGGATGGCTGTGCACACAAACAGGTATACCACATGAAAAAAAGGGCCAGCTGACTCTGGTGCCATATTCAAACAAATAGCACAATCTGAACTGACCATGCTATCTGTTTTAATATTGCACCATGGTAGCACAGCACACATCAAGCAGCCACAATGTTTGGCACAGTGCTACCCGAAGACTGCACATAGGGGTAAAGCATAGCACACACCGGTTAGTGCTGCAGCCCCCATGGGTGACATTCAGCCCAAACATGCAAATGAGCCCATTGGGCATGGCACTAAGAGTCCATTTGCATGCCCATTATGGGCTCAGCTGCATGCTAGCACCATGGCCAAGTGTCCCAGACTAGGTCCACCCCAGCCCTGATCACCATTCATGTAAAATAACAGCAACCCTGGTAGTCTAGTGTCCCTGTCCAGCCCTGATCCCCAGTTCTGTACAGAAACTCATCCTCCCTAAACTATTCTTCTTGGCATACCACTATTTGTTACTGCTGGGCACCTTGCTATACCTCATTTTGTGTATGTGGACACCGAGTGTGTCTTATATTGGTATGTATATACTTCTGGTCTTTATGTCATTTTGATATTTTTCAATAAAGCATTTATATACAAAAAGAAAATCATCCTCCCAGTGGTTCACTGTCCCCCTAGCCCCAATCCCCATTCCTGTAAAGAAAATCATCCTCCTGGTGGTCCAGTGTAACTCCTCAGCCCCAACCCTGGTATGAGACAAATATATAACACATGGTGGTCTAGTGGTGCCTTTCTTCCTTCCCGTCTCCAATGCCCATCCCGACTCAGACATAAATATCTCCTGTAGTCTAGTGGCCCCCCACTTCCCACCCCAGCAGGTAGTGACCCACCACCCTGCTCCCCACCCAACCCGAGCAGTGACCTGCATAGCCCACCTCACACCGCCATGGCCAGCCACCAACTGAACTGTCAGTGAGCTCTTACAGTAGACAGTACACACTCATTGGTTGACTGGTTAATAAACAAAGGTCGGGCCTTTCAACCTGCTACTACCCTAAAGACATTACTATTAACATTGATATCAGTGACATAGGAAAGGGCTATGAGCCAAAGTGCCCCTCTTTGTTGACAGCACCATACTCTGCTACAGGGTAGGTAGTACAGATTGTGAAATGAATTTAAAGGTGATGTAGGAAGACTGAAATAATGGTGTAGCATATGTCAATTGAAATTTGGTGGCAAGAAGTGCAAGATTATGCACATTGGTTGCTGGAATACACAAATGGAGTACTGGATCAACGGTGTGAAGATAAAGCAATCTAGGGAAGAAAGGGACTTCGGAATAATAATCAGTAACAATATGAAGATCACCTCCAAATTCATCAAGGCATGTGGGAAAGCCAATAGAATACTGAGATGAATAGGGTAGGGCTTTACCAGCTGCAGGAGGGAGGTGATTTTGAAACATCACAGGTCTATTGTGAGGCTGCACCTTGAGTACTGTGTTCAGTTCTGGAGTCTGCTCTTAAAAACAGACAGAAATAAAGTGGAGACCATACAATGGAGGGCCACTGAAATGGTCTGGGAAAACAGAAAAAAATCTCTATTGATCGATTTAGTTATTTATGTAGTCATTTGTTTGAAGTGAGCAATGACCTGGTAAAATATGATGAAAGTTATATAAGGTAAGATTGGAGAGCCTTAATAAGTACTCTCTGGAGGCAGAAAGGGAGAGGGGGTTATGACTGAGACTTCCATGTTTGCTGGGAGACAATAGGGTCAACATCTCAGAACTTTTTCAAGCAAATAAGCATTCCACCATAAGGGTCTGTTACCTTAAATTGGTGGGAGGCAAATTCAAAAAGGATTTGAGGAAGTTCATTTTCATGGAGAGGGTGGCGGATAATTGGAATAGCTTGCCTCACACAGTGGTCAATGTGTGCACCATTGCTAGATTTAAAGCCAGCGGGGATGGTTTCAAAGGGATTATCAACAGGAAGAAATGGAGGACAGAAGGGCAGTTGTTTCAAGGAAACAATCCAGCATGTCTTCTGGATAGACTCCATAGGTCTGATTTGCAAAAGTTCAGAGAATGACATAAACTCTGGATGTGCCGAACATATGCCATACTGGGCTTGCGACATTCCCGATCCGGCACTTGGGATTCTCAATACATAGCCAACTGCCAAGTTAGACCAACTTTTCTGGTCTAGCCTGTGGCAATCTCAGGTACCCTTCTTACTGGACTTGCACCAAATATTTGGCAAAGATGCTGTGGGAATATATCAAGGACTGTAAACAAATCTTCCCAAGTCCAGGAATGATGCTGTGGGAATTGATCAAGGACTGTAAACAAAATGTTCCCAAGTCCAGGAAAGATGCTGTGAGAATTGATCAAGGGCTGTAAACAAACATGTTTTGTGTGTTAAAACCAGTATGGCTGGCATTCTGTTTTTATTTTTTTTAATGAAAAAAATGAATTAAAATAAAATTACCAGCTACATCAGCAATCGCTACAGACTGACCAACCATAACACATGTTTTTTAAACTAGAAACACTTTGAGACTTAAGAAGGATTGGCAGTGTCCCTTTAAGCACAACACAACTCATAAATTAATGATAATATTCAGTCCTTTTGATAACAAAAATTGCTCCACTGGCTAACATGGTTCATGTTAGTGGGTGGAGTGGCACTGCAAACAGTTCAAACAGGAAGCAGAATTCTTTCCAGACCACTGTAATCCTTCATTACCTTCAAACAGTGAGACTCTAAAACAGCATAGCAATGCCAGAAATTCTTCAGAGCATTTGTCTCTGAGGAAGGACTTGGTAGGTCTGATAGCTTAGACATTGTTTTCTTTTTGTAACATCTACATTGGTCCAATAAAAGGTATCAAACCATTTGCTTCTGGATCTGTTCTTACAAGGACCAATATGGCAACTAATCTATTTCTGTATGTCAAAGCATTTGGAAATCCAAATAGTACTGCTCACAAGATCAAGTGGCAATCCGGACAGTGCTTGCTCCTAAGGCCTAGTTGTAAAAGCATGCACCCTAGACATGCACACTGTCCTCCTGTCCACCCTGACTGGGGTAGCTGTATTTTGATTTACAAATGTTCTGAAGAAATAATGAGACTGAGGGTCTTTTTTTCACTGTCTAGATGCAATGAAGGATCATTTTGTTCAGGATAAATGCTTTCTTCCTGTTTGTAATTATTTATGAGTGCCACTTCAACTGATATAGGCTTTGCTAACTAGTCTGTAGTCATCAATTTAACAGTCTGTGCTGTGGGACAGAGAGGTGTTTGAGAGGGTGCAGTTTCTGTGCAGCGCACAATATGCATTGTAAGTATGTTGTTCACCATGGTTCATCCATCAGAGTGCCACTGGTGGGCACTTTTTTCATGCAAGACAGCCCCATAGGTGGTTGCCACTGTATGGATCCTACTGTATGTCACAGGACAAAGAACCACGAGTGCCATCCTGAATTTGCAGAGCAGCTAGGAACTTTTTAAAAAGTGGCTGTTGGTGATGGGACAGCACCATCAGCCTTTGCCAGTGTATGGATGTGACTGCACACAACCTGGCATGGTCCCATGCTACCATCCAGAACCAACAGCTGACAAGCGATTTTAAAAGTGTGACTGATTACCACTCTAAAAATTTGTATATGTGCCACAAAGTGTATATCCACAGGTACCATTCTGAACTGTCAGACTGGCTACTGATTTTAAAACAGTGGCTACATGCTGTGAGACAGCCCCATGGGGGATTAACCATTGTCTAACTACAGCTCTGCACAGAAGTACAGTACATGAAAAGGCAGATACCATCCAGAGCAATCTCCAGATTCTGTAGCCATTTGATAGAGTGCACTTATGTGACAATTCCATGGAAGTCCCAGCTTCTGCTACTATTTCTGTAGCCGTGGAGTTATAGAAAGCAGGGGCCTTGCCAGAGAGACTCATGTACTATCACTACAAGCAGCTCTGGCAATTGCTCCATTAGCTTCACTAAGATTCTGGGCTGCATCATAACACAGTCGTTAAGGGCACTGAGCTACAAACCTGGAGACCTGGGTCTGAATCCCATCAGCCCCCACTTGCATACTGTGTGACCCTGAGCAAGTCACTTAACTTCCTTGTGCTCCCAAGTCACTCTTGGAAACAAGCTCCAGCTTAGTGTGCCTTTCCCGGTTAAACAATTTCCCCTTTCCCTTCCTTTTCCCTTGTATCCCATCTGTCCCATAAGACTTACCTGACTACTCTAGGCTCATTCATTGCCTTTGAATAAATTTCTGACTAATCTGAGATTGAACATTGCAATAGTCCAGAATCTCGTATTAGGCCTCCTGCAAGTGATGAGAATACACGGAAGTCTTCTTCTAGTGACTCTCAATTTAAGTTCTCTGCAATCACTGAGCAGAAATTACTGAAGTCCTTACTCAGACTGGATGACAAAAAAGTTTCACCCCAGACTTCTTATATCCCAGGTTACTAAAGTTAGCCTCGGCTGTGATATCAAAACCATTAACACATCTATTCAATCTCATCTTGCAAACTGGGGTTGTCCCACAAATCTGAAACAATCAAAAGTACTTACAGTATTTAAGGTTGGCGACAAATCAAATGAAACATATTGTAGGCCAATATAATATTACCTGTGTTTATAAAATAGTTAGGTTTATTTTTGATTAATTTATGTACTACGTAGAGTCCCATGATTTGTTATCTCAGCGGCAGCAAAGTATTCAAAAGGGACCATACCACGTTGACAGCCTTGGTCAATTTAACAAACACTGTATTAATCCATTCGATACAGGAATGTTTAATGGTACAGTGTTTGTTGACCTGACCAAGGCTTTCGATGTGACAGATCACAATATTCTTCTGGGGAAACTGTATTCCATTAGTGTGCCTGACCATGGTTTGCACTGATTTTGTAATTATTTGTCTGGACCGACCTAGAAAATGGAATCAGAAACATTCTGTCTGATCGTTGTGGTGTAGTTACAGGGTCCCTGAGGAATCCGGGTTGGGTCCCCTATTGATCTCTGTTTTTTATAAATGACTTGCCAGATATTTACTCAAGAGTAGACTCTCCTCTGTATGCTGAGGATACTGTCATCTTTTACTCAGGCCCAACGTTATCTGATACCCAGATAAATTTAAACATAGGATATAATAGTTTTCTTGAATGGTTGGATCATAATATGTTAAGTTTAAATAAATGAAAAATGAAACTGTTATTCGGTCTGAACCAGAGTTTGTCCTGAGTCAAAGATGACCTGTGCATCACCATGAGGAATGGATCTTTGATAAAGTAAATTGTTTTAAACACTTGAGAATCTTTTTAGAGTCTAACCTGAGTCTTGGTCCTCACTTGGAAATTATCACTAAAGATAACAATCAGAAGCTGGGTTACTTATATCATAAGCCTAAATCTTTAACTAAAGAAGCCTATTTGTTAGTTGCTAAAAAAAAGTATTGTTACCAGTTTTGAGTTGTGGCAATGTTTTGTTCTCTAATAAACTAAATCGGTAACACCTTAAGCATCACTGCAGTTACCTGTAACTACTATGTACAGTAGCTGTTAAGTAGATCACATTTTTGTGTTGTGTACTTATATAATTTGCATGAAGGAATAGTTACAGTGGTAGTTGCACAATAGATTTTCTATTACACTTTGCAACAGCTATTAGATGTGTAGTTACGCTTGTCAGAATGAATTGATTTGTGCTGAAAGGAAAACAGTAGTAGTTGCATGTGTAACTGTTTCATCATGCAAATTGTATAAGTACACAGTATGTAAATGAAACTACTTAACTATATGGTAGTTACAGTGTAGTTATACAGAAGTTACAGTGCAGTTAGTGATATCAAAGTGTTGCCACTAAATCTTTTTTGAACAGATACCAAACAACACTAAATAATATCTGTTGACTGGCTTTGCAAGCACTGTTAACATGCACCATTGCAATTTTATATGAAAAAACATGGGGATTCTTTCACTTATGTTCAGGATCCAATAGAATCTTACTATGTTTGCCTATCACATTTACTGTATTATAATTCCTCAACAACTATTCATTTTTCAAGTTTTTTTTTTTACTTGAGTCATCTCCCTATCAGACCCATAGCTCAAATTGTAATATTTTTCAAGAAAAGTTAAAACTACAAATTGAGGAAGATAATTTTCTTGGTTAGGGCTTAACATTTCACATATTCTACAATCCTAAGTATATATAGTGCTGTCAATATTATATTGCTGGTCTCTTTTTAAAAATAAATACAAATGATTTTTGTGAACCATTTTTTAAGTAACCTTTTATACTATATGATATTTTGTTCTAGATTATATCCTGAAAAAATGTATTTTTGTATCAATAATTATTCATATTTTCTTTAATATTTGCATACGTTTTTTCACGTTTACAATTGGAGTATATTTTTAACACTGAATGCAATTTATAGGTACTGTCCTCTATTTTGTTAAATAAAGGGTCAGTTAAAATTTTTTTGTATACTCAATTGGTCATTTAATTACATGACCTACTTTTAAAAATGTTGAGTGTAAAAAGAAATCACCTCAAATGATATCGGACCCCTGATGAAGTGATTTTTGCCATGGAGCGCCACGTCAGTCCTTCCTACTGCCTTACTGTGCTACTTTGCTCATGCTGTCACCAGTTTGTAAATATCAATGAGATGTAAGTGAATTTCCATGTGTGCTACAAATAAATGCAAGGTTGGTTGAAATCTTTATATTGGAAACTGTTTTTATTTTGTGACCCCAGCATGGTGGTTTGAAGAGAGAACTGTTTTTCTGGGAGTACCCCATTAAAGGAAAACTACGCCTCATATCTTGTAAATTTTGTTTCCATGCTAATGGACAACTCTTTTCCCGTGGCTGTTGGGGATATACCTGTTTGCTTCGGTTTGTTTTCACTGTTCATGCTAGTCACCTGTAACTATCCTGGAGTCTCCATTTTATGGTTGTTGAAATCTCATTATCCATGACAGCTGTATTAGCAGATGAGAACATGATGCCAAAGCACCCATTTACACCATGTATCTCTGTGCTGAAAGTACACATATCCTGAAAAAAACTCTCTGGAAACACATAAACTGAATGCAGTTTAAAGGGGGAAAACCCTGAATTGCAACTCAGTCTGCAAAGCTAATTGGAGGTAAATGTGGATCTCACACCTTGCCGCAACCTGTTGAGCTATAATTAAGCAGATATGCATACTATGGAACCTAAAGGGTGCTGACACATCATGTTCTTATATGCTAATACATCTCTCAGGGACAATGAGAGTTCAACAACCAGAAAATGGAGACCCCAAGATAGTTACAGGGACTGGTGTGAAAAGTGAAAAAAAACCTAAGCAATCACATATATCGCTAACAGCTACACAAAAGAGTTGCCTGTTGACATGGAAACTAATAAAATCTACAAGATGTGAGGTTGAAATTTCCCCTTTAAAGTGAGTCTAGATGAGTCCTTATAGGGAATTGGTCTAGTGGTTAGAATGTTTAAGTCATAGTCTAGGGATGGTGAAGGTGTAAAGATAGAAGACAGATAGGGAGAGTTTGGAGTCAGAATCTGAAAATCAGCAGCACAGAGTGCAAGAGACAAGTGATTTTCCAGTAATGCCCAACCTAGATTGGAGAAAAGATCACTGTGGTGCATGCAAACTGGACAGCTGAGGGCAAAGTGACAGAAAGCATGATAGAGGGGGGTCCAGCTTGGTTAATGTGGACTTAGGATCAAGACTCTAGACACTATCACCATAGCTCAGACAGGGAAGATCATTTTTGGAGAGCACCAATCTTAGAAAGGAGCTGGGAGGAAACAGAGTTAGTGTGGATATAGAAGTTCAAAGGCAGGCCTTACCAGACCTCAAGGTACTTAAAAGATACGATGTGGTCCAAGGAACAAAAAAAGGACTGGATCCATACAGATGTGTGGAGGACAGAGTACCACTGGCAAAGACTACTGTTTCTACTTTGCAGCTCCTCATCTCTTAGAATCATATTAACTTCTTTTGGCAAACACCTAAGCCCCTCATAAGATCATGCACAAGATTTTCATCTGGACTGTTGCAGGACAGTGGTCATTCAGTTTCACATGATTTATAGTATTAGTATGATCTAGTGATAGAAAAAAAGTATGAACACTACATGTCTGCCATGCTCTGGCTGTGTCACAACTAAGAAAATATGTATCTATAATATACTGCAAAAACAGTTTCAGATAGTATTGATACATATAGAATAGCATTGACAAATAAAAATAACAGGACTCGTTTCTAATGGCTAGACTTCAAATTTTCAATAAATAATGAAGTTTCTATCCCCTGTGGTTCCAAAGAAAGACCTTTCAAAAGATAATTTCTTTAAAATGGAATAACTGTGGAACCGTTAGAGCTCAAAATAATTTTTTTCTAATGAAAGTCTTGAGTCAACTAAGTTGATATTGATATAAAATATTCCCACAGCTATTACCAGTATATATCAATATATAAAAACATGAGATAGTTCACTAAATCTTTAAAGTCATGTTACCTTTTTTGCCTCATGTATTTATACCCCCTCTTGTGACCACTGGCTCCCCACCCCACACCTTCAGGCCTCACTCACTCATCCTACCTGCCAGACTCATCCATTACCTAACTGTGGAACCAATTCACGCCTCAGCCTTCGCATTCCTGTGGTTGGATCATCCCTGCCCAGGGCCCCACCTGGTCTTCACAGAAGGAAGGAGTCACCTGGATCCACTGAACTTGTTATCCCTTTAAGCTGTCTTTTCCCCATTGTGAGCCTCCCTGTGACCTAGACAGGAAGCAATGTACTTCACTGGCTGGTGGTGTAAGGTGTCCATGTAAGGCATGCTGGGTGGTCCATCGGCATGGGGAGAGACTACGAGGCTATGATTCAGAATACCAGTTTGGAATTTTCACCTTTTCCTTGTCCCACCCTCTGTCTACTTTGCGTATGCTAGGGTTGGCTTATACTTACTTACTTGCCAGCAGATACAGGGCACACAGTCTATCAAGTCTGCTCGAGTGTGCAGCTAGCACCCCACTTTGCAGCTGCCCCTCTCCCCTTCACAGCCCCATACAGATGAATGCCAAGTGAGACTGAACCAGATTAAGCTGTTTGTGGTATCTTCAGTGAATTGGAGAAATTTGACCAGGATACCGGAGAAATTCCCCTACTCTGTCAGGTGGGGGCGCTGCTGACCGGCCTGATAGAGGAGCCAGTTCAGATCTACGGAGTGAAGGAGCAGCAGGCTGGGGTCTGTCCCCTGCCCCAGCCTTAGACTTGAAGGAGGATGAGGAGGAAATGTTATCTGCGGTGTCAGATGTGGATGCCGCTGGGTCGGATGGAGGTGCGGAGGAGACCGATGGTGGGGAGGGCTTGTTGGACATGGACAGAACCTTTGAGATCAGCCTGAGCACCATGGTGGATGATATTGCTTTGGTGGAAACACAGCTGAAATGGGAATTGGATAAACAGAGAATGGTACTGTTTACTTTATTAGCAGAGGATGAGGAACATTATTAAAAATGAAAAATTGCTGCATGTCATACCACCAGGGAGGAAGGCTCTTCACCCAGGAGGGTGCGACTGGCTGACAGGATGGGAATAGCTGTGGCAGACCTGGAGGAATAGGATGAGGTGGCTAAAACTGGGCCGCAAACGGTAGAGGACTGCGCCGAGCCAATGTCGGTGTGGGAACTGATCCAGGCAGCATTCCAAGCCACAGAGGTCCCCAAGAACCAGAATGGTCACTTGGAAGGGTGCTGCAGAATGCTGGCTGGATTGAGATGACCGTGGACAATTGGGTACCCGATGAGGATCTCTCCTTTCTGGAGTCCCAAGCGGCAGAGATAGCGGGTCCTTCAAGTTCTGCAGTGGATCATCCTGAAGTAGATGGAAACCAGCTGCAGGAACCTCACCCATGTGAGCAGGACTCTGGACAAGGGGATGAAACCCACAGGTACAGGGGATGGGGACTTGTTACTGCTCAGCCTGGATGGACCAGGCATTAGGGGGGAAATGTGGTTCCTGCAGGTGAAGTGCCAGTGGAAACCAGCCCTTAGGCCCATTGTGGTGGGGTTGTGGAGGCGAAGGGAAGCATTGGCAGCACACCCAGATGTTACAGGAGCCACATACAGAGTCCAATATGGGAAAGGGTCAGAGGCCCACTGACATTGAGGCATCTTCCAGAACTGCTAGTGGGGGTGAATCAGGGTGGGGTTTGGTGCTCATCCCTGTGCTCAAATGCCAGGAGGTAAACCCCCACATAGGGATTCTAGGCCAAGGTATTCAGATTTCTTCTCAGGAGTTGGGCCAGCACAGAGAAGGAATGCTGTCCAAATCTGTTATAAGGGTGGTATGGAGGTGCCACCTGATAGATATTTCGCAGGACATACTTTGATTAAAGATCACTAAGATTTATGGCTTCAGAGGTATATGTTCTTATCCATGTGTCCGGTGAGGACACATTGGATCTGAGCTTTTGTTCCCCACATTCTCTAGAATGTTTTTGGATGAAATACAGTCTGCTTAAATTTTCTCCTTTATAGTCTCCCTTTCTCTGCATCCCCCTGTCGAGACCTACCATAAAACAAATGACTATCTTGTTCCGTAATGAAGGTGTGCATATTAGTGACATCTCATATTGGGTTCAGGAGCGTTGTGAATGGTTAAGTGCTCCTGAACCTGTGCTAGATAGTGAAAATTTCTGGACTGGGGCATGGACCTTAAGGTGAAATTCCAACAGTCCAATGAAGGCCTCATTCATTTGCCCAATAGCTTTTTCTTGGACCGGGACAGAGGGGTGTGTTACTATGCTGGGCAGCCTGAGGCCTGCCACAAGTGAGGTGCAAAGATGCACCTGGCAAATGTATGCAACAGAATCAGGTGTGGCATTTGCAATGAACTTGGCCGTATCAGTCATCAGTGTGTGAATATGGCTAGATGCAACTTATGTGGTGAATCAGGTCATGTAATTCAGGGGTGTCCTTGTGCTACTCATAACAAAGCCCACCCCATGAATTTGCATGAATTAATCAGAAAAGCTCAAACCAAGCAACAACCCCCAGCATCCAGTTCAGGGAATACTGCCCCAGAACCTAAGCTGACCCCTGAGCAACAGATAGTCTCAGTGGTCTGCCCAGCTCCCATCTCAGCAGAACGGATTAGGGCACCATGGGCTACTCTTTCCCCCAGCTTTCCACCTCTCCTATATCAGTGAGTACTGTACCTAACCCTCCAATTGCTCCTGTTCAGGAAGGAATGGAGTTGGAAACTTCTATGGTGGACCCAGAAAAAGATATTGCTGCCGCTCAAAATAACGTCACCACCTCTATAGTGGAGGATGGGAAAGGGCCACCACCCTCGTCCCATTGGATGGTCCTTTACCTAGATGACAGAATTTACGTATCCAGAAGTCACATTCTGTGGATATTGCACTGTCAAATCCTTTGAGTCCCTTTGAAGGACTGAAGAAGAGGGATCTGATCTGGAGGATCTGCATTCTGATCCACCTGTTTCCCAGCTGCCATCACAGGAACAGGATGCGCTTTGCTCCAGGGATCAAAGGATAAAAGAAGAAGAAGAAGAAATGATTTGTTTCTTGTTAATTATTTATGCCATTCTCCTTAGCTACTTTAAATGTGCATAGTATTATGTCTGGAGTTAAACCACAAGCTGTTTTTACATTGCTAACTGACTTAAAGCTTGATGTTATCTTTTCCAGGAAACATGGGTTAACTCTAATGCACTTATCTCACAAGCTAGTAGGGAGTGGGTATGGGGCCCTTCCTATTGATTGTTTGGGGAGGATACTGCTGATGGGTGAGTATTTTATTTTCTGGTTCGGGGTTTTCTTTCAAAATTTAATTGATCTTCTCCCAGGTAGGGTACTTGTACTGGATGGTATATGGCTGGGACAGCCTTGTCGACTCATAGGGGTGTATCCCTCAAAGTAAGCAGCGAGGTGGAAATGCTGGGGGTATTCAGCCATATTTGACAACTTCTAGACAAGTGTACTTGGTGGGAGATTTCAATTGCAGTTTAGAGGTGGCAACTAGGCAGACTCAAGGAAGAAGGTTTACTGTGATTCAGTGGCATTACGGGCCTGTATTATGACTGCTGATTTAATAGGTTGCTGTGTGTCTGCGGTTCCCTGAATTTGTTTTACTTATGTTAGAAGTCAATTTACGACAACTATAGATTACATTTTTTTGTCAAAAGCCATCACAGTGCATAGTTCCAAAATAGTTCCAGCTGAGTTTTTGGACCATGTACAGTACTTGTTATGAGGGTCCTCTCGTCAGGTTCAGAGGTCTGATCACCAATCCCGCAGTGGAAACTGAACACTGAAAGTATAGTGCAGACAGAAGGAAAAGCACCCACACAATCTCAGGAATGACAAGAACACCAGCTTTTTGTATGAAAAATGTTCTTTATAAAGGCAGACGTACAAATAGTCACACTGAAGTGGCTAGCAAACAAGAACTACTGTTACACCTGGTACGTTGCCAGGCTTCATCAGCGTACTGTATCAGGTGAAACATTAGTTCTTGTTTGCTAGCCACTTCAGTGTGACTATTTGCACATCTGCTTTTATAAAGAACAATTTTCTTATAAGAAGCTGGTGTTCTGGTCATTCCTGAGATTATGTGGGTGCTTTTCCTTCATTCTGCACTTGACTAACTTTTGAATACAGCACCACACATTTCCTGGTGCTCCTGCTGTTCTCGGCTTTTTCGTTATGCTGAAAGTATACAGCAGCCTGAGGTTCAAATGGGCATTTTAGATGTGTTTGTGGCCAGGGTTTTATCCAGTCAGATATACGGGTGTGAAGTTATTGTTTACAATGAATTGCTAATTACGCTTTTTAATTTTTGTTTCCGCTTACAGGTCGACGGTTTGCGCGACCAGTCTGAAAACTTCAGGGAACGTGAGGCCAGTGTGCCCGATGTGCCTTTTGAAGATTTTGTGGAAAAATATTAAACGGTTCAAATGTTATTCAAAAAACAATTTCCCATTATAAGTCAATGGGAAAAGTTAACAAAAAGTTCGAAAGTGTTGTAAATGCAGTTTTTACTTTTGCAAATGGCCCTTTTACTTTCGTAAATCCACCATTTCGTTTTCAGTTGGTGATCAGAAAAATGCTTGCCATTTAAATTTGGGACCCTCCAGCAACCTAATTCTTTTTGGATTCACCTAGTCGGAGCCTGAGGATGCTAGCCATGTCTTTATTTTGGGGTGAAACACCCCAGAAATATGTTTTTCAAATTTCTGAAAAGTACTTTCGCAGTACTTTTGCACATGCGACACTTTCAGGTTGTTTTGGCGAAGCTTTGCAAAGTTCGTATAGTACTTTTCCAGACTATGGCCAGAATGACAGGAGTTCTTTGTCACCCTGCTGCAAGCGAACCGTTTGGTCTTTTGGGCTAAAATTTGGAGGGAAGGCAGCCAACATCTCACAGATGTGCCTTTCACTTGTTTGGTTAAAAAATATTGCTTGGCTGCAAAGTTATGGTACTCTGAAGTTGGAATTTTTTCCCATAGACTAACATGGTACACCGCACCTTTCGGGGCTCGTATCTCGAAAACGGTGTGAGATACAGATTTTTTGTCACGAATTCCATAGCCCTATGGGCTATGTAATACAAAACGGTAGCCAGGAAAATAATTATTTCTGTGAAATTTAAATGTTTTTCTACGTCGTACGGTTGCTGAGATATTTGCAATTAAGTTTTTCCAATGCTCATTTTAAGCTTCCATTGCCATTACAATGCATACATTCTTTGTATACACTGTGTTTCTGTATGCACCTGTTTGGCAAAAACAGGGTATGCACTTCCGTTACTGTTACAGTTACTGTTTCCACTTGTGTTTATGTCCCCGTTTGCGTTACCGTTCCAGTGTACACCACCATGTGCATTACCCTTTGCATTCTCATTCGCACTTGCGTTACCATGTGCACCACTGTTCATGCTTCTGTTTACATTGCTGTTCCTATTACTATGTCACAAGACATCATGTGGCGGGAGCGCTCCCGCCGCCGCATTACATTCACTATTTCTCGTCATCATTCTCAAAAAAGGGAATTAGAGGCAAAACTCCATTTAATGCATTAGTTAGTTGTTGTTTCATTGCAAAAGCAAGGAATTGAATGTTAGAGCTGAGGCCCCCTTGACCTCGCCACACCCCAACCAGTATCAGGCGATTGCAGTCAAGGTCCTAACTCTCACCCCATTCTCCTATTCCTCTACTTCTTCACACATGTGATGGGGTGAGAGTTAGGGCCAACAACACGATGCGTACCCCGATGCCAGTTAGGGGTGTAAGCAGGGTCCAAGGGGGCTTAACTCTAACACCGAATTCCTCACTTTGTCACTGCAGAACAACCCTAACTAATGCATTAGATGGAGTTTTTACTTATATATATATATCAGAACTCCACCAATCCCAATGCGCCCCACAATTAAAATGTATATATCAGAATCCAACCCTGCCTAGATCCCCAATGTCCCCATCATTATGATAAAGAAAAAGCCCTGCTCATTAGTGGTTCAGTGCCCCCCACACCCCACTCCAGCAGGTAGTGTCACCCTATCTCAGACAGAGCCAGTGACTACATATTTCTTCCACACCTCCAAGGCCAGTCCTCGACTGAACTGTCAATGTGCAGACTGTACAGTATATGCGCTATTGATTATCAGTGAGTGCGATACATTACAGTATGCACTCATTGACAGTTCAGTAGAGACTGGCCACGGAGGTGTGAGGAGGGCTGTGTCATTCTCTGGCTCTGTCTTGGGATGGTGGGGCACTGGACCACCAATGAGAGGAGCATTTATTTTTGCCATAATGATGAGGACATCAGGGATCTGGGCGGGGGGATTCTGATATGTAAATTTTAATTGTGGAGCACATTGGGGATCAGGTGGGGGATTCTGATATGTATTCATAATGGGAGCACAACATGGATCAGGGCTGGGGGTCCTGATATATATTGTAATTGTGAGTCACATCAGGGATTGGGGAGGGGGGACCCACAGCATTATTGCTACCAGCATCTCTCCTAGGGGAGAATTTTCTAAGTCCCCTTAAGCCAGCCCAGGTACTTAGAATTTCTCCCTCTGGGCGATTTTTTTGAATTTCAGCTGTGGGCTGTGGCAGCTTGCATCTGCCTCATACCCCCAGTGCCTTGATGCAGTCCATTTCTGGGTGTAGGTTGGCACAAGCCCCATTTGGTTTGAGGCAGGCAGGCAGCCTGCAGTTGATGCATCCTGCCTTTGAGAATCCCTTCGGTGCATCATTTGGTGCAAGGCACCTTGCACCATTCATGTTGGTGCAAGCCACTTGTGCCATGCTGGGAGCTTTGAGAATCAGGCCCTAGGTTTTCAAAAACAATACAGACTAATGATGAAAATGTGGTCTGAGCCATATTAAAAGGAGCTCTCCTTTTACTATTTCAGCTGTACAAAAACAAAAGTGATAAATAGGACTCAAAATGAAGAAAAATGGTGTCACACAAGTCAGAAGGTAAGGTACAATCTAGAACAGAATAATAGTATAGGTTGAAATTTTCACTGCTACCATGCACTGCTGCTTTAAACTGTCAAATTCTGCCCAAACTTGGGATACAAAACATATTATGTAGTCAAACCTATGGCTGAAAAAGAAGAACAATAGGCAATGGCTTCAAGTTATAAAGTGCATAATGAATGAACTGTCCAATGATAACAGATGTTATTGTTATGGAGGGTAACAGGGTGACCCCTATCAAAGTGGACACCCTGGGATAAATTAGAACCCCTTCCCCAAGCAGTTTATATGTTTTATATTATGTCCAACATGCTGTTTGGCGGGCTGAAACAAAACTGTTTTGATATAAGAATAATAAAAGCTTGTGTCTGTTTCTTTAAGGTGTTAGCTGCCCCTTCTAAGATATCTTTTACAGCTGACAGCATGTTCCTGCAGGAGAGTTTAGGAGAGCACAAAATGTTCTGACTTTGGGTATGACCTTTCCCAATGTGTAAACAAACCTGCAGGTGCTATCTGAACTGTTCTCTATGGAGCAGTAGTGGCCCCTAGTGGCTAATTTTATGTTAGGTCTGATATCAATCACAAGTGGGAGTAGAAATTTCCTAACTTCTAGAGAGCCTATAAAAGCTGTAACTCAGTTCTGAAATGAGTTTTAGACTGAGTGAGGACAGATAGAGTTGTCAGTTAGATACTGACTGAGGAAGGTGAAAGACCTCCTTGTAATGCATGCTTTCACACTATTAGGCTAAAGAAAGAGCCTTGGACACTGCTGAAACGAATCAGCTGTCATCTGATTTATTTTGTCTAACCAATTTTTCTTATTTTCTGTACTTCTCACTTGATAAAAATAAAATTATAAATGCAACCATGCGTTTTTTATGCACCTGACTTGTGGTCTGCCTGAAATTGTGTAATCCTAAAGCCACACCCACTGGGGGGGGGGACAAGTGATAGAATAGGTCAAGGTGATTGAGTAGGTAGTAAATAGGGAGTGGATAGAGTAACTAGGGCAGACTAGGTAGGCCTAGAGGCCATTATCTGCAGACACCTTCTATGTTTCTGTGTTACAGAATTGTGCTAGAATTTTTTTTTTTTTTTTAATAAAAGCTGTAAAATAGCAAACATGGAGAAGAAAATGTGTGCAATACCATTCCTTTTTATGGCTGCATGGGATGGAGCCCTGCAGATGTCTTGCTTTCACAAAAAAAGCACCTCACTGGATTCCCACCAAAGAGCAGAAAAATGGAGTTGAACCACAATCATTCGGCCAGATGAAAGCACTCTGCTGCTGTTTCTCACTCTCCCAGTCAGCCCAGAAGATTGATAAGACTTGCATTCTGACTCAGTGCTCTGTCTCCTTCAAGGATTGGACTGCAAAGCAGTGCTGGCTGGTAACTTTTTATGTTATTCAATTTACATGTTCCAATGATATTAACAGCTGAATAGTTATTCTTAGGAGAAGTTGAGGGGGCTATGTTTTCTCTTAAAATCCTCAGTAATGCAGGCATATCCATTTTAAATATGATGGGAATTATAGATGTTAATCTACCTCATCACAGACCAGAAACTATATCAGTAAAACCTTGGACAGGAAATGGTTAACTCTACAGTTTGCTCTGCCATTGGTGGGGGGGTGGCTAAGAACCGTGAAGCAGCCAACTGATAAAATGTCATGTCATTCCTCTCCTTGGCTGACTCAGTTAATGCAGTGCCTGCTGTTCTGTGGAAAGGTGTGTGCGTGTGTGTGTGTGTATAAGATTACTTTGCTTTTTCCGTTTCTTTCTTGGAGAACTGTAAAGGGGCCTTTTATGAAGTTTGGAAGGAGTTAGAGAAATTGATTTCTTAGCCTCTGTTTCCAAGCAGTGCCTAGAACTGAAGCATACAGTAGGGAACAGGGACATATGTCTTTCTGGTAAAAAAAAAATCTTTTTCAAGGGGTATCTCAGCTAAAAGTACAGTTGTGCTTGCCAACTTGTAGTGGCCTCAGCTGGTGGCCCTGTGGGGCTGATAAGTACAGCTGTAGAGAGCACAATGAAGGAAGTTTTGATCTCAGATCCCTAACACAAGCCTGCTACAAGTATGAATGACTGTCAGGTGTGCAGTAAACAAATGCCCCAACCCCAAACAAACTTGAGGACTGTGGGACTGTTATCAGGGTTAACTGTGCCCTCATCCCCTACAATACTGGAGTAACCCTGCAATTGCTATCAAGAGTTAAATGCACCTTCCCAACAAGCCTTGAGGGACTTAATAAGAGTTGCTGTCCTGACTCGCTAGCACTTAGCAGAACTTCAAAAAGTCACTTCCATTCACTGTTATTTTAGGAGCCTACTTTGCTGTTCCTCTAACCCTGGAATGCACCTGATCTGTGATGCTGAATGGCAAAAATGCATTCATTATTAGAATGTACACAAGGTGCACATTATGAGATTAGATGCACATCTGAGTGCACTCTCACATAAACAAGAGCCACTAACAAAGATGCGTGTTACAGTGAGTACTCACTTGTGCATCCAGACTCATACAGTAATTGTAATTGTGTGTGCAGCAACGCAAACAGCTAGCCATGGCAGGATATGTACTATATCACTTGGTCTTCTGCAAAGTTCTCCTTTTTTTTAGGGGCCTACTGTGCTGTTCCTCTGACACCGGAATTCACCTGATTAGTGTTACTCAATGGCAAAAAACGCATTCATTATTAGAACATATACCGTATTCTCATTATGAGGCAAGAGGCACATCCAAGTGCTCATTCACAAACACTCGAGCTGATCGCTAACAAAGATGTTTGTTATTGGGAACTCATTTGTACATCCTGACCCATTACTGAAATGGTGTGTATAGCAATATAAACAGCAACCACGTCAGAATGTGCATAATTTGTTCTTCTGCAATTTTCTCAATTTTTTTTTCTTGGGTGGGGCCTAATTTGCTGTTCTTCTCACTCTGGGATGCACTTGATATGTGATACTGAAAGGCAAAGATGCATTCATTATTTGAACGTACTCCAGGTACACATTATGAGGGTAGAGACACATCCAAGTGCACACTCACACAAACTCGAGCCACTCGCTGGCAAAGATGTGTGACAGTGAATACTCATTTGTGCATCCAGACCCATAATGGTAATGGTGTATGCAGTAACACAAACAGCTAGCCATGACAGGATATGCATCATTTGGTCTCCTGCAAAGTTCTCCTTTTTTTATTTTAGGGGCCTACTCTGCTGTTCCTCTGACCTCAGAATGCACCTGATGTGTGATAATGATTGGCAAAATGGAGTCATTATTAGAATGCACACCACATTTGCATTATGAGGCAAAGGTACATCTGAGTGCTCATTCACACACACTCAGGCTGCTGATCCTGACAAAGATGCTTGTGCTGTTAAGAACTCACTTGTGCATCCAGACCCATGATTGAAAATGTATGAGCAGCAATACAAACAGCAAACCATGTCAGGATATGCATCATTTGATCTTCTGCAATGTTTTAATTTTTCTTTTTTGGAGAGGGGCTATTTTGCTGTTCCTCTGACCCTGGAATGCACCTGATCTGTGATATCGAATGGCAAAAATGAATTCATTATTAGAATGTACACAAGGTGCACATTATGGAGCTAGAGCCACATCCAAGTGCACACTCACACAAACAAGAGCCACTCACCAACAAAGATGTGTGTAACAGTGAGTATTCACTTGTGCATCCATACCCATAATGGTAATTGTGTGTGCAGCAACAAAAACAGCTAGCCATGACAGGAGATGCATCACTTGATTTCCTGCAAAGTTCTCCCCTTTTTTAAGGGCCTACTGTGCTGTTCCTCTGACCACAAAATTCACCTGATTCATGTTACTGAATGGCAAGAAACACATTCGTTATTAGAATGCACACCACATTTGCATTATGAGGCAAAAGGCACGTCTGAGTCCTCATTCACAAACACTCAAGCTGATCCCTGACAAAGATGTCTGTGATATTGAGAACTCACTTGTACATCCATACCCATGACTGAAATGGTGTAAGCAGCAAAACAAACAATGAACCGTGTCAGACTATGCAACATTTGGTCTTCTGCAATTTTCTCTTTTTTTTGGGGGGGGGCTACTTTGCTGTTCCTCTGACCTGGGAATGCATCTGATCTGTGATACTGAATGGCAAACGTTCATTCATTATTTGAACGCACACAACATTCACATTATGAGGCAAGAGGCACATCCGAATGCTCATTTACAAACACTCAAGCTAATCCCTGACAAAGATGTTCATGATACTGACTACTCACTTGTGCATCCAGACCCATAATGGTAATGATGTGTGCAGCAACACAAACAGCTATCATTGACAGGATATATACATTGTCTAATCTTCTACAAAGTTCCCATGTTTTTTAGGTGACTATTTGACTGTTCCTCAGAGCCCAGAATGCACCTGTTATGTGTTATAGAGTGGCAAAAAATGAATTCATTATTAAAATGTACACCAGGGGTGGGATATTCAGACTGCGCCAGGCTGTGGCGCAAGCCTGGGCGCAGCGCAACTGGGATGTGCCAGGGCACTGACAGGGTGATATTCAATGGTGCTGCGCCATGGCTCAGCACTGTTGAATATCACTCTGTGGCCATCCACACTGTGCATGGTGCAGTGGTACTGGACCAGAGCAAGTGACCAGAGAGGGGCAGGGGGATACGCCAGCGCAAGTGCCGTTGCGCTAGGTGCATCAACTGCGATATTCCAAGGTGCACATGCAAATGGGGCCATAATGCATGCAAGGCACAGATGGGGCCATTTGCATATCATTATGGCCCCATTTGCATGCAGGTGTACCCATCCCCGGCGACTTGTACCTGGTGCCCTGCCAGGCTGCAGCCATCGGGGACCGACGCCCCCTGCACAAGTGGCAAAGTGCCCCACTGCCCGATTGCGGGCATATGTATAAAGTTTAAAACGTCCCATATCCCTGCTGGTCCAGTGGACCGCTCGCAGTCCAATTGCGGGCATATGTACAAAATTTAAAATGTCCTATATCCCTGGTGGTCCAGTGGACCGCTTGCAGCCCGATCGCGGGCATATGTACAAAATTTAAAATGTCCTATATCCCTGGTGGTCCAGTGGACCATTCGCAGCCCGACCACGGACAGAAGTCTAAAGGAAGATTAATCCCATCCCTGGTGGTCCAGCAGTACCCCCTCCCCACCCTCCCACTGGGCCCTCCACCCTGCTCCTCCCTGGTCAGCGACAGGCGGTCACATATCTGGACTGTGTGATACGGTATGGTCTGCATGCCCATTGGCCCACGCTGTGGACCAATGGGCATATAGCTGTACTGCACGCAGTCAGACAGCAGGCGGCCGGATGGCTTGCAGGTGGGGAGCTGACGCCCGCCGCTGACTGGGGGGGAGAGGGGTGTTGGAGCTCAGTGGGAGGGTGGGGAGGTGGAGTACCGCTGGACCACCAGGGATGGGATTTAATCTTTCTTTAGACCTCTGCCTGCTATCAGACTGCGATCGGTCCACTGGACCACCAGGGATATAGGACGTTTTAAATTTTGTACATATGCCCATGATTGGGCTGCGAGCAGTCCACTGGACCAGCAGGGATATGGGGCATTCTAATTATTATACATATGCCCATGATCGGGCTGTGAGTGGTCCACTGGACGACCAGGGATATGGGATGATTCATTTATTATACATATGCCCATGATCGGGCTGCGAGCGGTCCACTGGATTACCAGGGATATGGGCCAATTCAATTATTATACATATGCCCACGATCGGGCATGGGGGCGCTAACCAACGAAGGGTGCCGCTGGAGCTCGGGTGGCCACCCACAGCTGGCAGCTGCCATGTTGCGCCCTGCAATATGGCAGCTCACCTGTGGGTGGCTGGCTGTTGATCCTTTATTTTTTGGAACAACTGTATGCGGCGCATGTAGGGGTTGCGCCTGCATGGGCTCCACACATCCCGGGCAGAATATCGGATGTGCGGGGTATGCATGGGCATGCCCCGCCTTGTGCCGAGATACATTACTGATGCACCCCGCATCGGGATTTGTGCCATGCACTTTTCCCTTTTGAATATCATGCCGGGCACAACCCTTCTAAATATCCCACACAGGTGCTCATTATGTGGCAAGTCTGAGTGCACTTTCACACAACTCAAGCCACTACTGACAAAGATGTGGACAGTGAGTACTCATTTGTGCACCCAGACCTACAATGGTAGTTGTGTGTGCAGCAACACAAGCAGCTAACCATGACAGGATATGCTACACTTGGTGTTCTGCAAAGTGCTCCTTTTATGGTTGCACAGTGTCAGAGCTATGCTGATGTATTGCTTAAAAGGGGCTCTGGGAGCTTGGCTTTCTCCCCATGCTTTTCAATGGCTGTACTGGATTGCGAAATACAATAATGTAAAAGAAATATACAACATAAGGCAATCTTATAGTGGCTAATGTGTACCTCAATAGCAAGCAGTAAGGTTTGATCAGCTCTCTTATCATGTGGGGGTGTGCCTTTCATGTGGGTGCATGGTTGTGGCCAGATACCAAACGCTCAGCATTTTATTTGGTCTGCCTTTCCACCCAGCAGAGTTGATTCACATATATTTCTACAGGAATCAGTAAGCTTTCTCTCTACCCCACCCCCACACACCCTTACAGAGCCAGATCACACTGTCTCTCACAAGTGACAGCACATAACGGCTTTCAGAGAATCTATCACACAATGAAAGACACACTTGCTAACATCAGTCTCTCAGTGAACAGTGCCCATTGCAAAGGCTGACAGACAGCATCAATATTCTTTCACACAGTTTTAAAATAATGGGGCACTGGCTTAACCTTTCCGTAATAAAATTGTATTTTTTCATTCTCAATATTTTATCATACCCTCTTTCTTACACATTTCTCACTACCATCAATAACATCATTTTGCAGCCTCATCGGCTCTGGCTACTTACTGTTAAATTTGGTATGATTTTAATCAGAAAAGGGGTGCCTCAAATTTGAACATTTTTCACCAACTAGGTGCTGGTGAAGAATACCAAAATTAAACATTTCTAAGGGAAAGACTTTCTACTAGGCATCCAGTTCTCCATTCGAAATACTTATTTCATAATGTTAAGACTGAACCTGATCTAATAGCTACAAAAGGAAAAAAATAACATAAACCACTGAGAACATTAAGAAAACAAATGTATAAATCATGACCTGAACATTTACGTTTATCCTATACAGAAATGCCTACAATTAATAAATAGTGCTGTACTCTGTACTTAGTACCTGTCTAACTATGTAACATTTTCGTTTCTGGAAGATGACAATGTGTTTCCTCACATCGAATATAACTATCTTGTCTCAAAAACTTTGCTGGCCAATAATGTTAATTCATCCCCTTTGTCCTTAGGTTTCTTGCTATAAATTACTTTCACTGTTTACTTGAGCATGGGACAAAGTCCGCTTACTCACTAAATCTTCTCGGTTGAAAAGTCTGCAGTTTTATTATCCTTTTTTTTTGGGGGGGGGGACCAGGAGGCTTAGTCTGTCCCAACCATGAATCAAGGGGGCCACAATCTCCAACCTCACAAACCTAAAGTCTGTTATTTTTTCCATGTTGCTCAAAATTACAGACTAGAACACTTGTTCTGTTCTTGTTTATAATGTCTCAGGTGTGTTCCTGCACCCCATCAGTAAGTTTCCTTATTGTTCAACCTATATAATGGAGATTGCAGGAACACCATATAATGTAGACTACAAAACAAGTAGCACCACTAATGAATTTATGAATCACCACCGTATGACCCCCTTTCTTTTTCCATAATCTGTTTATCCTCCCTGACTGAGGCAGGCTTCACCTCTCTTCTGCCCTGGTTCACTGACCCCCACCATCCACCACCTCTCCAGGCTTCCCTGACTGATCTGGGCACTCCCACGGATTTCTCCCAATAACAGGGTCAGGAGTAGGGCCATCCTCCCCCCGAAGTCCAAATCCAGTCTGGCAGGCAGGTTGTCTTGATGGTGGGGCAAGTGGGGGCTCAGTGTGCAGTGCATCATATACGCCTGCCTCACCATCTTTTCCACCATTTTCCCCAGTCACAGTGGCAGGATGTACATGCCTGGAGGCACCATCCCAGAACCCCAGCTCATCCTCTCCTGACTACAGTTTGTCGCTCTAGCTTGGTGCTACCACCAGGCCGTCACCTGGTGGCAGCCAAGCTTGATGACCTGCCACTCGATCCAGGAGGGAGAGCTGCCCGAGCGCTGACTCCACTCAGCCCCCTGCTGCCCCAGTGATCCAACTCATTCCGAACTTAGGTTGCTGGTGTGGTGAGAGGTAAGATGCCCAGCACCTCAGTCCTCTGTAACACTAGGCTGGTGCATATCCTTCTTTTTTGAAGAATTACCTAGGTACAGACAGTTTGCAAACTGAAGAAGATCCACACTTATACAATCAAGCAGGCTTTGGTGGAAGCCAACGCTAGATTCTTTCTTCTGTTTTTGATGGAATGAAATGACTGGATATTAAAATATTGGTTACACCTTTACTGTCAGTTTCAATGTAACTAATCATTACTTACATGCAACAAGGCAATTACCCTATACAGAAAAGAGCTGCACCAGGGTGAAATGGGGTGCTCTGTGACAACAAAGTACTATGAGAAAAAAACAGTCACGGCACTCACCAAAACACAGAAAAAAGTCCAGAGCCAGATATCTTTTTGGTAAAAAACATGACCTCCATTTATTAAGCCACATACATCACAACAGACCGCCAGTCCAAGGACAGCCACATGAAAAAAGATCTGACGTTACAACTCGATGAGTCTTTATATGCCTTGGTGAGTGCCGTGACTTTTTTTTATCAAGGTAATTACCCTGTAGATACATGTTTGTTGCATGACTACATTATTGTTGCAATGCAGTTACAGTGTAGTTATACTGCAACTACACTGTAGCTAACTGACACTTATTTGGTTACACTTTGTGTCTGTTAACTACAGTGTAGTTACAGTGTAAGTACACTGTAACTGCTTTGCAACTACAATGTAGTTACATGCAACAAACATGCAACTACAGGAGTAATTACCCTGCTGCATGCAATTAATGATTAGTTACATTGAACCCAACACTTAAAGTACAGCCAAATATCCTTCAAATTTCTGGACCAGATAAGCAAGACTCTATGCTTATCAGATAAAATATTATGGACATTCGAGTCTAACTGGAGCAGTGACCACAGTCTATAAACCAAACTGCCAATCCTTCCAACCACATGACCTAACTCTGTCACAAACGTGACTGGAAAGTCCCTTTTTCCTGTAGAATTTTTTTTTTTTTTTTGCTTTTGGGATTAGTAAATTTTCTGTCTTTCAGCAAGTGACTCTGTCAAAGGCATCTTTTAGTACCCTTTCCTCATAGCTTCTCCTCTGAAATCTATTCATAAGCTCTGCTACCTGTTTGTTGGAGGTACTATCTTCAGAGCAATTGCGCCTTATTCTTAATAGTTCTCCATAGAGGATGGGCTGCACACATTTCTGGGGGGTGAGAACTGGGGGAATGGGGCACTGTGTTAGCAGTTGTGGGTTTACAAAAGCCTGAACTGTATGAACTGTAAAATCTTTTTACTCACAAAAATCTACTCAGCACTCTCTTTGGAACTCATGTCTTTCTAGTTGTGATTGAGTGCATATACAGTATTCACTACACTACCAATATCCAACTTACTTCTTTTAAAGCACTCAGTGATAATTCATGGATGATAGACATAAGCATTCTATTCTAGTCTGTGCAACTCACCAATTAAGAGAGTGCTATGTTGACCTCTCCAGATTATAAATGGAACTGTTATTCAGTCTATTATAAACTTCATGGAATTCATCTTCCTACATATGGCTGCTTAATATATTAGAATTCTAAATAACAAGAATGGAACAATGAAAAAAGTGGTTAGCAGTGTACATGCTAATTTCTCCACACATTTGTACAGTATATAAATAAAAGGTTGGTTGAATGTTCTTATGAACACATTAAAGGCAAATAGATGTAATTAATATCTACCTAGCCTTTATAACATTCTTGATTTAGCTATTATGATCTTAAACTAATTGGCAATTATGAGATAAAAATGAAACCAAAATTACTTACAATCATTTCCTCAAGCAGGAACATTATTCAGCCTTTCTTGCTCAAGAAACTAACACAGACAGTTACTCTGCAGTCATGATTTTAATCAAAATGTTTAAGAATTACATCATATAGTTAAACGTGTTATAGTTTAGTACAAATGTAATTGTAAAACCCTTATTGGGACAACTGCTTTAAAAATAATAAAGGTCTGCAGATAGAGAAACATAACATAGAAACATAGAATTTGTTAGCAAATAAGGACTACTTGACCCCCTAGTCTGCTTTTTTGTGGCCCCTCCCCTTCTTCCTTCACCATGAACACTGAACAAAAGTATTTGTTTAGTATGTCTGCTTTTTCCTGGTCTCCCTCTGCACAGTCCCCCCCGCCCCCTCATCCTTTCTTAATTTTACAAATTCCTCCCCTAGTTTTCCTGTGTGGGGCTGACTATGGTTGCTTTTCATGAGCAAACTCATATATTTCCTACAGTCACACTATTCTGGAAAGTAATACAGTGTCAGTATGTGCCCCGTTTCAGGATTTGATGATGGAAATATGACATTGCTGTTTTTGTCTGATGGGACTCTGGGACCATGACCTGCAATAAATATGTACACATCGTTAATTCATCACTGAGTGTAATACCATGGAAATTTTATGTCTGCCTCTGTGACACGTCAGAGACCCATCATACAAAACACCATGTTATATAATGTGACTGCATGAAATATTTGAGTTTGCCTTGAAAAGCAGCCGAGAAGCCAACACACAAGAAGCCTGCATACATACTAGGGTGGTTCATGAAACTGCAGATTTTTGTACTAGGAAGGAAAAAACATTAAACAGAACCAATAAGTGAAATGCAGCACTGACAGCTATAGGGATACCATTTTAATTGCAGCCGACTTATCACTGACAATCGAGAAGAGTGATTAAAAAAAAAGCCATTACACTGCTTAACTTGAGGGCAAAGGCCCAGATTTCCTGTTCCCCAAAACCACTCCATATACTTCCTCTTAGCAGGACTCAAGAGGACAGAGGCACTAACTGGGACATCTTGGGTAGGGGCACTTCTGAGGCATAGAATGGGGCACCAGGTTGGGGCACAGACAGATTGGGGCTTTATATTACCCCACGGTATAAAAATATTGTTAGCCTGAAGGTATGCTGTGCCCATAACAACAATACTTATAACACACCCCTGTATAATACGCATCCATCCCAGTCCTCTCCCCACTGGTGCACAGTTAACCCACAGTCCCTGTGGGAGCTCCCAAACAGTCTGAGTGTGCACATAATGAGGAGTAGCAGGCCTGTGAGGAATGGACACTTGAAAGGTACCTTTACAGTTGGGTTGGGCTGCAACTGCTAAACACAAACTACAAAGGTTGACAGAAACACACAGTTGTTCTGGCTTTAGCTGTTGCTGTGGGCTTGTAGTTCAGGTCATGCAGGAGGCACAGAGACTATTTAACTAGCTAGCTGGATAGCTGAAATTAACAGCTGGACTAATAGTTTGTTGGGTACAACCCGGTACTCATGATCTTTAGATGACCCGATGGTGCAGGTGTTGTGGGGACAGCTCCCCAGTTCAGGCAGTTGTGGATGAGCTGTCCTGCTGATGTAGATGATGATGATGATGATCCTCTTCACCCCACAAGGGGACTTGTCTTCACCCACCTCAACAGGCGTGCAGCCTCTCCAATCTTCACACCACAAGGGGACTTGTCTTCACCCACCCCAACAAGCAGGCAGGCAGTTAATCTTCACCCCACAAAGAGACTTGTCTTCACCCTCCTCAACAGGCAGGCAGGCCGTTGATCTTCACCCCACAAAGAGACTTGTCTTCACCCACCTCAACAGTTAAAGGCAATCGATCTTCACCCCAGAAAGGGACTTGTCTTCACCCACCTCAACAGGTGGGCAGGAAGTTGATCTTCACCCCACAAAAGGACTTGTCTTCACGCACCCTGGCAGGCAGGCAGGCAGTTGATCTTCATCCCACAAGGGGACTTTTATTCACCCACCCTGGCAGGAAGGAAGGCAGTCGGGACCTCAATGGATTGGTCCTGTCAGGACAAAGTTTGTCTGTGACTGAGAGGCAGCAGCAGACCACCCTCTCAGATTTAGAGCAGCTTTCAAAGCAATCACTACTCTATGTTTGTGCTAAAGCCCTGGCTTGGCACTTCAGCTGCTATAAGTCCATTTCTGGGACTTAAAAGTCTGTTCAGTAACAAAAAACTTCAGTTAGTACAGCACTAAGAGCTGTCAAAAACAATTGCTTTCTCTTCAGAGATCACTCACAGAATCAATAGGGTTAACTGTCCCTTATTAGAATGTTTTTTTAAATAACTCAGCGTCCCATTGGCTAGGAAAGAGTCACTAGCTCCACCTCTGATTGGACTGCTGTAGCTACCAATCAGGTCCTTGCTGTCCTTTAAGCAGACCACATTCAACATGACTGCTTCCACAGAGTATTGTTCGTCTTTGAAAAATATCTTTTAAATGAACACACTTTGGGCAGCTTCTGATTTCAGGTTTAAACCCTCCTGGTCACTTCTGGGAATTGCTAGGAACAGGGGGCATGTAGAGAGGACAGGAGCCCCTCGGAAGCTCAATTTTGTAGGGCTCCCCAGTCACAGCAAGTCTCTGTTTCTGAGCAGCTCCTATGCCACAAAGGCTTATGGGGCTTGTAGTCCCAGTGCCATATTGTCCCTTTCCTCTCTCTCTCTCTCTCTCTCTCTTTCTCCAACCCACTGCAGGCTTGTACAGGTCAGGGAGTGGTTTAATTTATTTATCCCCCAGCCCTTGCTCCAAGTCCAGTGAGGCTGGGGAGATGAAAGTAAAGGTGGAGCTTCTGCCATCATGGTGCTGGGTGCTTGAGGTACCAAACAATCTGAGGACTTTTCCTTGCTTCCCGCCCCACTTTGCAACTGTTCAAGGGGGCAGGGAGTGAAATGGGAGCAGCTCCTGGCTGCACTGTCAGGTGCAGGAGGCACTGAAAACTGTTCAGTTTGCTGCCTGGTTCTGGCACCAGTCTAAGAGAGGGCTGTAGGAGTGAAGATGCGTGGCTCAGCAAGGAGCAGGAAATGGTAGACAAGGTAGAAGGGTCCTAGGTAAGCTCCCAACACCGGAATGGGGGTTACGTTTAGTTAGAAAACAAGTCATAATGTAATATACAGTTCTATACTAGTGACATATGGTTAACAATTGGACTGAAGAACAAATAGCAGTTGAATTTTTGCAATAAAGCTGTTTAATGATGATTTTTATTTTCCACCATGGTAGCAACACAGGAAAATGCAGGACAAAGTGGCTTAATTTTTCTGATTTCCAAGCACATCTTTTCCTGTTTTTGATGATCAGGTACACTCAACTGAAGATGTCTTTCATTTGGCAAGTTATTTCACACAATCTCTGGAGATCTCTAAGGAGAACTTTGAAAGATTTCCTACAGCACAGGCAGTCCCAGAGATATTTTTCTCTCAGTATCTCCAGAGAATCTCAGGCGAAAACTTGCAAAATTGACTGCTACCATGTAGCTGAGTTAAATGACATCCCTGCTAAATTTTAAATGTTGGTTTAAATGCATATTACAAGTTCATAGCAGCTGGAAACCCCTGAATGGGTTGCCCTGGAAATAATATTAAGTAATAATAAACAAAGATTCAAACAACGATTGGACAGACACATTTTGAGTGGCAACACTGTCCAGTATTATGGGTAATGTGGACAGGAGCAGCTAAAGGCTCTCAGCCTCCTTAGCTCCTAAACACCTTAGTATGAACCTTAGGATGAATGAATGTCATTTTTATTTACGAAAGATCATCTTAGCCATGGTAACTCCTCCTCTCACAAACCAGCTGTATTTACTTGTTCTTTGACCTAAACAGGCACAGTGTGGTCTGTGTACTGCACCACTGGCCAATCCAGATCCATGACTGGATAGCCAGCACCTAGTTAGCCTTATTCTAGAACACAGGGAGATGCCACTGGCAGAACCAGGTTATCATAGCTCAACAATGACAAGTGTATTGTCAGGGGCTCCATCTTCAAATGGCATGCAACTTGGAACTGTGGATGGTGTAAAGAATCTGGGGTCACCGGACTGCAGGCTGTCATCGGAATATCAGGTGGTGGCAGCAGTCCACAATGGTTTTTCCCATTTGAGGAATATTGCCTGGATAAAGCCCTGTCTGGTGTATGAGGACCTGCGTTTATCACGTCTAGACTTGATTACCGTAATGCTCTTTTCCTAGGCTGATCTGGAAAGTTGGTGTGGCACGGTCATGCAGCTGGTGCAAAACGCTGCTGCCAGATTGTTTGCCGGAGTGAAAATCTTTGAGCATATCACTCTGGCATGACACCAGCTGCATTTGCTGCCAGCTCAGTGGCACAACAGTTTCAAAACTGCTTTGTTCACATACAGGAATCACTGCACATCATAATCACAGTATTAAAACAAACTCTTGTCAGAGCCAAAATGGCTGATAATGCATTAACTCAGCTTCTGCTCAGGCAGGGTTCTTCTTTATGCGGATGAAGAGGTCCTCTTCACCTCCCACCCTGACCCCGTTGCACTCCAGTCCTCCCTCCATCATTCTTTCAGTCAAATTAAGAACTGGTTCATGGACCGCCGATTTATCGTTAATATTAAAAAAAACAAATCCATGCTTTTCACCCACTGTCAAAGCAAGGCCAAGGACACCCCTCTCCAGATCCTCTCCAGTTCACTCCATCCATTGGACAAAGTCCCCACCTACAAATACCTGGGCATCACTTTTGACCCTACCCATTCATTTCACTCTCACATTAATACACTCACCTCAGTCACCAATGCACGCATTGGCCTGTTATACCAACATAAGGACTGCCTGCCACCAGCCTCTGCCTGGCAGTCACCTCCTTTGTCCTATCCCTATTGGACTATAGACTCACAGTATACACAGCAGCCAATGCCACCGCTCCACAAAATCCACACCTCCATTAACAAGGCATGCCAGTTCCTGTCCAGAGCTGATAAACGGATGCATACCTGTACCCTTTATTCCTTAACCAACATGCTCACACTCAAGGAGAGCTTCAATATCAGTCCTGCCTCCTTGCCAAAAATACAACTGGGTATGTCCCCGGGGTCTCACATCCCTTCTCCTTGCCACCCCGCTGTTGCCACTTGCAGTGCCTCCAAGGTTATATTGCAGGTCCCTAGGGTCAGGACTGCACTAGCACAAAGATCCTTACCCTTTAGAGCCCCTTCCTGGTACAATGCCCCCACCGCCATCACTTCTCTTCACCAAAATAGGACCCTTCAAGGTCGCACTCAAGAATCACATTCTGTCCACCCACAACCGTGATTATCCTCTTCCCAAACCACCCTAGGCCTCTGGGTGCCTCTCTTTAGGGGCCAGAGCCAGCAAGCCTTGACAGTGTCTCTCTGAGGCAGCACCTTTGTACCTCATAAGAAGTTACTGTGCTTCTATGTTAGCAACTGCCTAGCTACTGATTGCATAGGACTGCACCTCATTCTGCTGATGACATATTAATAACTGCTTAGATACTATTTGTATAGGACTGAAGTTCATCCGCTGGATGACGCTTGTCACCTTCTTAACTGCATTCAATGTCTCCATCATGATGTATTACCTGTCTTTAATGTTCATTACTATCTGTATTTTCTCTTCTTTCTGTATCATGGACGTGGAGCCTTTGGAAATGAGTCCTTGACTTAAAGGTTGTAATTCCGATGAAGAAGAAAGAAAGAAAGAAAGAAAGAAAGAAAGAAAGAAAGAAAGAAAGAAAGTAAGTAAGTGTGGGCTGGGTTTTCATTTATTCGTTGCATTATTGCTATATTAAAATTCCAGACTTACATCACAATAATACAAAAAGAAAACCTTAAAGGTCAAGATCATGTTAAAGCAGGGTCTGTTGGCTCTGGACATACAGTACAGCTCACAGGCGTAGTGATTTTTTTCTTTACAGGAGGCTGAGGGGCTGCCGGAATACATCCATGATGTTGTACTCAGATAACCACACCTTCAGGAGTGTCTCAGCCAATCAGGTAAGTGGATTTTTCTTGCCATTTTATAATTGTCAATAGTTTTACCCCAAACTTACAACACAGCCATTTTCTTTATAGTACCTTATGAATGTGACAGCTGTAATTTTTCAACTCCTGCTCAAAATGTGTTTTGCATCCTGAAAGTTGATTCCACAGTCCCTGTGCAAAACCACCTTTAGGCCAGGAGTTGAACATTTCCTCTGCCCTTCTTCGTGATGCAGGATCTTAAAAGGGCTATGTTGCAAATTTGGTGTAAACATATTAAAACACAAATGTTCCATATTTTTACCCCAAATTCCTTACCTGCAGCCCTGTCAGCTCAGACCAGAGTATGTTATCTGCTGCTGCCTCTGTTTGAGCACAAAATAAAGATCTTTTGATACACTTTACAATGGAGTTATAGTTGTTCCTGTTAGGCCAGTGCTGTGTAAAAGTAGTGGTGAATGCTGCATTTCTTTGTCTCTTTGAACTAAATTTCATGGCGGCCGTCCACCCACTGTGTCACACAGCGTGTGGGGCTGCATGTAACAAGCGGACATTTTAGTGGAACTTGGAAATAGCACATAATTTAACACGGGGCAGTAAAAGATCTCAAGACAGCCTGCCTTTTAATGAAAGGCATTTAATTAATTTGTTAAGGTCCCAGTGCAGCGACCCACAGTCACACACCGCCAATATCAGTGGGTCCCAGCACGCTGACCCACATCTGTACAGCCATCAATGCAGTACCGGCGGGTCATGGTGCACAGAGGCTAGAACTAAAATCTTGTGGCAGCATCCTGTTGTATCTGTGGCCCAGAAAATCTGTGCAACCAGAGTCAACTGAGTTCACCCCTGCCAGCTGAGCCAGGTCCTACCTGCAGTGTCCTGTATTAGGGAGAAAAACAAGTTTCTGGCACACAAAAAGTAGATAGATTCCTAAAGGCCATGGTGGAATTGCTGGCACTAGCTTTATCAGTTATTTTACCAAAGAATGCTTTTAGATGTAACTTAAGACAATTCAAATTTAAATCTGTAAAAGTCTGTACTCAGCCCAGGGATTTGGTGGGGGAGAAACTGAGACCTTTTTAAAGTAGATCAATCTCATCATTTGTTATATTGTAGTCTAAAAGATTAATAATTTGGATAGCAGTATCAATCTCAATTGTTTCTCTGACATCTTCTGTCAGCCTTTCCTCCTCCCTCTGGAACTCCTCTTCCACTAGACTTCAGGGAGACAGTATAGCACAGTGGTTTAAAGCTCTGAGCTGCAAATGTGGTGACATCCAGCAGACCAGATCTGGGTTTGAATCCCACAGCTTCCACTTACATACTGTGTGTCCCTGAGCAAGTCACTTAACTTACCTGTGCTCCCAGGATGCACCTGTAAAAAAGCTTTCAGCTTAGTGTGTTATTCCTGGTTAAACAACTAAAAAAAAAAAAAAACTTGATGGTTAATGGGGATATTGTCTTTTTAGCCCCTCCCCAGTAGAGGGAGTTTCTTTTTGGGTCATATGTGGTGTAATGTCTTATTTACACAGGGTGTGTGTTATTGTCCTTAGCCCTTGATAAAAGGCCAATGTGGGTCTGAAATATGTCCGGCCAGGCAAGGTTCTTTCAGGTGTAATAAATTACGTGAACAAGGATTCTGGTTCTGAAATGATTTATGAGTCCCTTTCTGGAGTTGTGTGTGCCAGAAACTTGTTTTTCCTCCTCAATTCAGTAGTTTTTGTGCACCGCTTCCTTGTGCACACTCAACAGGTTGCAGTGTCTTGTATTACCAGATTCCACAGGCCAGAACTAAATCGTGTGGCAGCTGTTCACCCCACAGTGTCCTGCTGCAACATGTGGGGTACCATGCAACCAGAAACATTTCAGCGAGACTCTAATCAGCACACAACTGACTTTATAGTATCAGGAGCAGTGAAAGATCTTGGGACAGCTGGCATTTTAAAAAAGGGCATTTAGTGAATAATTTGGTGTCCTGGTGCACTGATTCACTGCCACGCAGTGCCAACAACAGTGGACGCTGGTGCACTGACCCACATCTGCACAGCCACCAATACAGTATCAGGGGGTTGTGGTGCACGTGTGCTAGGACTAAAAATCTTGTGGCAGCTGTCCTGTTGTTTCTGCTGTCAAGTAATGTGTGTAGTCAAAGTCAACTGAGTGCCCCCCTCAGCTAAGCTGAGTCTAACCCACAATGTCCCATGTTGCTAGAGCCCACAGGCCAGAACTAAATCTTGTGGCAACCATCTGTAATCTCACAATGTTCTGAGGAAACTTAACCTATGTATATACACCCCCGCCAGCTCAGCTGCAGTCACAGGTGTCAGCAGTCGTCAAGACTTCCTTTTACCATCTTAGGAATATCGCTGGAGTGAAACACCTTGTTCCGTCTGACACGTTACCTATGTTGGTCCACACCTTTGTGTCCTCACATTTGGACTACTGCAACTCCGTGTATTTTGGGCTTTTTGGGGTTGAAATCTGCCGCCTTCAGTTAGTGCAGAATGCGGTGGCCTGGGTTTTGACTGGGACCAGTAGGTCTTGTCATATTACCCCAGTGCTGTGCGAACTGCACTGGCTTCCTGTTCGGTGGCAGATCACCTTTAAAGTCTGTTTATTGACTTTCAAAGCCCTACATGACCAGGGTCCAGCCTATCTGAAAGATTTTCTAGTTTTCTACTGCCCTGGCCGATCACTCCGCTCGGCTGACGAGGGGTTGCTAGAGATTCCGAGAGTGAGTTTAAATTTTTCTGGCTGTAGAGCTGTTTCTTACGCTGCTCCCACTGTTTGGAACTCTATACCCCGTCAGTTATGGCAGTGCACCTCCGTGGAGAAATTTAAGAGTGGTTTAAAAACTCATCTGTGTCAAATTGCCTTTTTATAGTACTCTGTATAAATTGTTAATGAAATTGTAGTTTTATGAGTGTTTTATATTGTATTATAATGTCTGTTTTTTTATTATGTGTTTTGTACAGCGCTTTGAAAACTTGAAAGGTGCTTTAAAAAATAAAATGTATTATTATTATTACCCTGCAAAGTCCTGCATTACTACAGCACACTGGCCATATTGTATAGTAAAGTACATCCTGTGGCAGCTATCTACTCTGCAACATCCTGTGGCAACATAAGCCAAGCCTAATCCTATCAGCTTAGCCTAATTCACCCCATAATATCTCACATTACTACAGCTCACAGGACAGAACTACCTGTACATGTACCATACAATACCCTGTGGCAAAATGGTGGCATAAAACAAACAAACAGCTGGAGCCAGTTTCATCAGCACTAAGCAGGACACCAGTATAGCACTGTACAGTGCATCTTAATCTTGTGGCTAGCTATTATACAATTAACCTGAGTTTCCACCCCACAGCATACAGCAGCAACAGGAGGGGCCCCATGCAACTGTGGGGACATTGCTGTGGGTTTAAAAGGAACAGTTTTTTTTTGGATTTTACAAAACAGCAACAACAAAAAGTAAGACCAACTGCAGCCAGTTTGGACTGCATGAACTTTATCTTGTTTCCAGGGTGGTGACTGGCTTGCAATGCAGGAACTCTTACTTAAAAAAAGTACTGCCCAATTAAATCAAACGACGACGATACTGTCCAAATATGCTGTATTACTTACAGTATCTTTTGAATCCTATGATTGACAGTGAATAGAAGCCCATCAAACGCGCAGAGATCATTATGTCCAAATGGCAGTGCTTT